>CM040121.1:128479967-129133880 GCA_022559845.1 Amorphophallus konjac
GGGAATCTTTTGATCTCCAAGCTTTCCAGCCGGCCAGAGAGCTTGGGCCTCGTGATATGGACTCTGTAAACCTGCAAAAGAGTGTAGAACACAAGAAAAACAACACAGATTAGCCCTTTCACAAAGTAGTATGAATAATCCAAGAAACTCATGAACATGCAAAAGGAGAGGGAAATACCGGGGGGATTGGTTTTTTTAACCCCTCTGGGGCGTTTTAAAAGATGGGAGGATGTTTTGAAATGTATGCAACAGATGAAAGAACGTGAAAGATGGATAGGGACAATGCTATGATTGCTTAGAAGAGGGGAAAACACTAAGAACAATGATGTGACTGAACTAAACCCTTGAAACCGATACTCCCTGGACTTTGGAAGTAGATAAACGTGGGAAGTAGCTCTCCTTGGTTGGTTCTAGCTCCAGGATGCGGCAGCACTTCGACGCAAACTCCAGATTTCTCCCCCTTCAAGCCATGAAGTCAAGGGTTCTATTTATAGGCCCTCAAAGTCTAGGTTCGAGTTGAGGATAATCCAGCTAGAAAGTAGGACGTTTCTTAGCAAACTCTTGAAGATAATACTCCCAAGAGTCCATAGAAACAAACAGAAGGTTCTGAGGATCAGATTTGGAAGAGAAATCCAGGAAACAAACTCTCAATTCGATCACAGAGTAGCAGAGAAAAGGCCAGGCTTGCCAGGACTCTCTGTTTGATGTAACGGCTGCTAGATAGACCGCCACAGGGGTGTAACGCTCCAGGAAGAGACCGTCACACAACCTTATCCCTTAAGAAGATAAGATCAACAGGGGAAGTTTTCAAACGTTGGACTCTAGATAGATGTAATAGTCAAGTGTAGATGCGTTACAACAAGGTAACGGTCGCACGATAGACCGTTACACTCAACGAGTAAGCAAACAGATAAGTTTGAAAGAAGCCCTAAGCTTAAGGACTCTGCAAGGATGTAACGCACCAGGGGAGATGCGTCAGAGGGCTGTAACGCCCCATCGAAGGACCGTTAGAGACAATAGAGTGCCAAAAAAAATGAAAGCTTGCTAAGCTTCGTCCAACGGAAAAAGGCAAGGAACCAGACTCAACCAAGGAGACATGACTCAAGAAATGGACCTCATATTGACCAAGAAGGCTCAACAAAGGTGAACAACTCGGAGCATCATATAGAATGAATAAGAAGATGACCCGACTTATTGGTCATAAAACGGGTGTCAACAGATGCCCCTCCTTAACGTCCTCTTTGCAGGGGAGCGAGCGGAGGTGAAGCAAAAGTGAAATGGAACATGGAGATGAAGCGGAGTGGACTAAAAAGTGGGCGTTAAGGTAAACGACACTCGTTCTAAACCAACAAGCAATAGGAATCTTCCGGAAAGCTTCTAACTAATCACAAGGAAAGGCAACCAAAGGACGCATGTCTGGAGAAACTAACAACTAAGGAAAGGGAAACACGGCTAGCCACTGGAGCAACGGAAAGGAAAGAGACAATTAACTATACTCTAGACAGGAATCTTCAGCTAACCAAATCAAGCGAGGAGATCGAAGGAAATCATCCAATTCAGAGTGGAATGACTCTCCTTATTCGGGATCAAGAACACAGCTATTCACCATCACTGAGACACCTAGACAAATGAGGCTTATGAATGATCAAAAGATGCGCATGATGTATACTGGGCTAAAGGAAAAGAAATCATTAAAATAAATGCAAAGAAAGATAAAATAACAAGATACTCGAGAATAGTATTGCTAGACCGGAGAAATTAGGGTCAGGACACCATCTGCAACCACGGCGTGCAAGATAGAACTATCGTCCCCAAACTTTTTCAACCTAACGGCCTATCCAACGATTAAACATGTGCACTTAGATCATCATCATTTTTTTTAAGGGGAACATCAGATCCCAGAACACATGAATGACCAGCCGGTTCTCGAGATAATATATCATAGATAACATATAGTAATGCATTAAGGGATAAGGAATCGAGATATAATACCTGACTTACCTACCTGGCGAACGGCAAAGCATGATGACTTAAGGGCATGAGCTTCAACAAAAGAGGTTAGCCATCCACAATAAGCATGAATTCCATTGATAAGACAAGGCATGACCATTCAATAAGTATCAAATCAAGATACTTAAACAATCATGAAAATTCTGATAAATATAGCATCCTCATTCATCAAATACTTTGAAGCATGTAACGGTATGAGATGGGTGCGTTAGAACACTCTGACGGATCAGCCTTGGGCCGTTAGAGTATGGTGTAGACACGCCATTCCTGACGTCTTCTGAGAAAGTCTCATATTACTATACGACGCTCCGCGACGGCTTACGCATTTCGAATCTCTTAAGTGCTTCCTTTTCTTGGGTCTTCTTCTACCTTTTTCGGCATCCAGAATCGTCTCGTCACGGCATTCGGACGGCATAACCACCAGTCGGATGCATCAGACGTTCCGAAACCAGGAAGGGTGTCTGCCGGGCGGCCGCCAACGCCTGAACTGAGGACCCGGGTGGGTCTTTATGGGGGTGTCCAGGCCCCTGGACGCCCCCATTCTTTTAATTTATTTTTTCACAGCCCAAAACCAAATAAAAAATAATATATTAATGGAGGCGTCCAGGCCCCTGGACGCCTCCATAAAAATAAGTATAAAAAATATAAAATGCCAACTTTGGCATAAAAACAAAACAAATAAAAATAAAAATAATATATTAATGGAGGCGTCCAGGCCCCTGGACGCCTCCATAAAAATAAGTATAAAAATTAATATGCCAGCTTTGGCTTAAAAAACAAAACACAAAAATAAAAATAATATATGGAGGCGTCCAGGCCCCTGGACGCCTCCATCAACTCCCTCACGGGCGCCGCCCACCGAACGACGGTTTGTCGTGTGTGAAAATAGCCAAATTATGGAGACGTCCAGCCAGCTGGACGCGCCCATTTCTGAATCACGAGGCACCGCTCACAAAATCACGCGTTGTGCCAAACCACGTGCGGCCGTCGGTGGTGTTCGGTGGACCTGTTGGAGGCGTCCGGGGCCCTGGACGCCTCCACAAAAATATTCCAAAAAAATGAATAAAAATAGAATAAAATATCTTTTTAGCCCTGATGGAGGTGTCCAGGGTCCTGGACGCCTCCACCCTCCGGAGCCCTATAAATAGAGGCCCACCCCTCAGTTCTGGAGGAGCTTCTAAGAGATCCGATAGGCTGCCGGAGCCCAGAGGCTACGGAGTCATTTCTAACCCGTGGGGTCTTTTGTAGGTGGAGGTTCTGCCGGCTTCTCGGGTGCCCACGCTCGCGAGAGGAAGGTCGTCTTCATCCACCGCGCTTCCACGTCGTCCCTACGCTGCCGGAGCTCCGTCGGATCTCACCCTCGGCTCATCCAATAAGCCCTTTTCTTCCCCTTTTTCTCCATAGTTCTTTACATTCATCATACTACATCCTCTATCTCCCTACATAAGGGCGCCGTCTCTTGCATACTTCTTGCATTCATCATCGCATTTTCCTCCTACTCGAGTCCGAGAGGGGTTTAAAACCACACCAACCAGGTGTGTGTCAGGTCACGATCTCGTTACTTTTATTGCAAGGAATTGTTACTACACTGCCATTTTCTAATTTCGTTCGTTTATTGTCTACTGTTTTGCAAGGGTAACCAAGGAAAGCCCTCTGCGTCGGCCGGCCGAAGGGGGAGGAAGAAGCAACCCGCCATCTCCCGCTCTTGAGGTAGGCGCGATCACTTTCTTTATTTTGGGGTCTTTTGGCCCTTGGCGATCACATCTTGTTCTCGAGGCCGTGGCGAGTCACTTCCCCAATGGCCGTTTAAATTTCCATTCTTATATTCTCTTTATATTCTGTTATATTCTGATCATATTCTCGAGGCCGCGGCGAGTCACTTCCCCAATGGCTGTTTAAATTTCCGTTCTTATATGTAATATTCTTGTCTATTCATATTCTCAAGGCCGCGGCGAGTCACTTCCCCAATGGCCGTTTAAATTTCCGTTCTTATATTCTCTTTATATTCTGTTATATTCTGCTCATATTCTCGAGGTCGCGGCGAGTCACTTCCCCAATGGCCGTTTAAATTCCCGTTCTTATATGTTATATTCTTATCTATTCATATTCTCGAGCCCGCGGCGAGTCACTTCCCCAATGGCCGTTTCAATTCTTGCTATTTAATTTCTGCACCATTCCCGTCCCCCCGAGGCCGCGGCGAGTCACTTCCCGCTATGGCCGTTTAACCCCCATATCTTGCTATATTACATTTGTCCCGCTCGCCCCGCCGGAGCAATCTCCCGTGGTGGCCCCTTCTCTCTTCTCTTATTTCTGTGTTGCAGCAAACAAAAGAGGAGCCCGCGCGCTCCGCGTCTTCTCCGCTCCCCGAACCGCGTGACGTCGCTCACAGATTGGCGATCACGGTGGGACTTCTACTGCTTCCTTTTGGCTACCCTTGCAAGTTCGGCACCGTCCGTGCCTCTTCACCTTGGCGCCCTCGCGCGCCCCCGTTGTGCTCACGGCAGCACTGTCAGTTGTGATTGGTTGGGTGTTCATTATATGTTTGTTATTTCTGTTGTTTTCTTACTCTATATCTCTGTCAGCATTCCATTGCATACATTCATCCCTCTTTTATATCCTTTTTCATTTTTTCTAAGGATCACCCTTTCCCGGTGAAGGAAGGACTCTCCGTTTGAGAATTCCTCTCAACGGACTAGAATCTCCTCCACTGGGACCTCCGTAAGTCCCCGACATCGAAGAATCTCCTCTTCGTTCACTGGGCTGGTTGTAGCATTGAAGTTCCCCGGAGTTAGTCATCCCATTCGTGGTGAGACGAGAGACCCTAGCTGACACGGCGGTGAAACAAAAATAAACTAGGGTCCCTATTTTGTGTGAACTTCAGATCTCTCTAAAAACACAAAAAAATCATCAAAATCAAAACACAAAAAAGGCGTAAAGGCATCCACTTGTTTGATAATCTCTGCTACCTGCTTGCTAGTGTATGTTTTTGCATTCTGGGAAAACTGTGAGCATGGCTCACGAGTCTTTTGAGGAGAACCACCCTAGTCGTGGTTTGTCAGCCGACCCGCGAGTCTATGCTATGGACTCGGGTCCTTCTCATGAGCCCTCGCATGAGGTGCAGGTTATTGCCGGGGACACGTCCCCACCACATGATATCTCTTCCTTACTGGGCGTCCTCGCCAACACGGAGCTTACCTCTGAACAGCTCCGGGCCTTCCAGGCCATTCTAAAGGGGAAATCTATTTCCCCCACGCCCCAGGAATCAACTCCGGCCATTGCACCTCTCCAAGAGTCTGTGCAGGCCATTCCATCTCCTTCATTGGCGCAAGCCATCCAGTCTCCCTCGCTTCAAGGACAAGCGAGCCAACAACCACCCTCATTCCAGTTCCCGTCACAATCTCAAACTCCCGTTGTTCCCCACATACCGCTTCAGCCGGGGCCAACTGTCGGCGGTCCGACAGCTCCCTCTCATTCGGGGTTCCCCCCTCAAGTCTCCGGGAGACAATTTCTCCCCCAGTGGCAAGTGCCACCTTCACCTCCAGAGGAGCTCGCCCAATCGCTCCTCAATAGGTTCAATCGCATGGACGAGCAGTTTCAAAATCTGAGAAGAATGGTGGACGTGAAAGCCACCCCAGAGGTTGCTTTGCCAATCCTTCCCGTCATTCATCTTCCTCCCTCCGAAATGCCCACGTACCGCAGATACAATGGTACCGGAAACAACTTCATTCACCTCAAGGATTTCATGTATGAATCCTCCTATTGGCAAAACGATCAGAGGTCCCTGGCATACCTCTTTCGGAGATCATTGGATGGTCCCGCGCTAGAGTGGTTCTATTCTTTGGAGCCCCGCGAGGCCGAGAATTTTGAAATAGTCCAGAGAAGGTTCTTGCAGAAATATAGGGATAGGGTCGGTCCCTCACTCTCCATTACCGACCTAGTGGCCGAAAAGATGAAACCCGACGAGGATTTTGTCCGCTATGCTGATAGATGGAGGTCTCTGGCGGAAAGAATAAGGGACACCCTCTCCGAGCCCGAACAAGTGAAGATGATTGTGTCTAATGCAACCCCACAGTTCAGACACGTCCTGGCCATGAATAAACTTACTACAATGGAGGAACTCTATGAAAGGGCCCGGTACATCCAAACTCAGTTAAAAGACTCCCCCATTATGAACATGTTTGAGTCACCAAAGCCCAAAGTGGTCAGAAAGAAAGGCGCTGGTGTCCCGGGCGGAGCCACAGAAGGGGTCGTGACAAATGAGCAAGTGAGTGCGGTCAACAATGCCAACTATGCAGTCAACCCAAGGCCTCCACAAATGCCCGACTTCCCCTCCAACCAGGTCCTTTCCCTCTTCATCCTCCACCCCAAAATAATCCACCCCAGGATAATATGCCTCCATTACGTCAACCCCAGCAACAACAACCACAACCTCAGCAACAACAACCACCACTTCAGTACAACCAAGTTCCACCCCCGGGGAACTATGGTCCCCAACAGCAACAAAGGAGGCCGGTCGGTCCCAAGAGAGCCTACTATCCACCATTGCCAGAAACCTTAGCAGACATTTTTAATGCCCTCATGGCATCAAACCAACTCGCCCTACCCAGAGAAAGGCTCGTGTGGCCCCCGAATGTTGATACCTCCAAATACTGCGTCTACCACAGGCAGCCAGGACACACAGTAGATTACTGCTTCCATTTCAAAGATTACATCCACGATATGAATGATGAACATCAAATAGATTGGGATGAAATGAGACGATACGTCGCGGTTCTCAAGGTTAGGAGACCTCCTCATAGGCCACAACAGCAGTTACAACAGCAGCAGCAACAGCAACCACAACAACAACAACAGCTTCAGCATGCCCCACAACAACAGCCCGACATGGGCATAATCCAGAATCCATTACCGGAGCACCAACAGCCCAATCATCAGGTTAACCCCATCTCCTCCTTCCCGGAAGTCGGGAGAGAGCAGGTGTGGCACCAAGAAAGTACCTCCATTCTTTCTACTGCCAATCCTATCATCACGCAACACCCTTGCCTTGCCCGGGTAGCACCTCTCTTTCATCAACCCGCGTCAGTATCACCTTCACCATTTCCACTATCATTACGCCCTCTCATCCGTACCCCGATCTCCTATCAACCGACACTCTCCACTACGCCTTCACACCCTCTCATCTTCTCTCACTCCCCCACTTTACCATCCACCTCTACCACATTTACCCCTACGACTTCTAAACCCCTTATCATCCGTCAACCATACATAACCCCATCTTTCTCCACCGTATCACCACTAATGCCTTCAAAACTACTCATTACTCATCGCCCACCTCAAAATCATTGCCCGCTTCAAGCCCTACCCACTTCTACTTCGTCTCCACCTCCACCTTCCAGACCCCTTATCCTTCATAATCCGCGCGATATCCCCTCTACCTCCACCATGCCTCCACCTAACAAACCCCTCATCAGAATCCCTGCTCCCGTCATCACCCCTGCTTCATCGACCATTCCTCCACCACTACCCCTCAAACCTCTGTTAAAACCCACTGCTACCCCCACAGAGGTACAAAAGCCGCAGGCAATGGTGCTCCGGAGTGGAAGGATTTTCCACAGGGTTTTCCCCCACAACAGTCAGAATCTTGAGCAATCTCAGCCAGAGAAGGATGATGGAGAACAACCAGAAAGAGCTATCCCTGGAACACAGTATGATCTATTAAAACATTTGGACAAGACGCCTGCTCAGATCTCCATCCTGGAGCTTCTTCAAAGATCCACATCCCACCAGGCAGCCTTAATGGAGTACCTTCAAAGGGTCATGGTGAATGAGGACCTCCCTGTAGAAAAGATCTCTACCGTCTTGACCCCAACAGACACACAACCGGCCATCATGTTCCACAACTATGAGCTCGCTCCCAAGGAAGCTCGGAAATATGCATTGTGCATTTCAATAAAAATTAATGGGGTATCCATAAACCCGTGTCTTGTGGACACGGGTGCGTCCATAAATGTGATCTCCATGAGCACTCTTCAATTGTGTGGGGTCGACGAGGAACAAATAAGACCTTCCTCGATCACGGTCACGGCTTATGACAATAGCAAAAGGCCGCCGCAGGGGATGATTATTCTGAAGGCAGAACTAGGCCCCATGTCAATTCCCACAGAATTCCATGTCCTCGACATGGATCCCACATTCAAGGCTATACTGGGTCGCCCTTACATCGAAGCCATGGACGCTGTGCCTTCCACCAACCATCAGTGCCTGAAGTTTCCTTACAATGGGAGAATTATTAAAGTGGTCAGTACACCTGTCCTTCACACAGTGGATGCTATCAACACCTCTCTGCCCTCTGTTTGGCCGTCTGATCGACCCATATTGTCACTACTGGACGTACGTGATTCATCTCATGTTCCACTAGCACCAAAGGAGCCGATCAGGACAACCGCAACATCATATCCCCTTTTCACTCCAAAGGGTGGGAGATTATGAGGAACATCGGCTACCAACAGGGTAAAGGTCTGGGCGCACAGTTACAGGGTAGGCTCAAACCGCCAAAGGAAATTAGGCCGAACCGCAGGTTTGGCCTAGGCTTCAAAGGACCATTCAAGGTGGATTGGAAGCCCCTCACATGGACTCTATCAAACCACTTCAACAGAGGGCCCGTTGTTCAGATGGGAGATTACCCACGAGAAGCATATGGGAGATCACATGCTGTATATTTGGCTGAAAAATGTCCGAGGATCACCAAAAGAGGCAAGATCAAAGATCCGGAATGCGAGTGGAACAAATGGTTCGACATACGGGACATTTCCGTTGCACTAGAAAGGATGTTCTCGTCTCCGCAGCTTGAAGGACCACCATTGATCTCCGGAATACCAGAGAACATTACCACTCTTGCCAAGGTTCCAAACTATCCTCGTCCTCGCCAGAAGGACCCTGTCATCGACGGATCTTCATCGGTCCTCAACATTGCCGTCAACGGCTCATTAGCCGCCATCTTCTCCATCCACTCATCTCAGCCTTTGCTGATATCGTCTTCCTGGGCCAGACAATTGTCTGATGATCTTCCCAGATCCCCTTCTCTGTTTACATACCTACGCGGGCTTTTCAACCCGCGCCAGGTCTTCAACCATGATCTGCTCTATGAGCCTCACAATCCTCTAGCCATAACCACTTTTCTCTCTCCTCCAATCTCTTTTCACTGCTGTCATTCAAAATGAAAATGAAAAAAAAAATGTCAATTTCCAAACTCCCCAACAACACATCTTCGTTGAGGAAACCTCCTACATCTCCCACGGGTGCGTACCGCCCTGCGGACCACCCGTCCAAGGTCCGATGAGCGACCTTTTCTACCCCTCCTCTGAGGGGTCTTCTCCTGTACATTCTACACCATCCTCTTCGTCTTCCTCTTCTTCTGTAAATATTGTTAGTCAATCTAGGAATGATAGGCCAAGGGTAGTACCTAGGAAGAAATCCAAGGGTAGGCAGATCCCTCGTCGATTCCTTCTGGATTTGGCCGCCAGGTGTCAGGCCCTTCTTGCCATCCCCAGTTGTTAGAAAATCCCGTCCAGCTACCGGAAATAGAATGTGAGGGCGACTGTGCATTTGATGAAGGATATGGAGTCTACGAGATCACGGATGAAGAATGCCCCACTGAAGATGAGGGTGAAGAATATGAGGATGCGGCAGGCGCATACGCAAGTGGAATGAGAAGATTCGACGAGCCGTCAACCGCCGTAGAAGAATCCACCAAAGAAGTCAACTTGGGAACTGAGGAAGACCCTAGGATCATCCTCATAAGTGACAACCTACCACCCTCTGAAGAAGAGGCATTAATTGAGGTTCTCAAGGAATATAAGGACACGTTTGCATGGAGCTACGAGGATATGCCGGGTCTAGATTCAACCTTGGTCGAACACCGTTTAACCCTAAAACAGGGTCCGTCTCGGTAAAACAAAGGTTAAGGTATTTCCACCCTCAGATGGCTTTGAAAATGAAAGAAGAGGTCGATAAGCTCCACAAAGCCAGGTTCATTAGAGTCGTCCTTTATCCTCAATGGGTGGCGAACATTGTCCCGGTCATGAAAAAAGATGGGAAAGTCAGGATTTGTATCGACTTCCGGGACCTTAACCGCGCGTGTCCAAAGGATGATTTTCCCTTGCCTCACATTGATGTGTTGATCGATAACACGGCAGGTTATGAGACCCTCTCATTCATGGATGGATTCTCAGGATATAATCAAATTCGTTTGGCAGAAGAGGATCAGGAGACACTACCCCTTGGGGAACATATTGTTACGTGGTCATGCCGTTTGGGTTAAAGAATGCTGGAGCTACTTACCAAAGAGCTATGATGGCCATATTTCATGACATGATGCACATATATCTGGAAGTGTATGTGGATGACTTATTGGTAAAATCAAGGACCAGGATGGACCATCCATAAGTCTTGGCTAAGGTCTTGCAGAGGTCAAGGGAGTTCCAATTGAAAATGAACCCGAAAAAGTGTGTGTTTGGTATGTCGTCGGGTAAATTGCTGGGGTTCATTGTGAGTAAAAGAGGGATCGAGATAGATCCCGACAAAGCCAAGGCTATCAGGGATATGCCGCCTCCCAAGAATTTGAGGGAAGTCCCAGGTTTAATCGGAGGTTGCAGTTTATTCGTCGATTTGTGTCCCAACATTCACAAAGGTGTAGACCTCTCTACGAGTTGACCAAGCCAGGAGTAGAATTCCACTGGAATTCTAAATGTCAGAAAGCTTTTGAAGGGTTGAAGGAATATCTGGCTAGTCCACCCGTTCTCATTCCACCCAAACTAGAAAAACCTCTGATCCTTTACGTCTCAGTCTTGGATGACTCCGTGGGAGCCGTCCTCGCACAAGCTGATGAAGAAGGCAAGGAACGGGCAACCTATTACTTGTCCAAACTTCTTAATCCCTGTGAGCAGAAGTACACCGTCATGGAGAAAACTTGTGCTGCCCTCGTTTGGGTAGTGCAGAAATTGAAGCACTACTTCTTGGCTCATGAGGTCCACTTGATTGCTCGAATGAATCCTATCAAATTCCTTCTGGAGAAAGCCGTCCTTACGGATAGGCTAGCACGCTGGCAAAGTTTTCTCTCTCAGTTTGACATCACCTACATCCAGCAAAAGGCGATTAAAGGCTATGCCATAGCCGAGCATCTCGCTCACCATCCTCTTCCCAAGTTCGATCCCGTCCAATCAGAGTTTCCAGATGAGGAACTAATGTCCGTCAACCAATCAGATGAGCCAATGTGGACGCTATATTTTGATGGAGCTCTGAATTCTCAAGGGAGAGGAATCGGCGTCGCCCTCCTGTCGCCCGAAGGCCTCACATTCTCATTGGCATACCAGCTCAAATTTCCAGTTACCAATAATATAGCCGAATATGAAGCTCTTCTAGCTGGCCTAGAACTCGCCCATTCTTTTCGTATCACTGAGTTGTGAGTCGTAGGTGATTGTCAACTCATCCTTCGCCAGGTGCTCACTAAATATCGCACTCGTGATCCCAAACTCAAGCCATACCAAGAACTCACTGCTGCCTTTGCCAAACTGTTCACCAAACTGATCTTTGTTCATGTCCCTCGTCATCAGAATATTCTCGCCGATGCCCTCGTCTCATTGGCATCATCCATAAGGTTCCCTCTAGGAAGATGGTTTGAGTCCATTTCCATCTACAAACTTCACGCCCCTGCAATCGATGATGCTTCCTACGTAAACATCAAAGACAGGATAGCAAGGAAGATCCTGCAGGAAGATATCCTTGAGAAGAGGGAGATCATGTTGGCAGAGGTTGAAGAAGAACTGGTTGATGAAGAGAAACCATGGTTCTATGAAATCGTCAAATACTGCCAAGATCAGTCTTATCCTGAAGGGGCCACCACGGAGGATAAGAAAGCCATAAGAAGGGTGGCTCAGAAATATACATTGGTTGGAGATCTACTCTATAGGAGGAGCCTTACTAGTATTCTGTTAAGATGTCTTGGTGACGATGAGGTTTGGAAATGTGTAGAGGAGACGCACTCGGGTGTGTGCGGTGGCCACGTGAATAGTTAGATGCTCGCCAAGAAGATCATTCGCCAAGGCTTTTATTGGCCCACTATGGAAGAGGATTGTATTGTCTATGTCCATAGCTGTGTCAAGTGTCAACTTCACGCTGATAAAATCCATTCACCATCTTCCTCACTTCATCCAATATCCTCCCCATGACCTTTCTCCATGTGGGCATTCGACATCATTGGTCCCCTAGGTGATCCCAATTCCCTTACCAAGCAGAAATCTTTCATCCTTACTGCGACAACATACTTCACCAAATGGGCCGAAGCCGAAGTTTACACGGAAATCAAGGCGTCAACAGTCTGCAAGTTCATCATGAAGAACATCCTCGCCAGATTCGGCGTCCCAAGCACGATCGTCACCGACAATGGGCCACAGTTCATTTCTCAGGACCTACAGGACCTCTGCAAAAGGTACGCAATTGCATTGCATCATTCATCGCCTTATTACCCACAAGGTAACGGCCAAGCGGAGGCCACCAATAAAACATTGCTCAAAATCATCAAAAAAACCTGCGAGTCTAGTAAGTTTTCAGACTGGCCAGAAAAGCTTATCGAAGCTCTATGGGCCTATCGCACTTCAATCCGTACCCCCACCGGGCAGACTCTATTTGCCCTTACTTATGGTATGGAAGCGGTAGTCCCGTACGAGACTCTGATCCCTTCTCTCAGGGTACAATTGGACAAGAAATTTCCCCTCGACGATCGTCGTAATTCACTCCTCACCCAGTTGGAACTCTTGGATGAGAAGCGGCTGGCCGCTGCCGAACACGCGCGTGTGTATCAAAATAGACTCGCTCGCTTTTACCAAAAGAAAGTCGTTGAGAGAAAATTCAAAGTCGGTGAGATGGTCGTAAAAAGAATTTTTGTCAAACCTGGAGGGCCGCGTTCTAAGCTCCAACCCAATTAGGAAGGACCATTTGTAATTCAAGCCGTGTACCCTGGCAACGCCTACAAGCTAGTCAACGCCGAAGGGACCGAGTTATCCCACCCTTGGAATGGGCTTTATCTTAAGAAATACTACCCTTAGCACAAAACAAAAAAATGATGAAAAGATAAAAAACATCAAAAATAAAGAAATACCGAAAATCACTAAAAATATGGAAAATTCAAAATGCCAATGTCTGGTGGTCACCATGTAGTGAAGTCCTTGCATCTAACCTTCATGTTAGGATAGGGCCCATTAAGGCTTGGTAGGCACCGGGTCTTGGTTTGCCAGAACCGTGGAGATCCCTGTCCGGCCACGTCGGCCTATGCTCGCTCGAAGGAAGCTAACATGTGCTCACTTATGTATTTTATTCAAAAAAAAAGTCGGTAGCATCACCTACTGTGGAGCGTCACCCAGAAGATCTCCGGAAGCTGTAATCTTTATTCTTTTCTCTTCGACCAAATGAGACAATCGGCGCCCTTAAAATGCTGAGCATGAGAAACCAAAACTCAAACCCCAAAGGCAAGAGTAGGATCCATTTCCTCGAGCATAGATCAGAGCACGAGAAGAGGGCAGTGTCCCCGTAGGCATACGAAAAGGGAGCCCACAAACGTCAAACGACTATATCTCCCTCACAAAAAGAAATACAAAATCAAAATCAAGAGAAAAGCCTGGTCGTGACCGTGCCTGATGCGATAAATGGAACCCCTCAAAGCAAAAGTTTGAATCCACAAAAAGGGGGGGCTATGGAATGTAAATGCTCGAGATTTGGTCCGAAGTTGTCCGAAAGGAAAGAGTTAATGGGCCCTTATTCGCTCGTCAGGTTAACGGTTTTGCCGATCCTCTCAGGAGGTTTATCCCCCACGCTCTTCCTTCTCCCTCTAAAGATGAAGGTTCGATGGAGTTTCTGAAAGGTGAAAACTGCCCAAGGTCTGTGACCTTATTTTAATATACACGTTTGGTTGCCTACTTTGAAAAGCAAAAGCTATCGCTGCGAATGAGTCTCTGTGTTTCTGGCTGGTCAAGACCCATGTTTACCGCCTTGATGTCTTCTTGTTTAACCTCGGGCATAGGCTAATGCAAGCGCGTCACCTATGGGTGTGACGGCGTCTGATTCCGGGTCAGCGTCGCGCGGTTGGTCATTGGGGTTCCAGGGTGTTCTATCATATACCATCTAGAGTTGTGAGGAAACAGACTCGGGTCGGGTAAATCTTTTACCTCAAACATCTTTTGGGTGAATCCTTGTGGTCGGAAGCGACTGGGAGCCTAAGCATGGCATGACGGTATTATCATCAGGGTAAGTCTTAGCTGGCGGGATCATCATTCGAGGGGTCTAGAGGCCCAAATCAACCTAGATGTGCACTTAGGATACCTGGGAGGTTAGTAAGAAACCCCTGTCTCACGTAGGTTAGGTGCCATTTGGGTGCTTGCCAGGCATTAGCAAAAAAAAATTTGAAATGATAAAAACAACAAAAAAATGGAAAAGAGAAAATGTACATATTTGCAAACAAAAAAATCTTTTTATGATAAAACAAAAAAAATGCCAAATATAAAAAAGAAAACAAATCAATTTTACATGATTGCATTTGTGTGCAGCATCTCACTTTTAATACCGCTTGCATTCGTGTGCTTGCCTGTCGCATTTATCATCACCGCATCTTTCCCTTACCTTCGTTAAATAAAGGCTTGGCCCCTTGACCAGTTTCAAGGACAGTCACATGACCATTTGCTTATTGAGCAAGGGGCCAAGTCAGAACAGAAATTCTGATTTGTTTGTTTCAGTGATGTGTGCAGGGATTCAGGCAACAGAAGCAAAGGTGAAAAACAAACAAACCGAACCTTGTATTTTATTCCAAAAACCAAAAATAATTACATCAAGTTCCGCCCTCCCTCTCTGCATTACTCGTCCCACTACTCTCCGGGCAAAATACTCTCAAAGGTGCTACCCAACTACGAAAAGCGGTACTCCTACCGCTCTGTACTCCCCTTCATATTCCCACATCCCGACGTTGATCCACGGAAGCAGCAGAGAAGCTACTAACGCGAAAGCCACGCTCTCGTGCTCTTCGGTAGCGCTCCTCACCATCTCTCAGCCACTATTCAGCAAGACCAAGGCTGATTCGGAGTTCGAATAGTTGGGCCTCCATGGCCCTTCGTTCCTCCCTTTCAGTCAATCTGTTGGCTCTTTCTCTCTCTGCATCTCTTTCTTTCTCTGCACGTTCTCTCTCGCAGTCTTCCCTCTCCAACTGGAGAGTGATCCTCAGTTCCTTGGCATCCCTAGAGGAGTCGTCATCAGGATGACGCCATAGTTCCCTCTCCAGTTCTGCTATCCTAGCCTCCTTCTGCGCAGCTTGGGCAAGCGCTTCTTTCGTCTCCTTTTCCTGCCGAGTGTACCATCTCAGATACGCGATAAGGCGTAAAACAAAGAGAACTCAACACTGAGACTCTTACCTGTATAGAGAGCATCCCTTCTACCTCCGCGGCACGCTACGTGGCATGAGCAAGTTGCTCATTGTGGACACCAAAAAAATGCATGCCTTGATAGCCTGCTCGGCCTCGCGTCAGCAACGGCGCCGAGTGAAGAAACCCCGGAGAAATCAAGCACAAAAGGCCCCGCAGCCCATGGGCCCCAAAGAAAATCAAACGGGCCGCAGCTCTTGCTCACAGTGGGCTCAACATTGCCCATCTGGCCCCGCAGTGGCACGCCCCAGGGGGCCTTCAACGGCACGCCCCAGGGGGCCTTCAACGGCACACCCCCTGGGGGGCCTTCAACAGCACACCCCCTGGGGGCCTTCAGCGATACGCCCCAGGGGGCCTTCAACGGCATGCCCCAGGGGGGCCTTCAACGGCACACCCCCTGGGGGCCTTCAACGGCACGCCCCAGGGGGCCTTCAACGGCACACCCCCTGGGGGCCTTCAACGGCACGCCCCAGGGGGCCTTCAACGGCACACCCCCTGAAGGCCCCCCCCAGGGGGCCTTCAACGGCACACCCCCTGGGGGCCTTCAACGGCACACCCCCGCGGGGTCTTCAGCGGCACGCCCACTGGGCTATTCAGCGGTGCACCCCAAAGGGGGCCTTCAGCGATACGCCCTGAAGTCCTTCAGCAGCACAGCCTCCAGAGGCTTCAGCGGCAAGCCTTTTTGGCTCCCCAGCGGCACGCCCATTTGATGCCCTCCAGCGGCACGCCCTCAGAGGCTCCAGCGGCACGCTTGCTCAGCCCGCCAGCGGCACAGCGTGAAGCTTTTCAACGGCAAGATGACATGCAGCCCATGCCCTACGCTTCCTTGGCGCGCAGTGAGCCGTCTGAGGTGGCAACCGTCCATTGGGCCACGTGAGCTACCCCCTGACGACCCAGGACGGGGCAGGTCAAATGCCATCATCACAAGGCCACTTCCCACCTTCAACGGCCGGGCTGGAGGGCTTCGGCTGTTGGAGGTATAAACTCCGCTTCAATAGAGAAAGAGATATACAGAGGGAGAGGCTCAGACGGCAGGGGAGATACAAAAGAAGAGGCAGAGGAAGAGAAGAGAGGGGAGAATAGAAGAAGAAAAGCTCCAGCGAGCCTCCTCCGACGACCACCGGGAAGAGAGCAAGAGTAAGGGAGAGGGAGAGAGCTCAATGTAATGGGGGAGAGGGTTAGGGACAGTGGCGAGGGTTTTTGGCCCCCAATGCTTTCTTCCCTTTTGTATTCTGTTCCTCCTCCTGCTCTTTGTTTTGGGTTTCTCTTTTCCTTTGTCCATGGCCTCGTCTTGGGCATTTCCTCTGTAATGTGCATATAGGGCTTTAGTCCTTGGCTCCCCATAAATGAAAATCACCCTCTTTGGGTTTCTCTATGAGTTTGATTAGCTTGCGCTAGCTCTCACGGTCTTTTATGGGGTTGTTCGTTCTCCCTCCGTCTCCCCATTTCTCCGGTGTTTTTTTTTTGGGTCTTCATGTCGAGGTGATTTCTCCTATGAGCTTTGGCCTCATGAATCCTTCGAGCCCCCACATGGCCTTCCGTTGTGCTCACTGGGCCAGGGGAGGGGGAAGACCCTTGCCCCCCCCTCTTCGAATATCCAGTAATCAAATGGTCTACCCCTGGCCTTGAGTCCTCTTTCTTTTTCCTGAATGGCTTCTAAGGCCCCCAGTCTGCTTACACACTCTGTTTGGCCCCTCCAGCGATGCACCTTTCCGGCACTTGGCCGACGCACCCAATGGCCTTCAGCGGCACACCCAGTTTTGGCCCTTAGCGCCACACCCCATGTGCCCTCAGCGGCACACCCCTTTCTGCCCTCAGCGGCACACACACCCAACTAGCCATTGGCCGGCACACTTGTAGCCTTTGGCTCTTGGCCGGTACACCCCCCTTGTTCAGCCCTTAGCGGCACACACTTTTCAGCCCTCAGCGGCACACCCTCCAGCCCCCCCTTCAGCGGCACGCTCCTTGGCCAGCTCCGGTCCATGCCCCTTTGAGGCCTTCAGTCTGTCATTTTCCTTCGTGTTTTCCGGGGCTCTATAAAGGTGTTGCTCCCCCGGGGGCCCACCTCCAGTTGTCGGGTTCCGCCACTCCATGTGGGCGCGTTCCCTTTATCTCCCTTACGCCCCGGGTCAAGGGGAGATGCTGCCGAATTTTTTTGTGAGAAGATAACAAAACATTAAAAGAGACAGAAATGAGGCAACAAATGAGCAGAATAACTAATGAAACCTTCCAGCTCATCAAATCACTGCCGGCACCACGACGAGAACTGAACCGAACTAACTAACCACCCAGCAGCCCGAGCATCCGACTCGCAAGAAAAGAGACCGAACCGAACAAAGAGAACGAACAAAGGAAGGAATTTGGTATAAACTACACGAAAGTTAAGATAAGAAGAAAAGAAAAGCCTTAAAACAAATAGTCGAAAACTGATCGAGCCTCCACCCTCACGCCCCATTGACGTTCAGCGGTACGCCCCATTGACCTTCAGCGGTACGCTCCTTTGGCCTTCAGCGGCACGCCCTCATTGGCCTTCAGCGGCACGCTCCCTTGGCCTTCAGCGGTACACCCCTTTCAACCCTTCAGCGGTACACTCCCCCTGAGCCCCCAGCGGCACACTCCTCCTGGCCCTTTTAGCGGTACACTCCTTCCCTTCCCCGGTACACCCTCAGCCACTGTATAGACTTGGCCAACGTACAGACTTCATGATGGCCAGTGTATAGACTTGGGCAGTGTATAGACTTCACACTCCAATGTATAGACTTATCCAGTGTATAGACTTCATATCCCAACGTACAGACTTCATGATGGCCAGTGTATAGATTTGGGCAGTGTATAGACTTCACACCCCAATGTACAGACTTATCCAGCGTACAGACTTTGGGCAGTGTATAGACTTCACACTCCGATGTATAGACTTGGCCAGTGTACAGACTTCGGGCCAGTCGACGTATAGACTTCAAATTGCAACGCGTAGACTTTGCTCCACTCTGCTCCAGTGTACGGACTTTGGGCTTGGCAACGTATAGACTTCGAGCCTGGGGAACGTATAGACTTTATGTCACCCCCCTCCTTCACCCACACACTCTCCAGCGGTACGCCCCCTTTGGCCTCCAGCGGTACGCCCTTTGCAGCCCTCACCGGTACACCCCTTTGCCACCCAGCGGTACACCCAATACCCAGCGGTACACTCCCGTCTCTCCTTCGCCGGCACACTACATGCATGCATATATACATCACGATAAGGGCATCAACAATAGCAAATAAATCAATAAAAATCACGCTAATTGAAGGACTCCAAATGCGCAATATTGATCATAATAAAAGAGGCGGGAGGGGTAATAAAAAATAAATAACAAACCAATGATAATAATAATAATAATCATGCATAGAAGAAGAGAAATCATCCCGGACAAAGGCACGAATAAATAGTAAACATCAAATCAGAAATCCCAGAAGGTATAACTAAGAAAGCTCCAGATAAAAGACGCTAATGCCCACGCCGCAACCCACTCTCTCCCCGGGACCCGGGGCAAAAGGAACAACAACGCTGTCCTTTCAGGTCGAGCCC
Source organism: Amorphophallus konjac (assembly GCA_022559845.1). NCBI lineage: Eukaryota > Viridiplantae > Streptophyta > Magnoliopsida > Alismatales > Araceae > Amorphophallus > Amorphophallus konjac. The sequence goes on from CM040121.1 coordinate 128,499,006, forward strand.
GAGTCTCGAGAATTCCCCCGATATGGCCGGGCTTTGATCTAACCTCGGGCCGACATCCTAATCGGACCGGATTTGTTTTCTCGTTCCGGATACCTTCCGAATCTTCATTAAAAATTACCGCATGCTCGGCAGACATTTGAAGGGATCTACCTCGGTTTTCTCATTGTGACGCTGCCACGGACTTGTGTCCGAATACAAAAGGTCTACGAGTGGCCGACACGGCCGACAGTTCATGGCCTTAATACAACTTTCAGTGTGATCTATCCCTATCTCTCTCGCATAATTAGTGTTACTCCTTTCGGCCGCGGGGCCTCTAATTTTGGCAATTAATCAAGGGTATTCCCTCGTATGAGGGATGTAAATGGCGTTGTGACCTTTATGGCGCGACGGGATTCGGTCCCGACACGAACCACACAATCGTCTGACGAAGTCAGATTCGAGCGCACCATGGGCTCTTCGGAGCCCGAATAAATCGTCACTCCGGTGACTGGCACGCCCACGCACTCAATAAACCGAATAAACCGACGCGAGAACAGAGCGCGATGAGCGGAAATTTAGTGCGTCCACAACTCTGGCACGCCCGGTGGGACCGATCCACCCTTCATCTCTTTGTCGAAATTAGGGGCCCCGCGGCCCCCTTCTTGTTACACTAATTGTGCCACTTTCTTAAATACAGAAAAAAAAAGTTAAGCAAAGAAGAGAAAGCAACATCATGGAGCCGACAATGGCTGTCATCTGCAGCCCTGGGGTGGTGGAGAACCACGTGCGAGGTGGCTACCTGGCGGTGCCCCTCACCTTTGGGAGCTTCCCTCCCACTGTGGGCTTCCCCAACTTCTTGGGGGTGGCCTTCGCCGGGATCGTCGACGTGGAAACGCCCGAGGACACCCAGATCAACGCCCCCGCCTCGGGGGCCATGGGAACTGCTGCCGGCCGAGCTGTGGCCGAATGCGACAACAGCGTCCTCACAACGACGCTCAGCTGCAACGTGCACCACGTGCACCACACTACCGGCCCGCTCCACCAAGGGTCGACATCCCACCGGAGAAGGCTCCGAAGAAACAACACCGGCACCGGCTCAGGGCATCGCATGTCCAACTCCGGAAAGTCAATGACTGTCGGAGCCCTCTGGGTCCGCCTAGACGGACAGAGGTCCCAACCGACACCGGACCGCGTCGTCCCGGCCGTCCCAGTCCGTAACTGCTTTGAAGGACTGGCGAAGCTGAAGGAGAAGGCGATGCCCATAGCCCCGGTCGTAGCACCAAAGGGGACGCCGGCTCACAGGCCGGCTAAATTGAAGCAAATCTGGGTACCTAAGGAGACACAGCCCACTGCACCCGCCCAGGCAGGGCCCAGCATTTTCCGCCCCAGGAGGGCCCGGCGCGATGACGGGGTCGAGGTAGCGACCCCCACTCTCCGACCGGCACCCGTCATCCCGGTGCCGTCTATGAATGTTCATCACCGTCGCCGAGGGCGCCGGCACAATGCCGCCCGCCCGACTCTCACGACCTACTCCCCTCCTGCCGCCGTCATCGACGCGCAACCCCAGGCCGCTCTCCCTGACCAGGAGTGGGAAGGGATCAAGCAGGCCATGAGGAACTACCTCCGAGGCCCGGGTAGCACCCCCGCTGGCCGCCAGAGACTACTGGGGGCAATGGCCTCCGCCTTCCAGGAAGAAAGGGGGGAACTCGCACCTAGCATGGAGTCGAGGACCCACCCGGAGGAGCCGCGCCAGTCCCCTGTACGGGAGGAAGCGCCGCCCCGACAGTCGGTCTTCGACAGGCTGACATTCCCAGGAGAATCGTCCAGGAGGGCGTCAAGAAGAAATAAGAATAAGAAGTGGCAGACATTCACCTGCAATATGGCAGGAGTTCATGGTCGGTATGGGGCCCTACCCACCGACCCGGAAGAATTGGCAAGAATAGCCGTCAGGCCGGGACCCCTTACCAGAAGAAGGAGAGCGGCAGGCGGCGCGACACCCACAGGCGCCGAAGGGGCCCTACCTGAAGAGCCCCTTGCAGCCCTCACGGCCAATGTGGTCACCACCGGCGACACGAGTGGGGGACCCTCGACATCATCCAAGGACGCCCCGGCCGAAGAGACAGGGGGCATGCCTAGTCTCCCCACAGCTGGCCCCACAATGCTGCTCATGATACAACGATTCCAGCAGGAAATTGAGTCACTTAAGAAGCAGCTCAGTGAGCGGAACACACCGCCCCTGATGTCCTGGCAGACCGAGGTTATACCCGAGGTACCCAGGGATAGGGGGCAGTCTTCCGGGGTAGCTCTTCCAGCGACCCTCGATCCTCTCGGGGGCACGCCCCCGCAGCAAGCACATTGCACAGCAGTGACCCCGCCACAGGCTCCGCTTTCACAAGGGTCCCCCATGGCCCCCCGAGCGACCGTGGTAGCCACTCCGAGCGTGCAGCCCGCTCATTTCTACCCGAGTCCAGTCGACCCGGCGGCAGTCAGCCGGTTGATGCTCGAGCAGATGATAGAGATGAAGCTGGCCGAGAGGGGCGATGGGGATCAGACGCCTTTCGACGTCTATCGGGTACCCTACCCGGCTCATTATGCTACCAGGAAGTTGCCGGCTGGCGTCACCAAGCCGCCGAAATTTGAAAATTTCAATGGGCAAGGGTCTCCCAGAGAGCACATTGCTTACTATGTGAACGTCATGGGGGACCTGGCTGCTGATGAGGCCTACCTCCTGAAGTTCTTCGGCTCAACACTTACCGGACTTACCTTTGAATGGTACTCCGGCTTGTCACCCGGGTCGGTGGCCGATTGGCCCGACATGCAGAAGAAGTTCAAGGAAAGGTTCTACGTCGCCAAGAGAGAAGTTACCATGGCTGAACTCTACGCCACAAGGCAGAAGAATGATGAGTCGGCCCTCGACTACATTAAAAGATGGAGGAACCTTAGTATGAGGTGCAAACGCCCCCCGCATCAGGAGGACGCAGTGCAGATCTGCAAGCAAAACTTAAAGAAAGAAATCCTAGAAAGGATGATCGGCACTGAGGTCAAGACATTTGACCACCTGAACAATGTGGTAGCGGAGATCGAGGCATTCTTGGCCCGATACTCCTCCACCCCAGCCATGTCAAGCCAGAGGGCCAGGCAGGCCGAGAAGAAGCCGGCTCCCCCGGAGGTGCATGCGCTAGACTTCCAAGCTTTTGAAAAGCAGAAGGAGAAAGCCAAGGGAGCGGCCAACCCTCCGCCGCCCAGAATTACAGAGCGGCGGGAAGGCCCCTCGCTGAGAGAAAAGATGAGAAACAAGCTATATTCCTTCTCTCGGGACAAGTCCAAGCTCGTGTTTGAATGGGCAACCAGCTACAATAAGATCACATTGCCAGAGCCGAAAAGGCCTGGCGACTCAAAGAAGAAGGATGACCCGCGCTTCTGCATGTACCACCGGGTGCTCGGGCATACTATTGAAGATTGCTACGTCTTCAAGGATGTTATTGAGTCCTTAATCAAGGACGGGGAGCTAGACATGGGGGAGCATAAAGTAGACCCCCCCGCAGCCACACGAGCTGCCCAGCATAGCCTCCTCCGTCAACATGATCTCACTGTATCAAGAGTTGCCAGAAGAGTGGGCGGAAGCCTGTGCCCGCGCCACTTATGAGGCTTTTGTCCTGGCCCCGGCCCAAGATCAAGAGGGTTGGCAGACGGCGCCCGGAAGAAATAGAAAGGCACGCATCCCTCGATCCGCCCCAGGGATTCATCCAAGGGACACGACACCTTTGCCGGCACCACCACCGGTGAGCCCGGTTCGCCATGACACGGCCCCCAGGCTGGTCATGAAGCGGCCTACCCACAACAAGAAGAGCTCCGTCCCGCTGCGAATACCCCAGAAAGCCAGCCCGGCGGTCGAGAAACTACAGGCTATTATTGACGGGCTTGAAGATTATGAACAGCCCAAAATCAAGCCCGTGGAACTAAAAGAATATGTCCCCTGGGAGGAGTTCGAATCACTTGAGCTGGCTCCAGGAACCAAAGCTGAAACAGAAAAAGAGCCTCCTCTGTGAGGTGAACTTCCTCAAGAGCAGCCATCCGCTGCAGCAGGCAAGAAGAAGAAGAAGAGAAGACCTAGGGGGAATAAGAAGAAGGAGGTCGTCTTCGCCTGCAACACCCTCTCGACGTTGTTCGACACCGCTCTCTCCCTGGAAGAAAAAGAAGAAGAGCCACCCCAGGAACCGGCGGAGGTGAATCAAGCTGAGGCGTCCACCTCCCAACACGCCACCAGGTCCGGAAGGAAATGGGGGCATCCTCCTCAGGACAACCTCAACATCATGCTCAGGGGAGAACAACCATACCAAATTCCCGACCCTGAGGTCCGAGGCGCCGAGATCCCTCCTCCATCGGGTCTCTATCCCGGTGGGGCCAGGAGTCAAGGCACCCCTTCATTCGCCGAATTCCTGTCAGCCCGAGTAGGCAAGCAGGAGCGCTCCCCAGTGCCTCCCTCCACCAGGAAAGCAAGCAGTCCCCGAGCTCTACCGACGGCTACTCCTCCTCAGCCAGAAGGAGAATTCAGCGGCACCCCAAACCTCGCGGAATTCATGCAAGCAGCGGAGGAGGCCCAACAGACCCCACATGTTCAGCGGGCTACAACAGATCCCACAAACCAGGCATCCCCCGATCTGACATCCCAACCTCAGGAGGGGAGCAGGCGCGGCAAGCCCGAAGAAATGAAGTTGCTCAAGGTGCGGGCGGCCGAGCGAATAGTCAGGCACCTCAAGAAAATCCCGACCCGGTTTACAGTATGGGAGATGCTGTCCTTGAACGAAGAAACACGGCAAGCCATCATCGCCGCACTCCAGACGCCAGCACACCTTGAAGCATGTTTGGCAGAAATATCACCTGAAGTAGCAGTGGCTTTTACAGAAGAAGACATGCTCCTGCCGACTTGCAGCCATAACAGGCCCCTCTACATGAAAGGGCAGTTGAACGGCCAGCCTATCAATAGGGTCTTGATCGACCCAGGGGCAGCGGTGAATATACTCCCTTACCGGGTGTACCAGAAACACTATTTCGACGTACACCTGGTTGAGGTTAAGAATGTCAAGATTGCTGGCTTTAACCAGAAATGTGAGGTGCCCATGGGGGTTGCAGAGTTTAGTCTGACCTTTGATAACTTCACCACCAAGGTTCAGTTCCACGTCATCAACTCCAGCACTTCCTACAAGGCGTTGCTTGGCCGGCCTTGGCTACACCAGAACAGGGTGGTACCCTCCACTCTGCATCAATGCATCAAGTACCCCTGCGAGGGAAAGGAAGTCAGAATCTTCACCGACCTCCACCCGTTCGAGGTGTTCGAGTGTCACTTATCAGATGCTAATCTGTACTTGGAGAAGGCGAAGCAAGCTCCTCAAGTCATCCAAGACAAGGGCAAGAAGAAAATGGAATCAGGAGGCTGGTTTCCTCCGCCGCCCCCAGGCTATGTGGCTCCACCACATGTACCATTTATCGCACAAGAAGAAGGGGTATTCAGGGCAGCCCCTCTCGCCATCTACCCCACACCGGGCACTCTGCCTCGAAGACCTGCTAGAAGATGTTAGGGTCCCGCCAGGGATCGTCAAGCCGATAGCAGAAATTGAATGCCAAGCAGCTGAACAACTGAAAACCTTCGAGGTGCCTAACTCTGAGGGGCCGCCCACTATTTTCTATGTGGCAGGGGAGAAGCCAGTCAGGGAAGACGATGATTGCCGATTCCCTGACGAGTTGCATGATCCGCACGTCCCCATTACGAGACTTCCCCACATGACTGACCAGGCAGCCAGAATGGTCAGAAAGCAGAAGATTCCTCCATACCAGCCCTCCAGCTGGAAGGAAATGTTTGAAAGAATGTGGAACCCACCAAACCTGGATCGACGGTTGCTGAAAATCACCAAGCGCCCCGGTCTGGGTTTTTCACTAGAAGATTACTACGAGACTGATGTCATATCGGTCTCAACATGGCCCGGCGATGACCCCGCAGAAGCTGCAGATTCGCGGGAAACCCACCAAGACACATGTCCCGGGACCCCGGCCGAAGAGGCACAAGATGAAGAAGTATTCTTGTGGAAGCCTCCCAGTCACCGCTGCATGGAGAAGACCCCCTCCTTCTCCGAAGTGTCAACCTCGAGAGGGCACGCCAGCGAGGTACCTTCACCTCGGCCGACCGGCGAAGCAAGGAGCAGTAGCATGGGCCACGCTCCAAATTCCCCTCGATACGACCCCGTCATGTACGCCTTGTACCACAGGCAGTAACGGGAGATCGAGATGCTAAAAGCACGACTGGCGGAGTTGACCTCGCTAGTCGCCGACCTGATCCAGGGATCTCTCCCCCCATGGGGTGGCCGGATGCCTCGGCCCCGAGGCACCAGTCCCAAATGTTGTGCATCCCTTGGTTTTGATGATGACAATAGGATATGTTTGACTAATCTAAGCAAATGGTTTGGTTATTTGTGTAAAGATAGTGCATTGAATTAATGCCTATTTGATGATGACAAATATGCTTTTATATACATTTGGAACTTCAAGTCAAATCTTATAAGTTAAACAAATTTCAGGTTCACTGAAATCCAAGTGGAATCAACAAATCAGTATAAGCGTGAAAGACTGTCTGTCGACCACTGAAGAAGCTATGGTCGACCAACGAACTCAACCAGAAAAGCATCAGATCATCTGTCTTCTGGAAGCACCTTGGCTGTCGACCAAAGCCCCGCCTCTGGTCGACCACAGAAAAGACAGAAGCAACAGACAGAACTGCTGGCCATCTGGAAACTGCCCCCTGTCGACCAGCGACCAGGCTGTGGTCGACCAACGGGCGACGTGAGTTTCAGCCAGAAGAACCGGCCGTCTGGGGACTGCCCATTGTCGACCAGCGACAGGGTCATGGTCGACCACGGGTTTATATATCGTCCAAAACCGAACTCTAACCGAATTCTGTTTTGGTTCCTTAAAACCTGCAGATGGTTGTTGCAGGTTGTTGGGCTGCTCAGGAGATAAGATTCCGCACGGGAATCAAGGAAACAATCTTGCTTAGAAGTGGTCAAACTCGTTCTAACGATTGGATTTAAACCGATCCCTGTTTTCTAGCAGATTGGCGCTCGATCTGAAAATTGAGCGGGAAGAACTTTATTCTTGAAAATAAAAAGAGCTATATGAAGAATATAAGGCAACTAATCACGAACAAGGGAGCGGTGAGAGAGCACGGAATAGAAGCCAAGGAAGATACACACAGAAGAGGAAGAAGGAGCTCTCCACCAATCAAAAATCTGCAGAAAGGTTAAAGGCAATCTCGTTGCTGCAGAAGGAAGACTTAGCTCAAGACTGTGTGATCTCCAGCAGCAGAACAATCGAAGGCAACTGACTGGAAGATCAACAGGGAGTCTAGGCTTCTTCATAAGCGTGATCAAGTCCCAGGCTGAACACCTATTCTTCTACACACGCCAATATTCAGTCCTGTCTTTCATCACCTGTTCTTATCATCTTTTCATTTCTGATTACAATTATTGTCAAGCTGTGAGGCAGCAGAATCAAGCTGTGTGTCAGCAGGTACAAGCTGTGTGTCAGCTGTGTTTTGGTTGAGATCAGAGATTCTCATAGTGAAGCCTTGCTTGAGTTAAGCAAGGGGTGGATGTAAGTCTCAGGAAGAGACTGAACCACCTTAAAAATCCTTTCTTGTGGTGTGCTTGTGTGTGTTTGATTTCCTATACGTATGCTTGCATCTTTACTATCCGCATTAGTTCTATGATTCATTAATTACCAGTAGCTCATCTGGTCGATAGTCAGTAAATTATCAAAAAGGGGGAAAGATCTATTCACCCCCCCTCTAGATCTATTCAGTCCGTATCCAACACGTGGTATCAGAGCAGGTTCTCCAAAAATGTGGTCTAACAACCAGGAGAGACCGGGCGGACTGAACTCTAAAAGCCTCATAGCTGAGGGGCACTCTGTAACTAGACCTCCATATTTTGATGGAACTGATTATTCTTATTGGAAAAATCGTATGCAGGTGTTCTTACGTGCGCAAGACCACGAGATGTGGAGGGTAGTGAGCCGCGGACCTTTTGAGCTACCGGAAGATGAAGAAACCTGGACCAGAGAACAGGTCAGGAAATCAACTGTCAACTGGGGAGCCATGAACGTGATGCAGTGCTCACTACACCCCACAGAATTCTCAAGAGTTTCCCAATGCGCAACAGCCAAAGAAATGTGGGATCGTCTAAAGGTAATCTACGAAGGTACTTCCGAGGTAAGAGAGACAAAAGCAAATATGCTAGTCTCAGAATATGAGATGTTTAGGATGAAAAATGATGAAAGTATTTCTGAGATGTATGCCAGATTAGTACAATTGACTAATGGCTTGAAGAGCTTAGGGAAGACATACAAAGAGCAGGAATTAGTGAGGAAGATTTTAAGGTCTCTCACATCGATGTGGCATACCAAGGCCACAGTCATTGAGGACTCAAAGGATCTCACAACAATGACAGTGGATGAGTTAGTAGGATCCCTGATGGCCTATGAGGTCAATCTGAAGAGAAAGGAAGATGAGGGCAAGAAAAAGAAGCAACTTGCCCTAAAGACTAAGACAAGCACCTCTGAGGTGTCTGACAATGATGACTCATCTAGCTCAGGTGAAGAATCTGGTGAGCTAGCCATGCTTACAAGAAAATTTAAAAAATTCCTGCGGAAGGAAGGTAAAGGATTCAGAAATCCAAAGGGCATGGTAAGGAAGTCATCCCAGTTTAAATCTGATAAACATAAGGCTCCTTCTAACAAACTCATTTGCTACAATTGCAGGCAGCCTGGACATATGAAGGCTGAATGTCCAGAAGCTCCTAAGAAATCAAGCTTCAAGTGGAAAGGCAAGAAACCCAAGGCGATGATTAGCACTTGGAGTGAGGAGGAAGAGAGCAGTGAAGAGGAAACAACTTCCGAGGAAGAAGAAGGAAAGCTCTGTCTGATGGCCAAGGGAGACAACAGTGATCTTGAGGTAAGTTCCCCATTTCAAGACTTCTCTAGTTCGGATTGGGAAGAAGTATATTCAGAATTGCTTGATACTTATGAAAGAATAAGAAAGGAAAATAAACATTTGAAGAAGAAGATCAGTCAACTGAATAAAGACAGCAATTCAATGGAAAACAAAACTGAACTAGAAATGGAAATCAAGTCACTGAAAAACAAGCTGAATCAAATGGACTTAGATGAAGAAAACCACAAGAGAATGTCCGAAGAGAATGAAATGCTAAAAAACGACATTGATGAGTTAAAACTAAAGACTCAAGAATATGAACAGGAAACTAAGTTAAGTCAAGAAAGAAACAATTCACTCAAGGAAGAAAACAACCAACTCCTAAGAGAAATAGAAAGAATTAAGAGTGACCTGAAAAACAAACAGGAGACCTTGGAAAAAATGACTCAAGGTCAAGAAAACTTAAATGCTGTCTTGGGAATAAAAGTAAACTTTCAAAAAGAAGGGTTAGGATACAATCCTACGGCTAAAAAGGAATTCCAAATAAAAACCGTAACTGGGATTGCTGACTCAAAAGGAAAAAGGCCCCTGATTAATCTATACCAAGATAAACAAGAGGATGTAGCTGAATGCTCCTCCAAAAGGAACAATGTCACCAAGGAAGAGAGAAATTTTAAAGAGAAAACAGTCAATCAATATAAGATTCAAAATAATAAACAAGAAACCCAAATTCACAGAAATCACCAAACAAACCAAGGACTAAACCAAGTTAAAAGACATAAATCTGGAAAACAAGATGTCTGGAGACAGGCTGGTCGACAACAGACCCTTCATCTGTCGACCAGAGGATCTGCCAGAACAGGCGCTGGTTACTGGAGAAGCAGTGGTCGACCACAGGTACACCAGATGTCGACCAGAGGTGCTGCCAGAACAGACGCTGAGTTCTGGAGACGCAATGGTCGACCACAGACATACCAAAAGTCGACCATGGCCAGACAAGCAAACAGAAATCACAGGTTTTCTCGGGTAAAACAAAATGAAAACTTGAATACACAAAGGTGGACTCAGATTAAAGAAGCTTTAGAACAAAAGCAACCCAACCTGAACAAGTTCAGAAATAAAAATTTACACTGCTCTAACAGAATCTGGGTTCCCAAAGGATTACTGCAGCAATTTCATAATTTCACAAGCTATCTTGGACCCGGGTACCATTGGGGTCCAAAAGTTTCTGTGTAACTTGTGATGCAGGTGTGTTTGGCAGCTATACACAACAAGTGGTACTTAGATAGTGGCTGCTCAAGACATATGACAGGGGACAAGGCAAAATTCTCCGAGCTAAACTCAAAAGATGGAGGACATGTGACATTTGGAGGAAATAACAAAGGCAAGATCATTGGGAAAGGTAAGGTAGGTAAGACATCTACAAATTGCATTGAAGATGTACTGCTAGTGGATGGCCTGGAATATAATCTTCTAAGCATCAGTCAGCTATGCGACAAAGGCCATCAAGTAGTCTTTGATTCTAAGATCTGTAAAATTCTTGAACCAAATTCGGCTAAAGTTAAGTTTATGGGCAAGAGAGTAAATAATGTCTACATGATAGACTTGGATGATCCAGCCCACTCCAACTTGTGCCTCACCGCCAAGAAGGAGGACCTGACTTGGTTGTGGCACCGAAGGCTAGGGCATGTTAGCTACAGGGTGCTGCACAAATTGGTTAAGAATAAAATGGTTTCTGGTTTACCTGAAATTTCGTTTGCTCAAAATGTCAAAGTATGTGAATCATGTACCCAAGGTAAGCAAACAAGAAAATCATTCAAAGGTAGAACTGAAAGTCAATCTTCTAGACCACTAGAACTTGTGCACATGGACCTTTTTGGCCCAACAAGAACTGCTAGTCTTAGTGGTAAGAGGTACGGTTATGTACTAGTTGATGATTTCTCTAGATTCACATGGGTAATGTTTTTATCACATAAAAACGATGCCTTTCATGAATTTCAGGATTTTTACAGAAGAATGAAGCAGGATGGTAAGTCCAAAGTATGTTCAATAATATCTGATCATGGGGGAGAATTTGAAAATTCAGAGTTTGATGAATTCTGCAGGAACAAAGGAATAAATCACAGGTTCTCCTCACCAAGGACGCCAGAGCAAAATGGAGTGGTGGAAAGAAGGAATCGCACACTTGTTGAAATGGCCAGAACCTTGTTAGTTGAAGCCAATCTTCCAAGAAGATTTTGGGCTGAGGCGGTCAATACAGCATGTTATATTGTAAACAGGGCAATGGTAAGACCATCTAGTGCGAAAACTCCATATGAGGTGTTCAAAGGTAAGAAGCCATCTCTAGCTCATTTTAGGATCTTCGGTGTAAGGTGTTTTATTCATAACAATGACAAGAGATCATTGGACAAATTTGAACCAAAGAGTGACCCAGGAATCTTCTTGGGATACTCTGACCGATCAAGAGCCTATAGAGTCTACAACACCAAAGATCAGCTAGTTGAAGAATCCCCACATATCACATTTGATGAAAATAATGACTTTGACAAAACTGGACAGGTAGGCAAAGATGAAGATGGGGAATTTCTGGAAGGCAAAGAGGAACCAATGGAGACTGAAGCAGAACCAAAGCAAGGTGATTCCAATGATCAACCCGAAGGAGAGATCATCCCAGGTAACAATTCTGAAAATCTGAGATTTCTCAGAGATCATCCTCTAGATAACATCATTGGAGGAATTAATGAACCGAGGAAAACTAGATCTCAGCTTAAAACAGTTGATGAATTAGATCAGCTAGCCCTTGTATCTCAAGTTGAGCCTAAAAATGTAGAGGAAGCTTTAAGAGATGAATCTTGGATAAATGCCATGCATGAAGAATTAAATCAATTTGAAAGAAATCAGGTTTGGAAACTTGTTCCCAGACCCTCATCTCATCCTGTTATTGGAACCAAATGGGTTTATAAAAATAAGCTTAATGAAGAAGGAGTTGTTATGAGGAACAAGGCTCGGTTGGTGGCTAAGGGGTATAACCAAGAATTTGGAGTTGATTTTGAAGAATCATATGCTCCAGTTGCAAGGTTAGAAGCCATTAGAATATTGTTAGCATTTGCGGCGTCCCATGGAATTAAATTGCAGCAAATGGATGTAAAAAGTGCCTTTCTAAATGGCTTTGTAAAGGAAGAAGTCTTTGTGGAACAACCCCCTGGTTTTGAAAATGATGATCTTCCTAATCATGTCTTTAAACTGCATAAGGCTTTGTATGGTTTAAAGCAGGCTCCTAGGGCATGGTACGACAGACTGAGTTCATTCCTCACCAAAAAGGGCTACACAAGAGGTAAAATTGATCAAACATTATTCTCCAAGACCCAAGGTAAGAATATACTAATTGTGCAAATCTATGTGGATGATATTGTGTTTGGATCCACTGAAGCTTCATTATGTACTGAATTTGCAAATCTAATGACCAATGAGTTTGAAATGAGTTTAATGGGTGATTTACAGTTCTTTCTTGGATTGCAGATTCTACAATGTAGAGAAGGCTACTTCATAAATCAATCCAAGTACATAAAGGAGATGCTGAAAAAGTTTGGCATGGAGAGCTGCAAACCAATAGAGTCACCCATGGGGACAAATGCAACATTGGAGGCTGATGTAAAAGGTAACATGGTAGATGCCAAGAAATACAGAGGTATGATCGGATCCCTACTATATTTAACTGCCTCTAGGCCAGACATTCAGTTCAGTGTATGCATGTGTGCTAGATATCAATCTAGCCCTAGAGATTCACATTTAGGGGCTGTCAAGCGTATCCTTCGTTACCTTGCCGGTACCCAAGAATTGGGTTTATGGTATCCTACTTATTGCAAACTAGATTTAATTTCATATTCAGATGCTGATTATGCTGGTTGCAAAATTGATAGGAAGAGTACTAGTGGTTATTGTCAAATATTAGGTGGATGTTTAATATCATGGGCTTCTAAAAAACAGCATTCTGTGGCACTCTCCACTGCTGAGGCTGAGTATGTCGCAGTAGGGAGCTGTGGTACACAGGTTTTGTGGATAAAACATCAACTCCAAGACTACAATGTAGATCTTGGATGTGCACCTATTTTCTGTGACAACACTAGTGCTATTAATTTGTCTAAAAACCCCATTCAACACTCTAGGACAAAACACATTGAGATCCGTCATCACTTTCTAAGAGATGAGGTCTCCAAAGGAAATTTCATGCTTCATTTTGTAGAAACTGAAAAACAACTGGCAGACATTTTCACAAAACCCCTTAACAATGACAGATTTTCAACTCTAAGAAGGGAGTTAGGAATTTGTAGAATTCTCCTGAAAATTCTTGAAATAATAATATTCATGTGTTCATTGCATAGATTCTTGTCTCTTCTGTCTAAGTTGTGTCAACTAGGTCTCTAGTACTAGATAAGTCTTGAGTTTGGAAGTCTTGTGTCGGGTGCTACTTCAGCAAGCTCTGAGGAACTCTGGTTTATCTACGGATTACTTCCCATGGTCGACCACAGACAAGGCGCTGGTCGACCAAGGCATCAGGACAGGAAATAGTTAGCTCTGGGAATTCGCAGCTGTCGACCACAGGCGATCCAATGGTCGACAACAGGTTTGTCAGAACGCAGTCTTCTCAACAGGCAGGTTCTGTGTCAGCACAAAGGTCGACCACAGGCCACTCCATGGTCGACAAAGGACCTGAAAAAGGGAAATTGGATCTAATCAAGCTGCTGGCTTTGGTGGGAAATCTTCTGAACTTTTTGGACTCTGAGCTCAGTTTTGCTTTACTCACTCATCCTTGTTCACTTCCTATTCCTTGTGTCTCTATATCTCTTTGTGGTCAACTTATTGTTTTCTATCTTCAGCAAGGACTCACAAATTGAGGGGGAGTAAAAAGTGTAAACTCATTCCTTAATAAATCATTGAACAACCTAACCATATCTTACAAGAAAATCACCAAAGTCATCAATGAGAGTAAAGGTTAAGTGTAGTAATGAGAATTTGACCTGTACTACTGCAATAAATTCAAACCATAACTATGACTCTGACTCAAGACTATTGAGAACTTATGTTTTTAGTAATGAGACTGTTTCTCTACCTGTGTCTGTGTTGGACAGTGAAAATAAACGCTGCTATAGCATGAATGTATATGGAATACGCCATAATTCTGCCTTCTTGGTAGAGCAATGGACTGAGTTCTGAGAAACTACTGTTCTCTATCACAAAGCAAAATTGGCTGAAAAATTAAGTGGGAGACATGTATGTCATGAAGACTCAATCTACCTCTGCCACTCTCAAAATTATTAATTGGGCATCCTGAGTAACTGGGGATATTGGCGTCTGATAAACGTATATCCTCACGGATAAAAAGTGTGTCCCAGTTAAAAATGGAATGGTTAGGCATGCTAAGTAGCCGGGGTTTCTGGCGTGTAAAAAGCGTGTCTCCTCGTGTGGAAAAGCATGTGATAAACCTGACCACAGCTCTTAAATATTTCAAAACGAAAAGGCAACAAAAATGGTTGACCTAATGCACTATATGCAAATAGAGGCATAAAACACTGTTCAGCTTGTTCAGCTAGTAAAATTATCTCATGAACCATATTATAAGTTTAAGGAGCCGTGAGTAAGAAAGTGGATATGGGGAGTCAATTTATTGGGGCAATACTTTCAAATTCTTTGAACCACAAGACCCACTCGAATTTGTCACAAGGTGGTCTTTGAGAAAGGGAGGAAAGGTTACTTAAATGTCTTATTAAAGAAAGGGGGTACACTTCATCTTCCCAAAATATGAGTTATGCTGATTAATCGTGACCGCTCGTTCTTTGCATCGCGATGGTTCACTGCCCTAAAAATTAAGGGCCAGCCCTAATGCCCTACCCTATAAATTGTCTCGGCTGGGTCCCTGAAATTTTCCCATCCGCAGCTCTAGCCCTCTCCCAACTTCATCTTCTCCAGATTTCTTTTCTCGCCTCTCTCTCGCCTCTATCTCGCTTCCCTTCACAATGTCTCCCAACTTCTCTCACCACCCAACTCCAATCATTTCAAGAGAATGTCAATGCTGCCACTGGACGCTTGGAGCAGAAAGTCCAACGGCTGGAACAACAGATGGAGGCCAGGTTCATCAAGCAGAAGGAACACTCTGACCAGGCTAGTTCTCGGTTCAACAGACTAGTAAGGACCCTCGGTGAAGTGTCCGATCAGATGGGAATCCGTATCGAGATCACAACCCAACAGAATGAGAAGTATCACAAGGATACTATCTCAGAGATCCAGAAGCTCAGGCTCTCCTATGCCCACATTGTTGACAAGCTGGATCGCATGGAAGAGAACGTGAAGCCAGAGACCTCCTCATCCTCCTCAGAAGGATTGTTTAAATGATCCACTTTTTGCTGTTGACAAAGGGGGAGAGAGAAGCTTATGTGTCATTGTGCTTATGTGTCATTGTGTGCCTAGATGTGTGTCTAGATAGATGTGTGTCTAGATGTCAAGTTTACTTTGCCTAGATGTGTGTCTAGATGTCAAGTTTACTTTGTCTACGTGTCCTCAGTGTCTTTATCCTTTTTTGAGTCTCTCATGTAATTAGTGCTATTGTTTTTGAAAGCCACATCAAACGAATTGTCTGAATGAAATCTGTGCTATGATAGCCTTGCATGCAATATCAAATGAATTTCATAATCTGTTGTTTGTCACAATGACTCATGGTTGTCATCATCAAAAAGGGGGAGAATGTTGTGCATCCCTTGGTTTTGATGATGACAATAGGATATGTTTGACTAATCTAAGTTCTATCTTGTTTCTTAAAGCAAATGGTTTGGTTATTTGTGTAAAGATAGTGCATTGAATTAATGCCTATTTGATGATGACAAATATGCTTTTATATACATTTGGAACTTCAAGTCAAATCTTATAAGTTAAACAAATTTCAGGTTCACTGAAATCCAAGTGGAATCAACAAATCAGTATAAGCGTGAAAGACTGTCTGTCGACCACTGAAGAAGCTATGGTCGACCAACGAACTCAACCAGAAAAGCATCAGATCATCTGTCTTCTGGAAGCACCTTGGCTGTCGACCAAAGCCCCGCCTCTGGTCGACCACAGAAAAGACAGAAGCAACAGACAGAACTGCTGGCCATCTGGAAACTGCCCCCTGTCGACCAGCGACCAGGCTGTGGTCGACCAACGGGCGACGTGAGTTTCAGCCAGAAGAACCGGCCGTCTGGGGACTGCCCATTGTCGACCAGCGACAGGGTCATGGTCGACCACGGGTTTATATATCGTCCAAAACCGAACTCTAACCGAATTCTGTTTTGGTTCCTTAAAACCTGCAGATGGTTGTTGCAGGTTGTTGGGCTGCTCAGGAGATAAGATTCCGCACGGGAATCAAGGAAACAATCTTGCTTAGAAGTGGTCAAACTCGTTCTAACGATTGGATTTAAACCGATCCCTGTTTTCTAGCAGATTGGCGCTCGATCTGAAAATTGAGCGGGAAGAACTTTATTCTTGAAAATAAAAAGAGCTATATGAAGAATATAAGGCAACTAATCACGAAGAAGGAAGCGGTGAGAGAGCACGGAATAGAAGCCAAGGAAGATACACACAGAAGAGGAAGAAGGAGCTCTCCACCAATCAAAAATCTGCAGAAAGGTTAAAGGCAATCTCGTTGCTGCAGAAGGAAGACTTAGCTCAAGACTGTGTGATCTCCAGCAGCAGAACAATCGAAGGCAACTGACTGGAAGATCAACAGGGAGTCTAGGCTTCTTCATAAGCGTGATCAAGTCCCAGGCTGAACACCTATTCTTCTACACACGCCAATATTCAGTCCTGTCTTTCATCACCTGTTCTTATCATCTTTTCATTTCTGATTACAATTATTGTCAAGCTGTGAGGCAGCAGAATCAAGCTGTGTGTCAGCAGGTACAAGCTGTGTGTCAGCTGTGTTTTGGTTGAGATCAGAGATTCTCATAGTGAAGCCTTGCTTGAGTTAAGCAAGGGGTGGATGTAAGTCTCAGGAAGAGACTGAACCACCTTAAAAATCCTTTCTTGTGGTGTGCTTGTGTGTGTTTGATTTCCTATACGTATGCTTGCATCTTTACTATCCGCATTAGTTCTATGATTCATTAATTACCAGTAGCTCATCTGGTCGATAGTCAGTAAATTATCAAAAAGGGGGAAAGATCTATTCACCCCCCCTCTAGATCTATTCAGTCCGTATCCAACACCAACACCCCCGCCTTGTCAAGGCGGGAAATGAGAGACATGGCAAGCTCGCTGATCGAGCGGCCAACCAGGCAAGGGCTGACACTCCAAGAGAAGCTGCAGAAGCCTTATTCCTTTCTGAGAGAGAAGACCCGGGGCATCTTCGACTGGGCTTGCCATTACGGCAAGGTCTCCCTTCCACGGTCCAAGAGGCCGCAAGACACCCGAAGAAGCGGGGACCCACTATTTTGCCCTTACCACCAGATGCTGGGCCACGCCATTGAAGACTGCTATGTCTTCAAAGACATTGCTCAAAGCCTCATTGATAGGGATGAGCTCAGAATGGGGGACTACGTGGTAGCCCCGCCACGCCCCCACGTGGCAGACAGCCCCAGGATAGGAGCCTACACTGTGTCCATCCAACGCCAGGCGCCCGAAGATGCGGCTACCCCGGCTCCCGCAGGAGCGGTCTATGATGAATACACGGAGGAGCCCGAGACGGACCTATGCCCCTCTGAGCCAGCGGACCTCACGTACCCGGCGGCTACGGCCCAGGAGGAGTGCGAGGTGAATGCAGCCTCCATGCCCAGTCATGATGAACAAGAAGAGGAAGATGGCATCCTCGAGCCCGTGGACAATGAAGATCAGGACTTCGTCGATTTATCGTCAGCCCCGTCGGAAATTGAAAATGGCGGCCAGGTCACGGTCGACGAATTGATTGAGGTCAACCTTGGTACAGAAGATGACCCCAGGCCAACTTTTCTGAGTGCCCTTATGCCCCTACAGGAGAGAGAACAATACACAAAGTTGCTGCAAGAATTCCGGGATTGCTTTGCCTGGAATTACAAAGAGATGCCTGGGCTCAGCACCGAAGTGACTCAGCACATACTGGCCATTGATCCCAAGGTGGAACCAGTGAAGCAACCTCCCCGGCGCATGAGGCCGGAGCTAACCAGCCAGATCTGCAAAGAGGTCGACAAGCTCATAAATGTCGGCTTCGTGGCGGAAAATCAATACACCACATGGCTGGCCAATATTGTACCTATGAAAAAGAAGAATGGGCAGATCAGGATTTGCGTGGATTTCCGAGACCTGAATAAAGCCTGCCCGAAAGATGACTTCCCGGTGCCTATCACCGAAGTGATGATTGATGCAACCACTGGCCACGAGGCCCTGTCCTTCATGGATGGGTCGTCCGGCTATAACCAAATCTGGATAGCCGACCATGACCGGGTCCATACAGCTTTCCGGTCACCCAAAGGGGTATTTCACTACAAGAGGATGCCCTTCGGCCTCAAGAATGCCGGTGCCACATATCAACGGGCAATGACCAAGATCTTCGACGAGCTGCTGTACGGCAAGGTCGAGTGCTACATTGATGATCTGGTTGTCAAGACGAAGAAAAGAGACGAGCACCTGAGTGACCTCAGGGTCGTCTTCCAAAGGCTCCGACAGTACGGACTGAAGATGAATCCCCTGAAGTGCACCTTTGGCGTGTCCAGTGGGAAATTCCTCGGCTTTGTTGTCCGACACAGAGGGATCGAGATCGACCCCCTGAAGATAAAGGCCATCCAGGAGTTGCCTCCTCCGAGGAGTCTGGGAGAGCTGAGGTCCCTGCAGGGGCGTTTAGCTTACATCCACAGGTTCATCTCCAACCTGTCAGGGTGCTGCCAACCCTTCCACATACTGATGATGAAGAATGCACCCTTTAACTGGGGTTACGAATGCCAGCACGCGTTCGATCAGCTAAAGGAGTACCTGAAGACCCCGCCTGTCCTGGGGGCACCTGTCAAAGGCAGACCGCTGATTTTGTACATAGCGGCCACCGAATATTCACTGGGGGCAATGCTCGCCCAGAACAATGATGAGGGAAAAGAGCAGGCTCTTTACTATCTCAGTCGAAGATTGGTGGGTGCAGAGGCTAAATACACCCCGATTGAGAAGATCTGCCTTGTCTTGGTCTTCGTGGTCAAGAAGATGAGGCACTACATGCTGTCCCATGAAGTAAGTCTGATATCCAGAGCTGACCCCATCAAGCACATTCTCCTCCAGCCAGTCCCAAAGGGGCGCCTTGGCAAGTGGGCCGTGCTGCTCATGGAGTTCGACATCACCTACGTGCCACAGAAGGCCGTTAAGGGACAAGCCGTCGCGGATTTCTTCGCGGCACACCCTGTGCCCGAAGACTCCCCTCTGGCCACCGAACTACCTGAAGATGAAACACTAGAGGTAAACCAAGTACAACAAGCCATCTGGCAGTTATACTTCGACGGGGCCTCGAGAACAGAAGCGACCCCGTCCGGGCATGCCAAGGTGCGGGCCGGAGCTGGCATCATCCTCAAATCGCCAGACGGAGAAGTGATGCACACCTCCTGCTGCATTAGCAAACCCTGCACCAATAATGAAGCAGAATATGAAGCCCTGATCATCGGCCTCCAGGTCGCCCTTCAAATGGAGATCAAAATGCTCCAAGTGTTCGACGATTCGCTGCTGGTCGTCAAGCAAGTCCAGGGACAGTTTGATATCCGAAAACCTGAGCTGCTCCCTTATCACACTAAGGCGAAGCGGCTCATGGAGCGGTTCTACCTCCTCGAGATAGGCCATGTCGCCAGAGGGGAGAATGCACAAGACGACGCATTGGCAAAATTGGCAAGCTCACTGGCAGTGCCTCCAGACGGATCTCTCCACATCCAAGTAATAAACCAGCGCCAGATGCCCAGCATGATAGAAGAGGAGCCAGAAGAAGAAGAACTGGAGGTCACTACAGCAGAAGCCGTTGGCCTACCTGACTGGAGAGCCTCCCTGATGCAGTGGTTCAAACACCAGCAATTACCTGACCGAAGAGAGGAAAGGATCAAGCTAGTCAGAACCAAAGACTCCTATGAGCTCCGAAACGGAATACTGTTCCGAATTGTGGCGGATGCCAAACAGAAGCTACTCCTCCGATGCTTGTCCATTGAAGAAGCTTGGAGAGTTATGAAGGAGGTCCATGCCGGGACAGCTGGCGCACACCAGGCGGGGCCGAAAATGAAAGTTGAAATCAAGAAACTTGGCTATTACTGGCCTGCAATGTTCAATGACTGTTGCGAGTACGCTAAGTCGTGTCAGAGATGCCAAGAGCATGCCACTATACCCAGGAGGCCTCCCGTGCAACTGCACCCAACCGCGCCCAGCTGGCCGTTTGCCCAATGGGGAACAGATGTTGTGGGCCCCTTACCCGCATCTTCCAGAGGCTGCAAATACATTCTGGCGGCGACCAACTACTTCTCCCGCTGGGCAGAGGCTGTTGCCCTACGGGAGGTCACCGGAGAAATCGTGGTCAGGTTTGTCCGCCGCAACATTATATTCCGGTTCGGCGTGCCCGACCGGATTGTGTCGGACAACGGCAGCCACTTTCGCAACCAGAAGGTTTACCGGCTAGCAGAAAAATACAAAATTGACTGGAGGACGTCGACTCCTTACAATCCACAAGCCAATGGGCTGGCCGAAGCTTTCAATAAGACACTTTGCACTCTCCTGGCCAAGACTGTTAGCTCTAACAAAAGGGACTGGGAAGAAAGAATGTATGAAGCGCTTTGGGCGTACCGAACCGTATACAAGACCCCAACGGGCTGCTCGCCTTTCTCTCTCGTATATGGCTCGGAAGCAATCGTCCCCGTCGAACTGGAGATACCGTCCCTCAGGGTCGCCATTCAGCATGGGCTTGTCCCCGAAGGGCAGACCAACACCGAGCGAAGGCTCGACGAACTCTCCAGTCTGGAAGGAAAGCGGCTTCAAGCCCAACAGAATATCCAGGTCTACCAGGCCCGGATTGCACGCGCCTTTGACAAGCTCGTCAAGGAACGCGAATTCAAGAAGGGTGACCTTGTCATGGTCAAGAGAAGAGATCTCATGGCGGCCAACCCCAAAGGTAAGCTAAATGAGAACTGGCTCGGACCCTACGTAGTCCAAAAAGTCTACGAAGGCGGAGCCTATGTAATTGTCAACCACCGCGGGGAGGTTCAATTCCCGCCTCTTAATGGAAGGCACTTGAGACTGTACCACGCTCCGGCGCCCCCATTCAGGTAATAATATTACTCTTCGCCCCGTTTTGGGGCGGATTTGAGCGATTAATATCCGAATGACTTGGCCACCAGCCGGGTTTCCAAAAAAGGAGAAAGGAATAGAAAGAGAAAAAAATAGAAAAAAATATAAAGATAAAAAAGAAGAAGCGAAAAAGAGAGAGAAGAAAAATGGAAAGAGAAAGAGAGAAGAAGCAAAAAAAAGGGAAAGAAAAAATGGAAAGAGAAAGAAGGAAGAAGCAAAAAGAGGAAAAAAAAGAGAAAAAAAAGAAAGAAAAAAAAGAAAAAGAGAGAAGAGAAAAAAAGAGGAAGAAAGAAGAAGCCAGAAAAGGGGAACGCCCCCCATTTCCAGCCACCGCCCCGCATCAGCGGGGGTACTAAAGATTGATTTAAAAAAGAAAGAAACACACTCTTCTCTCCGTCCTCCCCGGGCGGTGAGTACCCCTTTGGCTCGGACCTCACGTCCGGGCTCCCCGGGCGGTGAGTACCCCTTTGGCTCGGACCTCACGTCCGGGTCATTGACTAGACAAACTCTTCTCTCCGTCCTCCCCGGGCGGTGAGTACCCCTTTGGCTCGGACCTCACGTCCGGGTCATTGACTAGACAAACTCTTCTCTCCGCCCTCCCCGGGCGGTGAGTACCCGTTTGGCTCGGACCTCACGTCCGGGTCATTGAATAGACAAACTCTTCTCTCCATCCTCCCCGGGCGGTGAGTACCCCTTTGGCTCGGACCTCACGTCCGGGTCATTGACTAGACAAACTCTTCTCTCCGTCCTCCCCGGGCGGTGAGTACCCCTTTGGCTCGGACCTCACGTCCGGGTCATTGACTAGACAAACTCTTCTCTCTGTCCTCCCCGGGCGATGAGTACCCCTTTGGCTCGGACCTTACGTCCGGGTCATTGACTAGACAAACTCTTCTCTCCGTCCTCCCCGGGGGGCGAGCACCCCTTTGGATCGGACCTCCCGTCTGAGTCACTGACCGAACAGACCTCGCTGTTCGTCACCTCTGAACGGCGAAAGGGGTCTCTGGCCAAGTACCCCTCACTCGAGACCAGCACGCGCTTCCAATATTGCGGCAAAACCAGGGAGTTGCCCGTTCGGTATGGTGGAGTGGTCTCCTCGTCCTCCCCCTGGGAAGGCGAGCACTCTCCTGTACCCTGACATGGGTCCCTGCCTGGTCCTCCCGAAGCGAATCCCCGCAAGGACTCATACCCTGCCAATGGGTCTCTACACCAAAAAAAAAAAAAAATACAAGAGCAAGGAAGAGAAAGAAGGGTAAGAAAGACAAATGCATACACAAAGAACGCGTGAAATCATAAATGCTTTGCTCTATTCAAAAGGGGATCAAACTACATGTGCTGCGGGGCATACCCCTGTGTTACACTCAAAAAAAGAGAGAGAAATTAAGGGATGCAACGCTTAGTCGATGTCCCTGAAGATGTCCTCGAGAGGGAGGATCCCAACGCAAGGGAAGTTCGTCATATCGCGCAGTCGGCCCCTTAATCCCTCAAGACGGGCAAGCTCCGCTTCGACGGACACCATTTCAACGTCGGCGACGGCAAGAGCTTCCCTCTCCTCCGCGACCGCCTTTCCCGCCTCGGCGAGGTCAAGCTTGGCCGCTGCAAGGTAGCCTTCCAACTCCCCGATCCGGCTCTCGAGGGAGCGAACCCTGCCCTCGCCCTCCTCTAAGGCCTTCTCGTGGCATTCCTTGTTACGACGCCGGGCCTCCAGGGCCTGTAGATATTCGCCCGCCTGGGCATCTAGAGCGGCGCGCTCATCAGGAGCCTGGGTCTCCAGGAACTCGCAGCGCTTGACATACTTCAGCAGCAGCAGAACCCGCCGCGACCATTCTCCCAGCGGGCAGCTGAGCACTTGCAACGCCCCGATCAACTGCACCACTATGGTATGCACCTCCCTATATGACAGAGAGGGGTCGGCGAGGAGCATGGTCCGTAGAGTGATCAGCATTTGGCGTACTGGCGCTTCTGATGACATATGGCTGACTGAGGGCGCTACCGGAGGAGTGAATTCCACGGTGCTGTCCACCCCTGCCCACAGGTCGGTATCGGCCGCCACTGAAGATGAAGGAAGGGCGAGGGCCAAGTCGCCCGGCCGGCATAGCTCGACGAGAGACTCCTGGCCAACCATTGCCCGGGGAACGGAAGAGACCATTGTTGAAGCCTCTGGTGCCCCCATCGTTTGGAGTTCCCCCGCCCCCTCTGCCTTCGTCTGGACCGACCCTGCCACTGCTCCAAGGGGCAGGGGTGCAGGGGCCGTCACCTCGGCTAGAGGAGGAGCTTCGAGTAAGGCCAGGCCCGAAGTCGCCACCCATGAACTCCTCGCTCGCGGCTGAGATCCCTCCAGATGCGCACGGAGCCCCGCAAATATCTGCTGCAAGAGCGGGTCCTCCATCTGAGCCGGGAGTTTCGGGAAGGGCGGAAGCGGAACCACCAGCTGGGGTAAACGTCCCGCTTCCACGAGCGCAGCCAGGCTCTCTCTCTCCAAGCCCAAGACTGGAGTCGGCCCCTCCACCGCTATCGGGCCAATGCTCGGTCTCCGTTTGGCCACGGCCTTCCGGATACGGCCATGCGCCTTCCCCGATATCGGCATCGCCTGACCATGGGAATGGGAGTCAGCTATTCGCCATCTAAAATAAACCACGCAAAAGGGAGACCGCGGAGCCCGCATACTCACCTCAGCCGCTGGGATGATGCTACCCTCAGGCGCGATCTCCCCCTCCTCCAGAGGCTCGCCCGCCGCTCTGGTAGTACCGGAGGGCTCCACGGGCATTTCCTCTCGAAGGGCGTCGAGTAAAAGAGCCAACTTGCCCATGTCGACATCGGCTCCCGTTGGGCGGTCGATCAGCGCAGCCGGGGCAGCCTCCTCTATGATCTCAAGTTCGGCCGGTTCTCGAAAATCCTAAAGAAAAAGGGGGGGGGGATAAGGTCGTCAGTCAATCACAAAAAAGGAAAGGGAGAGCCGGCCCAAACAAGCTCACACTCACAGCGGTCTTCCCCACAAGGCTCGGGGAGCCAGCAAGTAAGGGGGCCCCGAAGGTCGGCTCGGGCGGCTCCGATGCCCCGGACACGCCCTCGTCAGGAGCTACTTCGTCGGAAGAGTACTTGTAATCTACCTCTTCCCCAGACGGAGACTCGACCACCGTCGGCTCGGCCTGGGCCGGCAGAGGAGCTTCCACCTCAGAGTCTCTGTCCAGCACGTCCTCCCTCGGGCTAGGCGAGGCTCGCGCTCCGATCTTCTTCCTCCTCACATATATCAGCGTCGTCGGGAGGTCGGGATCAGGCCCCAATGACTCGGTGGCCACCGCGGCAACGCCTGTCATGCAAAAGAAGATAAGCCATGGTGAATCTACTGACCCCTAGGACAAAAAAGGGGGGAGCTAACCGTGTAGTCAAAAATATTTACCCCCTTCAGTTCCTGCGACACGAGATGACCCGCGGGCTTCCTCAACAGGCAAAGCCTACTCGGGAGTCCCAACTGTACCCTCGCCCGTGAGATAGAAGCGCATCGTCGCCATGCGCGAAGCCGAGGCCAACTCGGGAGGCCGGTCAACCACAGACGACACGGGCGGCCGATGAATCTCACCAGCTTCGTGGCTCGGTTCGGTCCGCGTGGCTTCGAATTCTTCGAAGGACAAGACGGGGGCCATCGGCAAGGCTGCCGTCGGAGCCCGGGATGCCTCGGTTCGCTGCCGTTTTACCGTCTCTCGCCCGGCCACCTTGGTAGCAGCCAGTGCCTTCTTAACGGGCGACTGTGCCCGGGGCCTTCCCGTTGCCTGCGGCAAGGGAGCTGGAGCCGCCGCCGAGGTCGCCTCCGCTGGGACCGCAACTTCGCCCATGTCAGGCGTGGGCATGGGCTCTTCCATAGAAGCTGAAACAAAAGAAGTACCCAGGTGTCAGGGCTCCACTCCAAAATAAAAAGGAGGAGGGAGATTCAAAAGGCACACTAAAGAGCGGGGACGCGGACCGGCAGGTTGGCCTGGCTCGGGACGGGCAGCTTCGAATTCCTCGAAAGATGGGACTAGTGGTACCGGAGGGACAGCCGTCGGAGCCTTAGCCGATTCTGTCTTCCTCCGCTTTGTGTCCCACTGCTTAGCCGCCTTGGCGGCATCCACCGCCTTCTTCACAGGCGATTTAGCCCGGGGCCTCTTCGCAGCCTTGGGCAAGGGAGCCGCGGTCGGGGCCAGCGGTGCTGCTTCAAAATACGCAGGCTTCTTCACCAGCCGGAGGAGGTTCCGGTACGTGGCCATCTGCGTGCTGTCAGGATGGTCTGCAAAGAAAAGAGGGGAAAGAACGAACATGCATTTACGATTAATACCCAACTCACCGCGAAGGCCGCAGTGCTAAGAGACAAAACCGAAAAGCAAGAAGAGACTGAATACCATGAGGGCCAATGTACAGCCGCAGCGTGATCGGCCAGTAGCTCAAGGATGTCTCCTTGTCCCGACGCGCCGCCTCCCGGACTAGCCAGCAAACGTCTTCAATCGTTTGGCACCGGTCCGTAAGGTTGGCCAGATCCGCGTGCTTCTTTAAGGAGAGGTGACAGAAAAGGTTAAAGTGGTCCATGCCCCACCCGTCATCATAATAATAAGGGACGTGCAGGCGCTTGCCCAGGAGGGAGGCCGTCAGATCCTCGATCTTCATCCCATTCACCCGGAGGAGGACGTATAGCCACGTGGTATCCTTATAGTTCTCCGGCTGCCTCTCCTCCCGCCTCATAAACGTGCGGTACGGGCAGGCCGGATCCCTCTCTGGACGCCAGCTCCTGGCAAGAGTCCCCTCTTCCTCTATGGGGAATGGGTAATTGATGAGGTCCAGGCGGTCGCTCCCCACTTGGCACAGGTCCCTCAGCGTCTTCTGGTAATGATCCTTGGCCACCGGGGGTAGCTCCACCTTCGGCGTCGGCCTCTTATCCCGGGCTTCCCGGCGAGCCACCAGATATGCTGCCACCTCCTTCTCCTGTCTGTTTTTGAGCCGAAGAAGATGGTCTGGCTCAATGTCAAGAACCGGCATCGGCTGTCGACTAAGGAATTTCCTCTCGGCCCCATCCTAGCAATCGGTCTTGTGAAGCCGATAGAAGGCCGTCCGGCTATTCCACCACTTAATATAATCCTGGGTCACTTGGGGAACACGACCCGGGGCCGGTACTCTGAAGGAGGCGGAGTCCGCCCGGTGGAAGAAGTCCCACCAGCTCCTGGCGTGCTCAGCAACTGAGCTCCCCCGGACGCTCCGCAAGGGCAGGCCGAACTGTGCATGATAAGTAGGGATATGCTGGTCATACCCAAAATTGCGACCGAACCGGAAGGGGTAATACGGCTCCAGCAGCACGTTCTCCCCTTTCCTGAACACCAGCACGCTCGGGCGAATTGACAGTGCCCAGTCCCTCAGCTCCGGCTCCAGCAATGGGCGGATCACATTCTCCTGGCTAATAGGGTGGACGTACCTCTCCACCTGGTCGTCTTTGCATTCCCTCTTGTTGTTCACCAGAGGACTCGAATGTGCCGCCAGAGTCCAGAAATGAATAGTCCCGACCGCATCCCGGGGGACCGTTGTCAACCGGCCCCGGATATCATACATCCGCATGGAGGTGGAGCCCGGCTCAGCACTGGCAAATTCTAACATCCTCGGCATCAGCCCCCAGTCCTGGAGAACGCGCGGCGCAAACTCCGGGAACAGCGAGCAGACCCACGCGTTGAAGAAGTGCAGTGGACACACATACCGGGCCTGCCGCGGGAACTGGTGTGTGCTGATATCCCCCAGGGCCTTGTAAATTAAGCAAAGGGTCGCCGGGCACAGCGACAGCCTGATACCCCACGCCATTTGACATGCCGGGTAGATGGCATCCGGCCGAATCACTATCTCGTCGCCGTACGGCATGGCGAATGAGCACAGCCAGTACGTAAGGTAGGCGGCGCAGTGGGTCTGGGGGTCCAAGCCCATCGGGTTAGGCCCGCTCCGACGCCCTCTGGACGGGATCTTCACGTCGAGCTTCGGCTTCGCGCGTTTCTTGGGAGCCACGGCAGTACCGACGCAGGGGAACTCCTCGTACCGCTTCGGCCCGTCGAAGAAATACTCCAGCCACAGGGGCATGCGCACCCTCTTCCTGTCCCCGCGGGCGGGCTGTTTCCCCTTGTGCGATGCCTGGTGCAGCTCCCGGTATGCCTTCATGAGGTACCGATATGAATACCCCAGAGAATAATAACCATCCCCGTTGGTCTCATCCTTGATCAAGTCGGGGAGGCATACTTCTTCATAGGGCTCCCCATCAATAGGCAAGCCACTCAGCTGACTGAGACTCCACAAATCAAGTGAAGTCTTGCCCTCTGCCGTGTAGAAGGTGTTGGTCTCTGCGCTGAATACCTCTATCATGCCGCAGCAGAGACCCTTGGAGATGGGGTAGCCATACCGGGAAGCGTACACGCTATGATAAACACCGACCCGAACCAGCAGCGGAGCATAGTTGAACAGCACGTGCTCCGTAAACTCCACCGCCCTCTCCCGGAAGCTGTGTGCATCCTGAAGCTTCAGCTCCCCAAACCAGCCCAGTGACAGCTCGTACTTGAATCTGATGGCCAAACAGTCTAAGATGAACGGCTCTTCTCTATAGCCCCACTTCAAGGGAGCCAAGAATAGGCCGAATCGAGGCGCCTCGTTGTGCACCTTTCCGGCAGACAGGTCCCATCTTGCCGGAGTAAACTGAGGCACCCGTACCAGCTTGTCTTCGGTCGGCAGCACCCCCTCGATCCCCAGAACTGGCTTCCACTCCCGGGCTTCTCCCACCAGGTACATCGGAATACTCCGGGGGACGCTGTACAACAAGCTATCCCGGGCCTGCAATATAGCTTGCTCGGCCTTCTTCACGACCCGGAAGTCTCGTCCTTCCCGCGAGCGAAAATGCTTCAGAAATCGAACCAGGTGTCTGTCCTTCGGGAAGTCCTTCCGGTACTCCCCGGTGACCCGGTCAAATGTGAAGCCGCTGTCAACCCTGGCAAGCCTCTGGAAATCCATGGTCTCCCCGTCAGACTCGGATGACCCTGCCAAAGCGGCTATTTCTGCATGCTCCCGATCCAAGTCTTCTACATTCAGCCAGGTAACTGCTGGCACCGGACCCCGTGGGATGAGGTCGGCCCCGATAGCAGCAGTAGGAGCAGAGGAACCACTTGGGGCAGCCATTTATCTGCAAAGATACATAAACAGAAGATCAGAATAAGCCACATGCGAAAGGAAGTGAAAGAGTGTAAAAGAAGGGCTTCGCTACGAGTCAAATAAACAAAATATTGCCAATTTCTAACGAAATTTCGACAGAGTTTCCTCTAGGCCGGAGGCGTAAGGGAAAACACGGGTGCGCGTCCACAAGGAGTGACGGCCCCGACAAAGCATGGTGGGCCCCGAGAGGCAACACCAGAAGTCCGCCGGTCGAAGGAGTCCTCTTCCTCAGCTAAAACTCCCCCTGGAGACCCTCACCGGTACACTACCCTGGGTGCCTTCACCGGCACGCCCGCAGGTGCCCTCCCCGGTACACCCCCAAACAGCCTTCGCCGGCACGCCCCCGAGGGCTTCGTCGATACACCTCTCGGCCAGTTCCCCGGCACACCCTATGAGGGCTCCGCCGGCACGCTCCTCAGCACGCACGCCCCGAGTTCCTTCCCCGGCACGCCCGATTGGTGGCTTCACCGGCACAAGCCGAAGACTGCTCACCGGCACGCCCCGAGCGCTCCCGTGCTCCCCGGCACACTTGTGCCCCGTGCTCCCCGGTACACCCGGAAGCCGTCTTCCCCGGCACGCTACCCCGCTCATCGGCATAGCCCCCGGAACGGCTCTTCTCCGGCACAGTCCCCGTGGTGCCCTCCCCGGCACACCCACGGGGGGCTTCACCGGCACACGTGCCCCATGTGCCCTCCCCGGCACACCAACTGAGGCGACCTCCCCCGGTACGCCCGGGAGCGTCGTCACCGACACACCCTACGCCCTCTCCCCGGTGCACCCCCACGCACACTCGCCGGCGGCCGTCTACGACACCGGAGATGAAGATGAAGAAGGGAGGGAACCAAAAAAAATGGTGAAAGAAAAGGGGGAGGAGGCCTAGGGCCTCACCGTGCCCTATATGGGAAGACAAGGAGGGGGGGGGAATAGAGAAGGGGAAAGAGAGGGAGGGGAAGAACGGAGAAGAGAAGAGAGAGAGGGGGGACGGCCTTTGCGGCGGTGCCCTCACCGGAGCAACAACGACGACGGCCGCGGCGGTGGTCGTGCTCGGAGAAGAAGAAGAAGGACGAGGGGGAGGGCTCTCGTCCGCTCGGTCGCCAAAGAGAGAGAAAGAGGGAAGAAGGGGGGGATTCGAAACGGGTGACCGTTCGAATCGTCCCCGCCCCCCCTATTTATAGAAAACAAAAAAAGGGAGAAGAAAAAAAGAAGAAAAGAAAAGGAAAAAGAGAAAAAAAAAGAAAATAAAAAGGGGAAGGAGAAGAACGAATAAAAAACAAGGGGGGGGGGAGAAAATAAAAAAAAAGAGAAGAAAAGGAGGGGAAAAAGAGAAGGAGATTAAAAGAGGAAAAAAAGAAGAAAGGAAAGGGAGGGATAAAAAAAGAGAAAGGGAATGAAAGGAGAAATAAAAAAAAGAAGAAAGAAATAAGTATATATGTATGATATTAAAAATATATATACATATGCATACACGTGTATATGCATACATACTGGTATCTTCTTACGCATCTACTCGCACGTGTCAACATGTGAGTCAATGTCGTACGATAATAGGTGTCTCCAAAGAACGTTCCATCCCCACGATCTTGGACGGACACACATTTACACAAGCAAAACAACTCTACCCCTGCAAGGACTCCACTAAGCTCCCAACAGACAAGGCCCTCCCCGGCACCTTAGCCACCCGCATCACACAATATTGCCATCACGGGCCCTACGCCCGGATCGGCAGAACCTCTATCCTTGCATTGGCATTAATTCCTTGCCAACGAATAAGTCCCTTTCCGGCGCAAGGCCACGTGCCCTAGCCACCCACTCCGCACAATATGGCCATTATGGACCTTACGTCCGAATCGGCACAGATTCTCCCGTTGCGCTGGCATTCTATTCTTGCCAACGAGTAAATCTTATCTTCCGGTGCAAGGCTTCGTGCCCTAGCCGACACTCGCATATCACTCAACGTCAAAAAAAAAAGAGAAGAAAGAAAATAAAATGGGGTTAAAAATAGAGATACCCCGCCGGACTTGTCCCTACACGGGGACAAGGGTAAAAATGGCAACAACCCGGCTGTGGCGAAAACCCGAAAGGGCTCTACGGGCAAAATCGGGTACCCCGCCACGTGAAAAATCCGAAAGGGCGCGTGGGCAAAAGCAAGAGGGGGCCGGTACCGGCGAAAACCCGAAAGGGCGCTTGTATCGGTAATGTGGTTCAAAGAAAAAGGGGGAAAGAAAAGAACAAAGAGATCAATAAACCAGGTCAGTCCCCGGCACCCTGTCGGCACTGACGAAGAGACTAAGAGACAATAAACCAGGCCGGCTCCCGACACCCTGTCGGTACTGGCGAAGAGATAAAGAGACTAAGAGACAATAAACCACGTTAGTTCCCGGCATTCTGTCGGCACTGACGAAGAGACCAAGAGACCAAGAGATCAACAAAGCATGCCAGTTCCCGACATCCTGTCGGCACTGACAAAGAGACCAAGAGACCAAGAGATTAACAAAGCATGCCCGTTCCCGACATCCTGTCGGCGCTGACAAAGAGACCAAGAGACCAAGAGATCAACAAAGCATGTTAGTTCCCGGCATCCTGTCGGCATTGACGAAGAGACCAAGAGACCAAGAGATCAATAAAGCATGTCAGTCCCCGGCATCCTGTCGGCACTGACGAAGAGACCAAGAGACCAAGAGGTCAACAAAGCATGTCGGTTCCCGGCATCCTGTCGGCACTAAAAAAGGGGGGGAAGAAGACAAAGAGACCAACAAACAACAAACCATGCCGGCTCTCGGCACCCCGTCGGCATCGACAAAGAGAGAAGAGGCGAGTACACCCACGGGCACCGCCCGGCTCATCCTTCGCCCGCACTACCCATGGGTGGGGGGCATTTGTGGACACCAAAAAAATGCATGCCTTGATAGCCTGCTCGGCCTCGCGTCAGCAACGGCGCCGAGTGAAGAAACCCCGGAGAAATCAAGCACAAAAGGCCCCACAGCCCATGGGCCTCAAAGAAAATCAAACGGGCCGCAGCTCGTGCTCACAGTGGGCTCAACATTGCCGATCTGGCCCCGCAGCGGCACGCCCCAGGGGCCCTTCAACGGCACGCCCCAGGGGGCCTTTAACGGCACACCCCCTGGGGGGCCTTCAACGGCACACCCCCTGGGGGCCTTCAGCGATACGCCCCAGGGGGCCTTCAACGGCGCGCCCCAGGGGGGCCTTCAATGACACACCCCCTGGGGGGCCTTCAACGGCACACCCCCTGGGGGCCTTCAACGGCACGCCCCAGGGGGCCTTCAACGGCACACCCCCTGGGGGCCTTCAACGGCACGCCCCCTGGGGGCCTTCAACGGCACGCCCCAGGGGGCCTTCAACGGCACGCCCCAGGGGGCCTTCAACGGCACACCCCCTGGGGGCCTTCAACGGCACACCCCCGCGGGGTCTTCAGCGGCACGCCCACTGGGCTATTCAGCGGTGCACCCCAAAGGGGGCCTTCAGCGATACGCCCTGAAGTCCTTCAGTGGCACAGCCTCCAGAGGCTTCAGCGGCAAGCCTTTTTGGCTCCCCAACGACACGCCCATTTGAAGCCCTCCAGCGGCACGCCCTCAGAGGCTCCAGCGGCACGCTTGCTCAGCCCGCCAGCGGCACAACGTGAAGCTTTTCAACGGCAAGATGACGTGCAGCCCATGCCCTACGCTTCCTTGGCGCGCAGTGAGCCGTCTGAGGTGGCAACCGTC
The DNA here is from genome assembly GCA_022559845.1 of Amorphophallus konjac. NCBI lineage: Eukaryota > Viridiplantae > Streptophyta > Magnoliopsida > Alismatales > Araceae > Amorphophallus > Amorphophallus konjac. The sequence continues at coordinate 128,531,175 of CM040121.1, forward strand.
CATTGGGCCACGTGAGCTACCCCCTGACGACCCAGGACGGGGCAGGTCAAATGCCATCATCACAAGGCCACTTCCCGCCTTCAACGGCCGGGCTGGAGGGCTTCGGCTGTTGGAGGTATAAAAGACCCTCCGCTTCAATAGAGAAAGAGATATACAGAGGGAGAGGCTCAGACGGCAGGGGAGATACAAAAGAAGAGGCAGAGGAAGAGAAGAGAGGGGAGAATAGAAGAAGAAAAGCTCCAGCGAGCCTCCTCCGACGACCACCGGGAAGAGAGCAAGAGTAAGGGAGAGGGAGAGAGCTCAATGTAATGGGGGATAGGGTTAGGGACAGTGGCGAGGGTTTTTGGCCCCCAATGCTTTCTTCCCTTTTGTATTCCGTTCCTCCTCCTGCTCTTTGTTTTGGGTTTCTCTTTTCCTTTGTCCATGGCCTCGTCTTGGGCATTTCCTCTGTAATGTGCATATAGGGCTTTGGTCCTTGGCTCCCCATAAATGAAAATCACCCTCTTTGGGTTTCTCTATGAGTTTTATTGGCTTGCGCTAGCTCTCACGGTCTTTTATGGGGTTGTTCGTTCTCCCTCCGTCTCCCCATTTCTCCGATGTTTTTTTTTGGGTCTTCATGTCGAGGTGATTTCTCCTATGAGCTTTGGCCTCATGAATCCTTCGAGCCCCCACATGGCCTTCCGTTGTGCTCACTGGGCCATGGGAGGGGGAAGACCCTTGCCCCCCCCCCTCTTCGAATATCCAGTAATCAAATGGCCTACCCCTGGCCTTGAGTCCTCTTTCTTTTTCCTGAATGGCTTCTAAGGCCCCCAGTCTGCTTACACACTCTGTTTGGCCCCTCCAGCGATGCACCTTTCCGGCACTTGGCCGACGCACCCAATGGCCTTCAGCGGCACACCCAGTTTTGGCCCTTAGCGGCACACCCCATGTGCCCTCAGCGGCACACCCCTTTCTGCCCTCAGCGGCACACACACCCAACTAGCCATTGGCCGGCACACTTGTAGCCTTTGGCTCTTGGCCGGTACACCCCCCTTGTTCAGCCCTTAGCGGCACACACTTTTCAGCCCTCAGCGGCACACCCTCCAGCCCCCCCTTCAGCGGCACGCTCCTTGGCCAGCCCCGGTCCATGCCCCTTTGAGGCCTTCAGTCTGTCGTTTTCCTTCGTGTTTTCCGGGGCTCTATAAAGGTGTTGCTCCCCCGGGGGCCCACCTCCAGTTGTCGGGTTCCGCCACTCCATGTGGGCACGTTCCCTTTATCTCCCTTACGCCCCGGGTCAAGGGGAGATGCTGCCGAATTTTTTTGTGAGAAGATAACAAAACATTAAAAGAGACAGAAATGAGGCAACAAATGAGCAGAATAACTAATGAAACCTTCCAACTCATCAAATCATTGCCGGCACCACGACGAGAACTGAACCGAACTAACTAACCACCCGGCAGCCCGACCATCCGACTCACAAGAAAAGAGACCGAACCGAACAAAGAGAACGAACAAAGGAAGGAATTTGGTATAAACTACACGAAAGTTAAGATAAGAAGAAAAGAAAAGCCTTAAAACAAATAGTCAAAAATTGATCGAGCCTCCACCCTCACGCCCCATTGACCTTCAGCGGTACGCCCCATTAACCTTCAGCGGTACGCTCCTTTGGCCTTCAGCGGCACGCCCTCATTGGCCTTCAGCGGCACGCTCCCTTGGCCTTCAGCGGTACACCCCTTTCAACCCTACAGCGGTACACTCCCCCTGAGCCCCCAGCGGCACACTCCTCCTGGCCCTTTCAGCGGTACACTCCTTCCCTTCGCCGGTACACCCTCAGCCACTGTATAGACTTGGCCAACGTACAGACTTCATGATGGCCAATGTATAGACTTGGGTAGTGTATAGACTTCACACTCCAATGTATAGACTTATCCAGCGTATAGACTTCATATCCCAACGTACAGACTTCATGATGGCCAGTGTATAGATTTGGGCAGTGTATAGACTTCACACCCCAATGTACAGACTTATCCAGCGTACAGACTTTGGGCAGTGTATAGACTTCACACTCCGATGTATAGACTTGGCCAGTGTACAGACTTCGGGCCAGTCGACGTATAGACTTCAAATTGCAACGCGTAGACTTTGCTCCACTCTGCTCCAGTGTACGGACTTTGGGCTTGGCAACGTATAGACTTCGAGCCTGGGGAACGTATAGACTTTATGTCACCCCCCTCCTTCACCGACACACTCTCCAACGGTACGCCCCCTTTGGCCTCCAGCGGTACGCCCTTTGCAGCCCTCACCGGTACACCCCTTCGCCACCCAGCGGTACACCCAATACCCAGCGGTACACTCCCGTCTCTCCTTCGCCAGCACACTACATGCATGCATATATACATCATGATAAGGGCATCAACAATAGCAAATAAATCAATAAAAATCACGCTAATTGAAGGACTCCAAATGCGCAATATTGATCATAATAAAAGAGGCGGGAGGGGTAATAAAAAATAAATAACAAACCAATGATAATAATAAGAATAATCATGCATAGAAGAAGAGAAATCATCCCTGACAAAGGCACGAATAAATAGTAAACATCAAATTAGAAATCCCAGAAGGTATAACTAAGAAAGCTCCAGATAAAAGACGCTAATGCCCACGCCGTAGCCCGCTCTCTCCCCGGGACCCGGGGCAAAAGGAACAACAATGCTGTCCTTTCAGGTCGAGCCCGAGTCTCAGGAATTCCCCCGATATGGCTGGGCTTTGATCTAACCTCGGGCCGACATCCTAATCGGACCGGATTTGTTTTCTCGTTCCGGATACCTTCCGAATCTTCATTAAAAATTGCCGCATGCTCGGCAGACATTTGAAGGGATCTACCTCGATTTTCTCATTGTGACACTGCCACGGACTTGTGTCCGAATACAAAAGGTCTACGAGTGGCCGACATGGCCGACAGTTTATGGCCTTAATACAACTTTCAGTGTGATCTATCCCTATCTCTCTCTCATAATTAGTGTTACTCCTTTCGGCCGCGGGGCCTCTAATTTTGGCAATTAATCAAGGGTATTCCCTCGTATGAGGGATGTAAATGGCGTCGTGACCTTTATGGCGCGACGGGATTCAGTCCCGACACGAACCACACAATCGTCTGACGAAGTCAGATTCGAGCGCACCATGGGCTCTTCGGAGCCCGAATAAATCGTCACTCCGGTGACTGGCACGCCCACGCACTCAATAAACCGAATAAACCGACGCGAGAACAGAGCGCGATGAGCGGAAATTTAGTGCGTCCACACTCATGAAGCAAGTCAAGTTCTGAGGTGGGAATCCACAAGCTGGAAGAGGCACCACCTACTCCCATCGCTGGGGAAGCCGCGCCAATCTGGGCATGCTACGACCGCGTGAATTAGCAGCCAACATCTAGAATCTGGGGTTTTAATTAGGAACGCACCGTACACCTACCAAGGCGTTTGTAGCTCCACGGGCATCGCCCAACCGTTGCTCCATCTCTGTCAGGCGAGTTCGTAAATTCGCTATCATCGTATCACGGATATCCTGCAGCCATACGGGTCAGCATTTCCACCAGAAAAACCAAAAAAAGGAGAAAGAAGAAAAGAGAAAAAGGGGAAACCTACCTCCACAAGTCCCCGGGGTTAGAGCCGCTCTGTGTACTTTGTCCTATATAGACGCAAGTAGTCCTCGCTATCCCGCGCATGTGATTCTACAATCGTGCCACCCCGTTGCCAGTCTTCATACTGTTCAGGGAATCGCACGCGCCAGTCAATGCAGGTCGCCGGTCCTCGCGTCTCTCTCCTAACACGCGGTGGCCCAGCCGTATCCACCCATTCCTGAGCCAGTCCTAAAGTCCTCATAACCAATCGTAGCTGAAGCGGCTCGATTTCATTCAGGCAGTGCATCCACAGTTCCCGTCCAAACCGGGCACGACTTGTTAGAACCCACGGCTGGTCGGCATCGACCATGTCTGAGTAGGGTCTCCAGTTTACCATCGCTGCAGGGAACTCCTGTAGCTCCCGCCTTAGCACCATCAGTTGGTAGGTTAGGGGTGCCGCACTCATGATGGGTTCCCACCGCCTGGCTAGCGGCACCATCGCGGGTCACCAATACCGAGCTCTCCCCATGGGGAGGTAATAATAGCTCCACAGCTGCTCGGCGCAGGTGTTGACGCCTTGAAAATGAACAAAGGTCGAAGCATGATTGAAAAGAGGGTCGGACCAACAGTGAAAGACCATTGATGAAGCTCGTCAACCATTCACCCGGCTAAAGCCCTTGTCGGCCAAGCTGATGCCCGGTGCCGATGTCACTCAGACAGCAGCACTGGTAGAGCAGCAGTCACTCGACTAATGAGACCTCCTGGCACACTTTAATGAAGGCCGCACTACTATTTCGTCCAAGAATCCACGGATGATATGTCAGTGTAAGTCAGATGTCGGCTTAATGACAGATGTAATATGAGATAAAGATGAAGCCGGTACCGGCAGATGAAGCTTGTAAAGGCTTTTGCAAAGTCAAAACAGAAGAGGAATCGTCTCCACAGATTATATATACCCGGCTGAGGTCTTCCCAGACTAAAGCTGATGTCCGAGCTCGTCACCATTCAAGTGACGATATCGATAAGATGATACCCGGTCTTGTCACCGTTCAGATGGCAATACTGATGAAACCCCTGTCTACAGACTGATGAGACCCCTGTCTACGGGCTGATGAAAACCGTGATAATGATCTTAATACGAGCTGTGTCACCAATGGAAGACCCTTTTGGGTGATGATATCCTTGAAAGACCCAAATGGGCCTGTGTGAAGGTGGCGCCGAGAGTCACTTGCCAAACCCAAAAGAGGGCACCGAGAAGTTGAAGGCAGGCGCGCCGGGAAGCTTCAGATGGGGCGCGCCGTGATGGAGCCTGCCGAGAAGGGGGAAATGGTTATAAAAACCCCCTCCCTTCGAACAGATAAAAAGAGAAAAAAAAAAAGAGGGAGAACCGATCAAAAAGAAGAAGAAGAAGAGACAGCAAGAAAGAAAGAGAAGAAGTCTGAGAGAAGAAGAAGAAGAAAAACCCCAGGTGGGCTGCTCGGGGGAGGGAGAGGAGTCAATGCTCCACCCTCCCCCCCCATGTTTGTTGTTTTCTTGATCTGCCTCCGTATGTAATAGTCTATATCTTCGTGTTTGATTATTCATACGATGTCGAGAGTTATCTTTTCGCTTCCCCCTGTTCCCCTCCTCTTCTGTTCTTTGGCTTTTGCCTTGCAGATGATGTAAACAATGCTTATGAGATGAAATGAAATGGGCAATTGAAAGCCCTTCCCTTCGTCCCTCTGTGTATATATATACGTCCTCTATCTGAAATGTCCGATGGTTCATACGCTCTCGGTTTCAGAGTTTCCCTACGAACCTGTTCTTCAGAGGAGCGTAGATAGGATCCCTGTCCATATCCAATGGGCTACTGGGTTCTGTCTTCTTCCCCCCTCCTGTCTCGATGGCAGATTCATCGCATATGTGTGAGTCCCTCTCAAGGCCCTCAATGCCCCTTGTGTTGTTCAGGAACCAGAGACATTAATCTCTTGGTTCCTTGAACTGCTGACTACACAAGGATATGTTTTCTCTGCAGACGGATGCTATTCCGCGGATTCTAGCGAATGACGATCTCGATCTCTCGACCCTCCATTCTAACCCCTTGGATGACTAGGGTCTGGAGTTTCGATGCCAAAGGTTCCTTAGTCACCGGTTTTTAGATGCTATTGGGTTTGTCTAGGGGATCAGAGACAATCATCTCTTGATCCCCAGACGGCCGGCGGCAGAAATACATGAAGTCTTCAGAAATCCAGATGATGGTCTCGTTCCCCATCGATTCTACCCTCCAGATCCCCCTTGGCCCTTTCTCAGGGAAGCATCCATGAAATCCCCCCTCTTGCACTTCAAATTCGGCTTCGATCGCAACCAGAAAGCTCAGGAATCCCAGAAGCAGAGCATCGTTTGAGCTCTGTAAACCCTGAAACCCTGTAGCAATTCCACCTTCTCGGCGTACAAAATTCCCCGCCAAGAACTATCCTGCCGAGAGGCCTCCCTCTTCAGCAAACCGACAAAAAGCCATCTAAACCCTTCATGCACACCTCCCAGCCGAAAGGCTCTCGGCGCCAGGCTCCCGGCGCGGCCAGGAGCGCGCCGGGAAGCCACGCGCCGAGATCCCCCTTTCTTTGCTAAGGAGGCCGCGCCGAGACCCCCCTTTTAAGCCAATAGACCCGCGCCGAGACCCCCTTTTTAAGCCAATAGACCCGCGCCGAGAAACCCCCTTTTGGCCAACTAAAACCACGCCGAGAGCCTCTCCCTTCTGGCCAGCTAAAGCCACCGCCGAGACCCTTCTTCTTGGCCAAATGAAGTCCAGTCAGAGGCCCATCTCTGCAATACCGTTCATCAGCCTTCTGATCCCTTCACACATATGTCCCGGGGATGTTCAGAGACCGTCATTGATGTCTTGAGAAGACACATTATTGGGGAAGACCTCCCCTACAGTCTTCATTCTCGATCCGGATTTCACCCTCATGAACCCAGAGGGCCATGTCATTGCATGAGTTCTGAGGGGTTTCGAGGGGATATTAATCGATGGTATAAAGGCAAGCGATGTCCCGGGGCCCGGTGCCCATCCTCGTTCGGTTGTCATCCCGACATTCTGTGGATGATGACCTATCTTCTCTTGGCATAATCCAAGTTGAGGGGACATGCTGCCGAAATTCACACATACCTTGCCAAGTAAATGTGATGCTTTCTATCTCAACCCCACCAGCCTGTGGAGTTATGTCCTTGCATGCTCTCCGATGGCCCTTTGAAGGGGGATGTAGATGCAACATCGCGTCTGCACGGAGCGCGTCATGTTACGCCAGTACTTACTCGGATTCCGGGTCAATTATGCCCGATCTTTTACGGATCCCACCCTGCCACTGCATGGGTGGTTTCCTATTCCCCACTTGGCATGGTCCAAGATGGTGGGAATATGCCGTCGGTTTTATCCCGGAAATAACCAACCCCTGCTTCGTCTAATCCATTTAACGTCTTGCAAGTGAACGAATTCCGTCTCTTTTGAGCATGCGGCTTTACCGCTGTCATCCTCCTACCTTTAGCGTTTAATCAAGGGTTGTCCTTCCTTGGAAGGGCGTAATTAACGTCATAGCCTTTATGGTATGACGGACTTCTGGTCCAGACACGATCACCCACAATCGACTGACCAAGTCAGATCGAGCGCACAATAGAATCGTCACTCCGGTGACTGGCACGCCAATAGATCAATAAATAATAAATCAATCAATAAAAAAATAGGATAATAAAAATCCGCGTTCCCACAAGTCTGGCACGCCCGGTGGGACCGAGTCTCCCTTCATCTTTACGCTAAAGGAGGAGGCCCAGCGGGCCCCCCTCAAACTTCTGATTCCGTCCACTTTCCTCATTTTCAGGAATCTACAATGACGGCTGGAATCATGTCTGTCTGCTTCGACCAGCAACCGATTGACATGCATGTGCGAGAGGGCTACCTGGCGGTACCTCTTACATTCGGATCAATGCCGCCTGCCGTTGGGCTGCCCAACTGCCTGGGCCTCGTCTTCACCGACCTTCTGCAGGTCGACAACGATGAGCAAGGCACTGCTGCGAGTGCCCCGATGAAGACCACTGATGAGAAAGCTAGCTTACTGAAGAAGACGGCTTCCACCGTTGTCTCCTGCTATGTCCATCATGTCCAAAGGAAGGACATGGCCCCCGCTGCTGCCCAGAAGGGGAAAAGAACCAACCGGAGAAGCCGGTGTGCCGCTGCTAACCGTCGTCTTTCCAATTCCGGGAAGACGATGATGATGGGTGATATTAGGACGAACCTTGACGGCCGCCCCAGGGAAGTCCGTCCGGACAGGATTATCCCGACCATCCCAACCAACAACAAGTTCCAAGTTCTGGCCACCAGGAGGGCCAACCGGGAAGCTGATGAAAGGAAGACGCTGGCACCCAAGCCAGCAAGATACAAACAGGTCTGGCGGCCGAAGAAGATACAGAGCTGGGTCCCAGCTCGAGACAGAGAGAATCTTACTGATATCACTGTTGCCCACCTCAGAGCAGGGGGCAGAGGGAAAGAGAGAAAAGACGAAAGAAATGCTACTGCTGTCTGTCCCAGGACCCGGGGGAGGAGAGATGAGACTGAGGATCAAGGAAGGAATATGACTGCTGCTTGCCCATGATGAAGGGTAGAAGATATGAAAAGAAGGAGGACTTTACTGCCACCCGTTCCAGGGCCGGGGGCAGAAGATGGCAAAGAAAGAACCATGATGCTGCTGCCAACTGCTGCCAAGTTGGCAATGTGAGAAGGAGTGAACCAGTCACTGTGATTGCTGCAAGAAGACCAAGAGCCTGTGCCAGACAGGCTGATATCTTCAGATACTCCAAAACCGAGCATTTGAATGCTCAGGTGGCAAGACTGGCTTACCAGCAAAAGAGCCAGGACAGATTGATACTCCAACCTGAGCCACAAAGGCATAGCCCAGAGGAGATGAAGCAAGTGGTCCAAGACTACTTCCATTACCTAGGGAACTCTGCCCTAGGTCAACAAAGATTGTCCCGTGCTTTGGGCACCATGGATGAAGAAGAAGAAGAAACTCTGCAAGAAATGATAATCGGAGTCTCCTCCTCCGATTCAAATGATTATGAAGAAGGCTTCAGGGCCGGATATGACGAAGAGGACCTCTACAGGGAGGAAGTCAAAGAAAGAGTATCGGTCTTTGACCGACTCGAATACCCCGACCAGGCAAAAAGAAAAGTTTACAGGCAGAAAGGAAGAATGCAAATCTTCGCCTGTAACATGGCTGGAATTGCCAGGGGGCAAGGCATGTTACCAACTCAGCCGGATGAGTTGCTCAGGCTGGCAACCAGACCTGGTCCCGTCACAAGAAGAAGCCAGGCAGCCAAAGATAAGATGAAAGCTGATGATGCAGCCCGCAGAGTTACCACTATGACAGTCAACGTGGTGACAGCGGAAGAAGGGGATAATCCCTTCATTGATGATGCTGAAGGGACTTCAGAAGATATACAGATCCCATCAACCCTGGATCCCATGATCCAGATGATGTTTAGAAGATATCAGCAGGAGATCAGTGCTCTCAGAAGACAGCTCAATGAGAGACATGAAGCTACGCCGGTCTCCAAACAAGCCGAGCCTGTGGGGCCAACTTCCAGCTCTACGGAAACGGCTGCCCCTGCTAATCCTCTCCTGGCTGATAAGGGCAAAGCACCGAGCCAACCTACTCCACAGCAGACAGTGGCTCAGCCCTCTATATCTCAGACGCAGCCTGTCGCGCCCATCTTGCGCGCAACTGTGATGACGACTCCTCACAGCCAGCAACAAGCTCATTTCTTCCCAGAAGAGGTAGATCCAGCTATAGCCCACAAACTGATGATAGAAAGAATTATGGAGATGAAGCTGTCTGAGAAGACCGGTGATGGTGTAAGTACCTATGACGTGTACAAAGTACCGTATCCTCCCCAGTATGCTGCTAAAAGACTACCCCCAGGCGTCAGTAAGCCGCCGAAATTTGAGAAATTCAACGGCCAGGGCTCCCCCAGGGAGCACATAGCTTACTACACCACAATTATGGGTGATTTGGCAGCCGACGAAGCTTATCTGCTCAAATTCTTTGGCTCATCCCTCACTGGGTTAGCCTTTGAATGGTATTCAAGCCTGCCAGCTGGGTCGGTGGTTGACTGGCCTGATATGCAGAGAAAGTTCCGTGACAGATTTCATGTCACAGAAAGAGAGATCACTATAGCAGAACTATATGCAACCAAGCAGAAACAGGATGAGACAGCACTAGATTACATCAAAAGGTGGAGGAACTTGGCTATGAGATGCAGAAGACCTCCTCATCAAGAAGATGCAGTGCAGATATGTAAGCAAAGCCTCAGGAGAGAGGTGCTAGAAAAGATGATCGGTGCAGATGTCAGAACATTTGACCGACTGAACAATATAGTGGCCGAGGTCGAGACGTTCTTGTCCAAGCGTCCGACCGCCAATGCTCCCACTATGCTGAAGGGAAAATCCAATGATCGACGGCCATCACATTCTGAGGCCAACACCGTCGATTTCAGGACCTTTGAACAACAAAAAGGGAAGAAAGGGGCAGATGAAGCTCTCCCGATGGCAGACATAGCAGAAAGAAAAGACAAGGTCTCTCTGAGGGACAAGATGAAAAAGGCTTACTCTTTTCCCAAGGATAAGACGGCAGCACTATTTAACTGGGCCTATAAGTTCAATAAGGTAACATTGCCTGAACCGAAGAGACCCGAAGATGCGGAAAAGAAAGATGATCCGATGTTCTGTCTATTTCACCGTGCGCTGGGGCACGCGATTGAGGACTGTTATGTCTTCAAAGATATCATGGAAGGAATGGTCAAGAAGGGTGAGCTGCAGCTGGGAGATTACCAGGTGAAGCCGCCTCGTCCACATGAGCCTCCACCTTGGAGAATGGCTGCCAATATGATCTCAGTCTACCAACAGCTGCCCAAGGAAGCCGCTGAAGAATGCACCAGGCATACCTATGAAGCTTGCTTCCTCACCCCACAGAAAGATCAGGAGGGATGGCAGATGATACCCATAAAGAGCAGAAAGAAGACTCCCGCAGCCAGTACCAGCGGAGCAGTTATCCGGGGTGTCACCCCAAGGCCCGAGCCGCCTCCAATAAAGCCAGTATGGCGTACAGCTGAGACCGGACCAGTCATCCGGATCCCTACTCACAACCGGAGGAGACAAACTCCCCTCCCTGCACATAAAGAAGTAAGTCCTGCAGCCAGGCGTCTACAACAGTATATCAATGAGCTCGATGAATATGAGCAAAAAGAGCCCAAGCACCTGTTGGTGAAAGACTGTATACTCTGGGAACAGCTCGAGGAATTGAAAATTGAAGAGCAGCCAGAGGCAGAACAAAGAAAAGATGAGACTGAGCCCTTCTGGGGGCAGGAGCCAGCAAAGCCAAATTCCCAGAAGAAGAAGAGACGACCCAAGTCCAAAAAGGAGAAGAAAGTCGTGACAGTACAGTGCAATACATTGTCGGTACTCTTTTCCTTGCCCGGGGAGAATGGTGAGGATGAAGCATCAAATGCCCCGCTAGAAGCCAACCATGCTGAGGCCTCTACCTCAGCCCATGCAACACGTTCTGGGAGAAGATGGGGACGCCCACCACCAGCTAACCATAACATCATGTTCAGAGGGGAGCAGCCCTATCAAATCCCGGAACCAGAGATGCGAGGCGTCCAGGTTCCTCCCCCTGCCAGCTTATACCAGGAGGGAAGAAAAGCAGATGAAGCCCCTTCATTCCTGGAATTTCTGTCCAGTTTGGAGAACGAACAGTCAGTGCAGGTTATGCCAGCTACAAACAACAAGTGCCAGCAGTCGGCAGATAGAAAGCAGAAGCAGCATGAAGAAGATGAAAGATGTAACCCTTTAGCAAAGCCAAGGGCCGTTGCTACAGAAGAAACATCCCAGGGAATCGACCTAGAGGATGAAACTGGCGCCAGGCATCAAAGGCCACAGGCACCACATGAACCTCCAAGACCCCGTTGGGTGGAGGAGATGAGGCTATCCAATGTCCGGGTGGGTAGCCGGATCATGAAAATGCTGAAGAAGCTCCCTACCAGGTTTTCCATCTGGGAGATCCTCTCTCTGAGTGAAGAAGCCCGCCAAGCCATCATTGATGCCTTGCAGTCGCCGGCACAATATGAAGCACTCTTGACAGAAGTGAATTCTGGGCCCTCGATCACGTTCACAGAAGATGATATGTTGATCCCAAATTCCAGTCATAACAGACCGTTGTATATGAGGGGTTCCCTGAACTGTCAGCCATTGAGCAGATATTGATAGATCCAGGGGCTGCTGTGAATATCCTCCCATACCGCATCTATCAGAAATACTACTTTGACCTGCAGCTTACCAAGGTCAGAGATATGAAGATTGCGGGGTTCAACCAGAAATGTGAAACACCTCTCGGGGTGGCTGATTTCAACCTCACACTGGGCGACCTCACTACCGTGGTACGATTCTATGTAATCGACTCCAACACCACGTATAAGGCCCTGCTGGGAAGACCGTGGCTGCACGAATATCAGATAGTGCCATCCACGCTACACCAATGCATAAAATACTGCCATGAAGGAAAAGAAGAAAGGGTGTTTGCAGACCTACATCCCTTCGAAGTGTTCGAGTGCCATATGCTCGATGCATCCTATTACACCGAGATGTCACAGAAGGATGAAGAAAGAGAGGCTGTGGTCAGCCAGAAGAGGCCGGTGACAAAGACAAAAAGTTGGTCTCCGCCGCCACCCAGGGGCTACATTAAAAAGCATGAGGTATCCCACATCTCCTATGCTGGAGACTTTGCTCGGATAACTCCTCCCAGCATCCGCCCGGATGATACTGATGAAGAAATGAAACAAAGGTACACTCAGGTGGAGGTGCCGCAGGGTTTATTTAAACCCATCGTCAGCCTTGAGTACCAAACGGTGCTACCACTGAAGACTATGGAAATCCCTCGCTTCTGCGAACCCCCTATTATATTCTACACCGGGGAGCCAGTCGAAGAAGATGATCAAGACTGTATGGCCCCTGAAGAAGCTGCAAACCTGATGGTACCGATTACAGGCTTGGATTATACTACCCAACGGGTTTCACAAATGTTCTCCAAGATGCAAATGCCATCGATGCAGCCTGCTGCTCAGAAGAAAGCATTCAAGGAGCTATGGGATCCGCCTCGAGATAACAAGGAACTGAGGAAGATCACACAGCACCCGGGACTGGGTTATACCCTGCAAGAATACTATGAAGCCGAGGTGGATGTCATCTCTGCCTTCTACCAGAATGAAGATCCCCCTGAAGTGGGATATGATCAATACCCCTTTGAAGATGAAGAAATTATGTATCAATCCATAACAGACAATGAAGCCCAAGACAACCAGCCGGAGGCAAGGATGTCTGATGAGACTAAGAAGGGTTGGTGCTGGGAGAATCCATCTTGCAAAGAGGATCTGTTCCAGGCCGAAGCACAATTTGACACGGGAACCCCGGATGAAGACCAAGTAGCCAAAGAGCTGAGAGAATGTCTAGAGTTTGAACGCATTCTAGAAGAATTCGGGCTCTGCAGAATGATGACCTGTCAAGGGAACCCACATCAGAAGAGCCTCTAAGAACGGAAGAGTCTACTTCTGAATTTCCTGCTGAACCAGCCTCGTCCTCGGGACAGACTGAACAGAATCCAGTAATATTGGCCCTATATGATGCACCAGCATCCGCTGATGACCAATATGATGAAACAGAGGAGCATGAAACTGAAGAAGATTACATCCCGGGAGGCTTTATTGATTTGCAAGAAGCCCCGCCCGAAGTCGAAGACGGAGGCCAAGCCACCGTCGATGAGCTGATAGAGATAAATTTGGGGTCCGCAGATGAACCAAGGCCGACATTCCTCAGCGCACTGCTGGAGCCAGATGTCAGGGAGCAATATATACAGTTCTTGAAAGAATTTCGAGACTGTTTTGCATGGACATATGATGAAATGCCGGGATTGAGCTCTGATGTGGCACAGCACCGATTGGCAATAAACCCAGAGGCTAACCCTGTAAAGCAGCCTTCCAGGAGAATGCGTCCTGAACTGATAAATCAGATTAACAAAGAGGTTGATAAGCTGATTGATGTGGGGTTTGTCGAAGAAAACCAGTATACCACATGGCTAGCCAATATAGTGCCCGTGAAGAAGAAGAATGGGCAGATCAGAATATGTGTCGACTTCCGGACCTTAATAAGGCTTGCCCGAAAGATGATTTCCCAGTGCCGATCACTGAAGTCATGATTGATGCAACTACTGGTCATGAAGCATTGTCATTTATGGATGGGTCATCCGGATACAACCAGATATGGATTGCTGAAGAAGACAGGGTGCACACTGCATTCCGCACTCCAAAAGGGATATTCCATTACAAAAGGATGCCGTTCGGCCTTAAGAATGCCGGCGCTACCTACCAAAGAGCCATGACAAAGATCTTTGATGATTTGCTCTTCAAGAAAGTAGAGTGCTACATTGATGACCTGGTAGTGAAAACCAGCAGAAAAGAAGACCATCTGCAAGACCTGAGGATAGTATTCCAGAGGCTGCGCAAATATGAACTCAAGATGAATCCTATGAAATGCGCCTTCGGCGTGTCCAGTGGAAAATTCCTCGGATTTATCGTCCGGCACAGGGGTATTGAAATTGACCCCGCCAAGATCAAGGCTATCCAGGAGCTCCCTCCACCAAGGAACCTGCACGAGCTGAGATCTCTGCAAGGGCGTCTGGCCTATATCCGACGATTTATATCAAATCTGTCGGGAAGATGCCACCCCTTTCACAAGCTCATGATGAAAGATGTACCGTTCCTCTGGGACGATGGGTGCCAGGAGGCCTTTGAGAAGCTAAAAGAATATCTCAAGACCCCTCCAGTGCTGGGGGCACCAATTAAAGGCAGGCCCTTGATACTGTATATCGCAGCCACATACTGTTCCCTGGGGGCAATGCTGGCACAAGTAAATGAAGAAGGCAAAGAGCAAGCCCTGTACTACCTAAGTCGGAGGCTGATTAGAACCGAAGAAAGCTACAGTTATATAGAAAAGACATGCTTGGCACTAGTCTTTGCTGTTAAGAAACTCCGACACTATATGTTGTCACATGAAGTCAGATTGATATCTGCAGCAGATCCACTCAAATACATACTGACTCAGCCAGTACTCAAAGGCCGGTTGGGCAAATGGGCAGTGATTCTGATGGAATTCGATATTACATATATACCCAGAAGGCAATAAAGGGACAGGCCGTGGCTGATTTCTTCGCGGAGCATCCTGTGCCGGAAAATGATACGTTGGGGACCGAATTACCCGATGATGAGACACTCGAGGCCTGTCAAGCTCAGCCAGTTATGTGGCAACTGTTCTTTGATGGAGCATCCAGAGCGGAGACAGATTCCGATGGAAAAACCAGAATACGGGCCGGAGCCGGTATTGTGCTGAAATCACCAGAAGGGGAGGTGGTACATACTTCCTGTTCTATAAACAAGCCATGCACCAACAATGAAGCCGAGTATGAAGCTCTGATAATCGGACTGCATGTCAGCCTCAACATGGGTATCCAAATGTTGCAAGTATTTGGAGATTCAATGTTGATAATAAAACAAATTCAAGGGGAGTTTGAGGTGCGAAAGCCAGAGCTGAATCCCTACCACCAAAAAGCTGTGCGCCTCATGGCGAAATTCTATCATATTGAGCTCAAGCATGTGGGCCGTGGACATAATGCCCAAGCTGATGCGCTGGCAAAGCTAGCCAGCTCAATAGCAGTCCCACCAAATGAAACACTGAACATTGTTGTTATAAACCGGCGGCAGGTCCCCAGCATGCTAGAAGGGTGCCCCGAAGAAGAAGAAGTTGCTACTATCAGCACATTACAGGCATCTGATTGGAGACAGCACTTGTTACAGTGGTTTCTGCATCAACAGCTGCCGCAAAAGAGAGAAGAAAAGATGAAGCTTCTGAGGATTAAGGATTCTTATGAACTCAGAAATGGGACTCTATTCCGAATAATGGCAGATGCACGCAAGAAGATTCTGCTCCGCTGCCTGTCCACTGAGGAAGCTTGGCAAGCAATGAAAGAAACACATGCTGGGACAGCAGGTGCTCACCAGGCCGGTCCTAAGATGAAGATAGAGATTAAGAAGCTGGGCTACTACTAGCCCACCATGTTCGAAGACTGCTGTAAATTTGCAAAATCATGCCAGAAGTGTCAAGAGCATGCTACTGTGCCTAGAAGGCCACCCACAACTCTGCACCCTACAATCCCTAGCTGGCCGTTTGCACAATGGGGAACTGATGTAGTCGGGCCATTGCCAACTTCCTCGGCCGGACATAAGTACATACTGGCCATAACAGATTACTTCTCCCGATGGGCGGAAGCTATAGCATTAAGAGAAGTGACTGGGGAGCTGGTCTCCAGATTCATCAAGCAAAACATTATCTTCCGGTTCGGGATCCCCAACCGAATAATATCTGATAATGGAAGTCATTTCAGAAATCAGAAAATCTATCGGCTTGCCGAGAAGTATAAGATTGAATGGAGAACCTCCACTCCCTACAATCCACAGGCAAACGGGTTGGCAGAAGCTTTTAATAAGACCTTGTGTACATTGCTGGCCAAAGTCGTCAGTTCCAACAAGAAGGATTGGGAAGAGAAAATGTATGAAGCTTTATGGGCATATCGCACCGTCTTCAAAACACCTACAGGGTGCTCACCATACTCATTGGTGTACGGCTCAGAGGCAGTGGTCCCGCTGGAGCTGGAAGTCCCGTCACTCAGAGTGGCGGTCCAATATGACCTAGCCCCTGACGAACAGACTAATATAGAAAGAAGATTAGAAGAACTGGCTGAATTGGAGGGGAGGCGCCTCCAAGCTCAGAAGAATATCCAAATGTATCAGGCCCGCATGGCCACTGCATTCAACAAACTCGTAAAAGGACGAGAGTTTAAGAAAGGTGACCTCGTTATGGTCAAGAAAAGAGAAGTCATGGCGTCCAACCCAAAAGGAAAGCTAAATGCTAATTGGGAAGGCCCCTATGTGATACAAAGGGTCTACGAAGGTGGGGCCTATATGGTTGTCAACCATCGAGGGGAGATCCAATTCTCGCCACTCAACGGTAGGCACCTAAAGCTGTATCGTGCTGCACAACCGACATTCTCCGAGTAATCGGGCCAAAAGCTACCCTTCTTCCTTGGTCTAGCGGCACTCTGCCCTGACCAAGCTACCTTCTTTCTTAGTCTAGTGGCACTCCGCCCTGACCAAGCTACCTTCTTTCTTGGTCTAGTGGCACTCCGCCCTAACCAAGCTACCTTCTTTCTTGGTCTAGTGGCACTCCGCCCTAACCGAGCTACTTCTTTCTTGGTCTAGTGACATTCCGCCCTAGCCGAGCTACCTTCTTTCTTGGTCTAGTGGCACTCTGCCCTAACCAAGCTACCTTCTTTCTTGGTCTAGTGGCACTCCGCCCTAGCCGAGCTACCTCATTCTTGGTCTAGCGGCATTCCGCCCTAGCCGAGCTACCCCATTCTTGATCTGGCGGCACTCCGCCCTGGCCAAGCTACCCTCTTTCTTGGTTTAGCGGCACTCCGCCCTAGCCGAGCTACCTCATTCTTGGTCTAGTGGCATTCCGCCCTAGCCGAGCTACCCTCATTCTTGGTCTAGCGGCATTCCGCCCCAGCCGAGCTACCCTTTCTTGGTCTGGTGGCACTCCGCCCTAACCAAGCCACTCCTTATCACGGATTAATGGCATTCCAATCTGTCACCCTCTAAAAGAGAAAAAAAAAAATGAGAAAAAAATGGGGTTAAAAATAGAGATACCCCGCCAGTCTTGTTCTGACATTCTGAACAAGGGTAAAAATGGCCAAAACCCAGCTGTGGTGAAAACCTGAAAGGGCACTGCAGGCAAAATCGGGTACCCCGCCACGTGAAAACCCGAAAGGGTGCGTGGGCAAAAGCAAGAGGGGGCTGACTCCGGTGAAAACCCGAAAGGGCACTTGGGTCAGTAATGTGGTAATCATAAAGAAAAGCCTCACCTCCCGCCATAAAACTCCTCGTTAATCGACCGGCGCCTTGCCCGATCGACGATTAGACCCACCTAGTATAGGCCCTACGTCTATCCTGATAAAAGCCCTCATACCTTTTTCCAGGTTCCACCGCGATGAAAGCCACCATTGGTCGATCGGCACCTCACCCGATCAATGATAAAACCCTCTCCAGTTTAGACTTTTCGTCTATCCTGATGAAACCCATGAAACCCTTGTATTGGTATAAACCCAATACCGATGATGAAACCTGCTGCTGGTCGATCGGCACACTGCCCAATCGGCGATGAAACCTATCCAGGCCATACCTTTCGTCTATCCTGATGAAACCTATGAAATCCTTGCATTGGTATAAACCCAATACCGATGATGAAACCTGCTGTTGATCGATTGGTACACCTGCCCGATCAATGATGAAACCCACCCAGTTTAGACCTTACGTCTATCCTGATGAAACCTGTGAAATCCTTGCGTCGGTATATACCCAATACCGATGATAAGAGCAGCCGCCAACGAAGCAGCACATCGCCTGACCTGTGCTGAAGTCCCAATTCAAGAGATATATATATATATGTATATATAAAAAAATGGGGTTAAAAATAGAGATACCCCGCCAGACTTGTTCGGATATTCTGAGCGAGGGCAAAAATGGCTAAAACCCAGCTGTGGTGAAAACCCGAAAGGGCACTGCAGGCAAAATCGGGTACCCCGCCACGTGAAAACCCGAAAGGGCGCGTGGGCAAAAGCAAGAGGGGGCTGGCTCCGGTGAAAACCCGAAAGGGCACTTGGGTCAGTAATGTGGTAATTCAAAGTTCCGTGCCAACAGGCACGCTGCCCTTACTTCCCCTTCGCTGATAAAACCTTCTGTTGGTCATCTGGCTCCATGCCCCACCGACGATAAAACCTCCCCAGGAAAGACCTTACGTCCGTCCTGATGAAATCTACACACCCTCTTTCAAATGTCCCACCCGCGATAAAACCTGCTGGAATGGACCTTACGTCTATCCTGACGATTCCTACGCCTCTACCTACGTCCCACTGTTGATCGATCGGCACCTCGCCCGATCAATGATGAAACCCTGCCAGTTTAGACCTTTCGTCTATTCTGATGAAACTTATAAACCCCTTTGCATCGATATAAACCCAATATCGATGATGGAACCAACTGTTGATCGATTGGCACCCTGCCCGATCAATGATAAAACCCTAGCCAGTTTAGACTTTTCATCTATCCTGATGAAACCTATGAAATCTTTGCGTCGATATAAACCCAATATCGATGATGAAACTAGTTATTGGTCGACCGGCACCTTGCCCGATCAATGATGAAACCCTCCCAGTTTAGACCTTTCGTCTATCCTGATGAAACATATGAAATCCTTGCGTCGATATAAACCCAATATCGATGATGAAACCAACTGTTGATCGATTGGCACCTTGCCCGATCAATGATGAAACCCTATCCAGTTTAGACCTTACGTCTATTCTGATAAAACATATGAAATCCCCCTTGCATCGATATAAGCTCAATATCGATGATGAAGTCAACCGTTGGCTGATCGGTACATCGCCCGGCCAATGATACAATCTGTCCAGTTCGTACTTTATGTCCGTTCTGATGAAAACCCCATACCCTTTTCAATGTCCCACCTGCTATAACCTCTACCCAGTCTAGACCTTTCGTCTATTCCGATGAAACCTCTTCTTTCACATTTCTGCAAATTGTCTCCCTCGCAGCACATATTGCCAAGAGGGACGTTTGCTGCTACCAACAGAATCCGGTTTAAGCACCTCCCCGGATGCCGTCACGCGGTGGAGCGAGTTCCCCATCCTTTCTCTGAGGGGGTGGACGCTCTCCTGCCAAGTACGGGCCATTCGCATGAGGAATTGCTAAAACCGCTACCCCACTTCTCAAAGTGATAAAACCACATGCAGAAGAAAATGGATACGCGTGAAGCCAAAGATTTCTTTTCATTAATAAGTGAGTACATAAAGGGCCCCGAGGGGACGTTGTATCGCAAAAGAGTACAAAAGAAAAAGAAAGAGAAGATGGTTCATGGCTGCCTGAAGATATCCTCGAAAGCCAGAAGACCCACATAAGGGGCGGCTCCCAGTTCATGAAGACGAGCCTCCTCCTCCTGCAGTCGAACGGACTCGTCTTGAAAGGACGCCACCTGCCCCTCTAATAGGGCTGCTTCTTCCTCGAGTTGCGGTCGAGAAGTTGTTAGCTGCGGCAGCTCAGCTCGAAGATCAGACAGTTCAGCTTCCACGATAGTTATCCGGTCGCGCACAAACTGCTCCCGCTCCGCCAAAGACTGCATTTCGCACTGTCGCTTCTGAAGAATAGAGTTCATCTTCGCCAGCTCGGATTTGCATTCCATTCTTTGCAACTTCAAAGCCGCCAGTTTGTCGGACATGATATGTGTCAAGAAATCCCGGCGATGAACAAATTTTAACAATAAAAGAACCCGCTGGGCCCATATTTCTGTGGGACATCCCATCGCCTGCAAGCCGGCGGTGAAGCGCTCGGCTATCTCCTTCAACTGTGGATAGGTTAGTCCGGGCTGGGACTCCACTAGCTGGCGCAGCATGCCCAGATGTTGCCAGACGAAACTCTCAGGTGAAGTAAAGCCAGGCAAAGGAAGAGGAGCTACTTCAAAGGTTACTTCACTATCAATGTCCGCCCATAGGGTGATGTCCGGCTGCGAAGAAGAAGATGGGAGGTCTACCGAAGGTACCAACTGAGCTTTCCCTGCAACCTCTGGCGTGGCCAAGAGATCTTCCACTTCCATCTCCTCGGAAGCGGCCGTCTGAATACTCCCGGATGCAACTTCAGGCACCTCCTCCTCAGATTCTGAAAGTATGGAGATAGAGTCCGGGGCGGTTACAGGCAATACTCCCAGTTCCGCAGCAGCTACCTCTCCTTCTTCCATCTCCGCTTCGGTGGCCAATTCCTTCAATGTCGAGGCCGCGGAGGCCACAGTCTGAAGAGGCAAAGGTTCACCCTCCATGATTGATGTTGTGGGAATTGTTGACTCAGGAGCGATGGTCATCACTGCGGCCGGTATGAAAGCAGAACTTCTGGCTAGATCAGCTTCGGCTCTGAAATCTGAAGCCCTGATAGGAGTGCATCTGTCTCCTGAGGCCCCCAGGTCCAACGATGCTAAATCTGTTGAAGACTGTATTCGCATTGGAACAGGGCGAATGACCTCAGGAGCCCCCATGCAGGATAAAGGTAGAAAGGGGACAATAGCCCAGTTTGCAGAAGAAACCTCCATAAAAGTTGCAGTTGTGTCTGAGCTGGCAGTGATAGGGCCCTGAGACCAAAGCAAAACAACCTTCAGCACTAAATGAAGATGCAGATGAAGCAGCAAGCCTGAAAGGGGACCCACCTTTGAAGCAGGGTTCGCATCCTCGAAGTGGGGCGAAAGAGGAGGAAACTCCGAAGTTGAAGTGACAAAGAGTGAAGATATGTCGATCTCGGTGTCGAGCCCGGCAAACTCCTCTTGCAACTCCTCCTCGGAAGATGGCACCAGCAGCTTAGCAGGCTGAAAAGACAGAGCACCTTTTGCAAGTACAAGCGGGGCTTCTGATTCAGGAGCATCCCCCTCACTGCCGCTGAAAGCCACTTCCTCCTCATCAGAGACGGTTGTAGAGCTACCCGATGATATTTCTACCCTGGCTACATGCTGTGGGGACGCCTCTAAAGCATGTCGGGATGTGGACCGGGTAATTATGCGCCTGGCCGAACAGTACCCCGCTTCGACTGAGTCTTGTGACCCTCCGGAGGTTGAATCGGCTCTTCTGTCATCCTTTCAACCTCAGTCTGCTCCTCGGCTGCCACTTCAACAAAAAAGGGACCTCTGAGGGTTATAGTAGAAAAAGCAATAGAAGTGTGAAACAGATGAGAAAGCACACTTACCCCCCGCCTCACTAGCCGGCGTGGGGGAAGGCAGCCTGGTCTCTGCTTCGGAGGGTGCCACAATTGGCTCTTGAGCTGCGCAAAAAGGGAAGGGGTCAGAGTCGAAGACTTCTTTGAAAATCTGCAAAAGATGATGAAGAATGCAAATCCAAGCTAATGATGTTACCCTGAACCGGTGTCTGAGCAGCCTCCCTTTGCAACTCAAACTCATCGAATGAGGGAATGTTGGGGAGAGGGGTCCCAGTGTCCATCGCCACCGAAGTCGACTGCTGAACATGGGCCTTTTTGGCCTTCCTAGCCTTCCCAACTGCAGCCTTGACTGCGGAAGCCTTCCTCTTCTTGCCAGGAGGCAGGGGAGTAGTGGTCGGTGCTGCAGCCGGGACTTCAAAATAAGTAGGCTTCTCGGCCTGCGCAATAATCTTTCTATAGAGCCCCTGCCGCTTTATATCAGGCCGGTCTGTTGAAAATGGCAGAAGGGTGATGGGATCAGTGGGTGCGAAATTCAGATGCTAAGCAGAAAACACTGCAATCAGAAAAGAAGAAACCTTACCTGCCGGGCCGTCGTAGAATACAGAAAGTGGCCAGTACAGATAAGCTACCTCCTTGGAGCGGGAAGCAGCCTCCTTGATGAGCCAGCACACATCACCAAATATCTGGCACTTCTCTACTAAAGCTGCCAGATCATTATGGCCGTGAAAGTCAAGGCATCGAAATAAGTCAAGATGGTCCATGCCCCAACCATCGACATAATGAAATGATATAAACAGTGGCTTGTTCAATATGCCAGCTATCGGGCTTTCTGCAGATAATCCATGCAAATTCAGCAGAATGAACAGCCAGGACGTTTGCCTATAGTACGTCTGAGTTCTATCTTCTCGGCGTACAAACGTCCTATATGGATGAAATTTATCAATTGGACCCTTCCAAGGAGCTGCTGTCGGGAGCGGCTCTTCAACAGGGAATGGGTACTGCTGCTCCTCCAAGCGAGCGCCTCCCACACGGCACAAATGCTTCAAGGTCTTCATGAAAGTGTCTTCATTGATAGCAGCAAAGACAGGGACAAGCGGCTCGGAACTCTTTTCCTTCAATGCCCGACGTTGAGTCAGATAATTCTCCGCCTCCCTCGGGTGCTGCGAGTAAAGTTTTTTCAAGTGGGCCTCAGGAATATCAAACACGGGCCCAGGTTGCTGTTTCAGGAAGGAGCGCTCTGCCACATCCCAGAAGGCACCCCTACCGTCCCTGTAAAAATCGGTCCGGATGTTCCACCATTTGATATATTCCGATGTTACCCGGGGAACACGGTTAGAAACAGTGGGCACCCTGAAAACTACATCGTCCTGGCGATGATAGAAATCCCACCACAACCGGCCCTCGCCAACAATGACGGACCCGTGCTTGGCCCGGCTATCCAAAGGAAACTGAGCAGCTGAGGTGGGGATGTGCTGGTCGTAGCCGAAGTTCCGCCCAAATCGGAACGGATAGTATGGCTCCAAAAGAAGAAGGCCACCCTTCCTGAAAACTAAAACACTGGGCCGAATAGCCATGGCCCATCTGACTAGCTCCGGCTCCAGGATAGGCCGAGCAACTTCAGCCCCTGTGACAGGATGAGCATAAGTCTCTATCTCTTCCAGCTTGCACTCTCTCTGAGGATCAATCAAAGGAGCTGAACCTGCCGCCAAGCTCCAGAAATGAATGCTGCCGGGGGCGTCCACTGGTACCCTTATCAGTCGGCCCCTTATTTTAAACAACTGATCATAAAAGGGACCAGACTCAGCACTGGCGAATTCGACCATTCTAGGCAACACCGTATCTGCCTGCAAGGTTCTCGGAGCCAACTCAGGGAATATACTGCAAACCCAGGCGTTGAAGAAGTGAAAAGGACCCACGGTCCTCAAAGAACGGGGAGTCCGATGCTTGTGCAGGTCCCCCAAAGATTTATATATCAAACACAGGGCCACTGGGCAAAGCGACAGCTTCATCCCCCATGCCATCTGACAAGCTGATATATGGCCTCTGGCCGAATGACTGTCTCGTCCCCTTGTGGGAGAGCGAAAGTACACAACCAGAAGGTGAAATAGGCCGCACAATGTGTGATGGGATCTACTCCTGCCGGATTGGGACCACCTTTGCCCGCATGACGCAATGAGGATGGCAGCGCCGACTTATAGCGAGGGGCCCTTATCTGTTTGCTGGCAACTGGACCCAGGGAAGGAAAGTCTGCATACTTCAGGGGACCGTCAAAGAAATACTGGATCCACTGCCCTATCCGGACCCTCAGTTTGCTGCCTTTCTCTCGGGGATGATAGCCTTTGGAGGACCCTCTGTTGTATGCCAGACAGATGGAGCGGTATACCTTCATCAGATACCGATATGAGAAGCCGATGGAATACTTGCCCTCGCCATCAGAGCTATCCTTCTCGGAATCTGTCAAGCAAACTTCCTCATACGGCTCGCCATCAATGGGCAGACCGGAGAGCTGTGATAAACTCCAGAGGTCCAGGGATGTCTCACCCTCCGCTGTATAAAAAGTGTTGAATAAAGGGCAGAACACTTCGAACATCCCGCAGCACAACCCTCTGGATATGGGATATCGAAATCTAGAAGCGAAAATGCTGTGATATACCCCGGCTCTGATCAGCAGAGGGGCATACTCCTTCAGAACAAACTCTGTGAACTCCACTGCCCCTACTCGGAATAAGTGCGCGTCAGTGATTTTGGTATCCCCGAACCAACCAGCGGCCAGATGGTACTTGAACTGAACGGCCGAACAATTCAGCACGAAGGGCTCTTCGCGATATCCCCACTTCAATGGTGCCAAGAACATGCCATAGCCGGGCTTCTCCCTATGAACTCGGCCGCTAGCATTATCCCACCGGGCAGGTGTGAATTCCGGGGCCCGGGCCAGCATCTTCTTCTCTGGTTCCAGCTCCGATATGCCGAGGACTGCATCCCAGTCGCGCTTTTCCCCAGGAAGATAGATGGCCTTGCTGCGATACACTGATTCCTTCAGGCTATCTCGCTCAGCAAGGATGGCAGCTTCAACTACGCGAGCTATCCGGTAGTCTCGCATGCCGCCTACTGTGAAAGTCCGGATGAACGGCATCAAATGCCGGTCCTTCGGGTGGTCTGGCCGATAGCCACCATCCCGCCTGAAGCATGTCTCGGTCGCCGTGGAGTATACCCGGGCCGTCGACACTGTGTCAGTCTCAGAGTCAGACGATTCATCGACTGAAGCAATCCTGTCGTATCCGAAATCCAGACTGTGCACGTTCAGCCAGTTTACTTTGGCCCGTGATATGTCGGGCTGGGCCGATGAGCTAGCACCAACAGCTCCGGAAGATGCAGCATCAGAACTGGAAGCCATTGCAGTGCCTGCAGTCGGAGAAAAAGTGTGAATTAAAAGCCAGTCTTATAAAGATTGTAACATGAGACTCTATGAAAATTTCGGCAGCATCTCCCCTTATTCGGGGTCTGCCCAAGGAGAATAGGGAGTCACCAACCAAGAGGGGGTGATCCCGAAATCAAAAGAGATTAAATCCCCGTCCTGACGGGCGAAGAAAATGAGACGGCCGAGAGGAGAAGAAGCCCCCGCCGATGAAAGAAAGCAGAAGAAGGAGAAAGAAGATGAAGAAAGAGAAAAAGAGGTTGAGAATGAGAAAAACAAGAGTCTCGGCGCCTCAAATAGAGGCCCGAGCGAGCAGGGTCTCGGCGCGATGAATTGCGCGCCGAGAACCCCTGGGCCGAGAGCCCCCGTCACCCAAAAGGGCTCGCCGAGAACCTGGGCCGAGAGCCCCCTTCGGCCAAGGGCGCGCCGAGAGCCCCCAGGCCGAGAAGCCCTCTTTCGGCCGCGCCGAGAGCCCCCAGGCCAAGAAGCCTTCCTTCGACCGCGCCGAGAGGCCCCTCACGCCGAGAAGCTTCGCGCCGGAAGGTCTCGCGTGCCGAGAAGCCTTGCGCCGAGAGGGTCATGCCGAGAAGCCTATGGCCCCGTGCCGAGAAGCTCCGAAATGTTGAAAATAAAGAAAATATGAAGATGAAAAATATGAAAATGAAAGATCCATGCGCAGAATATTGTTGCAACGAGATGATCAGGTCTGAGAACCGGATTGAAGACAAATTGAGGAAGATACCCTCGAATGACGAAAGACACCTGCAAGCCCCGTGCCGCTTATTCTGCGCTTACGCCGCCCGCAGGTGGGGGGCATTTGTTGACGCCTTGAAAATGAACAAAGGTCGAAGCATGATTGAAAAGAGGGTCGGACCAACAGTGAAAGACCATTGATGAAGCTCGTCAACCATTCACCCGGCTAAAGCCCTTGTCGGCCAAGCTGATGCCCGGTGCCGATGTCACTCAGACAGCAGCATTGGTAGAGCAGCAGTCACTCGACTAATGAGACCTCCTGGCACACTTTAATGAAGGCCGCACTACTGTTTCGTCCAAGAATCCACGGATGATATGTCAGGGTAAGTCAGATGTCGGCTTAATGACAGATGTAATATGAGATAAAGATGAAGCCGGTACCGGCAGATGAAGATTGTAAAGGCTTTTGCAAAGTCAAAACAGAAGAGGAATCGTCTCCACAGATTATATATACCCGGCTGAGGTCTTCCCAGACTAAAGCTGATGTCCGAGCTCGTCACCATTCAAGTGACGATATCGATAAGATGATACCCGGTCTTGTCACCGTTCAGATGGCAATACTGATGAAACCCCTGTCTACGGACTGATGAGACCCCTGTCTACGGGCTGATGAAAACCGTGATAATGATCTTAATACGAGCTGTGTCACCAATGGAAGACCCTTTTGGGTGATGATATCCTTGAAAGACCCAAATCGGCCTGTGTGAAGGTGGCGCCGAGAGTCACTTGCCAAACCCAAAAGAGGGCGCCGAGAAGTTGAAGGCAGGCGCGCCGGGAAGCTTCAGATGGGGCGCGCCGTGATGGAGCCTGCCGAGAAGGGGGAAATGGTTATAAAAACCCCCGCCCTTCGAACAGATAAAAAAGAAAAAAAAAGAGGGAGAACCGATCAAAAAAAAGAAGAAGAAGAGACAGCAAGAAAGAAAGAGAAGAAGTCTGAGAGAAGAAGAAGAAGAAAAACCCCAGGTGGGCTGCTCGGGGGAGGGAGAAGAGTCAATGCTCCACCCTCCCCCCCCTATGTTTGTTGTTTTCTTGATCTGCCTCCGTATGTAATAGTCTATATCTTCGTGTTTGATTATTCATACGATGTCGAGAGTTATCTTTTCGCTTGCCCCTGTTCCCCTCCTCTTCTGTTCTTTGGCTTTTGCCTTGCAGATGATGTAAACGATGCTTATGAGATGAAATGAAATGGGCAATTGAAAGCCCTTCCCTTCGTCCCTCTGTGTATATATATACGTCCTCTATCTGAAATGTTCGATGGTTCATACGCTCTCGGCTTCAGAGTTTCCCTACGAACCTGTTCTTCAGAGGAGCGTAGATAGGATCCCTGTCCATATCCAATGGGCTACTGGGTTCTGTCTTCTTCCCCCCTCCTGTCTCGATGGCAGATTCATCGCATATGTGTGAGTCCCTCTCAAGGCCCTCAATGCCCCTTGTGTTGTTCAGGAACCAGAGACATTAATCTCTTGGTTCCTTGAACTGCTGACTACACAAGGATATGTTTTCTCTGCAGACGGATGCTATTCCGCGGATTCTAGCGAATGACGATCTCGATCTCTCGACCCTCCATTCTAACCCCTTGGATGACTAGGGTCTGGAGTTTCGATGCTAAAGGTTCCTCAGTCACCGATTTTTAGATGCTATTGGGTTTGTCTAGGGGATCAGAGACAGTCATCTCTTGATCCCCAGACGGCCGGCGGCAGAAATACATGAAGTCTTCAGAAATCCAGATGATGGTCTCGTTCCCCGTCGATTCTACCCTCCAGATCCCCCTTGGCCCTTTCTCAGGGAAGCATCCATGAAATCCCCCCTCTTGCACTTCAAATTCGGCTTCGATCGCAGCCAGAAAGCTCAGGAATCCCAGAAGCAGAGCATCGTTTGAGCTCTGTAAACCCTGAAACCCTGTAGCAATTCCACCTTCTCGGCGTACAAAATTCCCCGCCGAGAACTATCCTGCCGAGAGGCCTCCCTCTTCAGCAAACCGACAAAAAGCCATCTAAACCCTTCATGCACACCTCCCAGCCCAAAGGCTCTCGGCGCCAGGCTCCCGGCGCGGCCAGGAGCGCGCCGGGAAGCCACGCGCCGAGATCCCCCTTTTTTTGCTAAGGAGGCCGCGCCGAGACCCCCCTTTTAAGCCAATAGACCCGCGCCGAGACCCCCTTTTTAAGCCAATAGACCCGCGCCGAGAAGCCCCCTTTTGGCCAACTAAAACCACGCCGAGAGCCTCTCCCTTCTAGCTAGCTAAAGCCACCGCCGAGACCCTTCTTCTTGGCCAAATGAAGTCCAGTCAGAGGCCCATCTCTGCAATACCGTTCATCAGCCTTCTAATCCCTTCACACATATGTCCCGGGGATGTTCAGAGACCGTCATTGATGTCTTGAGAAGACACATTATTGGGGAAGACCTCCCCTACAGTCTTCATTCTCGATCCGGATTTCACCCTCATGAACCCAGAGGGCCATGTCATTGCATGAGTTCTGAGGGGTTTCGAGGGGATATTAATCGATGGTATAAAGGCAAGCGATGTCCCGGGGCCCGGTGCCCATCCTCGTTCGGTTGTCATCCCGGCATTCTGTGGATGATGACCTATCTTCTCTTGGCATAATCCAAGTTGAGGGGACATGCTGCCGAAATTCACACATACCTTGCCAAGTAATTGTGATGCTTTCTATCTCAACCCCACCAGCCTGTGGAGTTATGTCCTTGCATGCTCTCCGATGGCCCTTTGAAGGGGGATGTAGATGCAACATCACGTCTGCACGGAGCGCGTCATGTTACGCCAGTACTTACTCGGATTCCGGGTCAATTATGCCCGATCTTTTACGGATCCCACCCTGCCACTGCATGGGTGGTTTCCTATTCCCCACTTGGCATGGTCCAAGATGGTGGGAATATGCCGTCGGTTTTATCCCGGAAATAACCAACCCCTGCTTCGTCTAATCCATTTAACGTCTTGCAAGTGAACGAATTCCGTCTCTTTTGAGCATGCGGCTTTACCGCTGTCATCCTCCTACCTTTAGCGTTTAATCAAGGGTTGTCCTTCCTTGGAAGGGCGTAATTAACGTCATAGCCTTTATGGTATGACGGACTTCTGGTCCAGACACGATCACCCACAATCGACTGACCAAGTCAGATCGAGCGCACAATAAAATCGTCACTCCGGTGACTGGCACGCCAATAAATCAATAAATAATAAATCAATCAATCAATAAATAAAAAAAATAGGATAATAAAAATCCACGTTCCCACAGCAGGTCACCAGTACCTTGCAAAAACACACCAAAATATATACAAAACAAGCAAAACCAAAAATACCTGGATGAATGGTGTGAAGCCACTCACAGTCATCTCACGGTCCGCTTCTTGGAACAGACCTGCAAACAAGTGCGCCAGCATGGCAGCTCCCCTGGCATAGTATCCTACTCTTTCAAGGTCTGATAGCAGCTCTAGGAAGCGACATTGGATACCATCCCCTTTCGAGCTCAGTACCAATCTCCCCAAAAGGAAGAGGAGAAATCTCCTCAAATCTATGTTGCATCTTTCCCAGTTTCCGAAATCTATGCAGTACACGGCACGGCATCCTATTTCCATCCTTTCCATGAACTCTTCTGAGGATTCGTCGTCCCGCCGATGAGTGTCGGTGAGCCCTAAAGCATCCATGAGGGACGCCCTAGCTACCGACCTATTTTTCCGACCATCTAGGTCCAAACCCAGTAACTTCTGGGCACCTTCTCGGTAGTCCGCGTAAGTGACTCCGGTCACTGCCTCGCCATCCACCTTAAGGCTCGTAATTCGGACCACATCTTCTAGGCTGGGCACCATGTGCCCCCAAGGCATCAGGAATGCTCGACTCACTGGGTCCCATCTCTCACACAAGGCTTGGATCAGGACCAGGTCGAGCTGGATCGGCTCGATCCGAAGAAAGGTGCCAAATCCCATCACGTCTAGCCTGGCCTTCTGAAAATCCGGGAGACCCCTGTATGCGGCCACTGCTAACTCCCATGAACTGTGTGATTTCATCAGACTCTGTGCGTGCATAAGAAATGGAGAGGAGGTTTGGTCAGAAAGAAAGGAAGGAGAAAGAATGAGAAAAGGGCAGGAAAGCTCAGCTTACGAGTTGTGATTGGGCCCTTTCGCTGAAGGGCCCTTCGAGGTCCGAAAGCCTCCTGCAATTACTACCACTGGACCTACTTCTTTTCGAGAATTGGGAAGATTCGCCCTCCATCCAACTCTCGGAATTTTAAACTCCTCCTCTCCCGTGAGAACTTGTGCTCCTCGAGTTAGCTCTCGATATACCTGGGAGGATAAAAGGATAAGAATTTATAGAAATGGAAGGAGTGCAGGCCAAGATTACCTCCATCACCTTTAATGATAGCCCTCGCAATAAGGCACCTACCATGCGGTCCTGTGTGTCACTTCACCGCTCGCACAGGGTGATTGATTGGACGAAGAATATGACGACTAGCCCCCTATGTTGTCTAGGGATACCCTATCATGTTTTGGAGGACGTCCGTAAAACTTGACACAACATCCGGGAAAAGGGACTAGGGCCGTCATTATTGACTTCGACGGTAGATTCCCATGGAAAATGGTCACAACAAGATGCGATTCTCCGCTTGGGGTGGAGTCTCGGCAGACCCATCACATGGAAACAGTGCCAAAGAAGAAGTGTAGGGAAGAAGGAACGCGCAAGAGAACAAACAAGCAGTAGAAAATCAAATCACTTCATTCATAATTCTACATAAGCTGTCATAAACACTACAATCATAGAGAGGTGGCGGGTCCACTAGCTCGCCAACTCTTGCCATTATTTTCATACTCGTCCCTCTAGGCGTCCCTCTCCTCTCCCCTGAGGTGAGGGTCCCTCAGAAGCCTCTAGGATCCCCGTGCAGTAGCACCCGCCTCGCCTCGTGGCGCCGGCTCCACAGCAATGACTCGCTGCTCCTCCCCTGGCGTGGCAAAGAAGCCACTAGCGGCAAAGCGACCAGACTGGCGCAGTCGCTCCCCGAACTCTCACGCTCTCTCGTAGCGCGTCTCCATCCCTCCTAGCCTCTACACGACGGCCTGAAGGCCCAACTGGAGCTCCCTCACTTGGGCCTCCAAGGCCCTCCTCTCGGTCTGATCCCACTGTCGCTCGGACCTTCTCTCGACTTTCTCTCTCTCTGCCTCTCTCCTCATCATCTGCAGAAGAACCCTTAACTCTAGGATGTCTAGAGAAGGTCTCTCCTCACCGCGATGTCGCAGCTCTGCTACAGTCGCCACCTAGACATCACGCTCCTCTTCCGCCCGGGCAGCCCGAGCCACCGCACCAGCAAGTTGCTCCCGAAGGGAGGCAATCTCAAGAAAAGGGGCCGAGGAACTGGAAGATGCGCCGCCAGTCACTCCCACCATCGCTGTTTGCTGGGCACGCTGGAACGAACAAACAACAGCCATCAGCTAAGCTCCACATTTAAAAATAGAAAATGCAGCACTTAGCTTACCAAGAGCGACAGTTCCTGTTGAGTGGCGGCCAGCTGCCGCCTGACCTCGGCTAATTGGGCACGCGACCCGTCGACGACGCGTCTATCCCCGGCTTGGGGAAGCCCCGCATAACTCTCTCTCTGCCGCCGCAGGAAGTCGACACTATCCTGCACCAATACGCTCCCTTGCTACCCAGGGAGACGTATGCGCCAATCTTCAAGCTTCGCCTTGCCGCGACTCTCCTTCCTGACGCGGCTCGGCTCGTCTGCACTCGCCCACTCATCGGCCAGGCCCAGGGTCCTCGCCATGTCCTGCACCAAGAAAGAAGGGCCTCGCATCATAATAAATAACGCGTCCCCTGTCTAGGACGCGTCCATCATTTGAGTGCAACACTCGCCGAACCCTTTCCCCCCTCGCGCGGTTCGCTTCAAAACTCAAAATGGATCAAAGAGGGGGAAAACCAAGCACTCACCGAGCCGTGTTCACCTCCTTCCGCGCCATTGGACCCCTCGGGTCCCTCGGGGGCCCGAAGCGGCCCTTCCTCCTCCATAGACGCCGTTTCGTGCTCTTGCGCGTCCCTCCTCGGATGAGGGGTCCCGCGTCCCTCTGCACCTTTGCCGTGGTCTAGACCACCGAACTCCATCGATCAAGAGAGGAAGGAGACGAAAAGGGGGACAAGCGAGTTTCGGCGGAAGGCGGGCTCGTTTGCGGGTAAGGCACGAGAGAAGAAAGGCCACCCGGCGCTTTAAATTTGAATTCAAGGATTAAGACCCGTCCTCGGGCCTGGACGTGCCCAAAAAGGGGAGAAAGGAAACAGAATCCCCCCGTGCAAAGTGTAGTTCCCCGCTGTTCAGGGTAAGGTCTCGTGGAACGTGCCTCGAAGGACAACCAAGTGCAAAGAAAGAAAAGTGAGAGAGGAAAAGTACACACAACACAAGAAAGCCATTTTCATTTCATATAATAGCCGAAAGTACATCATGCAGTAAGAAGGGTGGAGTGTACAAGTAACTCTCTAACTCTCACCATCACCCTCCTGGTCATCTCTCTCCTCCCTCCTCTGACGGGGATCCCTAGGGGGCCTCTGTGACCTCTGCGAACCCTGAGAAGCCGTGCTCACCTCTCCAGGGGGCACCATGCCAAACTCCAAGGTGTGGCGACGCTTCTCGGCCGAAGAAACTAGAAAGCTACCCATAGAAAAGGAACTGGACTGATGAAGTCGCACCCCGCGCTCCTTCGCCCTCTGATACCGCTCCTCACTCTCCCAAAGTCTCCCCTCCGCCATGCCAAGACTCAGTCGGAGCTCTGACAGTAGGGCCACCAGAGCTCTCCTCTCATCCCAATCTCGATGTCGCTCTGCCATCCTGTACTCCCTCTCTTTCTCTATGGTCTCCCTATCCCTCTCCCTCTCCTCTCTCTCCCTCATCGCCTCTCTCCTCGACAGCTCGAGGGTGATCCGCAGATCCACTACATCGCGAGGAAGCTCCTCAGCCTCCCGTCGCCGCTCCTCCTCTAGCTCCGCAATCCGGGCGTCACGCTCTGCCACCCAGGCATCACGCTCCTGCTCAGCACGAACAGCACGGGCCAGGGCCTCCCGAATCTCGGCCACCTGTCAAAGCACGCATGCACCGTAAGAGAACAGTGATAGAAGGAGAGCAGCCAGAAGGAGAGTCGAGGTCAGGCAGACACTCACTCGAGCCTCGCGGTCACGCTCGGCCTCCTCAGCGCGAGCCACCGCATACGCCAGCGGCTCCTGGAGGGCAGAAACCACCGGAGGAGGGCCCCACGAATTGGAACCCGCTCCACCAGCCATCCCGGCTGCCGCTATCTGGTGGGCCCGCTGGAACACGGGGCAAACGTCGGTCAAAGGCTAAGCATCAAAAATCCAGGTCACAAAAAAAGGCATTGCATAGACTCACCAGGATCTCCAACTCCTGTCGGATGGCCACTAACTGCCGCCTGGCGTCTGCCAGCTGGGCCCGTAAGTCAGCAATCATGTTGTCACGAGCATCCTGCATTACACATACGTTAGTGCCACAAACATATACATATAAAAGGGTGAAACATTTTCATTTCACTTACCCCTGTCATACCACCAAGGAAGAGGCGGTCCCCGTACGTAGCCCGGTACCGTCTCAGGTAATCAGTACTGTCCTGTACATGGGACACCACTGGGACCCCGCCCTGCTGCCAGTCCTGGTACTGTGCCAGGAAGCGCGTACGCCAGTCCACAATCTTCGCCTTCCCCTTGGTCTTCCACCCGATGCGGGCCGGCTCATCTACATCAACCCACTCCTGGGCTAGCCCCAACGTCCTCATAACCAGCCTCAGCTGAAGCGGCTCGATCTCGTTCAGGCAATGGACCCACACGTCCCGCCTGAAACGAGGAAGACCCGCTACAACCCAAGGCTGGCCAGCGTCGCCCATGCCCAGGTAGGGTCTCCACACCACCTGCATCACCATACATACATCATGCTAGTTACCATTCAGTCACATGCATAAAAACACAAAAAAATCATACGCATCATACCATGGCCTCGGGATACTCGCTCAGCTCCCGACGAAGTGACGCTAACTGGTAGCTGTGTGGTGCCACTACCATGACCGGCGTCCACCGCCGCGCCAGAGGCACGGCCCTCCTGTTCCCATGCCTAGCCCTCCCCATCGGGAAATAGTAATAGCTCCACACCTGCATCCATCATACATCATTAGTACAATGATTGCATATTTAACTGTGGGAATGCATAAATAAAATGTTTACCTGGAGAAAAGGTGCGAAGCCACTAACTGTCGTCTCCTTCTCCGAAGTCTGGGAGAGATCAACAATCAAATGGGAAAGTAGAGCCGCTCCCCACGCGTAGTGCCCCACTCTGTCAAGGTCCGCCAGGATCCCGAGGAAGCGGCAGTGGATGCCATCCGCCTTCGTCCCCAGCAGAAGGCGGCCCAGGAAGAAGAAAAGAAACCTCCAGAGGTCTAGATCCACCAGCTCCCGCTCGCTCGGGTCCTGGGTGAAAGCTGCACGGGCATCTCCCTCCAGTCGTGCCAGAAACTCCGCTCCAGTCTCGCTAACCCGCTGGCGCGGGTCGACGAATCCGAGCGCCTCCATGATCTCCACTCGGCCGACTACCCTGCTATCCCTGTCCGTCATGCTCGTCTCTAACCACAGCAGGTCCAGGGCACTCTCTCGGTAGTCGGGGTAGGTGACCCCGCTCACCGCCTCTCCGTCCACCCGTAGCCCGGTGATCCGAGCCACGTCCTCTAGTGTCGGCACCATATATCCCCAGGGCATCAGAAACGCCCGGCTCGGCGCGTGCCACCGCTCCCTCAATGCCTGGATAAGAGGAAGGTCGAGTCGGAAGGGCTCGATCCTAAGGAAAGCTCCGAAGCCCATGGCGTCCATACGCGCCCTCTGAAAGTCTGGCAGCCCACGGTATGCCGCCACCACTAGGGACCAGCTGATCCGGCCCTTCATCACGCCCTGCACACCACAAAACCATCAAAGAACACATCAGCATCATAGATAGTAATAAACAATAACATTGTATATGCTACTTAGTTATTTTATTTTTATTTTTTTTTAAAAAAAGCATTTATGTTTTTTTTTGGAGGCATCCAACTCCTTGGACGCCTCCTTTTTATTTTCTCCTTTTTATTTTTAGAAAAACTCAGAATCAAAAACAAAAATAAATAAAAAAATAGATATATTATTTTGGAGGCGTCCTATGTCCTGGACGCCTCCTTATTTTTAAATCCTATTTTATTATTTTATGAATAAATAAATAAAAAGAAAAAAGAAAATGTGGAGGCGTCCAGGCCCCTGGACGCCTCCATCCCTCACTCACCAGTCCTCACTGCATGGCCTCTCGTCCGTCTATCCAGCCTATTAAACCAACAGATTGAAGTTCCGAAGAGCTTACCGGGTCGTGATCGTCCTCTCCCGCGTCGCCAGCATCCATTGCAGCCTCCACGGCCAAAGGAGGAGCCTCCTCCTCCGCGGCAATCTCCTCCGCCGCAGCAGCCTCCTCGGCATCGTCCCTCAGCCTCCACGGACGACGAGCCCGTCGTTTGCGCTTCTCTCCACCCTGGCTTGGGCCTCCTTGCTCCATTGGGACTAAGAATGGGTCGTCTGGATTGACTGGGTCGTTTGAATGAACAGTAAATGAGCAAAGGGGGGAGGCCCCCCCCCCCCCATATATATAGAATCCACTTTATTTGGGGCGTCCAGGCGCCTTGACGCCCCCACCTTTTTTTTATTTTATTTTTTTCAAAATTCAAAAACTTAGGGGCGTCCAGGCGCCTGGACGCCCCCAAAACAAAAAACCAAAAAAAATAAAAATAAAAAATTAGGGGCGTCCAGAACCCTGGATGCCCCCAAAACAAAAAAAACTAAAAAATTATAAATAAAAAATTAGGGGCATCCAGGCCCCTGGACGCCCCCATAATAAAAATTTCAAAAAAATATAATAAAAGAAAAAAAAGATAAGAGTATGTATATAATCCAAACAAAAGAAAAAAACACAAAGAAAAAGAAAAACCACAAAAAAAGATGATAATAATAATTAAGGGGACAGGGGTCCAAAACATCCATGCCAGATTTTATTCCATCAGAGAAGCAGAATAGGCTACATTAGGGGTTTAGGCGCCTTAGGCCTTAACTTTCCCAGTTCGGTCACATAAGCTCTCCATAGCTCGCATTCTTCCCCCACATGCGCTAAGGCCTTTCCGGCAACACTTGTCTTCCAGGGTGCTTTGACGGCCTTCGCTTCCTTCGCATCCGCTTCAGTACCCAACTCTCTCTTCTTCAAAGGAACGATGCCAGTCGGTAGTGGGAACGAATGGCGTGGAATGCCGACCTGGAGGCAGCATCGATGCGCGTTATAAAGGACAAACTCGGTCGCGCCGATCAGTTGGAGATCAACTTCACAAGAAGACCTCATGAGGAGCTCAAGCGAAAGCAAACTTGCCGATGCGCAAGTAAAGAAGCCTTGTGTCACGGTGCGAAAGTGAGACCGCCAGTCTTCACGTTTCTTCAGCCACGGAACGCGGTTCACTACAGTACCACCGAAGCCTAACTGGTGAGGACACGCGCCGTTTCACTCGACGGAGCACACGGAGCACGCCGGCATCCCTTTGGCTCGGCGATCATTTAGCAGACTAGCAGAGTTATCCCCATTTATTTCATGCTTTAGGCCATGTTGGGCCTTGGTTTAGTCCCTGCGTGGACACTTTTATTAGTTGTGTGGACCTTTGTAGGCCAATTGGGGCCAATTAGGCTTTAGTTGGGTCTTTTTATGCTTATTAGGTAGGAGATAGGGCTATTGGGCCACTTTCTTGGTTCAAGCCTTGGCCCATTTGGCATGGCTGCCTAACCCAAGGCTTGGCCCACCTAGGGTTAGGGTTTTGGGCGCCCCCACCTCTTTCCCTCCTCTTGGAAGGTGGCAGCCGCCCCTCTCCTAGATTATAGGAAGAGGGGTGCGGCCCTCCCCCCCTTTCCCTTCCCCATCCGATCCCCTTCCCTCCTTTGGCCGCCCCCATCCCCCCATCCACTCCTACAATCAAGGAGTGGTGCGCACCCCCCCCTTTCCCCCATGCCATGTGCGCACCCCCCTCCCCTCCCTCTTGGCTAGGGTTTCAACCCTAGCATTCCCCCTCCCCATATAAAACATCTCATGTATTTTCTTTGGAATTAATGAATACATGAAATATTTTGATTGAGCAGCCATTTGCGCAGCCACCCCTTGGAGAGGGCGACCCTCTCTTCCTCCTCTGCTCCTGCGACGGGAGCAACCCCGGGGTGCGACTCCCCATCCCCTCGGTGCGACGCCGAGGTTCTTCCTCCCTTCTACTTCATCTCCGGTTCGAGTTCGCGTGTTCCAGATTCGGCCCCGAGTTGCAGCGGTGTCCCCATCCGGTGCGGATCGAATCCGAGCCCCTCCCTTTTTTGGTGGATACTTCTACGAGTCGGCAGCGCGTGGGCTTTGGTTTCGCCTCGATCCGAGGTCGGCACCACCCGTGGCGAGTTTTCTCGTGAGCTAGCGCAGGAGCCTCCCTCTCTGCGCGCCCAGATCCACCCTCCTTCTTGCGAAAATCCCACAGGACGGACAACTCCGAGTTTGGAGCTGATTTCTTCAGGGTTTTTACCTCTCGTCGTCCTCTTTCCAACGCCGCCAACCTCGTCTCGTTCCGACGTCCGATCTGTTCGTGGCGTCCGTTCCCGTGAGGTCGCGCGGGTCTGCCCAGTCCACCCGGTGCCAGGACAACCAGCGATTTCCAAAGTTCACAGCGTCCAACCACGACCAGATCTGATCGAGCTCTTTGGTCCGGACCTGCTGCTCTGCGTCCCCGACGTCCTCCCAAAAGCGGGGCCTCGTTCGCCTACCGGAGCAGCGAGTTACCATTTTCCCCGATCGACAGCGCAGTTCTGGGAGCAGATTCCTTGTCCCCACTTGCAGGTGCGGCCACGGCTTCCACGGACGGAATCTGAGCACGCCTTTTGGCTGAGGCTTCCTCCCGCGACCTAACTACGCGCCCTCGCTGACGGCGCCCCAATCGGACTCCGGATCCATTCGTGGGAACGTTTACCACCGAGTCGCGCGTTGCTGCGATTCTGCCGATCGTCATCCGGACCCTCCTCGTGGCCAACCCTTCACCGAGTGCCGCCCGTCAGCCCGTGTATCGGCCGCCCCGAATGGAATTGTTTTAGCCTGTTATCTCCCTGCGAGGAATGGGCACCATTGCTGGCTTGTACCTATTCCTTCATTGTGTGTATCGGGGTTGTCGGTCTCGGCCGGGGTTCCTTCCCCACGCCTAGGCGTGGAGGTACGTGCGACGCTCCCCCCCTTGGCAATTTGCTTTACTAGTATGTGATCTTGTATGCCGCGTGAGAGTGTAGGGATCCTAGCTAGCATTCAACACCGCGAGATCGTGAGTGAGAGTATCCCATTCCGTGGCCCTAGTCGAGCACCGAGCTCGGACTAGACTCCTATAGTTGCGCGTCGGCTCCTTTGCCGCTTTGATCCACTCGCTTCCCTCATAGGGACGACCGTGGACTTGGGTTTCTTGTTGAGAGACGCCTCTCTTCGGAGGAATAGTACGGAGGTCGATCTCTCGGCTTGCCTTGTCACGTGTGAGTGCTGGCCGCACTTGGTCTTCATCATAGGTTTAGTCCATTTGTCAGTTCCGTCCCACATCAGATTTGGTATCAGAGCTTAGGGAACCAGTTTGTTCTAACAAATTGGGGTCTTAGGTCATGCGAGTCTTTAGGTTGTCTAGGGTGCAATTGAGGCCTTAGAGTTATCTAGGTTGCATTGAGTCTCTTAGTTCATCTAGGTAACCCACCATTGCATTGTAATGTTAGGTTTGTGTCTAGTTAGAGTTTTGTCCTTGTCTCGTTGAGTCTTGCATGTCCAGCTTCGCGCCAACCCCATGGTGGTTCCTCGAGCCCACATGTCAGATTAGTCATCCCTATTGACCCGATTCGATGCTCTTATGGTACGACCCCTAAGTGTCGCCCCTACCACTCAGTCGTCGGGAGACCCGATCCCTATACCGATGACCGAGTCATTCCAGCGCCCTGTCATGTCCACTGCCATCCTACCTAATGGGAAGCATACGGAGATCGACTTCATCAGTAGGGTGTCGTCTAACTGTGTCTCACAAGACATTATTGAGTCACTCTCTAAGACTGGGGAGATTGTTCTCCGTGATGGTTTAGCTTTTATCGAGTTTCAACGGTGGTTTGGCCCCGTTAAATATTCCGATGGCGCTTGGTGCAAGATCAGCACACTTGCTGGTCCATGCATCATTTTAGGGCGAACTTGGTTGGAGGAAAGAAGTGCGACCATCAACCTGGATAGGAGGACCTGCACCTTACACCCATCTCACCTTCCCGGTGAGTTTGTCTTCCATGACGGCGTTACGCCGACCACCTCCATGTCATCACCTGGGTTTGTTCCAGTGAGTTACGAGGCTGAACAGGAGTTGATTGAGGAGTACCTAACTGAGGTTGAGGAGTTAGGGAGTGATCCCCTCCACATCATAGAGGACTCCGTTTCCCCTCCGAGAGAGAGGCTTCACCCTTAGACCCTCATATAGAGACATTCTTACCTTCCGAGGGTGAACTGGTCATTGGTGAGTCTTTAGCTAGCTGGCTAAGGGAGGGTCCACTTCTAGATGTCTCCATTCCTTGCTATACACCCATGGGACCAGCCCTCCCAATAACACCCCTTAACTCCTTTCACACCACTTTTCGGTCCTTCTGCTTTCTTGAAAATGTGAAGGACTTCCTTAGGAGTTTAGATTATCAATGGGAGTTGACTTATATGTTGATCTTAGGGTCTGACCAACCCTATAGTCATAGCTTTACACTCCCTGCTTTGGGGTCTATTACCTCGGTCTACACCATAGGACATATCACATCCGAGGTCCTTTTATTATTTCCCATACCCGTGGAGGTTGATTTTGTCCCCGCTTATGGTTTCACGGTCCCGAGGGAGGAACCTTGCCTTCCTTGCCTTCCTCATGAGCCTCTTGCCCCATACATGAGAGTGCCTGAAGGTGATTATCTGCACCTGGGCGAATGTCGCACATGGGCAAGTATAGTGAAGGGACATGTCGGGAGGGGTCATCATTTCTTTGACCCTTTCGATCCCCTCCCTAGTGAGCCTCTCGACCCATATTCTTTTCCCCACCTTGTCGAGGAGGTCCACTATCATACACCACCTAGGCCTTCTAGTCAACACCTCACCTTACCGGCATCCAGATGCCCGAGCTTAGGAGGCCAGGGACACATGTCTCTTCCCCATGTTTCTTCATGTCCACCATCATATAGGGGTTTGTCTCATATAGGGAATGTCATGAGTGAGTTTGGGCAATTTAGTCCCCATGAGTCTACCACATTACGTAGGACACCCATGCATGATAGATACAACTTTGGTTGTCCTGGTCCTCCCCGTGTTGTCCAGTCATGTAGGCGTCATAGACATGCTGGGTCTATGTTTGGATGCCCTGGGCCACCCATGCATTCATATCAGTATGAGTCCACGCCACTAGTTTGGAGTCTACATCATCATCACCCCCTCGAGGCCAGCAATGCACGTTATAAGGATCTAGCTGATGTGCATCGACGCACCCGTGAGTTCCAAGTGGGAGAGTACGTCATGATCAGGGTTAGACCTGAACGGTTCCCTTCGGGGGCCGTGAAGAAACTCCAGGACCGCGGTGCAGGACCCTTCCGAGTTCTGAAGCGAATAGGGTCGAATGCGTATGAGATTGAGCTACCAGATGACTATGGGATCAGTTCGACGTTCAATGTCTCTGATCTGGTGGCATATCGGGATCCCGCGGTGATTCCCAGTGAGCTTTTTGGGCCTACCCCTCCTGTTGAGAGCATTACACCATCTGAGCGTCCACCTCCTCCAGCCCCATTACAGACACGCGAGCATATAGATTGCATACTAGATGAGCAGGTGACCACGACCAGGAGCGGAGCCTACCAGCGCTTTCTAGTGCGTTGGAGAGGGCACCCTGTGACAGACGACACCTGGATCACACGTGGAGAGCTGGAGCAGATCGACCCGGACCTGCTGGAGCGTTACTTGAGCGACCGTGACCCTTACTCGACGGGGTCGAGTTCTTCCCACCCGGGGAGAATTGGTGAGGACACGCGCCGTTTCACTCGACGGAGCACACGGAGCACGCCGGCATCCCTTTGGCTCGGCGATCATTTAGCAGACTAGCAGAGTTATCCCCATTTATTTCATGCTTTAGGCCATGTTGGGCCTTGGTTTAGTCCCTGCGTGGACACTTTTATTAGTTGTGTGGACCTTTGTAAGCCAATTGGGGCCAATTAGGCTTTAGTTGGGTCTTTTTATGCTTATTAGGTAGGAGATAGGGCTATTGGGCCACTTTCTTGGTTCAAGCCTTGGCCCATTTGGCATGGCTGCCCAACCCAAGGCTTGGCCCACCTAGGGTTAGGGTTTTGGGCGCCCCCACCTCTTTCCCTCCTCTTGGAAGGTGGCAGCCGCCCCTCTCCTAGATTATAGGAAGAGGGGTGCGGCCCTCCCCCCCTTTCCCTTCCCCATCCGATCCCCTTCCCTCCTTTGGCCGCCCCCATCCCCCAATCCACTCCTACAATCAAGGAGTGGTGCGCACCCCCCCCCTTTCCCCCATGCCATGTGCGCACCCCCCTCCCCTCCCTCTTGGCTAGGGTTTCAACCCTAGCATTCCCCCTCCCCATATAAAACATCTCATGTATTTTCTTTGGAATTAATGAATACATGAAATATTTTGATTGAGCAGCCATTTGCGCAGCCACCCCTTGGAGAGGGTGACCCTCTCTTCCTCCTCTGCTCCTGCGACGGGAGCAACCCCGGGGTGCGACTCCCCATCCCCTCGGTGCGACGCCGAGGTTCTTCCTCCCTTCTACTTCGTCTCCGGTTCGAGTTCGCGTGTTCCAGATTCGGCCCCGAGTTGCAGCAGCGTCCCCATCCGGTGCGGATCGAATCCGAGCCCCTCCTTTTTTTGGTGGATACTTCTACGAGTCGGCAGCGCGTGGGCTTTGGTTTCGCCTCGATCCGAGGTCGGCACCACTCGTGGCGAGTTTTCTCGTGAGCTAGCGCAGGAGCCTCCCTCTCTGCGCGCCCAGATCCACCCTCCTTCTTGCGAAAATCCCAAAGGACGGAAAACTCCGAGTTTGGAGCTGATTTCTTCAGGGTTTGTACCTCTCGTCGTCCTCTTTCCAACGCCGCCAACCTCGTCTCGTTCCGACATCCGATCTGTTCGTGGCGTCCATTCCCGTGAGGTCGCGCGGGTCTGCCCAGTCCACCCGGTGCCAGGACAACCGGCGATTTCCAAAGTTCACAGCGTCCAACCACGACCAGATCTGATCGAGCTCTTTGGTCCGGACCTGCTGCTCTGCGTCCCCGACGTCCTCCCACAAGCGGGGCCTCGTTCGCCTACTGGAGCAGCGAGTTACCATTTTCCCCGCTCGACAGCGCAGTTCTGGGAGCAGATTCCTTGTCCCCACTTGCAGGTGCGGCCACGGCTTCCACGGACGGAATCTGAGCACGGCTTTTGGCCGAGGCTTCCTCCCGCGACCTAACTACGCGCCCTCGCTGACGGCGCCCCAATCGGACTCCGGATCCATTCGTGGGAACGTTTACCACCGAGTCGCGCGTTGCTGCGATTCTGCCGATCGTCATCCGGACCCTCCTCGTGGCCAACCCTTCACCGAGTGCCGCCCGTCAGCCCGTGTATCGGCCGCCCCGAATGGAATTGTTGTAGCCTGTTATCTCCCTGCGAGGAGTGGGCACCATTGCTGGCTTGTACCTATTCTTTCATTGTGTGTATCGGGGTTGTCGGTCTCGGCCGGGGTTCCTTCCCCACGCCTAGGCGTGGAGGTACGTGCGACGCTCCCCCCCTTGGCAATTTGCTTTACTAGTATGTGATCTTGTATGCCGCGTGAGAGTGTAGGGATCCTAGCTAGCATTCAACACCGCGAGATCGTGAGTGAGAGTATCCCATTCCGTGGCCCTAGTCGAGCACCGAGCTCGGACTAGACTCCTATAGTTGCGCGTCGGCTCCTTTGCCGCTTTGATCCACTCGCTTCCCTCATAGGGACGACCGTGGACTTGGGTTTCTTGTTGAGAGACGCCTCTCTTCGGAGGAATAGTACGGAGGTCGATCTCTCGGCTTGCCTTGTCACGTGTGAGTGCTGGCCGCACTTGGTCTTCATCATAGGTTTAGTCCATTTGTCAGTTCCGTCC
Source organism: Amorphophallus konjac (assembly GCA_022559845.1). Lineage (NCBI taxonomy): Eukaryota > Viridiplantae > Streptophyta > Magnoliopsida > Alismatales > Araceae > Amorphophallus > Amorphophallus konjac. The sequence goes on from CM040121.1 coordinate 128,574,106, forward strand.
CGCATCACTAACACGTCGGCTATGTGATGAAGAGGGCTTTGTTGGAAGAGCTTCGAAGCAGTTGGCATTCCCTCGCGGTGGTCGAATTTGAAGTGCAAATCAAGCCATCAATTCAAGACAAGTGCGCAACCAAAAGGAGGCTTACCCATGCTCGAGGCAGTAAGGCCACTATATAGGTAGGCAAGGACAGCGGGACCCACCCTCTTTCCACGCCAGATCCCGCAGATAGCACTCAGTTGGTCTTCCTCCACCATGTTGTCGGTATAAGGAAACAAGAGAGCACCCGCCAGATAAATGGTGAACCCTTTCATGATTCCCTCCAAATAGTCATCGTCTGGTAACCCTCTCAAGGCCTCCATGACCCATTCCGCGAGCTTTTGTAAATCAATTCCCTTTTGAGTACGAACCTTTTGGGCTGCGTCGGGCGGCATGAAGCTTCCAAGGACGCTTTCAGAAGTCCCCCGTGTCAGCATCCGCATAGCCTTCACCTTCCCGTCACTCTTGAATTTCTTCAATCCGAGCAGAAGTTCCACCTCCTCGAGGAGGATGGTCACCTCGAAGGTCGGGAAGATAAAAGTGTGGGTCTGGGGATGCCAGATCTCCACTAGTGCGCCCATAGCCGCCCAGTCCATACGAATCTTCTCGTAGTGTTTGGCATGAATAAGGAGCCCCTGCAGATGCCACTTCGAGAGTATGGCCCTCATGCCAATGGAGATGTTGGAAGTTAGCTTTGAAAGCCATGGTAGTTTGGAAAACTTCCTCGGGCCTGGGAAGAGTGGATATGGCTGGAAGAGAAAAGAAAGAAGAAGAAATGAAGGAAGTAAGAAGAAGGCTCACGTGGAGAAATTTGAAAAGAATCAGCTTACCATATGCGACATGATCGTCCCACTCAGATGACCCTCGAGGTCGGAGAGTCACCTGATCTCGCCGCTAGGCCTGCTCCTCTTCATAACGCGGGAAGACTCTCCTTCCATCCTGAAATCTCTAGATTCTCCTCTCCTTCCTCTCCTGAGCTTCCAAAACCCACCTTGGTGCATTTGAATGAACTAGCCTAAGGGGAGTTCTTATAGGAAGGGTAGGGCGCTACAGGACGGAACATGTCACATCAGTGGTCAATGTCAGGATTTTGGCTAGATCTCCTTTCCATTGTGGTGCGATTCTGTTATGATTATGCTACTTTCTGATGTTGCTAACCTTTGCTAGTCTGTGCAGGTTTTACTAACGGACGTCTTTGTCCTGTCTCCTGTCCCACCTTTCAATGGTTGGTCCCACCATGTCATGCATCATAGTATATGATACCTACGCTACTAGAACATGTCAAGGACCTTGCGGCCCGAACGAATCCGGGATTTGAGTTCCCCTTCAACAAAAACAGTGATGATCCCGAAGAATTGGGTTGTACGGATAGGCCGTTAACTTGTGGTAGCATGGGGACGACGGTTCCATTCAATGAGTTGGTGCGCGGATAAACGGGCCCCATCCCAGTGTCGGCTCACCGGATCGGTATCCTGACCCGTTCTTAACAAGTTGACAATATTATCCTTGGCTATTTTCTATTTTAGTTTGTTTTAAATTTTTCTTTAAGCCCAGCATGCATTCATATAGGACTTTGATTTAATGCGGAAGATCATTCAAGTGATTCGATTGCGAAAGCCGCTGTGCTTCAATTCTTACAAATATGAGATATTCCACTCCGAATGAAATACTGAGTTTCCTTGAAACGGCCCTACGTTGCTCTTCCAAAGGAGACCCTTGTTTGGACAGACTCTCAGATATTTCTTTACTTTTTACCTTGTTTGACCCACCTTGGCTGCAGCACTTCCACATTGGCTGGTAACCGCTCACCAAAGGTGAAACCTGCGGGTTTATGACCCAGGTACTTCCACATCGAGAAGTTGGTCTCCTTTATTTTTCGTGCCTGAGCGCACATCTCACCCTCCCTTATTTGATCTCCGTCCAAGCAATCGTCAAGATTTGAAAGACCTTCTTCAAGGTCGCCTCATTGAAACTCCAGGAAAAATTCCAGATAGTAACGTCAAAAGCGTGTCTCATCACACCTTGGCATCAACTTATCAGTCCGCTCCCACTTCATTTCACTCCACTTCGCTACCATTCCACTACGTGTCACTCCCTTGCAAAGCAGACGCCAAGGTGGGGCAGCTGTAGACACGCCATTCCTGACGTCTCCTGAGAAAGTCTCATATTACTATACGACGCCCCGTGACGGCTTACGCATTTCGAATCTCTTAAGTGCTTCCTTTTCTTGGGTCTTCTTCTACCTTTTTCGGCATCCAGAATCGTCTCGTTACGGCATTCGGACGGCATCAACACCAGTCGGACGCATCAGACGTTCCGAAACCAGGAAGGGTGTTTGCCGGGCGGCCGCCAACGCCTGAACTGAGGACCCAGGTGGGTGTTTATGGGGGCGTCCAGGCCCCTGGACGCCCCCATTCTTTTAATTTATTTTTTCACAGCCCAAAACCAAATAAAAAATAATATATTAATGGAGGCGTCCAGGCCCCTGGATGCCTCCATAAAAACAAGTATAAAAAATATAAAATGCCAGCTTTGGCATAAAAACAAAACAAAAAAAAATATATATTAATGGAGGCATCTAGGCCCCTGGACGCCTCCATAAAAACAAGTATAAAAATTAATATGCCAGCTTTGGCATAAAAAACAAAACACAAAAATAAAAATAATATATGGAGGCGTCCAGGCCCCTGGACGCCTCCATCAACTCCCTCACGGGCGCCGCCCACCGAACGACGGTTTGTCGTGTGTGAAAAAAGCCAAATTATGGAGACGTCCAGCCAGCTGGACGCGCCCATTTCTGAATCACGAGGCGCCGCTCACAAAACCACGCGTTGTGCCAAACCGCGTGCGGCCGTCGGTGGTGTTCGGTGGACCTGTTGGAGGCGTCCGGGGCCCTGGACGCCTCCACAAAAATATTCTGAAAAAATGAATAAAAATAGAATAAAATATCTTTTTTGCCCTGATGGAGGTGTCCAGGGTCCTGGACACCTCCACCCTCCAGAGCCCTATAAATAGAGGCCCACCCCTCAGTTTTGGAGGAGCTTCTAAGAGATCCGATAGGCTGCCGGAGCCCAGAGGCTACGGAGTCATTTCTAACCCGTGGGGTCTTTTGTAGGTGGAGGTTCTGCCGGCTTCTCGGGTGCCCACGCTCGCGAGAGGAAGGTCGTCTTCATCCACCGCGCTTCCACGTCGTCCCTACGTTGCCGGAGCTCCGCCGGATCTCACCCTCGGCTCATCCAATAAGCCCTTTTCTTCCCCTTTTTCTCCATAGTTCTTTACATTCATCATACTGCATCCTCTATCTCCCTACATAAGGGCGCCGTCTCTTGCATACTTCTTGCATTCATCATCGCATTTTCTCCTACTCGAGTCCGAGAGGGGTTTAAAACCACACCAACTAGGTGTGTGTCAGGTCACGATCTCGTTACTTTTATTGCAAGGAATTGTTACTACACTGCCATTTTCTAATTTCATTCGTTTATTGTCTACTGTTTTGCAAGGGTAACCAAGGAAAGCCCTCTCCGTCGGCCGGCCGAAGGGGGAGGAAGAAGCAACCCGCCATCTCCCGCTCTTGAGGTAGGCGCGATCACTTTCTTTATTTTGGGGTCTTTTGGCCCCTGGCGATCACATCTTGTTCTCGAGGCCGCGGCGAGTCACTTCCCCAATGGCCGTTTAAATTCCCGTTCTTATATTCTCTTTATATTCTGTTATATTCTGCTCATATTCTCGAGGCCGCGGCGAGTCACTTCCCCAATGGCCGTTTAAATTCCCGTTCTTATATGTTATATTCTTATCTATTCATATTCTCGAGGCCGCGGCGAGTCACTTCCCCAATGGCCGTTTAAATTTCCGTTCTTATATTCTCTTTATATTCTGTTATATTCTGCTCATATTCTCGAGGCCGCGGCGAGTCACTTCCCCAATGGCCGTTTAAATTCCCGTTCTTATATATTATATTCTTATCTATTCATATTCTCGAGGCCGCGGCGAGTCACTTCCCCAATGGCCGTTTCAATTCTTGCTATTTAATTTCTGCACCATTCCCATCCCCCCGAGGCCCCGGCGAGTCACTTCCCGCTATGGCCGTTTAACCCCCATATCTTGCTATATTACATTTGTCCCGCTCGCCCCGCCGGAGCAATCTCCCGTGGTGGCCCCTTCTCTCTTCTCTTATTTCTGTGTTGCAGCAAACAAAAGAGGAGCCCACGCGCTCCGCGTCTTCTCCGCTCCCCGAACCGCGTGACGTTGCTCACATATGGCTGTTCACATTCTTCAAGACATCGTTCAAATGACCTAACGGTCCATAGAGGATGCGTCAGAGACATGTGACGGTCTTACGATAGACCGTTATATTTCCTGATCGTTCAAAAAAAAAACAAAACCGAACAGTCATTCGTTCATTCATTCATTCAACCAAAAACGCTCAAACACCCAAAAAACTCAACCGTGCCAAAAACCTCCTCCGTCCAGCCCCGTCTGACGAACGATGGCCGGCGGCGAGCCATCCCAACCACCGAAGGCGAGGGAGAAAGGGAAAAAATGAATGGCCATCCGGTGCCTCTGACACCGGATTGAGAAAGAGGATGCTCCCAGCCTTCCGACGATCAGACCAACGGAGGAAGCTCCTCCCATGACTGTAGAGGAAGCCGAGGAAGCTATGGGGGAGGCTATAGGTGAGGAGGAAGCCACGGCAAAGGAGACAAAGAAGAAGAGAGGCCAAGACCCCGAGGTAGGCTGCCCACCCCAAAGCTTCAATTTTTAATTTTTTTTGTTGCATGCATGTATGTTTGGAGGGTAGAAAACGGGTCTGGGGACCATTTAGGAATGATTGTGGGCCATATGGCCACTTTGGAAAGCCAAGGAAAACGAAGGGGAGAACGCCCCTTTGCAGGGAACGTGACGGTTGTTGCAGCGATCGTCACAGCTCTGACGCACCACCCCTGGTGCGTTAGAGTACTATGACGCACCACCATAAGGCCGTCAGAGTAGCCAGAGGCAGAGACAAATTTTTAGGGGTTTTTTCAATTATTCAAATTTTTTGTTTTTCATTATATTAATGTAATGCAATGAATTTATGATGCAAATGACTGACTTATGCTCTACATGTGTAGAGGAAAAGAATAACGAGGATCTCTTGGCTGCAGATCCGAGCAGTGTACCAGGCATTGCCCGAGTTTCAGAGAGAGAGATTGGCTGCTATGGGCTTCGCCGAGGTGCTGAGCATCGAGGTGACACGGATGGACACGCCACTTTTGTACGCGCTCCATGAGAGATGGGATCCGATCAGTCGAGCTTTCATCTTCCCCTGGGGTCACATGATCCCAACACTGGAGGACATGGCCAGGATCGCTGGATTGAGAGTGCACGGAGCAGCGGTGACTGAGTGGACATACAGCGACTATAGAGAGCTAGCCCAGGAGCTGCTAGGGTTGGACTTGATCAGGCCGGGGTAGACATCATCCCAGCTTTCGAGATCGAGACTGCAGGACAGCCTGGGATTGAGAGGAGCGGCGATAGCAGTCGGGGAGCTACCCGGGCAGCATCTAGACAGGGTGATCGAGTAGGTACGCCCACGAGTGGCGGCGGAGGCTGGACAGGAAGGAGACCGAGTCCTGAGATGGTTCCTGATACTATTGTTCGGGAAACTGCTCTTTCCAACTCGAGCTGACGTGATTAGTTGCAGACTGCTGCCACTGTTGGAGGATCTGGGCAGAGTGGGGAAGTACGCTTGGGGAGCGGCAACGCTTGCCTTCCTCTTCGAGTCGCTTAGTACCACGGACCGACAGACGATGCTGGGCGGCTTCTCGCCTTTCTTACAGGTAAAAAAAAACCTTCTTGTATGATTATGCAATTCAATTCATGAATGCAACTGATATGTTGACACTCGACTTCTAAATGCAAATCTGGAGCTTCGTCTACCTCCCAGGGATTGGGCGAGGTACACAGCTACATCCTAAGCGGACCCCGATCGCGAGGCGATGGGTAGTAGTGAGGGACACAGGGTTGATCAGTAGACTGACTCGGGCGATCCAGGATGATCTAGACTCATTCCCGCATACGGCGATAAGCTCCGAACTTAAAATGCTTCTATATATGCCTCAAAAATGCTCTTAGATGCTTCTAAATGCTTCTAAAGTGGACTGACATGACTTTCAGGTGAGATGGACCCCATACCGGGACGAGGGCCACGAGGGACAACCATGGGTCAAGGCATCCCTGGCGTACATCGGGCGAGATGTATGGCTGCACTGCATCAACGTCATCGAGCCCTTACACTACCGGTTGATCCTGAGGACTAGGGGATTACACCAGCCAGAGGTGACCTTCCCGCGTAGAAATGAAGAGGGTCCGGGCAAGTCTTCCAAGGGTATTAGCGGCAATGTGAATTGGTGCGCCCGAAAGGCCAAGTACGTGCATGACTGGAATAAGAGAGGCCGGGCGGTGAAGGATCGGGCGGAAAATGACGAGGCTTACCTCAAGGCTTACTCGCTGCGGTATGGGGACCAGGTGTTCAGAGGCACCCGACGACTGGTATGAAATTATAAACTTAAACTATGTCTATTCTAAATTAATGCTATATGCTTCTAACTCGTGCTTTCTAAATGCAGCTAGACCCTCAGGGACGCATAGCCGAGCTCGAGGGACTCCTTCACGCCACCATCCAGCAGCGGGATGAGTACCGGACTGCTTTGGAGCTCCTGGTGAGATTCTACACTTAAGACTTAAATGGTTATGATGCGAATATGACTAACTTTGACTTCTAAATGCAGCGGGCTGAGGGAGCCCAAAAAGCGGGACCGGATGCTCCATCTTCATCGTCACAGCCTACCGGGGGCAGAGCTGAACGAGATGCGGAGTTCACTCGAGCGGTTGCTCGGGCCGAGGAGGCGGAGGCCACCCTCGCGGAGTGGGTAAAACACTAAATGCCTGACTAAAAAAATGCTTATGTTTATGCACTAAATACTTAATACACTAATAATGCAAAAAATGTAAACTACAGGCGAAAGAGCTGACCGCAGCAGCGGTTGAGGCAGAGCGAGCTCGGGGAGAGACCGAGAACCTGCGGGCAGAGGTAGCCCGGCTGAGAGGGGAGCTCGAGCGGATAGCTACCCAGACGGCGGACCTTGAGAGATACCGGTCCGAGGCTCAGGCGGCACGGCTTCAGATTCATGATTTGAAGATTGAGCTACGGGCCGTAGAGCGGACAGTCTGGACGATCAGCCGAGGGCCTGCACATAGTGGATCCCGGAGTGCTGCAGCGGGAAGCACACTGAGCGGAATGCCGAGCGGCTCGGTAGGAAACTACCTAGTTAGTTATTCCGACCAACGGAGGAATGAGGAGGTAGATAGGAGATGACCACGAGAGGGAGATCACAGTACCATGGAGCCGCCAGCCAAGCGGTAAGAGGGTGCTGGTGATAGCGAGGGCTCGGGAGATAGACCGGCCGAGTGATGTACTCTCTTTTTCTTCTTATTCCCATTAATTGTACATGACTCATGTGAATGAATGCAAATCTTTTTTATGTTTTGCTTTTTATGTGGATGAATGAATGAATGTGAATGTGAATGTGTGCAAATGAATAGATGAAAATGAATGTGTGGATGGGAGTGTAAATGAATGAACAGGGGCAAAGTGTAGGGCCGGCAGGTCAGACCAGAGGAAAAAGGAGAGAACAAAAAACCTGCAGCAGAAGGTGTGACGGTCTAGAGGGGGAGTGCCAGACAGATGTAACGCATCAGGACCAGGCCGTCAGAGACGATAGAGGGTGGACTGAAAACTACGTAGCAGGAAATGTGACGGTCCACTGATGGAGCGTCAAAGATAAGTAACAGTCCAAGATGAGACCGTCAGATATGATAGAACGATATTGGGCTAAATGTGTAGCAGGAAATGTGACGGCCCACTGAAGGAGTGATGTGACACAACCTAGGACTCAACAAGCAAGCACAATTAAGCATTCAAAACGGACCGATAATGGCAACCGCTCACCCGATGCTCACTAAGACCCGGGGTAACTTGGCAATGCCAAGGGGAGGTTGTGTGGGCTGGGCCCTTGCTGGTAGAGGGCCAGCAAGGCCAATGTTTGATTCCCCAAGGGTATGGCTGCCCAACTCAAGGGTCCGACAAAGTGCCAAAGGGCACGGGTTCCACTCTCTTCCCACGATGATCACTTATAGCAAATGAGCTTAAGGATCGGGCTCTCATCACGGCCAGCGGAGTTTATGAACTAATATTGAAAGAACAAGCATGAATTAGAGCAAAGTTTTGGAGCACTCACTTGACCGGTTTGAAGAAACCGGTCCCGCTCGGAGACGAGGGCGAGCGGGGAAGCGTGGGTTCCCCACACGCCGCGCCGGGGTAGCTTGACCTGTTTAAGCTATTACAACACTACACCCCATGCAAGGGGGGGATCGTGGGGAAGGGAAGATGATAGTTACATCCAAACACTACCTCCACACAGGGAGGAGCCTTCAGCCGGCCAAGCGGGGAGGGGAATTTGAGAAGGGAACACCGAAGATGGGAGGTTGCCGATTCTGCCCAGTTCTATGGGTGCTGACAGGAGACTGATGAATTTACTGCTGCAACTGCTACCGAATTTTGTTGGGGACAAAACCACCTGGAAAATCTTCGTAGTAGGCCGGGAAAGTCGTCCAACTTTTATTAATTTCTTCTGTCGTCAATGCTGGTCTGGGTGGAGGCCCGAACAGGGAGGCAGAGTCTCGGACTGGCAGCTCCTGGTTTCCAACAGCAGGTTACAGAGGTTGCCCTGACAGCTGCTGAACTCAGAATCGAGCACCGTCAGAGTCGTTGGAACAGTAGACGAGTCTTCTTTGCAGTAAAACTGATGGGGAAGCCAAACGATGCCGGAGAAGACCAGGGGACTCTGAACAATGACGACAGGTCGGTGCAGACTGTGGGAAGCAGAACCGCGTGGCTGAGGGAGAAAATTGATAACTACTTCTACAGGATGCCGAACGGAGTTTTGCTTCTTGATTCTGAAAGTAGACAGAAGGAGGAAAAACTTTGCAGAAGCGCTCTTGTCTTGATTCATGTTGATTTGTCGTGACAGAGCTTCCAATCACGTTCAGGTGCTCTGTCAGGAGAGCTTCGCGCAGTCGAGGGAGAACGGCTCTCCCGGGCAGCACGGTGCTCGGACGATGACGAAACCACTTCCGTTGCGAAGAAGATAGGCAGACGCTTCCGACGATAGCTCTTGGACCTCCAGGGACGCCAGGGGGAAGATGGGGTTCGCTGTTGCACTCCACTAGTTCTCTGCATGCTCTCAGCCAAGGTGGAGGAAGGGTGATGGGGTGGCTGCTCTTGGTAGAGTGGAGTGGAGGGAAGGGGATGGGGGTGGCCTACTCAATGGGGAAAGGAGTTGGGTGACTTTGGGCTATGGAGGGAAGGGGATATTCAAATTCAAATGGTCTTGGGAGGTGGAGGGTTGCATGGGGGAGAGGGAAGGGTGCTTGGGAAAGGGATGAGGTGGTTGGAGGGTGGCTTAGTGATTGGGGATGCTCCCTTGGGACTAGGGGGTGGAGTAATGGGATGTGTGGGGAAGAGGAGTGGCCTTTAATGGGGGTAGGTGGGAGTGTGGTGGTTGGGAAGGGAGGAGAGAGAAAATTTTTGAAATTGGGTGTGGAGGAGAGAGAAAGGGGAGTGAAAGAGAGAGATTAAGAGAGTGATGGGTGGGATTCTCTCCCTAAGGCTTCTCACCTCACTAATGGATTCACTTCACCATAAAAATAAAGATAGAACTCACAAAATGGCAATTTTTCATTGATTGATTCATTAAGTTGAAATGGGGGGAATGTGGTCCTATATATAGGCAACCCACATTTTACAATAAGTCCCTGACAAAAGACTCAATGACAAATAACCGAGGGGGTAGGGGGGTGCACTTGGGCCAAACCCAATGAATTGGGCCCAATAACTAACTAAACAACATAATGACTCTCAAACTTAGGGAAATAAGCACAAGACCTAGGGACATGACTCAAGTAAAATGAAAATTACATCAAATGACTCAAATAAAAATTACGTAGGACTCAAAATTAGATAACTAGACCATGCCGGATGCAACCGGGGCGAGGAGATGAGCTATGAACGTGGGCATGGGAGGTGATGTCCCCATCAAACTCCCGGGGTGCGGAGAACTCGACTCCGTCGAGTAAGTGTCCTTCCCTCCTCGGAGGGTGTAGAAGTGGTACAGCCCTTAGGTCTTTCGAATGAGACCGATCCATCCACCTGCCGAGATAGGGCTCGTATACCTTGCTCTGGGTGGTAGTGACTTGTTCATCCAATATTCGTTCAATGCGCTCACGCTGGGCTCTCTTGGCTGGTGGTCTCTCCTCACGGGTGGGTGCTCTCTCAACGGAGGGAATAGGCTCAATATCCTCACTAGGTACCACCGTGGGTCCCTTATAAGGCACTAGGTCGGCTACATTGAATGTGGGACTCACTCCATACTCCTCGGGGAGATCTAACTCATAGGCATTAGCGCCAATGCGCCTCAGGACCTGGAAGGGACCAGCCCTACATAGCCTCAATTTGGAGATGACTCCCGGGGAGAGCCTCTCCTTCCTCACCATCACAAAGTCACCCATGTGGAATTCTTGGTGACGCCGATGAGAGTCGGCCACCCTTTTATCAGTCACATTCTTCTTGCTAATGTGCTTGCGGATCTCTCCATGCAATGTTGTGAATGCAGACATTCTAGGAGTGATGGGTGGACCTGGGCAACCAAAAGTAGACCTATCATGTAATGATGCAGTGTAGTCTTTGGTCAGCCTAGGTGGGCCGGGGCACCCGTAGGTGGCCCTATCATGCAAATTGGTGATAAATATCGGGGGACCTGGACATCTGTAGATGCCTCTGACATGCTTAAGACCCATGATGAATGAAGGTGGACCATGACATCCAAATATGGACCACTCATACTTTCTACTTGACATGTGGGTGATATGAATGAATGGACCCAACATAGTGTTCATGTCAAGGGGTGTGGTAAGCCTAGACACATGCATACTTTTCCCAAAGGTGACTTCCATGTGTATAGGTGTGGGACAACCTTTGAACTCCCATTGGAAAGGATCGAATGGATCTAAGAAGGTGGTCGTCATGGGGTGGGGCACAACCTTATTACCTAGGGATATGTGGCCCAAGGTCATGGCTCCCAAGGTGTAACCCGGGTCATGGATGAGGTGGGTTTGGCCTAATATGGTGGGTGAGGGTAGGAAGGGTGGGTGGTTGGTAAGATGGTTGGGTCATATGAGTCCCTTGACTCCCATTGGAATGGATCATATGGATCATAAAATGGGTCACCTAGGGGGAGGAACTCCATGTCCTCAAGATCCTTAAAAGGTGCTAAGTCATCCTTCTCCATGATAGTTGGGCCAATGTTCTTGACAAGTGGGTCGGCCATGAGTGGAGGGCTTGGCTTTCTACCCGAGATAAGAAGCTCTAAATCGAGGAGAAGGTTGGGCTCATCGGGTGTAGGGAGGAATAGAAGGAGGTCGCTAGTGTAGCAACCAATGGTGCAAACCGAGGTGATAGACCCTATGCATAGGTGTAGGAGGCTAAGGGTCCTAGGTTGTTCGACCATAGGGGTCAACATGCTTGTCATCTCTAATTGCCATGCTATGCCCTTGAGAAGGTCCTCTAAGGTCTCCACTTGATAGGATGCTTGGATTGTGGTGTGATAGGAGAAGAAGGGCACTATGGGAATGTCTCGTTCTATGGGAGGGAAAACATAGGCCGGGGTCTCTCGAATTGGGCTCTCCTTTAGCCAACTAACAATGGGTTCTCCTAAGATGAGCTCCGCCCCAACTAGAGAGGGTGGTGTAAGGTAAAGACCATCGTGTGAGGTTTCTTCTTCAGCTTGGACTTGGGTTTCCTCCAAAGTGGGGGGTGGGTTTGGAGTGCTCACAACTATTGGATTGGGTATGAGTTCTGCTACCAAGGAGGTGAGAGAGTCTTTTGGGGTGATAAGGGTTTGTGTGTGGTGTTCCCAGGGTAGAGGGTAAAGGGAAACTTGGATTGGGATTGGTAGGGTGTGGTTTGAGAGTGGAAGTAGTGGAGGTCTAGGTTGGGGTAGGATTGGGGCTGGAAGTGGAAGGTGGGTTGGGTGACAGGATTTGGGTTGGGTGGTGGTGGCCGTCATGGTTCTAGGTGGAGGGATGGACACGGGGTCTACTTAGGTTTGAATGGTGAGAATAGGGTGAGTGGTGGTCCTTATTGGGGAAACCGGGTCGGTTAGGGGTCTCTTCCCCTTGGGATCGGCCGGTTGTGGAGGGGTGGTAGTGGAAGCCAATTGAGTTTGGATAGATAGATTTGCGGAAGGAGGTTTTGGTTGGAGTGTGGGGATCCTCATGGGATTTGGTGGAGCGGTGGTTGTTTGGTTTATTTGGGTCTTAAGGGAGAGGACTTGGTCGCGAAGTGTTGTTATGATGGTTGAGAGATGAATTGTTGGGGGTGGTGGGGGTGGAGACCAAAAGTCGGTCTCAAGTTGGCCGGGTGGGGATGGAGGAGTGGTAGTGCTCCTCAGGTTAGGGGTGCTTGAGTAGGAGGGGTGGGAATGTTTGGGGATGTATATCTTTCTAAGTTCTACCTTCATCTCTTCCCATGAGTGAATAGGTTCTTGTCTTCCAACCCTCCTTAAGCCCTCTATGTGTTCCCACTTACTTTTGGCTTGACCCCGAAGTCGTCCCTTGGCCTTTCGGACTCTCGCCGGTCCATATACCCAAGTCTTTTCGAAGTACTTTTCTATGGTAGCCTCCCACCTAAGATAGTCATTAGAATGTGATCCGTCAAAGGTAATATCCCTATCTAGGATGAAGTCCATGGGTGGCGAGTAGGCTAAGTAGGAGGCCATGATGATCGGGGGGATCAATGCAAGGGTCGGATTGATGATGACACCAATGCAAGCATGCCCTAGGACTTGACTTGATAGAGACAAGTCAATGACTTGCTCTGATACCAATTGATGTGACACAACCTAGGACTCAACAAGCAAACACAATTAAGCATTCAAAACGGGCCGATAATGGCAACCGCTCACCCGATGCTCACTAAGACCCGGGGTAACTTGGCAATGCCAAGGGGAGGTTGTGTGGGCTGGGCCCTTGCTGGTAGAGGGCCAGCAAGGCCAAGGTTTGATTCCCCAAGGGTATGGCTGCCCAAATCAAGGGTCTGACAAGGTGCCAAAGGGCACGGGTTCCACTCTCTTCCCACGATGATCACTTATAGCAAATGAGCTTAAGGATCGGGCTCCCGTCACGGCCAGCGGAGTTTATGAACTAATATTGAAAGAACAAGCATGAATTAGAGCAAAGTTTTGGAGCACTCACTCGACCGGTTTGAAGAAACCGGTCCCGCTCGGAGACGAGGGCGAGCGGGGAAGCGTGGGTTCCCCACACGCCGTGCCGGCGTAGCTTGACCTGTCTAAGCTATTACAACACTACACCCCATGCAAGGGGGGGATCGTGGGGAAGGGAAGATGATAGTTACATCCAAACACTACCTCCACACAGGGAGGAGCCTTCAACCGGCCAAGCGGGGAGGGGAATTTGAGAAGGGAACACCGAAGATGGGAGGTTGCCGATTCTGCCCAGTTCTATGGGTGCTGACAGGAGACTGATGAATTGACTGCTGCAACTGCTACCGAATTTTGTTGGGGATGAAACCACCTGGAAAATCTTCGTAGTAGGCCGGGGAAGTCATCCAAATTTTATTAATTTCTTCTGTCGTCGATGCTGGTCTGGGTGGAGGCCCGAACTGGGAGGCAAAGTCTCGGACTGGCAGCTCCTGGTTTCCAACAGCAGGTTACAGAGGTTGCCCTGACAGCTGCCGAACTCAGAATCAAGCACCGTCAGAGTCGTTGGAACCGTGGATGAGTCCTCTTTGCAGAAAAACTGACGGGGAAGCCAAACGATGCCGGAGAAGACTAGGGGACTCTAAACAATGACAACAAGTTGGTGCAGACTGCGGGAAGTAGAACCGCGTGGCTGAGGGAGAAAATTGATAACTCCTGCTACAGGATGCCGAACGGAGTTTTGCTTCTTGATTCTGAAAGTAGATAGAAGGAGGAAAAACTTTGCAGAAGCGCTCTTGTCTTGATTCATGTGGATTTGTCGTGACAGAGCTTCCAATCACGTTCAGGTGCTCTGTCAGGAGAGCTTCGCGCAGTCGAGGGAGAACGGCTCTCCCGGGCAGCACGGTGCTCGGACGATGACGAAACCACTTCCGTTACGAAGAAGATAGGCAGACGCTTCCGACGATAGCTCTTGGACCTCCAGGGACACCAGGGGGAAGATGGGGTTTGCTGCTGCACTCCACTGGTTCTCTGCAGGCTCTCAGCCAAGGTGGAGGAAGGGTGATGGGGTGGCTGCTCTTGGTAGAGTGGAGTGGAGGGAAGGGGATGGGGGTGGCCTACTCAATGGGGAAAGGAGTTGGGCGACTTTGGGCTATGGAGGGAAGGGGATATTCAAATTCAAATGGTCTTGGGAGGTGGAGGGTTGCATGGGGGAGAGGGAAGGGTGCTTGGGAAAGGGATGAGGTGGTTGGAGGGTGGCTTAGTGATTGGGGATGCTCCCTTGGGACTAGGGGGTGGAGTAATGGGATGTGTGGGGAAGGGGAGTGGCCTTTAATGGGGGTAGGTGGGAGAGTGGTGGTTGGGAAGGGAGGAGAGAGAAAATTTTTGAAATTAGGTGTGGAGGAGAGAGAAAGGGGAGTGAAAGAGAGAGATTAAGAGAGGGATGGGTGGGATTCTCTCCCTAAGGCTTCTCACCTCACTAATGGATTCACTCCACCATAAAAATAAAGATAGAACTCACAAAATGGCAATTTTTCATTGATTGATTCATTAAGTTGAAATGGGGGGAATGTGATCCTATATATAGGCAACCCACATTTTACAATAAGTCCCTGACAAAAGACTCAATGACAAATAACCGAGGGGGTAGGGGGTGCACTTGGGCCAAACCCAATGAATTGGGCCCAATAACTAACTAAACAACATAATGACTCTCAAACTTAGGGAAATAAGCACAAGACCTAGGGACATGACTCAAGTAAAATGAAAATTACATCAAATGACTCAAATAAAAATTACGTAGGACTCAAAATTAGATAACTAGACCATGCCGGATGCAACTGGGGCGAGGAGACGAGCTGTGAACGTGGGCATGGGAGGTGATGTCCCCATCAAGGAGTGTCAGAGAAGGTGACGGTCCTAGATGAGATCGTCAGACATGACAGAGCCTGATTGACTGAAACTCGTGTAGCAGGAAAGGTGACGGCCCAGTCATGGCGCGTCAGGGATATGTGACGGTCGTACGATAGACCGCCAGAGAACAAAGTGTACTCCGAGACGGATTCTTCCGTGAGAGTCCAAACTCGAAGCAAGGGTACCTTAATCCATACTAGAACTCTCCCAGGCTTAGGATAAGGCCTTCTAACCCAAATCTGATCAAAATCAAGCCTTTAAAAGATAGAACCAAGCCTCAAAAATCGCAGCTTTCACCAATTCTCTGCTACAAGGGCATAAAACCTCCATCAAAGGGCAAGGAACACCATGAAGAGAAGCTTCGAAGTGATAAGCATGGAAGAGAGGGTCTACACCGGCCCTAAAGCAGCCAAGAAGGAGCATGGGGAGCTGCAACGATTGACATCAATCCCCAAGCATCTGAGCTTAAGTGCTCAAAGGGTGGTAAGTTCCAAAAAGTTCATAACTTGCTGCACTTTTATGCTTCTCATGATTCTTCCTTCTTCTTCTTCTTCTTCTTCTTTCTAGCCTTTGCCTGGTCCAAGGTGTTACTCCAACATAAAGTGGGTGGCTCCCATGGTCAAAGAACTCCCTTTAGAAGTAACTTCAATTCTTAGGGCATGGCACCTCCAACCGTTGCTAGTTTTGGCCAAGAACTTCCAGAAATTGTTTTTAGATTGGTCAAGCATTTCAGCCTTTATAGAACTATGGCATCCACAAACACATACCTTCGTCTTCCCTTCCTTTGAAGCTACAGTCCTATTGGAGGAGGTAGAGACCTACCTAGCCCTTGCTAAGACTAAAGTGGGGGATGAAGATCTAGTGTGCCATACGGTCGAACCTATTGACCCATCTTTGATCCTAAGCGATTTCATACACAACCCAAAGGACGTGAGGACCATGATCAGCCTAAACCATATTCACGTGATACCCATGGCTCAATGGATAGTCTCTCATTATAAGAACAAGTGGGAGAGATACGAAGCCATAGCCAAAGCCGTGTCGGTTTACTTATGCGGAGTCTTCCTTTTCACTACCACCAACCACCTCTTAGATATCCAAAACCTTAGCATCATCAGCGGGTTGTGGCGGGGTTTGTCCATATCTCAAGCAATCCTTTCATACCTTTACGAAGGACTTAGCTTCGCTTGCTTAGGAGGACCCTTGTTCGGCTCCATGATACTCCTCGAGTGTTGGATGGGCGTGAGAGTTAAATTCCAACCCAAGGAGAACATAACTTCAGCTAGCCGGATCCTTGGGAGCCACCCTCTGTTCTTCATTGGAGGTGCCTTTGGATTTTCTTCATAGGTTGAATGCAAGATGGCGGACAAGAAAATGTGGGATGAATGGCACCTCTTCCTCAATACTTTACCAATAGAGAAATTCATGATGCGTCCAAGAGCTCTGTGGAGCACCTTGCTTAGGGTACCATGGCGATCAGGCCTTGATCTTCAGTTAGTGGGAAATACTACCATGACGATCTATAACCCACACCGGTGCTATCTTCAAATTGGGCTACCTCGAACCGAAGTTCCTGCACTATCACACAACCCTCCCCTTCTAGATAGGAAGATGGGGACCGAGGGGGATGAAAGAGCGATCCGGAACGCACTGACCATGTGGGAGATCAGCAAAGTGTGCCCGTGGCAAGAAGAAGTGGAAGAAGACGACGAGGGACGCCGTAGCTATGTGAAGAAATTGTGCAAGATCCGCCCTCTTGCGGACAGAAAATTGAATGTAGCTTGAGTTTTTTTTATGATGATGAAATGACAATTGAAGGTTTTCAATCAATTTTTATGTTTTATTAAACTCAATCAAATGACATGGGAAGGTTCTGATTGAATAGGCATGAGTTTGTTGCTTGATTTGGCCTGAACATCCTTGAAAACAGAGCTTCTGGAGAGTGTAACGGTCCTTCTTAGTACCATCACAAGAGTCTGACGGTCTCACGATGAGCCGTCAGAGGGGATGAGCTAAGAATTCTGCCCTCAGGAGAGTGTAACGGTCTAAGGTGGACCGTTAGAGCTAGGTGACGGTCTAAAGCAGACGCGTCAGAGGGTGTGCTGATAGATAATGAGTGCCAACCTTCTTGGAGCATGTAACGGCCTGATGATGCACCGTCATAGATCTGTGACGGTCTAATGATGATGCGTTACAGACTTGAACCCAGAAATTTGTGATTTTTCAGCCTCGGGCTTGAACCTGCGTTCTGCACACACTTAAACGAGAAACAAGTCAGATCCGTTCTTAGACTCAACCCCTTGCCTCAAAGCAAGTTAGAGAATGACCATTCTTGATACTTGGTCAAGGGTGGAGCCTTACTAAATAGGCGGAAAACATAATGAAAATAATGCGATGCATGCGATGCATATGATGGCATTTTTGGATTTTTGTGAGTTTTTGAAAATATCTGGTGTTTTTGGATTTTGAAATATATAATTTTTTTGGATTTTGAAAATGTGTGATTTTTTTGGATTTTGAAAATATGTGATTTTTTTTGGATTTTAAAAATATGTGATTTTTTTTGGATTTTGAAATATATGATTTTTTTTGGATTTTGAAATATATGTGATTTTTTTTGGATTTTGAAATATATGTGATTTTTTTTTTGGATTTTGAAAACAGTGCCTCCCCTAGCAACGTGAGCCCTCCTTATTCCATTAAGAGTTCTCGAGGTTGGCGTGTAATGGAGGTGACAACCCCTGGCCAGGGCCCAACTTGCATGACGGTGTCTCTACCAAGGCCATACCTAGGGTACTTACCTTAGTCCTAAAAAGAAAGATAGAATATGGGGGTAAGCTTAGGCCAGATATAGAAGTTTTTAGATCTTGAGTTCCTTTCTAGACAACCCATTCAGAGATTCGGTCTATTGCGCCGGGGCTTTATGTCCATCATCGAACCTTTGTCCACTCTAGGCAAGCATACGACCGGGCTCATAGTGTCCCGCGGGGAAACTGTACTGCCACTCTTGCCATGCCTAGTCTTTATTTTCTTGGAGCTTTGAGATTATGATTGATAGACTTTGAGATAGACTTTTGCTTTTTGGTCACGATGAATGCTCCTTTTCTTTACTCTCTTTTTTTTCCTTTTCTTGTGGCGTCAGGTCATAACGGACTGCTCCTATTTGAGACCTCATCTCGTCAGGGTGCCTGGATCGGTCGTCGCCTCTTTATTTACTTCTTGCCCCTGGATTCAGCCAAAGAAAGAAACGGACAGGGACTTTGACTTTCCCCCAAAGCATGGCCAAGGAGAAACGGTGTCTACAATGTGGAAAACCCGACCAGGGACGTCGTGTAGTGTGTGATTGCCGTACTCAGGGTCCTCTTTTGTGGTGAAAGGGAAGATTAGCTCATTACCGGGGTGTCACTGGTTAGACTCTAAGGAAAGAAACGCTTAAGATACAACCCATTCCAAGCGTGAGAGAGCTCCTCACCTTCGGTGTTCACTAGGCGGTAAGCATTCCCTGGATAAGCTTCTTTGACAACGAACGTCCCTTCCCAGTTAGGTTGCAATTTAGACCTAGGACCTGCAGACCGAATGAATTTACATTTCAAAACCATATCACATTTTTGAAATTTACGCTCGATTACCTTCTTTTGAAAATAACGTGAAACTCTTTTTTGATAAACAGATACGTGATCGGCCGCATTAATCCTCTTCTCGTCTAAGAGTTCCAGCTGGACGAGCAACGCCTCTCGACGTTCATCTAGATTAAGTTCCTTATCGAGCTGCACCCTTAGGGAAGGGATTAAGATCTCATATGGGAGCACCGCCTCCATCCCGTAAGTGAGAGCATAGGGGGTTTGCCCCGTGGGAGTGCGGACGGAGGTGCGGTAAGCCCATAGAGCCTCTACTAATCTTTCTGGCCAATCGAAAAATTTATGAGATTCGCATATTTTCTTTATGATTTTGAGAAGTATTTTTTTAGTAGCTTTGGCCTGACCGTTGCCTTGTGGGTAATATGGAGAAGAATGATGCAATGTAATATTGAACTTCTTACATAGGTCCTTGAGCTCTTGAGAGACGAACTGGGGTCCGTTGTCGGTGACGATGCTGCTTGGCACTCCGAATCATGAGATAATGTTCTTCATGATGAAGCGGCACACCGTGGTAGCTTTGATCTCTGCGTACGCTTCGGCTTCAGCCCACTTGGTGAAGTACTCAGTGGCGGTAAGGATGAAGGATTTTTGCTTGATCTGAGAGTTGGGATCACCAAGCGGGCCGACAATGTCGAAAGTCCACATAGAGAAAGGCCAAAGAGCAGATAGAGGATGAAGAGATGAAGCTGGAGCATGAATTTTATCAGCATGGAGTTGGCACATAAGACACCTCTGGACATAGAGGGAGCAATCTTCCTCTAGAGTGGGCCAATAATAGCCCTGCGTAAGGATCTTCTTCGCTAGAGTCTGGCCATTAACATGACCTCCACATTCGCTAGAATGGGCTGCTTCGGCCACCTTCCAAGCTTCATCACCGTCCAAACATCTCATGAGCATCCCATTAGTAGCGCACCTGTATAGTTCTCCTGCGACAATAATATACCTTGTGGCGGCTCTCCTTATTGACTTGCGCTGCTCAGCATTTGCCCCTTCTGGGAACGATCCATTTTTGCAAAACAACTCAATCTCATGATACCAGGGAAATTCTTCTTTCTCCAGAATCTCTTCTAATTCCATCAAAGATACTTCTTTCAACTCTTCCTTTTCAGCCCTCATCTCTACAGTCTTCCTAAGGTTGACATACCAAGGATCCTGAAGAGAGGGTGCGTCCAATCTCTGGACGATAATAGTCTCAGTATTCTGACTGAGAGGGAAAGATAGAGAGGAAGCAAGCGAAGCAAAAGCGTCGGCTAGAATGTTTTGAGACCTAGGAGTGTGGATGTAGATCAACTTACGTAATTGCCTAGCCAGGAGTGTGACCAAATCTTGATAAGGTTTGAGCTTAGGGTCACGAGTGCGGTAGGTGGACAGAACTTGCCGCAGGACGAGCTGAGAATCCCCTATGATATTCAAGTAACACGGGCCTAGGAGGTAGGCGTGCTTCAATCCAGCTAAGAGAGCCCCATACTCAGCGATATTGTTGGTAGCAGAAAATTGAAGTTGATACGCAAAAGGAATTGTCACTCCTTTCGGAGTGAGCAGAACAATGCCTATCCCTCGGTCCTGAGAATTGAGTGCACCATCAAAGTGCAGAGACCAGAAGGGATGATGAGTGAGGACGGAAAGATATTCGTCAGGGAAGTCATCCTGAATAGAATCCGTGCAGGGAATTGGAAGATGGGAAAGATGCTCAGCGATGGCATATCCTTTGACTGCCTTCTGAACGACAAACGTGATATCAAACTGAGATAGGAAGCTATGCCAGCGAGCTAACCTACTAGAGAGGATAGGCTTTTCTAAGAGATAGCGGATCGGGTCCATTCTAGAGATCAGCCTAACTGGGTGGGCAAGGAAGTAGTGTTTCAGCTTCTGAGCTACCCACACTAAGGCGGCACAAGTCTTCTCCATAGTGGTGTATCTAGCCTCGGCTGGGTTGAACAACCTAGAGAGGTAATAAGCTGCCCGCTCTTTCCCTTCATCATCTACTTGTGCTAAGACCGCCCCTAGGGAGTCCTCAATGACCGAGATGTATAGGATTAGGGGTTTCCCAGGGACAGGAGATTGTAAAATTAGGGGATTGGATAGATATTCCTTTAGGTCCTCATAGGCCTTTTGACACTCTCAGATTCCATTCAAATTTGACTCCCGCCTTTAGCAATTCATAAAACGGGCGGCACCTCTGAGAATGTTGGGATATGAACCTTTTGATGAATTGCAGTCTACCAATCAGTCCTCGAAGTTCCGTAATGTTCTTCGGCGGAGGCATGTCCATGACGGCCTTTGCTTTATTAGGATCAATCTAGATCCCCCGTTTGCTAACTATAAAGCCTAGCAACTTCCCTGAAGAGACTCCGAAAACACACTTCTTTGGATTCATCTTGAGCTTGTACTCCCTAGCTCTTTGGTTCTTGATTTCACCAAGATGTCATCCATGTAGGCTTCCATGTAGATGTGCATCATGTCGTGAAAAATAGCCATCATTGCCCTCTGATAGGTGGCACCTGCGTTCTTCAGACCGAACGGCATAACCACGTAGCAGTACATGCCCCAGGGCGTGGTGAAGGAAGTTTTCTCTTGATCCTCCGGAGTGAGATGGATCTGATTATAACCCGAGTAACCGTCCATAAATGATAAAGATTCATACCCGGCGGTGCTATCGACCAGGACGTCTATGTGAGGCAGCGGGAAATCATCTTTGGGACATGCTTTATTAAGATCCCTGAAATCGATGCAAATACGCACCTTTCCATCCTTCTTGATAACAGGGACTATCTTTGCCACCCACTGGGGATATAGAACAACTCTAATGAACCTGGCCTTGTATAACTTATCAACTTCTTCTTTGATCCTTAAGGCCATGTGGGGGTGAAATCTTCTCGATCTCTATTTTACGGGTGTTGCCCCTGGTTTAAGTACGAGTCGGTGTTCCACTAAAGAGGGGTCAAGACCCGGCATGTCCTCATAAGACCAGGCGAAAGAATCACTATACTCCCTTAGAACCTTGACTAGATCTTCTTCCACTTGCGGAGGGAGATTAGCGGCAATAATGATGGGCCTTGGGTCTTCTTCAGTTCCCAAATTTATTTCCTTCGTAGGTTCATCCACTGCCGACGATGGCTCATCGAATCTCTTTAATCCTTGCGCATATAGATCGGCAGTGTTATCTACGTTGCTGTCCCCATCATCAATCAGGTCTTTTTCATCCAGGACTTCATAGACACCGAGTCCGTCATCGCTCCACACCCCTTTTATTTCCTCTTCATCTTCAATCATGATTGCTGTACCAGCAAACTCTGGACACTTCAAAAGAGCATGACATCGCTGAGCCAGATCCTACAAGAACCTATCAGGAATGGATTTGGAATGACGCACAAGCGGGCGCGGCTCAAGCTTGGAAGGATTAGACGACCTAGAAGAGGACCCTACTTCTCTAGTTCTAATCGACCCTACTTCTCTAGACTCGACGGACCCTACGCCTAACCTAGGAGAAAGGAAATCTAGTGGAAAGGAAGAAGTAGGGGACTCGTGCCCCTGGGAGGAGGATGGAGACAAGGTAGCATAATCTTCCACCGAAATCTCCGTTTCAAATTTGACGTTTTTTTTTGGAGATCAGTGGAGACCACACAGCAGGATGGAGGAGGAGGAAGTTGCATGGGGAACAACTCAGGGAATATGCAATCGAAAAAAGGATCAGAGGATCGAAACCACATCTCGTGGAGTTGGGCATTGGGGGGAGGAGGAGTGAATAGAGTTGACAGATCAATGGGTGGGCAGCGCCTACATGCACATGGAACAAACAAGATTTCAAGTGGTCTTTCCATAAAATACGGATCGACCATAATCGGGGGTGAACGGGGTATGGACTCCAATTGTTGAAAGAGAGATGAGAGGCGGGAGGGAGACCAAGAAGTGATGACGGGTGAGCTCCCCTTTTCTTGTAGATAAGTAATTGGTTTCTTCGGCCTCCACTGAACAAGTCGGGTTTCTTGATTCTTCTTCTGATCATGGCCATCTGGTTTGCTGAACATTCTAGCAAGTGATTGACTGAAATCTAGCATATCATCAACAGGTCCTTTTGGTAGCAGAGGCAGACCGGCAATCGTGCAAGCTGCATCTTTCTTTTCTGACTGTGTTGATTGTGAATTTAGGGTACCTGGCTGAAGAGGACCTTTAACAAAGTGTTGACGATAGTCCCAGGTAAGTGGTCCTGAGTCACCAAAAACTGATAGTGCAGACTCTCGATAACTGAGACCTCGCCTGCTCATCTTCCTCCCTTTGGGCACTGGCTTAGTACGCCCCTGTAACTGTGCGCCGAGGCCTTTCCCCGGTTGATAACCTAGCTTCAATATGATATCCCAGCCCTTGGAATCTCGGATCTGGGGTTTCACTTTGATACTGATAGGTGTAGTGACGGGCTTGCGTGGTGCATAAGCCCAAGGGAAATCCAGATCTAGCACAGAAATAACGGGCCGACTGCTGGGCCACAATGTAGGCAAAATCTTCTCTGAAATGGCTTTTACAGACTGGATCGTGGATAAGCTTTTGACCTTGACCACCCTCCCTTGAAAAGGGAATTTAAGACATTGATGTGCGGTGGATGGCACGGCACTGAGAGTATCGATCCACGGACGACCCAAGATAGCTTTGAACATGGGGTCGATGTCCAGTACATAAAATTCGATGGGCATAGTAAGAGGCCCAAGCTCAGCTTGAATAGTAACAATCCCGTGACACGCCCTCCGAGAATTGTCATAAGCAGCTATAGTAGTGGGGGTTGGGCGTAGAAGTTCTTCTGATATATTGCAGGCCCTGAGGGTGCTGAGTGGACATACATTGATAGATGCCCCTGTATCAACTAGTGCCGCCTCAATACTGACTTTGATCAGAATAATAGTGATGCAAAGCGGCATTTGCCGAGCTTCCGGTGGTGCTAGCTCGGTTTTAGAGAAGGTAATAGCTGGCCCCTTAGAGATTGTTGCCAGTGCGGTAGGTAAGTTGTCAACTGCCATATCTTCACTAACCATCACCTTCTGAAGAAAATCTCTTAGAGCATCTTGGTGAAGGGTAGATCTTTTGATAAGCTCCAGCATGGATATCTTGGCGGGCACCCTATCAAGGTGATGTAGCAGATCATATTGGGTACCCGGTAGTGGCTCGGTTTCTTCCTGCTCAGTAGCCGGTTGGGAAGATTGGGGATTAGAGGTGGAAGGAAAATTGCGGTGAAACATGCGCCCGCTCCGCAGGGCGAAGTTATAGGCTGCCGCGGCCTCGGATGGGGTCAAGATAAGTGACTTAGTAGGCCCGGTGGGGTAGATGAGTGGTGTGGAAGAGGGCGTGGTGGAAAGGATGATAGGTGAGGGGTTGGTGGCAGCGAGTGCGAGCGGAAGTGGGGATATAAAGGTAGGCGGAGGTGCAATGAGTGGAGGGTTAGATGGAGGTGTGGTGGTAGCGGGGGTGAGTAATGTATGAGAGGCGGGCGGTGGAGTAGGAATAGATGAAAGGACAAACGGTGTAGTAGGCGGAGGAGGGTTTTGGTATGTAGGCGTAAGGATGGTAGGAGTGAAAGGAATGTGGAAGTTGTGGTGAAGGGCCATAACTTGCGGCGTAGAGCTGTCATCGTCAAAGGACCACCCGGCATCAAGGGCTGGGGGTTGAACTACATTGACATGGGCCGGCGCCGGTGGCTGAGGCTGCGGAGCGGGAAGATGGTTCGACATTGGGTTCTGATGGATCCCCAAGTCTTGAACCGGCTGCTGTTGCTGTTGCGGCTGCTGCTGCGGCTGTGGTGCCTGTTGTTGCTGCACTTGCTGCCTCGACGGCTGCCTTATTTTCTCTTTAATTTCCGTAATGGCTCTATGCATTTCGGCCCAATCAATCCTCTGTCCTTCATGGAGGTCATAGACCAAATCCCTGAACTGAAAACACCCTTCAATAGTATGTCCTGGCTGCTTGTGGAACATACAGTACTTTGTCTGATCAACAGCCGGGTTCCAGTTGGGCCGTTCCGGAGGGAGTTGTATAGCATTAACTGACATGAGAGCTGAGAAGATATCTATGAGGATTTCTGGCAGGGGTGGGTACTGTGCTCTTTTAGGAGCCGGGCACTTGTTGTTGTAGCCGTTGGGTGGAGGGACATTATGGTATTGCGAAGGCTGTGGAGGTTGTTGCGGAGCGGCAAAGGTGTTTTGTGGAGTAGTGAAGGAAGGCGGGGGGTTTTGAAAGTTTTGTCGATTGGGTTGAAAGTTTTGTGGCGCGGGGTTTTGAGGAGTGCGGGGATTTTGTGGAAAGCGGAAGGGTGCGGCTTGGAAGGGAAAGGTAACGGCTTGAACTTGTTCATTGGTCTGAACCCCCTCGGTGACAGGCCCTTAAGGTTTCTTGTTGTATTTTGGCTTTTGATTCTCAAAGAGCGAGTGGATGGGGGAGTCTTTGAACTGTATTTGAATGAACCGCGCCCTGCTATAGAGTTGGTGCATGTTGGCTATATCATTCCTGGCCAGAATGTTTCGGAAGGTCGGAGTAGCATTGGAGATGAGTAACTTGACCTTCTCTTCCTCCGGAATGTGGCCTGGCACCCTGGCGGCCATCTGCCTCCATCTGTCAGCGTAAGTTGTAAACTTCTCATCAGGCTTCATCTTCTCGGCCACCAAATTGTGAAAGAATATTCTGGGCCGACTCTGTCTTGGAACCGCTGGATGAACTTATCTTTCACTATCTTAAAGCTTTCGGCGTCCTCCAATGGCAGAGAGTAGAACCATTCTAGTGCAACACCATCTAATGATCGGCGGAACAAATACGCCATAAGGTGATCATCATATTGAAATTGGGCTGATTCATATAAGAAGTCCCTCACATGAATAAAGGGATTGCCGTTCCCATCGTATTGGGGAGCTCAGATTGCGGAGGGAATCGGATGTTTTGGAAGCTGGGGACTGGAACATTTGCCAAGGATTGTGGGCCAACCCGTTTTTGGAGGAAATCAAGCTGTTGTTGCATGGCGGCCCATTTGTCACGGAGTTCCTGCTCCCTAGATGGAGTAGGGGTAGTGAGAGACGAAGGTTGAAATTAAGGAGCAGAAGGATGGACTGTCGTAGGAGGTGGAAGCCCATAAGAAGGAGCAGCAGGATAAACGGCCAAGGTAGGGGGACCATAGGAAGGATATTGGGCCGGAGACTGACCCAGATTAGAATGGACTTGGGCAACCCCTTGCTGAGGGCGCAAGAAATCTGAAGGGCCAACAAGGACTTGTGGCACCGATGGGCTGGACATGTGATGATCCACCTGAATAAAAGAAGGGAGAGTAGACTTTCCCTTATCAGAAAATTGCTGGGCCGAAGCGGAAGATTGGCCCGTTTCCATACCAGAAAAGGTGATGGTCCGAGGTTGGACCGGAGTAAGATCAATTGGAGTGGGCTGGATGGAAAGATTAGATTGGCCCTGCACAATTGTAGGATGTAGGGTATTGGACC
Organism: Amorphophallus konjac; assembly: GCA_022559845.1. Classification (NCBI taxonomy): domain Eukaryota; kingdom Viridiplantae; phylum Streptophyta; class Magnoliopsida; order Alismatales; family Araceae; genus Amorphophallus; species Amorphophallus konjac. The sequence continues at coordinate 128,600,473 of CM040121.1, forward strand.
CCTGCATGGCCTGATAGACAGCTTGGAGTTGGGTCGGATCCAACTGGGCCATCATTTGGAGAATGGAGCCAGCAGAAAGAGGAGAAAAGGAAGGAGTGGTTTGGCCACCCTCCATAGGGACGGAGGATGGGAGAGGGGCGGAGCCCTCTCCAGACGAGAATGAGACAACCCTAGGAGGGTTTTCAAGAAGCCCTTGAGGGAGAGACTCCTCTTGGGAACGGGGAGGATTGAAAGAAGCCATGATGGGTTCGAAGAGCGGATTGAAGTAGAATTTGGAGAAGGAATTGACCCTAGGAGGTGACTCTAATGGATGAAAATAACTCCACATGCAACGGAAAACCTTTAACAAAAGCAAACAACACACAACAAACACACAATGAGTGATCAAACTTAGATGACTTAAACAAAGATGCAAGTGAAATAAGAGATAGCAACACTCAAGATCAACCAAGTTGTTTAGATGATGGAATCAAGATTCTTATGATTTCTTCCTTTAGAACCTTAGTGATCTGATTAAAATGCGCTCTCGACAAAAGGTTCCTAATAGGGGAAAGATATGTGGCTTGGTAGACTCTAAATGTGGTTACTCCTTCACTTATGCATTCCTAGACACGGTGTGGGAGGTGGTACAACCGGCCCGGCGTCCGTGTGGGAATCCACGGCTCGCGGGGACTTATGGAGGTCCCTGATGTGATTTTCTGGTTGGCTCCAAGGAATATGGAGACGAGAGGTCCACACATTAAGGTAGGAGAATGCAATCTAATGTATGAAGATATGCATGAACCTATGTGCACCGGAGTGCATGCAAGTTCTAGCCTCAAATCTAACAATCAAATGTGCACACACTGAGATGAATATATGAACCAACCAAGGAGGAGATCAAATATCACCCAAGTATGAAAATCACAGTAAAACTGCGAAAGTAAACTGCACCTCGAGATGCGTACCTGTCTGGAGTATGTGACGGTCTAGACTACCTACGTCAGAGGATTGTGACGGTCGAAGACTAGACCGTCAGACTATTGTAATGCAGGGATGCAGTACCGTCAGAGGAGCCAGGGAACCAGAAACAACAGGAAATAAAAGGGAAATCCGAGGAACACACGGGCAACCAGGGTAAGCAAATGAAAGTAGGTTTTAACAGAGATCCCAAAGCACGATTGGCACAAGATGTCCCACCGTGATCTCCAAAAAACTGTTGGTTTTAATGTGTCCCTTCTTTTGCAAGATGGGCTATGATGCCAACTATGAACAAATAATGAGCCAAGTAATGAAATCAATCAACCTATGAACATGCGAATCATGAACCTAGGCAACCAACATAAGCTCTAGCATGGGCATCCTATCTCAATCAAAACTAAGCTAAGCAAATAAAGAAAGAAAACACACGTCGGGGCGTGGAATAAGGAATAAGGAAAACACACCGTAGAGGTGGAACAATCAAAAGTAAAGAGGAGATATGATGAGAGAGAAAAGCTAATGCCCAAACTAAGAAAAGATGTGATCGCCACCAAGGTAAAAATAAGCCAAAGACCTGATCAATACCTTAGAATAGGAGGATGATGCACCCGCCCACGGGAGAGAGAAAACAATCAGAAAACTGCAGCTCTGTGGGATGTGACGGTCGAAGGATGGTGCGTCACAGGACTGTGACGGTCCCATGATAGACCGCTACAACACTCTAACGCGCCTAGGATAGACCGTTAGAGCTTCTGTAGAATAAGATTGAGAATCTTTTGATCTCCAAGCTTTCCAGCCGGCCAGAGAGCTTGGGCCTCATGATATGGACTCTGTAAACTTGCAAAAGAGTGTAGAACACAAGAAAAATAACCCAGATTAGCCCTTTCACAAAGTAGTATCAATAATCCAAGAAACTCATGAACATGCAAAAGGAGAGGGAAATACCAGGGGGATTGGTTTTTTTAACCCCTCTGGGGCATTTTAAAAGATGGGAGGATGTTTTGAAATGTATGCAACAGATGAAAGAACGTGAAAGATGGATAGGGACAATGCTATGATTGCTTAGAAGAGGGGAAAACACTAAGAACAATGATGTGACTGAACTAAACCCTTGAAACCGATACTCCCTGGACTTTGGAAGTAGATAAACGTGGGAAGTAGCTCTCCTTGGTTGGTTCTAGCTCCAGGATGCGGCAGCACTTCGACGCAAACTCTATATTTCTTCTCCTTCAAGTCATGAAGTCAAGGGTTCTATTTATAGGCCCTCAAAGTCTAGGTTCGAGTTGAGGATAATCCAGCTAGAAAGTAGGACGTTTCTTAGCAAACTCTTGAAGATAATACTCCCAAGAGTCCATAGAAACAAATAGAAGGTTCTGAGGATCAGATTTGGAAGAGAAATCAAGGAAACAAACTCTCAGTTCGATCACAGAGTAGCAGAGAAAAGGCCAGGCTTGCCAGGACTCTCTGTTTGATGTAACGGCTGCTCGATAGACCGCCACAGGGGTGTAACGCTCCAGGAAGTTACCGTCACACAACCTTATCCCTTAAGAAGATAAGATCAACGGGGGAAGTTTTCAAACGTTGGACTCTAGATAGATGTAACAGTCAAGTGTAGATGCGTTACAACAAGGTAACGGTCGCACGATAGACCGTTACACTCAACGAGTAAGCAAAAAGATAAGTTTGAAAGAAGCCCTAAGCTTAAGGACTCTGCAAGGATGTAACGCACCAGGGGAGATGCATCAGAGGGCTGTAACGCCCCATCAAAGGACCGTTAGAGACAATAGAGTGCCAAAAAAAATGAAAACTAGCTAAGCTTCGTCCAACGGAAAAAGGCAAGGAACCAGACTCAACCTAGGAGACATGACTCAAGAAATGGACCTCAGATTGACCAAGAAGGCTCAACAAAGGTGAAAAACTCAGAGCATCATATATAATGAATAAGGAGATGACCCGACTTATTGGTCATAAAACGGGTGTCAACAATAGCCATGGGCGCAGTTCATAAAACAACGGAAGTATGGCGGGCGCTATTTTACTGCAATCCCCGAAGCTCCAAAGTCTGCTCGGACACTGTGATGCACTTAATCTTAAGTTTGAGTTCAAGGTGAACCTGGGGCTTCTTAGCTGTACTTAAACTTGAATTTGGGTCCAAGGTGTATTTGGTGGGGTATTGTGGTTATAAAAGGAGGGCCATGGACTTTCACAGAAGCAAAACAAAGCTCACGCCAGTGTTGTTTTCTCTTCTCATAGGGAGCTTCTAACAGAGAGTTGAAGAGCCTTAAACAGGGAATTTGAAGAGTTTTAACGAATAGTTTGATTAATAGCCATGGATAGAGCTTTGCAAAGGCCCTTGAAGAGGAGTAAGAGGAGCTTCCCAAGGATCAATGAAATCAATGGACATATTAGTGGAAGGATCATGGCCAACCAAGTAAGTGTTCCTTCTTTATTCCTTCTACTCTTCTAATTCTTTCTTCTTCTTCTAATCCTTTTCTCTTTAATTTCCTCTTTTAGGATTACCCGCACCTTCCGGGACCTAGGAGATTTTTGAAGATCAAATGGCTTCCTCTACTTCTTTCAAAATTGCCCTTGGACATGAGATCCTTCCTTTCTAGATGGCACCTTCTTGGCCTAGTTACCCATGCTACCCATTATAATGACATTCACCTTGATTGGGCCTCCATTGGAGCTCTTATTGAACTATTGCATCCAAGCACTCATACCTTTCTTTTTCCCACTTTTGAAGCCACCATTCTCCTAGAAGAAGTAGAATTGCTTCTTGGGTTGAAAATGATGAAACAAGGGGATTGGACCAAGATGGCTAGTTTGACAAGATAAATAAGTGCTCATGAAATGCTATCTAGCCTTATACCTAGTTCTAACTTAGTAAACCAAATCAAGGCCAATAAGGGGATCAATCTCTTGAAACTTGCATCATGGGTTTACAAAAGGATGGATCAAACCCAAGAATATGAATTGGAGAAAGTGATGAAGGGTTTTGTTATATGTCTAGTGGGAGCGCTTCTCTTCCCTTCAACGAAGGATTTCTTCGAAGAGTGCCACTTAAGTGCAACTGCTAGCATTTGGGAGGGAAAAAGGATAGGGCCGGCGGTGCTAGCCAATCTCTATAATGGACTCACTTCCGCTTCCATGGGACGTCCTTGATATGGGTCAATGCTCCTTCTCTCTAGTTGGGTGGACCTCCACCTAAAATTTGACCCATGCAATGAAACTCAAATGGCCTCAAAGATCTTCTCCAAAAGTCATCTCCGGTATATGGCGGGTTCTTTGGGATTATGTGTGAAAGTGACAAATCGGGTCCCCAAGCTCAAGAAACGGGCGGATTGGAGGAATTATTTCAAGATTATGCCTAAGGATGGTTTCACATGCACACCGGGGTTTCTTAAGACCCAAGAGATCCATTCAAGACTCTCCTCCGGCATAGAGCTAAAATTAATTGGCGGTACCGACTTCATGCTATACAACGCCCACCGGTGCCTCCCACAACTCGGTCTTCCTCGGCACATATTTGAAGAAGCTTCTCACCTTCCTCCACTCAAAAGGAGAGAATTAGGCTCAAGTGATGACCAAGAAGAGATCAGGACAATTATGGCACAATGGAAATTTGGACTTCTTCATCGGTCAAGCAATATGTTGAAGAAGAAGAAGAGAAATGCAAATCATATGTACTAGCCCTCAAGAAATTGAGGCCCATGGTGGCCCATTAGCCATGTAATGATTTTGTTTCATGAATAAAAGTTCTTATTTATTGTCAAAACTTTATTCATATGTAATGAGAATGTGGAATCAAAATCATTCATGGTGTTAATACTGCAAAATAAGAAGGTTCCGTTGAAATTTACTGATATCGCGCCCTGATGGCAAGCACTATTCAATGAACAACGACCGAGACAAAGGCGCCTACTGAATTATTATCATTTTCAATTTGTGAAATAACTAGATAACACGCCTTAGACAAGAGCGTCTTTCATGAAACAGCGCCCCTATGGTGGTCGCCTACCAGAAAAATGTTTTCTTTAACTTAATCAGAAATTACAAGTACACACCTCTTAGATAGACGCCTTCTTTAAGCCAACGCCTGAGCCTTAGTCGCCTATCAGAAACCTCGAATGACAGGCATCATCATGACATTTTGCTCCTTCCCATGCAAAATAAGACGCGCCTTCGCTTTGGTCACTTTAAAACTTTACCGCGCCCCTGTTTCGGGCGCGATTTTATTTCAAAACTGAAAACGAAAACCTCCCGTTAACCCCTCGTCCCTCCGTCTCCCTCTCATCTTCTCTCTCACTCTCCCTCTCGTTCTCTCATTATCATCTCTCATCTCTCTCTTTCCCTCTCTCTCTCTCATCTCTCTGCCGCTACGATGGACGTCGGCGGCCCTAGTTCGTTGAAGCGGCGAAGAGTAGCCACCCCGCGGTGGTTCTCTTGGAAGATGAAGGTGCGGCCACAGAGGATGCCCCTCCCGTGGTGGCGGTGGAGGAAGCCCCACCGGCGGCGGAGCACGTCGGTGGTGGAGGTGAAGACGAAGGTGAGGAGGGCAGTGGTGATGACGATGGCGCCGGAGAGGATAACACTGGCGGTGACGGCGTTGAGGGTGCCCAAGATGGTGGCGGCGATGGTGAGAGCGGCGGCGATGCAACCGCCGGTGCCGACAACGATGGCGTGGGAGAAGACGACGGTGGGGCATAGCCTCCCCCTTCTCCTCAACCACCCGCAGGCGACGGTCCGGTGAAGAAGAAGGTAAGGGGGTATTTTTCTATTTTTGTCTTTTTTTATATTTTCCATTCACGGAAGGGAGGGAGGATGGCAGTAGATGACTCAGGGAAATTGCGACCACGACAGTGGCGCCATTCCTGAAGATGCGCCCCTATGGGTGACGCCTTTTCAGAAAATGCAACCAGGGGCTGGTCGCATTAAGGAAAAAGAACCGGGCAGACAGAATTACCCCTAGCAAGAGGCGCCCGAGACCCGGTCGCTGATTACAATAAAACGCCCATGGCCAGGGCATGTCTTAAAAATTAGAGTCAAGGTCCAGTCACCTTCTAAATGCATGAATTTTTTCTTTTATATAAATCCTAGATTTTTTTATAAGCAGTGCCCTGGTCTTAGTCGTCCTTTTGAAGAAACACCCAGAGTCCGGTCGCCATTTTAAAAAAATGAGACTGTCAGGCAGTCGCCCCTTTAATTAAGTGCAATTTTCAATTTCTTTGTTATAAATTGATATTCTGATCATTCTTTTGTGCTGCAGGGACTGATACGGACCCGCATCTCCTGGATGCAGGTGGTAGCGGCTTATGACGGTTTGCCCGACTTCCAGAGGGCGAGACTAGAGGTGATGGGCTTCGGGCCCTTTCTTAGCATCGTGCCGGTACGTCCTGATCTTATTTTCATTCAGGTTTTGAGGGAGCGATGGGACAGAGCGAGTCAGGCATTTTTGATGCCCTGGGGGCACATGGTGCCATCCTTGGAGGACATCGCCCGGATCACCGGGCTTAGAGTAGATGGAGAGGCTGTGAGTGGGATCACCCTCCCAGACTATAGCGAGCTAGCCGTGAGACTCCTAGGGATAGACATGGTTTATGAGCCCCCCTGCAGGACGATTGCTCGGACAGACTTGACTGGGGCCATCGGATTAGGAGACGCTAGGCAGAGGTCGGGGGAGTCATTGACAGCCTACGTAGCGCGTTTGACTGCGAGTGCCCGAGCTGCCTACTTCCAGGGCCCAGCTGATAGGGTGAGGGCTGACATAGATCTGAAGAGTTTTCTATTTCTGATGCTCGGGAGGTTGCTTTTGGGGATGAAGGGAGATGACATAAACTGCAAGTTCATGGGAGTTTTGGAGGATCTGGAGGGAGTAGGGAGGTACGCTTGGGGAGCCACCCTGTTGGCGCACCTGATAGTAGATCTTTCTACGGGGACCGGTCGAGAGATGACCGTCAGTGGCTTCTCACCCTTTCTACAGGTATGCATTTCCTTTTAATTTCTGTTCAATTTAGTTATGATTTGCAATTATGTTTATGATTATGAATATGACTGATAAATGCTGATGACTATAGGTGTGGAGTCACATTTACTTTTCGATGGACCGAGCCGAGATTCGATCAGGAGAGGAGGATGCCTACCCCCTAGCCTGACGATGGGTGCCGCACCTGTCCGGAGCGCCTCATGACTATGAACTATTGGTCACGAGGTGAGAGCTGCGAGACTTCCCCCCTTCACTGGTACGTAAATGAGTTTGATGCATTGTTTTTAACTTCCTGCCTCTTAGTTTCCTGCTATACATGATGCTTATGATTTGTAACGTGCAGGTTATCTGGAGACCCTACGAGGAGATGCCCGATGAGGGCCAGCCGTGGGTCATAGCGGGCCGACCTCGCTTTGGGCGTGACATCTGGGTTCACTGCCTTAACGAGATCGAGCCGCTACGTCTTCGGTTGGTCATGAGGACTCTTGGCTTCCACCAGGAGTGGGCTGACGTGGAGGAGCCTCGCGGGATTGGGAGGAAGACCCGTGGGTGGACCAAGGCAATCGACTGGAGGTTGCGGTTCCTGGAGCAGTACGCGGACTGGCAGCGGCACGGTGTTCCAGTCACCTCCCACGCTCCTGACAGCTCAGCCTACCTCCGGCGTTACTGGAAGACTTACGGGAGGTGAGACCAAATGAGGCCTATCGGGGTATGTATGAAAATTTATCTCTAGTTGTTCTTATACGCATCTGAGATATGTTGCTAATGAATATGTTATGCAGGATGCACGAGACAGAGCGGCAGTGGACTTGCATGCTCACCTCCACAGCTTGGAGGCTTAGCTGGCGACCACTCGTGCAGACCTAGAGGTCCTGGTGAGTATACCATATCTATATGCTCCTTCCTTCTTATGATTATTGTGATGTTCAGCCACTAACAGTCTTAATAAACGCAGCGTGCCCAGCAGGGGGCAGCAGGGAGAGGGACAGGGGGTGCTTCCAGCTCGAGGGACCCGAACATCGTGGTGGATTCCTTGCAGGGGTTGCTCACCGGAGCAGTGGCACAGGTCGAGGTGGTTGAGCGCGATCTCGCCGGGCGGGTAAGCCTTAAATGATTTTTAAGTTATTTTTAACTTGAGTTGAATTATGCAACTGATGGATGTGGAACATTACAGGTGGCCGAGCTACAGGCGACCCTCGCTCAGATTGCAGACCGCGATCGTCGGATCGCGGAACTGGAGGAGGAGGGGAGACAGCGTGAGATAGCTATGAGTAATGTTAGCGTGTTTCTTACTTTTCTTCTTTGGTCCTTATGGTTTCTTTATGACGCCATTGGTTGCTGTAGGGTGCCCAGCTACATGACGCTTTGGAGTGAGCTGCACTAGCTGGTGCCGAGGTTGCTTTCCGTGACCAGCTGGAGGAGGCGTTGAGGCGGCGAGAGGCGCTGCCCAGCGACGTCGTGGAGCTGAGAGTCCTTCTGGACATGGAGCGGAGGGAGCGCACCCGCGAAAGGGAGGAGCGGACGGCGGAGCGGGCTCGTGAGAGAGAGGAGCAGATAGTATGCAAGCGCGAGCTCGCGGACCAGAGAGCACAGCTAGCCATCGTACAGGAGCGGCTCTGATTGATAGAGGAGCGCCTCCAGAGGGGTAGAGAGCGTGCGCGAGCTGCGGGACACTCGAGCGCTTTCGCCAGCACCACTTACTTGGCCAACTCTTCTACACGGCAGAGGAATGAGACAGAGGAGCAGGCTCGAGCTCCAGCGGTTTCCCGGGTGATGCGGGATGAGACACGGACACGACAAGCTCGCGATCGTCCCTTAACGAGGGAAGCGTCGGACGTGCGTGGTTGAGAAACCGACAGTGAGCTAGGGTGGTCGGCTCTCACTTGTGCCCGGATCGGGTCACGGGACGGTAATGCTCTCTCTCGCAGCAGCGGTGATATGAAATTATAGCTAGCTAGATATCCCTACACATGCTCTCTAGCAGCGGCATAAACAAATATATATGAAGTAAGCAAAATGCCGAGAAGGGAGCGAAAACGATACCTCCACGCGCTCGGCATGGGGAAGACGGACCCGGCCGAAAACTCGTACTCCCGGGAAACTTAACACATAATAATTACAGCAATGGGAAAATGCCCACTCCACGCAGGGAGGTAAAGGGCTATACAAATGGGTCCGAGAAGACCGAATTCGGGTTGACGGGCAGCTTCGTGTGTTGATTCGGCTACACGCGTGTTCACGACCGTGGGGCCCACATGCTGTCCGGAGGGGCCATGTGGGACCCGGTGGTACCGCTGTAGTGGAGACACTTGGAGAAGCGCTTCCCGGGCTGGCGGCACGCTGGTTCACCGGCCGGAGGCCGGGTGGCTCCGTTCGGCACCGGTCGAAAAAACCGATCGGAAATCTGCCGATTCTGTATTTCAACGCGCGCTCCGGTGAGAACGGACGCGATCAGCACCGGTGTCAGAATGCGACGAGATCAGAGCCGTTGGAAAGCTGCTTCGAAGTACTGCAATCTAGTGGCCTTCAGAAAAATTCACCAGATTTGTACTTTGTGTTGGCGAATTTTATATGCTGCTATTGTACAGTAACCGAAGACTCAGATCTGCAGAGAACTTTCCTGTTGATTGCCTTTTACCGTGAAGTAGATGTCCGAATTTAAAGATGTGTTCTTCAGCAAGGTTGTAGGAAATCGAACAAAGAAACCAGGACTATTTTTTGATCTGGATTTGGAGGTGGTGGTGATTTGTTCTGATTTTGGAAGTGGAGGGTGGTCGGATCTGGGATCTGACTAAAAATACTGTATCAGAGGAAGAACATGAATTTCTAAAAATAGATAGAAGGCTGATAAAATATTAAGAAAATTTGTGGAGGTAGGGGGTGATGGAAAGAACTCTCAGTAAAATTGGGAGGGTTTGGACAAATCAAAAAGATGGTTGGAGGGGGAGAGCTCAGAGGTTCTGTCACTGTAGATAGAAACCAGGCAGATCTGGGATGACAGGTTGGACGAAAATGTAAAAATACTAAAAGATGGAATTGTAGCGTGAAAATTTAGGTGGATCTTGGGATGCAAGGGCTGAACACACCATAAAAAATTCAGATCAATCCAAGCTCTTGGCTGAGACAGACAATTCATAGAAGCTGCTGTGGTCGGACGAAGATAGAACTGCAGAGGCGGCTCGATGGCGGCACGAACGACGGCGGCGGCGGCACAGACGATCACCGGAGGTTGAGAGGGGATGATAGAAGGTAGAATCACTCTAGAACTTGAGGTTGGAGGAGAGGAACCAGAGGGAGAGGGGCTGGGGGTGCAATATGCTCCTTTCTTACACACAAAAATTCTGATTTTTCATTGAATTTCACATGAAAATACAAGCTTATATATGGTTTACATCAAATGCAATGTGGACCCTTAGATCTAGGGAAGAGGATTGAAGGGCTGGGATTGCATTCTAATAACACACAAAAAATATTAAACTAAGGCAAGTGGAATGGGGCGCCCCTTGACCATGTAGTAGAAGGTTGAATGGGGTAGGTGGGATGGGTGTAGAATGTTGACATTCTTAACCCATCGTCTACCCATGTGGCATATGACTAGTCCAACCTTCTAGATGTCCACCTAGGATGGTTGACCAGCCCCACAAGATGACATGGACCAATAGGAAAGGGCTGAGGGCCCCCTTGCTGGTCCTACTGACAAATTACATAGAAACCCAAATAATCTGTGGGAATGACGCATTGGCTGATAAAGCCGTACAATTACGCGTATACTTTCCCGTGGATATAAAAATAAACTAAAAGATATAAATTCAATATGAAAAGGTACTGGCTCGGTGTCGATTCCCATCACCGGGGGTCCATGCCCCCTCCACAGGCCCGTCGCCAGGACGACGGTGAGGTAGAGAGTAGGAGACAGGAGGGTGGAGGCGAGAGCTAGAGAGAGACTTGTCGTACTCCTCTACCTGCATATATTGTACCCAGATATTTATATATATGAGATTTTGATGTTACCTGAGTTGATCACTTGTTGACACTGAAAATATTTCTGACATTTCTTAAACTTTTTTGCTTTTGCAAGTATGGAGCCCTGGCCGAAGTACCCCTATGCCGATAAGAAAAGGAAAGAAGGAAAGGAGTGGCAGAAGCCGAACAAAGATGAAGAACAAAATAAAAAGAGAAGAGAAGAAAAGACACCCGGCTCCAATGTACAGCCGCTGAAGCAAGACTCAAGAGCTCAGAAAAGGCTCGGGACCATCCCCGAACGAACAAGATAAAAGCTCGGAACGCAAGACAAGTCAGTCGATGGGTCAACCCTCGCAAAATGAGAAATGAGCATAAATGGGCCTAAACAAACAAAAATGGGCCAAAGGATGCTAAGAAATGAGTTGAAACCGGCACGGGAGTGAACTGGCACGGAGGTGAACCGGCACGGAAATGAGTTGGCACGGGATTGCAATCGGCACGCAAACACCAACTGCCGCACCGGTTCCTCTGGGCGCCGATGGAAGCAGTGCTTCACCCCATTATAAAACCTTGCTTCGAGCACAAGAAAGGAGGGGAGAGGAATCGAGAAGCCAATCGAAGAGAAAGAAAAAGAGGGAAGAGAAAGGTCTGAGCGCCCGCTGAAGAGAGAAAGAGAGCTGCAGAAGCCTGGGGAAGAGGATTCAAGGTGGGGTCGTCCGTCAAATGCCCTGAGGGGCTATATTCTTCCTTCCTCATCTTTTATTTGAATCTGTTTTCTTTCGTTTGGTCTGCTTCCAAACGCCGTTCTTCTGATAGTATCAAATGCTAGTGTAACTCGGTTGTCAAGGGGACATCATCAGTATTTAGATTCTTGTAGTCTAATTTTCCCCTCTGTACTGGAAATGTATGTGCTCTATGCGATGAAATGAAATATGAGATTATGGAGTTATTTCTCTCTCTCTGCCCCTCTGAAATCTAATGCATTTCGTAACTGTTGTGGATAGATCCCTCAAATCATCTGACTGTTTTCTATTACATCATCTATGTATTCTCAACCTCATAGTCACGATGAGAGCCTAAGACAGTCCATCTCATGGCTTCTCAGTCGTGAGGTAAGGAGGGATATGTTCGAATCAAAGCTCATGGAATTCGATCGATGGTCTGGCTCCCAGTGAGGATTTAGAGTGACAGTCCTCTTCCCCTCTAAGTGATTTCTTCCCTTTCCGGCCATCTCAAAACCCCTGAATAAAACCCCTAGAAGCCTCAGGCGGAGCACCTTAAAATCCCTGAATAGAACCCCTTGAAATCTTCAGATAAAGCCTCTAAAACCCTCAGCTCAAACCCCTCTAAACCCTCAGAACCCTCGGCCTCACAAAACCCTCAGAAATCTTCTATCGGCCCCTTAACGGCCTCCCGGCACTACCCTCCTGGCGCGACCCTCTCCCGACGCGAGTTTCGCGCCGAGTGCTGCTCGTGCCGATTGGCCATTCGCCCTCCCGGCGTGACCCTCCCCCGGCGCGAGTTCCGCGCTGAGTGCTGCTCGTACCGATTGGCCATTCACCCTCCAGCGCACCGAGACCCTCCTAGATGCCACCCATCGCGCTGAGGCCGAGACCACTTTGTGTTCTACATCGCGCCGAAAGCTAACCGTGCCGAGACACTACCGTGCCGACGCCCTTAGGAGCCCCCAAGCCCTTTAACCACTCAGCATGAAATCCCATCCCCCCGGAGAGAAGCAACAGTCTTTCACTCAAGCCCATGGGAACTAAATCAATGGGGTTAACCCCCCTACATTCTACTGCCCCATTGGCCTATGGAGTTCTGCCACTGCATGTTCTCCCATGGCCTCTTCAGGGGGATATTAACAAATACCACGATGAGTGGACACCGTCCCGTAATATTACGATCCTTTTGGATCCCGGGCTACGCCCATCTCTATTACGGATTCCGTCTCGGCTCTCCGTGGACGGTTTCCTATATACCCCATCAACCCTCCGGTTACAGGGGAGGTGCTACCGGATTTTTGCCAGACATAAAGACTAACTGTCGAACTGCTAATAAAATAAAAATAAAATAAAATAAAACAAATAATAAACATAAACAAATAAAACAAATAAAATAAAAATAAAATAAAAAATGATGAAAATGAATAAACAAACAAATAGAATGAAATAAACAAATAAATGAATATATAATAATAATAATAAGTAAATAGAGAGTGCCAAACAGAATCGGCAGGGGGGCTCCTCTCGGTGCCATTGCTTCTCGGCACCAAAATCGCGCCGAGATGAAAGCATGCCGAGATGAAAGCCGCGCCGAGATGCAAACTAAAGCAAAACAAACCCCTCTCGGCGCCAACCCCTCTCGGCACCATCCACTGATCATTATAAAACATAAAAATAACAACGCAACACCCCCCCCCCTTAACACTAAGTACACATTGAATTTAATCCATACACTCTCACTTATTTTAACACACAACACTCGCTAACTAACATATACCCCCCCCTTAAGTTTAACACATGAAACCATATTATAATAAATGTGCATGCACCTACGGTCCTCCCCATCCAATATATGAATATATATGTATATATATATATAATAAAATAAATAAATTGGAGAGGGGGATTTCTATAACCCATTTAAGAGCGGTCGAACTAGGTCCATCAGGACCAAACGAGGCCCAGCTCATCTAAGTGACAGCCCCGTAGGGCCCACTTAGCATCAAAGCACAATAAATCACTCGGGATCAAGCCCTTCCTAAGCAGCCATTAGGCTCGAAAGGCCCGAGCGTCGGTCCGGTCGGAGGAAGACCCAAGCCCAACCTATCCCCCTCGCTGGGATAAAGGCTAGCGCTCCGCGCCCACTCCAGCCGAGCCTCATCCGGGCTATGCCTATCGCCCGGATAGGGTTGGCATTCTTCATGCTTGGATCGAGCGACGATTGGTTATCCACGCTGCCGTTGAGAGCCCTTTATGAGCAGGAGTTCACAAAGATAATGGACTTTGGACGCACTTAATTTCGAGAGATCTTCGTTCTATTCGTTTATACATTTGTTGGTTTTATTAAGTGCGTAGGCGTGCCAGTCACATAGTGACGATTTGTTCGGGCTCCGGAGAGCCCATGGTGCGCTCGATCTGACTCAGCCAGGCGATTGTGTGGTTCAGGTCGGGACTGAGACCCGTTGTGCCATAAAGATCACAACATCATTTACATCCCCTCGAAGAGGGGAATACCCTTGATTAATTGCCAGAAATAAGGGCTCCACGGTCGAAAGAAATACTGATTAATGCAGGAAGGAAACACCCGTCGGGTTATGCGGTGAGCCCGAGGTGGGGGGGCCTGAATACTCGGGTCATGTCGGTCACTGATGGACACAAGTTCACACGGAAAACGAGATGATAACCCGGGAGATGAATCCGTACAAATGTTTGCCGAGGGATGGCAATTTTAATGCAGGGAGGCCAATCAAATCTCGACGAGGGAGGGGACCCTGATGAATTATCGGCCCGAAGTAAGGCCGGGCGGTCACCATGACAGGAGAGAGAACTCCCGAGAGTGACTTCCAGCTTACAGGGGTATCATTAATATCCCCGGGTTCGGAATCCAGGAAGGAGAGACTGCTGCCATATTGTTGTATTCACGATGGTCGTCGACGCTTGTTATTATCGTTTGTTTATTGACATTACCCTTTCTTTGATATTATCTTCCCTTGTTGTTATCTTGGTTGGGACCACCCCTTTTATCTCATTATTGTTATTACTATTCATCGTTCCTTTTATCATATAGCCCCCCTCCCTTTTTATTGTATGCATGCGTGTATTCGTTGGGGAGATGATGGAGACTAGGGTGTACCGCTGAGAGATGAATGGTGTGTGCGGTTCAAAGTGTAAAGGAGGATGTACCGTTGGGGAGCGTACTGCTGGAAGAATGTGGAGCGTACCGATGGGGGACTGGAAGCGTACCGCTGGAAGGGCTGGAGGAGCTGATGCGTGAACGAGCCACGAGGACTGTACAGACTTGCTGTATGCAACAGACAATGTATAGACTTGCCCAGCAATGCAATGTATAGACTTGGCAGCGGGATGCTCACGATGTGTAGACTTGCGTGTTATGCAACAGACAATGTATAGACTTAGGCAGCGGTACAATGAATGTATGGACTTGTTCAATGATGCACACACACATAGCGGTGATGTATGGACTTTGCAAGACGATGAATGAGGTGGTGCAGTGTATAGACTTGGACAGACTTCACTAGCGTGGAATGTGCAGACTTCATGCAATGCAACGTAAAGACTTTAGAAAGGAACGTGCAGACTTCATGCAATGCAACGTACAGACTTTAGAAAGGAATGTGCAGACTTCATGCAACGCAACATATAGACTTTAGAAAGGAATGAGCAGACTTGGTGCATGAAGCAAGCCAATGAGGAGTGTATAGACTTTCACAATGTATGGACTTGCCAAAGGAGTGATGCGCGAGCAGATAATCAACGTACAGACTTAGCCAAGACAACTAGACGATGTACATACTTGAGCAAAGCGAGGTCTGTACAGACTTGAGAGTTCATAACGTATAGACTTATGAGTGCAACATAGGTAGAACTGCCAATGTATAGACTTATAAGTGTATGCGACCAGACAGTGTGCAGACTTCATGCACAGGCTGTACAGACTTCAACTCAAATAATGCAATGCATGCACAAGAAGACGATGTACAGACTTCGAACGTGAATGATGCAGCGATGTATATACTTGATGGAATGCTGGGAGGATGCGTACCGCTCAGACGGCAAGGGGGGGGGGGGGGCGTACCGCCGGGAAAGGAACTGGGAGAGTGCGCCGCTAGAGGGCCAAAGAGGAGCGTACCGCTGGAGGATAGAAGATGTGCTGCTGAAGGTAAAGGGGAGTGTACCGCTGGGAAAAGTGGTAGACGAAACCAGGCAGAGTGTGCCGCTAAAGGGGTGGCCAGGACTCAAGAGAGGGTTTCTTGTTCAGCTCAGGGTGAAGCATCTTAGATGGTTAAGCTTTCATTCTCCTGTCATGAGCTTGAGTCCCAAGTCATGTTCAGTAATGCAGTGCTTAAAGTCTTGTTCAGTTCAGCTCCTTGAATCTTGCATAGCTCTTTTAGTTGATTAGAATGTTTTCACTGTTGCTCAGTCCATATGTTTGCTGCTTCTTTTCATCTTTTTAGATTGATTGTTATTCCTGGCAAAAATTTGGTAGCACCTCCCCCTGACCCGGGAGGTAAAGGAATAACAAGGAACATGCCCACGGGGGTGGCATGAACCAACATCTGAGGAGGGTGCCTGAGCAGCCGCCTTTAGAGAAACCACAGAAAACTCAGAGAAAACATCGAACGAGGAACCAGTAGACTGATGCAAGCTATGAGTACACCGGGGAGGTGGTGGCCAAGGAGTACCGGGCTGACAGTCCAAGGGCGTGCCGCTAGGCGGCCAAGGAAAGGGGGGGTGTACCGCTGACAAGCAGAGAGAGGGTGCACCACTGAATGGCCCTGAGGAGAGTGTGCCGCCAAGCAGACTCAAGGAAGGCTGTACCGCCAAACGGCCGCGTGGGAGAGGCGTACCGCTGGGGGCCTTGAGTGGTAGAAAGGCTGGGAGCTTGAGGGTGTGTGGCATGCCACTGGTCCCGAAGGAGGGCAGAGGAGAATGCTCTGGGCATCGAGTGACTCCAATGTGTCAAAGAGAATGGGCTCCCACAGACCCAAGATAGAAGGGGATATCAAGGGTTGTTGTGCGACGGAGAGCCATTGAAGAGGATGAAGCTGGCCATACCCTATCAAGCCAGGAGCAAACCCTATTGACTGCATAAACCAGTGCTACGGGAAATCAAGTAGAACAGGGAGTTGGGAGGTTGAGGGAAGAGAAAGCAAAACCACAAGAGACCGGTGAGAAGAAGACGACAAATGCAGTAAGAAGCAGAACCAAACACTATTTCATTCATGGAAGATTCAGGATGATAAAAAAAAAGGAATCATGGCCCGAAGACCACACATCATACAATGCATCCCTGAACAAATGGAGGGAAGAAAACAAAGAATAGAAAAAAAAGAAAGTTGGAGAGAGGGCTGGAACGAGGAAGGGTAACCATTCCCTGTCCTCCATTCCTCCCCCCTCTGCTACATGCAACACTCCTCTCTTCTTCTTACATTTCCTCTACCTTCTTCTTCTCTTCTTCCTTGCCTCGAACGGGCCTCTTCACACGAAGATGCTCTCTTCTTTCTCTGTGTTTCTTTCCTCTCTCTAGCAAAAATCCATCTCCATCCCCTCTTTTTTGTCTGTGGGGGGCCTTTTATATGCGGACGATTGACGAGGTCGCCTCATGATGGCACTACCATCCGAGGTTGACTTCGATATCTTCCTCGTCAGGCGAAGATCTCCCCTCCTCCAGCCAGAAGGTGACACGGAGACAGGTGCTAGATGGCTTTGAAGTGGCTGGACTGCGCACCAATGGGTCTGCCTATTGACCGTTGTGTCTTCTGCCGGTGCATGCCGTCGGGAGGCTTTCAGCGCTATGCCGCTGGGGAAAGGGCGCATGGCGTTGAGGGCAGAAAGGCTGTGCCGTTAAAGGGCCAAAGGCCTTGCCGCTGAAGGGGCCAAGAAGCCCTGTGTCACTGGAAGGGCCAGGACTTGGTGAAGGAGTGTATAGACTTCATGGGCAAGGCAACCGGGCGATGTACAGACTTGAGAGTTCACAATGTCCATACTTTGGCAGAGCAAAGGCTATACAGACTTGAGCTCAGCTGCAATGTATAGACTTGCAGGGGCTTACGTCAAAAGCGGTGTATAGACTTCATCAATGTATAGACTTTGGCAAAGCAAAGGCTGTATAGACTTTAATTATGCTGCAATGTATAGACTTGCCGGGGCTGGTGTATAGACTTGGAAGCTCAACCGGCGGATGTACAGACTTTGCCAACGTGCGGACTTTGGCAGTTGAACTGGTGGATGTACATACTTCACCAGTGTATAGACTTTGGCAGTTGAACTGGTGGATGTACAGACTTCACCAACGTATAGACTTTGGCTGATGGCTGTACAGACTTCGTTTGAAGCAGCGAGCCAGTGTACAGACTTGGAGCTCGGATGTATAGACTTCGCGTTTGCCAGAACTCTGTACAGACTTCGTACTGTGAGCATACATGAGCCTGTATAGACTTCAGGCATGAATGTATAGACTTGGTGAGACCCTGCATGAAGCGTACAGCTGAAGGGCCAGACGGCCGTGCCACTGGAGCGTGCCACTGAAAGGCTGAAGGGCCGTGCCGCTGAAAGGCTGAAGGGCCGTGTCGCTGAAAGGCTGAAGGGCCGTGCCGCTGAGGGGCCTCAGGCCCGTGCCACTGGAGGGCCTCAGGCCCGTGCCGCTGGAGGCTGAAGGGCCTTGCCGCTGGGGGCTCATGGCCATGCCACTGAAGGGCCTCAGGCCCTTGCTTAAGTAGCTTGAAGTCGTGCATTCTTTGGGATATTTCTTCACCGTTAGGGGCCCGAGGGAGGGTCCCTAGCAGTGTGTTAATTCAGGAGGACATCCTGTGACTCCTCGATCTTTTAATGCGCCCATGCAAATGCGGGGATTTGCCGGGCGGTCGTATCTTCCCGGAGCCCTGGGTGGCCAGTCTCTCCGGGTCTTCTTCCTTTGACTTTGACATTTAATGCGGGGCTCGGCGGGACGTATGGACGTGCAATTTTATGCGACCACAAATGCCCCCACCCACGGGTAGCGCAGGCGAAGGATGAGCCGGGCGGTGCCCGCGGGTGTACTGGTCTCTTTTTCTCTTCGTCGGTGCCGACAGGGTGTTGAGAGCCGACGTGACTTGTTTGTCTCTTCTTCTCTTCGCTAGTGCCGGCGGAGTGTTGAGCATTGACACGGTTCATTGGTCTCTTTGTCTCTCCGTCAGCGCCGACGGGGTGTCGGGAGCTGACCTGGTTTGTTGGTCTCTTTGTATCTTCGTCAATGCCGACAGGGTGCCGGGAGCCGACCTGGTTTGTTGATCTCTTTATCTCGTCGTCAGTGCCGACAGGGTGCCTGGAGCTGACCTGGTTTGTCGGTCTCTTCTGTTCTTTTCTTTCTCTCTCTTTTTTTCCTTGAACCACATTACCGATACAAGTGCCCTTTCGGGTTTTCACCGGCACCGGCCCCCTCTTACTTTTGCCCACGCGCCCTCTCGGGTTTTCACGCGGCGGGGTACCCAAATTTACCCGTAGCGCCCTTTCGGGTTTTCGCCACGGCTGGGTTGTTGCCCTTTTTGCCCTCGTCCCGGAGTAGGGGCGAGTCCGGCGGGGTATCTCTATTTTTAACCCCATTTTTTCTTTCTTTTTGACGAGCGAGTGATACGCAAGTGTCGGCTAGGGCACGAAGCCTTGCGCCGGAAGGTAAGGCTCATTCGTTGGCAAGAAGAAAATGCCAGCGCAACGGGAGAATCCGTGCTGATTCGGACGTAGGGTCCGTAATGGCAATATTGTATGGAGTGGGTGGCTAGGGCACGGAGCCTTGCGCCGGAAAGGGGTGTGTTCGCTGGCAAGGGACGAATGCCAGAGCAAGGGTAGAGGTTCTGCCGAGCCGGGCGTAAGGCCCGTGACGGCGACTTTGTACGAGAGAAGGTGGCTAGGGCACGAGGCCTTGCGCCAAAGGAGAACTTATTCGTCGGTGAGGAATTGATGTTGACGCAAAGGGTAGAGTCGTCCTCACCCGTTCGGACGTCCGTCGGCTCGGAAGAACGTGAGGATGGACCGTTCCAACGGAGACATATATCATGGTGCGCTATTTATATACGTATATATATATATATATATATATATATATATATATATATATATATATATATATATATATATATATATATATATATATATATATATATATGTGTGTGTGTGTGTGTGTGTGTGTGTGTATATATATATATATATATACATGTGAATATATATATATGTTTATTATTATTATTATTTTCTCTTTTTTTCTTTTCCCCTTTTCCCCTTTTTTTTCTCTTTTCTTTTTTATTTTTTTCTCTCTTTTTTACTCCCTCCTTTTTTCTTTTCTTTTCGCTTGCCATATAAAAAGGGGGGGGGGGTTCGAACGGTCACCCCGTTTCGAATTCTCCCTCCCCTCTTTCTCTTTCTCTCTCTTCGGCGGACGAACCCCCCCTCCCTTCTTCTTCTCTTCACCGAACGTCGCCACCGCCGTCGTGGTCGGCGTCGTCTTCACCGGGGTGAGGGGTCGTGACGGAGGGGTCTCGCCCCCTTCTCCTTTCTCCTGCTCTCTCTTCCTCTTCTCCTTTTTCCCCTTCCGTTTTCCTCTTCTTTCTCTTTCTCTTCCTTCTCGTTCTCCTCTTCCTCCTTTGCTCGGGGGCGACGGAGCCCTAGGCTCCCGTCGTCTTCTTCTTCCTCTTTCTCTTTCTTCTTCTTCTTCTCTTCCTTCTTCTTCTCCTCTTTTCCTTCTCCCTTGTTGTTCCTCTTCTTGGCATGGGGGCGGCCATGGCGTCGGACTGTGCCGCTGGCGAGGGCACAGACTGTGCCTGTGGGGGGTTGGCGTGTGTGTGCCGCTGAGTGGCACGGTGTGCCGCTGAGCAGGGGCATGGTGTGCCGCTGGGGCGACCAAAAGGGCGTACCGCTGGGGCGGCCAGGGAGTGTGCCGCTAGGGCGGCCACTGGGGTGTGCCTCTGGGACCACCGAGGGCGTGCCGCCAAGGGGCGTGCCGCTGGGAAGAGACACAGGGTGTGTGCGGCTGGGGCCACTGAAGGCGTGTCGCCAGGGGGCGTGCCGCTGGGAAGAGGCACAGGGTGTGCCGCCAGGGGATGTGGCCTGGGAGTGAAGCTGAGGAAAGAAGACTTCTTCAACTGGAGGACCTCCGGTGTCGCCCTTGGGCACACCGTGACTTTGTTGGGGCCGTCACTCCTTGTGGGCGTGCACCCGTGTTTTCCCTTACGCCTCCGGCCTAGGGTAAACTCTGCCGAAATTTCGTCAAAAATTATTGGCATTCTTTTAATTCAACTGTAGTGTAGCCCCCTTTATAATTCCCTTTCCTTTTACTTTACTTATGCCTTGTTCTGACTTGCGGTATCTTGCCCTTTACAGAGAAATGGCTGCCCCAAGAGATTCTACTGCTTCCGGTGCCGAGCACGTTCCCCCACCTCCGGTGCCAGCAGTCACTTGGTTCAACGTAGAAGACTTGGACAGGGAGCACACCGAGATAGCGGCACTGGCCGGATCGTCGGGCTCAGACACCGAGACAATGGATTACCGCAGGCTTACTCGGGTTGACGGCGTCATGACTTTTGACCGGGCTATGGGGGAGTACCGGAAGGACTTCCCGAAGGACAAGCATCTCGTTCGCTTCCTGAAGCACCTCAGTCACCAGGAGAGGCGGAACTTTCGGGTTGTCAAAGAGGCTGAGCGGACGATTCTGCAGTCCCGGGACAGCCTATTTTACAGTGTTTCGAGGAGCATCCCGATGTACTTAGTGGGGGAAGCTCGGGAGTGGAAGCCCATCTTGGGGCTCGAAGCCGTGCTGCCGGCAGAGGACAAACTAGTGCGGGTGCCTCAGTTCATCCCTGCTCGGTGGGACACATCTGTCGGGCGGGTTCAAAGTGAGCATCCCCGGTTCGGTCTGTTCCTGGCTCCGTTGAAGTGGGGATACAGAGAGGAACCTTTTCTGCTGGACTGCTTGGCCATCCGATTCAAGCATGAACTGGCTCTGGGCTGGTTCGGAGAGTTGAAGCTCAAAGACGCGCACAACTTCCGGGAAGGGGCCCCGATCCTCATCCGGGCTGGCGTCTACCACAGTGTGTACGCCTCCCGGTACAGTTACCCTATCTCCAGGGGTCTTTGCTGCGGGATGATCGAGGTGTTTAATGCAGAGACCAACACCTTTTACACCGCAGAGGGCGAGACTTCGTTAGACCTGTGGAGTCTCAGTCAGCTCAGTGGCTTGCCCATCGACGGGGAGCCTTACGAGGAAGTCTGTCTGCCGGATATGATCAAGGATGAAACCAACGGGGATGGCTACTATTCCCTGGGCTATTCATACCGGTACCTCATGAAGGCGTACCGGGAATTGTATCAGTTGTCGCATGGCGGGAGGCAACCCCCCCCGAGGGGACGGAAAAGGGTCCGCATGGTCCTCTGGGTACGGTATTTCTACGATGGGCTGAAGCAGTATGAGGAGTTCCCACACATTGGCACTACTGCCGACTGAAGAAACGCGCCAAGTCAAAGGTTGACGTGAAGATCCCTTCTCGAGGGCGCCGCGGCGGGCCGAACCCAGATGGGAGTCGACCCATTGACACATTGCGCGGCGTATCTGACGTACTGGCTGTGCTCGTTCGCCATGCCCCACGGGGACGAGACCGTCATTCACCCGGACGCCATTTACCCTGCCTGTCAGATGGCCTGGGGTATCAAGCTGTCTTTGTGCCCGGCCACGCTGTGTCTGATATACAAAGTGCTCGGGGACATCATCCGCCAACAGTTCCCGCGTCAAGCGTGGTATGTGTGCCCACTGCATTTTTTCAATGCGTGGGTCTGTTCTTTATTCCGAGAATTCGCCCCGCGCACCATTCAAGGCTGGGGATTGGTTCCACGGATGTTGGAGTTTGCGAGTGTGGCGTCAAGCTCGATGTCCATGCGACTGTACGACATTCGAGGCAAGTTGATGACGGTGCCCCTTGATGCTGCGGGCACCATCCACTTTTGGACCCTGGCCGCTCACTCAAGTCCATTAGTAAACAGTAACCGGGAGTTCCGAGACGACCAAGTGGAGAAGTATGTGCACCCGATCAGTCAGGAGAACGTGGTTCGCCCGCTATTGGAGCCGGAACTCTGGGCCTGGGCGCTGTCCATCCGTCCCAGTGTGCTGGCCTTCCGCAAAGGGGACAGTTTGCTATTGGAGCCATATTATCCTTTTCGCTTCGGCAGGAATTTTGGATATGACCAGCATATCCCGGCACACAGTGCTCACTTTGAATTACCGGTGCGAAGTCTCCGGGGGAGTCCTACCGCCGAAGCTGCCCGAACCTGGTGGGATTTCTTTCATCGGGCAGACAGTGCCAGCTTCCGGGTGCCGGCCCCGGGTCGGGTTCCACAGGTGACCCCCGAATATGTGAAGTGGTGGAACGCCCGGACAGCTTTTTACTGGCTATGCCGGACCGACTGCTGGGACGGGGCAGAGAGAAAGTTTCTGAGCCGACAGCCAGTGCCGGTGCTGGATATTGACCCGGAGCACCTACTCCGATTGAGGCACAGCAAGGAACAGGAAGTTGCCGCCTACATAGTTGCGCGCAAGGCAGCTCGTGAGACCAAGCCAGCGCTGCAGGCCAAACTGCCTCCTGTGGCAAAGGATGATTTCAAGAAGACCTTGCGAGACCTCTGCCACATCGGGAGTGACCACCTAGAACTGATCAACTATCCATTCCCCATGGAGGAAGAAGGCACCCCGGTGAGGAGCTGGCGACCGGAGAGGGATGCACTGTGTCCCTATCGCACATTTGTGAGGAGGGAGGAGCGGAACCCGGAGAATTACAAGGACACCACGTGGCTCTACGTCCTCCTTCGAGTGCACGGGTTGAAGATTGAAGATTCAGCCATGGTCATCTTGGGCAAGCGCCTCCACATCGCCTACTACTATGCCGAGGATGGGGGATGGACCATTTCAACCTCTTTTGTCACCTGGCTGCCAAGAAGCATGCAGACCTGGCTGCCCTCTCAGATCGCTGCCCGAAAATTGAAGACGTATGCTGGCTGGTCCGAGAGGCGGCTCGTCGGGACAAGGAATCGTCCCTTAGCTATTGGCCGATAACGTTACGGCTGTACACTGGCCCCCACGGTACTTAGTGTTTTCTTCCTTCCCTTGTGTTCCTCAGTGCTGACCTTTCTTGAATATTGGACGTTGATCGGGTCCTTTATTTCCCCCTTTTTTTTGACAGATCACCCCGACAGCACTCAACTGGCGACGTATCGTAATCTCCTGCGGCAGGCAAGGAAACCTGGTTACTTCGAGGAGGTGCCAGCGGCTCCGACCACGACCCCCCTGCCCCCGCCTGCGAAGAGGTCCCGGGCGAAATCGCCCGTGAAGAAGGCTGTGGATGCTGCTAAGGCTGCTGGGCGGAGAGAGGCCAAACACAGAAAGACTGAGGCCTCCAAAGCCACGCCGACCGCTCCCCCGACACCCGTAATCTCCTCATTCGAGGAATTCGAAGCTGCTCAGGCCGAGCCGAGTCGGTCTGCAGGTTGGGTCCCTTCTGCTCTTCGAGGCTCTTCAGAGTTTGTTGAGATGCTAAGAGGGACGCTCCTTGTGACACCCGTGTCCTTTTGTTTCAGCTGTCGTAAAGAGGCCCGCGCCTGTGACCCACGAGGCGGTAGAATCCGTCGAAGAGACCTTCTTCGCCCCAGCTCCTGCTGCCGAAGTCGAAGGAGGTATAGCACTTTCTCGAGCGGTCATTCGTTTAATTTTCTTCGTTCCTCAAAATTTTGCGGGCCTGACCGAATCTGGATTTTGCCTTGCTTATGCAGGAGCTGATGTGGCGGTCCCAGAACCGGAGGCGGCCCCAGAGGCATCCCGGTTCGGGCAGATATATCGGAAGAAGGGGCGGCGGTCAAGGAAGGCGCGACTGCCGACCCCGATGTTGAGGCGGGGGCTGCCTTGCCAGCAAAGGAGGTGCCCACCAGCCCTAGATCTTCGTCGGGCGAGAAGGTAGACTACGGCTACTCCTCCGACGAAGTACTCTCAACTGAGGGTGTCCCCGGAGAACCCCTACTTCAAGTTCCTGCCTGGAAAGCCCCGGTACTGTCTGTGTCTCTTAGCCTGGTGAAGCAGGCGCCCGTAAGTGCGAACCTGTTAATTCAGGTTTTCTTTCTTTAGGCCCTCGGCTAATCTTCTTGATCTTATTGTTTTTGGCTTTCAAAGGGACAGGCCCCGTCAGAAGATGTAGAGATCCAAGTTCCGGGGGCGAGAGCTATCAGGCGAGAGACAGCTGCTGTGGCTTTGTACGAATTGGCGTCCCTGGCCGAGGCTGTGCGGCGAGAGGAGGTCGTGGCGAGCTCCGGTATTGCTGTTTCGACCGCCAAGGTCTCATTTCGGGAAGAAGCGGCAGTGGCTGTGAGTGCATAGTTTCCTCTTCTTTCCTTCTGAGCTCTCGCTCGGAGTTATTGATTTAATCGAGGCAATACAGGCTCGTGCTTCTGAAGGAGCCGTGGAGACCTCTACCCCAGCCACCGAAGCCCTAGAAGAGGGAGAGATAGCACCAGAGGTCGAAGTGCAAGTGCCGGTGGTACCCGAAGTCGAGACTCGGGAGGAGACAATTTCTGAAGTTGCTGCCCGGGGAGAGGTAACGCCGGAGAGCAGCATAGTGCCTGCGGGCGAGGTAAGCAGGTTAATACGCTGGGCTTTCTTAAAGATTCAATGATTTATTCCACTTTGTAAACGGCTAACTTCTCTTCACATGGCCAGGTGACAACAACGCCCCACAGAGCACGCGCGCCTCGGGCTCGTAAAGCCGTCCCCAGGTGGAGCTCATCTTTCCGCGTGCATGCGGCTAAAAGGCTGAAGTTGCTTCTGGGGCCGGACGTGGTGTCCTTGACGTCTCTTCTACAGATGGGAGCCGTCCCGCATTTGGTGATCCCACTGCCACCGATCCCGACACTGGTGATACCCGAGGAAGCCCGACTTCTAGGGAAGATATTGGCGATCCTCCACGAGCATTCAGAGGAATTCCAGGCAGGGGGAGATGAAAACTTCCCGGGAGCGACACTGGACCCGCCCGCCATAGAGACTTCGCCAGCCGAGGTGGCGGAGGCCGAAGCAACTTTGTCTGCCGGGGCTCTAGTTATGATGGAGAAGGCGGCATCGTCAGGTTCGGGACCTGCCCGGTCTATGGAGCTGGAGCAGCCGCTCATCATGGCGGGGTCGAACGTCTCCGTTATGGTCTCTCCCTCACCTGTGGCGGTGGCTGGTCAGGGGTCATCTTTGGAGGCCGGGAGACCCCTCCTTTCATTTGTGGCCCTTCCGGGTAGCTCGGTCGTGGTCGACACAGAGCTGTGGGTGGCTGTGGACAGCGAAGTCAGCTTAGACCCACCCGTCGTCCCTTCTGTCAGCCATGTGAGCTCGGAACTGCCCGTCCGCCAGACCCTATTGGTATTGCGCTCGATGGTTGTCGCCGACCCGACGCTCACATACCAGGGCGCGAAAGCTATTGTGGAGCAACTGACCAAGGCGTTGCAAATGATGGGCTGCCCACTGGAAGAATGGTCGCGACGTGTTCTCTTATTGTTGAAATACGCAAACCGTCGCGCATTCCCTGAGATGCTAGCCCCGACCGAGCTCACAGCTATCGGTGCCCAGAGGGACGAGTATCTGGAGGCACTGGCTGTTCGGAGAGACAGCCGGGAGCAACATCAAGGAGCCTTGGATAGGTACAATGCCGACATTGATGCCTTGGGGAGTCGGATAGAGAAACTCCGGGGCTGGCTTACCCAGGCAGAGTCTGACCTGGTCAAGGCAGAGACGGCTAAGGCCCAGGAGGCTGAAGAGTTGGCCGTTGCTGAGGCAGGCGTGGCCTCTGTGACGATAGAATTGGAACGCCTCGAGGCGCAGGAGGGCCGCCTGCGTGAGATGATAAGCTTCCCTTACGTCGGGATCCTCCCTTTTGAGGACATCTTCCGAGGGCTAGAATAGCCGTCGATTCCCCTTCCACTCCCTTCTTTGCATGTCACACCGGGGTATGCCCCGAGGCCAATGTAATTTTTTTCTGAAAAGAATACAATGCAATTATTTCATGTGTCTATGGTATGCGTGTGGTGTCAGACAGTTTCTTCCCTCCCTTTCTTTTTCTTGCTATGTGATGGAACGCAAGTTCACGTTAACAGTTTATTCGGGGAGACCCTGATGAGATCTGCATATGAGCATAGGAGAGTGCTCGCCCCTTCCAGAGGGGGGACGAGGGGACCACTCCACCATGTCCATAAAGCGACTCAGTCGAATGATGTCACCGGTATGTTTAACCCAAGTAGGTTGATCCAACCTTGGAGAGGCGGAGAGAAGAATTTGATCATCCGGCGACCCGGACGGGAGGTATTGGTCAGAAGGGGTTTTCGTCGCCCGAAGGGACGGAGAGAAGAGTTTGTTCGTTCAATGACCCCGACGGGAGGTCTTGGTCAAAAGAGGGTTGTTCATCTACGCCGACAGAGTGCCGATGACAGGTGTGGTTTATTTGTCTCTGGGTGTGTTCGTTGGTACGGGTGAGCGCCAACGCAAGGAGGAGGGTTGATTCCCCGATCCCGAGCGAAAGGTCCGGTTAGGGTATTCTTCGTCAGTGCCGACAGAATGTCAAGGGCTGACAAGGTTGATTCGTTTATTGGAATATTCGTTGGCACGGGTGAGTGCCAACGCAAGGAGATGGGTTGATGCCCCAATCTCGGATGAAAGGTCCGGGTGGGGTATTTTTCATCAGTGCCGACAGAATGTCAAGGGATGACAGGGTTGATTCGTTTATTAGAATATTCGTCGGTACGGGTGAGTGCCAATGCAAGGAGATGGGTTGATGCCCCAATCTCGGACGAAAGGTCCGGGTGGGGTATTTTTTGTCAGTGCCGACAAAAATGTCAAGGGCTGACAGGGTTGATTCGTTTATTGGAATATTCGTCGGTACGGGTGAGTGCCGACGCAAGGAGACGGGTTGATGCCCCAATCTCGGACGAAAGGTCCGGGTGGGGTATTTTTCGTCAATGCCGACAAAAATGTCAAGGGCTGACAGGGTTGGTTCGTTTATTGGAATATTCATCGATACGGGTGAGTGCCAACGCAAGGAGACGGGTTGATGCCCCAATCTCGGATGAAAGGTCGGGGTGGGGTATTTTTCGTCAGTGCCGACAAAATGTCAAGGGCTGACAGGGTTGATTCGTTTATTGGAGGGGCTGAATCCTCCTCTTCTTTTCTTTCTTTTTTTTCTTTTCTTTCTTTTGTTCCCTCTTTTTTTCTCTTTTTTTTTCTTTCTTTTCCTTTTTTTGTCTTTCTTTTCCTTCTCTTTCTTTTCCTTTTCTTTTTTTTTTCTTCTCTTTTTTTTCCTTTTTTTTGGTATGCGCGTGTTCCCCTTTGGTCGCTTCCCTTGTGGTCCGTAACAGGCGGCAAGCAAACTATTAAAGCAATTGAAAGCAAATCCGCCCGCCGTGGGGCGGGTAAATGTATTATTCATTGAATGGAGGAAGTGGAGCGTGATACAATCTTAGATGCCTACCATTAAGGGGTGGAAACTGGACCTCCCCCCGATGATCGACTATCACATATGCCCCGCCTTCATAGACCTTTTGGATTACATAGGGTCCAAGCCAATTTTCATTCAGCTTGCCCTTGGAGTTGGAAGCCATGACTTCACTCTTTTTGACCATAACGAGGTCACCCTTCTTGAATTCACGCTCTTTGACGAGCTTGTCGAAAGTGCGAGCTATTCGGGCTTGATAGATCTGGATGTTCTGCTGGGCGTGAAGCCGCTTCCCATCTAGGTCGGAGAGCTCTTCGAGCCTTCGCTCGACATTTGTTTGCTCTTCATGGACTAGCCCGTGTTGGATTGCGACCCGAAGGGAGGGTATTTCCAGCTCAATGGGGACGAGTGCCTCTGATCCATACACTAAAGAGAAGGGTGAACAACCCGTCGGAGTTTTGTATACAGTTCGATATGCCCACAGGGCCTCATACATTTTCTCTTCCCAGTCCCTCTTGTTAGAACTAACAATTTTGGACAGGAGAGCACAAAGAGTCTTGTTGAAAGCTTCAGCCAAACCATTGGCTTGTGGGTTGTAGGGGGTTGACATTCTCCAGTCGATCTTGTACTTCTCGGCCAGCCGGTAGACTTTCTGGTTGCGGAAGTGACTTCCATTGTCTGAGATGATTCGGTTTGGCGTACCAAACCGGAATATGATGTTGCGCCAGACGAATCTGGTGACGATCTCACCAGTCACTTCTCTCAAAGCAACGGCTTCTGCCCAACGGGAGAAGTAATCAGTTGCCGCCAAAATGTATTTGCACCCGGCGGATGACGCGGGTAGTGGGCCCACGACGTCTGTTCCCCACTGGGCGAACGGCCAGCTAGGCAATGTCGGATGTAGCGGCACGGGCGGCCTCCTGGGTACTGTGGCATGCTCCTGGCATTTCTGACAAGACTTGGTGTACTTGCAGTAGTCATCAAACATGGTTGGCCAGTAGTAGCCAAGCTTCTTTATTTCAATTTTCATCTTTGGTCCCGCCTGGTGTGCACCTGCTGTTCCGGCGTGGACTTCTTTCATGACCCTCCAAGCTTCTTCCGTGGATAGGCACCGCAGGAGTACTTTCCATTTGGCATCCGCCATAATTCGGAATAGGATCCCGTTCCGGACCTCATAAGAGTCCTTTGTTCTGATCAGCCTGATCTTTTCTTCTCTCTACTTGGGGAATTGCTGGTATTTAAACCATTGCATGAGGGAATCCCTCCAGTCCGGTAGGCCGACAGCTTCTGCTGCAGCGACCTCCAGTTCTTCTTCTTCTGGCTCTTCTATCATGCTAGGCACCTCGCTGATTCACCACCCGGATGCTAAGAGACCAATCAGGCGGGACTGCTAATGAGCTTGCCAGTTTTGCCAGTGCGTCGGCTTGTTCATTTTCTCCCCGGGCAACATGGCCTATCTCAATAAGGTAGAATTGTTCCATGAGCTGCTTTGCTTTAGCATGGTAAGGCAGCAGCTCAGGCTTTCGGACATCAAACTACCCTTGGACTTGCTTGACGACTAGTAACGAATCACCAAATACTTGCAGCATTCTAATCTCCATCTGCAACGCAACTTGGAGACCAATAATCAGAGCCTCATACTCCGCCTCATTATTTGTGCAAGGTTTATTGATTGAGCAAGATGTATGCAATACTTCTCCCTCGGGGGATTTGAGGACAATGCCGGCCCCTGCCCGTACTTTTGTATGTCCGGACGGGGCCGTTTCTGTTCTCGAAGCTCCATCGAAGTGCAGCTGCCAAGCGACCTGTTGGACTTGGTCCACCTCCAGCGTTTCATCTTCGGGCAGCTCTGTAGCCAATAAGAAATCTTCGGGCACAGGATGTGCTGCAAAGAATTCGGCCACAGCTTGACCCTTAACGGCCTTCTGCGGCACGTAGGTGATATCAAATTCCAATAGCAGCACGGCCCATTTGCCGAGACGTCCCTTCAGGACTGGCTGGGAGAGAATGTGTTTGACTGGATCGGCCTTGGAGATCAGGCTCACTTCATGGGAGAGCATGTAATGCCTCAACTTCTTGACTGCGAAGACCAGGGCAAGATAGACCTTCTCGATCGGGGTGTATTTTGCTTCTGCCCCCACTAGCCTCTGGCTGAGATAATAGAGGGCCTGCTCCTTCCCCTCATCATTGTTCTGAGCGAGCATTGCCCCTAGGGAGCATTCGGTGGCGGCTATATATAGAATAAGCGGCCTCCCCTTAACAGGTGCCCCCAGCACAGGCGGGGTCCTTAAGTAGTCCTTCAGCTGATCGAAGGCCTTTTGGCATTCCTGGTTCCAGTTAAAACGTGCATTCTTCATCATCAATCTGTGGAATGGCTGACAGCGCCCCGACAAATTGGAAATAAATCTTCGGATGTAGGCCAGCCGGCCCTGCAGGGATCTTAGCTCTCCTAGATCCTTCGAAGGAGGCAGCTCCTGGATGGCTTTTATTTTGAAAGGGTCGATCTCGATCCCTCTGTATCGGACAATGAAGCCGAGGAACTTCCCGCTGGAGACGTTGAAGGCACACTTCATCGGGTTCATCTTCAGCTCGTATTGCCGGAGCCTTTCGAAGATGACTCTAAGGTCCTTCAGGTGATCTTCCTTTTTTTTATCTTGACGACCAAGTCATCATTGTAGCATTCGACTTTGTTGTACAGCAGCTCATCGAATATTTTGGTCATCGCCCGCTGGTAGGTGGCACCGGCGTTTTTGAGGCCGAAGGGCATTCTTTTGTAATGGAATATTCCTTTGGGTGACCGGAAGGCCGTATGAATTCGGTCGTGCTCAGCTATCCAGATTTGGTTATAGCCGGACGATCCATCCATGAAGGACAGGGCCTCGTGGTCAGTGGTTGCGTCAATCATCACTTCAGTGATAGGCACCGGGAAGTCATCTTTTGGGCAGACTTTGTTCAGGTCGCGAAAATCCACGCAAATCCTTATCTGTCCATTCTTCTTCTTCACTGGCACAATGTTGGCCAACCAGGTAGTATACTGGTTCTCAGCTACGAAATCGACATCTATGAGCTTGTCGACTTCTTTACAAATTTGGTGTATCAGTTCCGGTCTCTTGCGCCGGGGAGACTGTTTCACTGGCTCGACCTTGGGGTCGATGGCAAGAACATGTTGAGTCACGGCAGGACTCAGGCCGGGCATCTCCTTATAATTCCAGGAAAAATAGTCCCGGAACTCTTGTAGCAACTTGATATACCGTCCCCTCTCCTGTAGAGGAAGAAGGGCACTTAGAAAGGTCGGCCTGGGGTCGCCCTCCGTGCCCAGGTTAATTTCGATAAGTTCATCTACTATGGCCTGACTGCCATCTTCAATTTCTGGCGGTGCTGGCAATAAGTCGACGAAATCTTGATCTTCGCCGTCTTCTGCTTCAAGGACGCCATAGACGTCATCCCGCTTCGCCTCGTTGGGCGGTGAGGCTCTGCTGGTATCTCCCTGTTCCAGGCTGGCAGGCTGCGGCTCCGAGGGGTCCTCCTGTGCTGAGAAGTGAAGAGTTTCTCCGGGGTCTTCTTGGTAGTCATCATAGACGGCTCCAACTGGGGGCGAAGTGATGGATTGTCGCACCAGGGGCTGGTTCTCCGCCAGCGGCCGGGGTTGCCCATTCTCCACCACCCCTTCAAAGATCTGGTGCTGGACTGACACCATGTAGATATTTCTTTCGGGGTTGCCTGTCGCATGAGGGCGTGGTGGAGCTACCACGTAATCTCCCATTCTGAGCTCATCTTTCTCAATCAAGTCCTGAGCAATGTCCTTGAAGACGTAGCAGTCTTCTATGGAGTGACCCAGTATTTGGTGGTATGGACAGAACAAAGGATCACCACTTCTGCGAGCATCTTGCGGCCTCTTGGGCCTTGGGAGGGTAACATTGCCATAGTAGCAAGCCCATTCAAAGATCCCTCGGGTTTTATTCCTCGGGAAGGAGTAGGGCCTTCGCATTCTCTCTTGTAATGTGGGATTCCGATCGGACGGCTGTCTGACTGGGGAAATAGTTGCGCCTCTGGTCTCCTCTCTCCAGTGCATAGGGATGTTCGGGATGGCCCCCCGGGGTAGGTGCATGCTGATATTCTGCTGGCGGAAGATATCCCCAATCAAGTCAGATATGAGTGCAGTTACTTCGGCCAACTGAGCCTTCAGCATCTCGATTTCTCGCTGCTGTTGATAGCACATGGCAAACAGGGCGGAGTCGCACCGAGGGAGGCCCGGAGTTCGACTTGCCTCTTTGCCTTTTACATCAGTGTCCGACGAAGGCAATGACGGCCCGTCGCTGGAGTCGTTCGGGACCGCTCCCTCAGAGGAGGACGGGGCCTTCCCCTTGTTCTTGCAGGGAGGCGGCTTCCATAAGAATACCTCCTCGTCCTGATCTTCACCGACTGAAGGCTTAAGGTACCGCCGACCTTGCACTTCCTATGGGCCTTGGGCGCCCGTGAGGCTGCTGCCGCTCAGAGCCGAGACCGATATAATGTCAGCTTCGTAGGAATCCTCTAATGAGAAACCTAATCACTGGTGCCGAGTGATTTGCAACAACCTCCGGTCCAGGTTTGGTGGGTTCCACATCTTCTCGAACATGTCCTTCTGACTGGAGAGCTGGCGAAAGGGGACCCCTTGTTTCCTGGTCATTCTGGCTACACGACCAGTCATGTCGGGCAGTCCCGTGATCGGGACGAGTGGGTCATGCAGTTCGTGAGGGAGTTTACAATCATCGTCCCCTTTGATCGGGTGTTCATTAGCCACATAGAAAATAGTGGACCATCCTCCGGGGTTAGGCACCTCAAAGGTCCTCAAAGGTTCAGCCGCTTGGCAGTCAACTTCTGCGAGAGGCTTGATGATCCCGAACGGGACCCTGATGTCCTCCAGCAAGTCTTCGAGGTGCAGCAACCCCGGTGCGGGGTAGATGGAAAGGGGAGTGGCTTTGAATACTCCTTCTACCCCAGAAACAAATGCTACTTGACGGGGAGCCACATATCCTGGCGTCGGTGGAGGGAACCAACCGTCCGGCTCTGCCTTCATCTTTCCCTTGTCTAAGGTGACTTGGGGAGTTTGCTTCGGCTTTTCTAGATATAGGTTGGCATCTGAGAGATGGGACTCGAACACCTCAAAAGGGTGGAGGTCGGCAAAGATTCTCTCCTCCTTCCCGTCGCCAGAGTACTTGATGCATTGATGCAGAGTAGACGGCACGACCCTGTTCTGGTGCAGCCAAGGCCAGCCGAGTAATGCTTTGTAGGAGGTACCAGAGTTAATAACATGAAATTGGACCTTAGCCGTGAAATCACTGAGAGAGAGGTTAAACTCTGCAATCCCCATGGGGACCTCACACTTCTGGTTGAAGCCGGTGATCTTAACATTCTTGACCTCGATCAAATGCACGTCGAAGTAATGTTTTTGGTATACTCGGTAAGGGAGTATGTTCACTACCGCCCCAGGGTCAATCAGTACCCTATTGATGGGGTGCCCATTCAGCTGCCCTTTCATGTAGCGTGGTCGGTTGTGACTGCAGGTAGGCATGAGCATATCTTCTTCCGTGAAAGCCACCGCTACCTCGGGTGACATTTCTGCAAGGCAAGCCTCCACATAAGCTGGCGTCTGGAGTGCTGCGATGACAGCCCGCCGTGTCTCTTCATCCAGAGATAGAATCTCCCAGATGGTAAACCTGGCTGGGATCTTCTTCAAGTGCTTGACTATTCTGTTGCCGGCTCAGACCTCGAGCAACTTCATCTCTTCGGCTCTGCTACGCCTGCCCCCAGTCTGGGCCTGGGGAGCCGACTCAGGGGGAGTCTCCTCTGCCGAGTTAGGTATTACTTGGGCTTGCGGGGCCTGTTGGGTTTCTGCCTTCTCTTGCATGAACTCAGTAAGGTTCAGGATGTTGCCAGTCTCTTCCCTTGACAGAGGAGGACTTGCCACGAGTGGGGCCGAGAGGCTACTTGCTTCTTTGACCTGTCGAGACTCTCGGGGGCATGACTGCCTTTCCCCTTGGGTTGTTAGAAACTCAATGAATGAATGGGTATTCTGGCCAATCGGCTCTCCGGGGTAGAGACCCGAGGGAGGGGGAATCTCCATGCCTTGGATCCTAGGCTCAGGGATATGATATGGCTGTTCTCCCCTGAGCAGGATGTTGTTGTTGGCCTGAGGAGGGCGTCCCCATTTCCTTCCCGACTTGGTGGCATGCTGGGAGGTGGATGCCTCAGCCTGGTTCACTTCTGATGGCTCAATGGGCATCTCTTGCTCTTCCTCCCCCAGAGAGAGGGCAGTGTCAAACAACCCTGACAGGGTGTTGCAGGAGAGAACAACCCCGCTCTTCTTCTTGTTTCTGGGCCTTTTCTTCTTCTTTTTCTTCTTTTCTTCAGTGGCTGGCAACTGGCCTTGGGGAGGCTCACCCCACAAGAGGGGCTCTTCCTTTGCTTCGACTTCTGCTTCTGGCGCCAGTTCGAGTGATTCTGATACGGGATGAGACCACGGACACGACAAGCTCGCGGTTGTCCCTTAACGAGGGAAGCGTCGGGCGTGCGCGGTTGAGAAATCGGCAAGAGCTAGGGTGGTCGGCTCGCACTTTAGTGCCCGGATCGGGTCACGGGACGGTCTCGCACTCTCACGCAGCAGCGGTAATGAATAGATAAAGCGAGCTAGATATCCCTACACATGCTCTCTAGCAGTGGCATAAACAAATATATATGAAGTAAGCAAAATGCCAAGAAGGGAGCGAATGCGATACCTCCACGCGCTCGGCGTGGGGACGACAGACCCAGCCGAAAACTCGTACTTTCGGGAAACTTAACACACAATAATTACAGCAATGGGAACATGCCCACTCCACGCAGGGAGGTAAAGGGCTATACAAATGGGCCCGGGAGGACCGAATTCGGGTTGACGGGCAGCTTCGGGGGTTGATTCGGCTACACGCGTGTTCACGACCGTGGGGCCCACGTGCTGTCCGGAAGGGCCGTGTGCGACCCGGTGGTACCGCTGTAGTGGAGACACTTGGAGAAGCACTCCCCGGGCTGGCGGCACGCTGGTTCGCCGGCCGGAGGCCGGGCGGCTCCGTTCGGCACCGGTCGAAAAAACCGATCGGAAATCTGCCGGTTCTGTATTTCAGCGCGCGCTCCGGCGAGAACGAACGCTGCGATCAGCACTGGTGTCGGAATGCGACGAGATCAGAGCCGTTGGAAAGCTGCCTCGAAGTACTACAATCTAGTGGCCTTAAACAAAATTCACCAGATTTGTACTTTGTGTTGGCGAATTTTAGATGCTGCTGTTGTACAGTAATCGAAGACTCGGATCTGTAGAGAACTTTCCTGTTGATTGCCTTTGACCGTGAAGTAGATGTCCGAATTTGAAGATGTGTTCTTCAGCAAGGTTGTAGGAAATCGAACAAGGAAACCATGACTATTTTTGGATCTGGATTTGGAGGTGGTGGTGATTTGTTCTAATTTTGGAAGTGGAGGGTGGTCGGATCTGGGATCTGACTAAAAACACTGTATCAGAGGAAGAAGATGAATTTCTAAAAATAGATAGAAGGTTGATAAAATATTAAGAACATTTGTGGAGGTAGGGGGTGATGTACAGAACTCTCAGAAAAATTAGGAGGGTTTGGAAAAATCAAAAAGATGGTCGGAGGGGGAGAACTCAGAGGTTCTGTCACTGTAGACAGAAACTTGGCAGATCTGGGATGACAGGTTAGACGAAAATGTAAAAATACTAAAAGATGGAATTTTGGCGTGAGACTTTAGGTGGATCTTGGGATGCAAGGGCTGAACACACCATAAAAAATTCAGATCAATCCATGCTCGTGGCTGAGACAGACAATTCGTGGAAGCCTCTGTGGTCGGACGAAGATAGAACTGCAGAGGCGGCTCGATGGCGGCACGAACGGCGGCGGCGGCGGCACAGACGATCACCGGAGGTTGAGAGGAGATGATAGAAGGTAGAATCACTCTAGAACTTGAGGTTTGAGGAGAGGAACCAGGGGGAGAGGGGCTGGGGGCGTAATATGCTCCTTGCTTACACACAAAAACTCTGATTTTTCATTTCTTCATTAATCTCTAATGACACTATACATAGGCTTATATAGAAAATGGCAAGGGGTGGGGGGCTGGGAATTTCGTGGGAAATAAGTCATTTTCTTCCCCCATGTGGGCAAAACTCAAAAAAAAAAAAATTTACATATGAATGGAGCACTCCTTTGACTAGGTAGGTAAGGTAGGTGGCCAACCTTTGAAATTTTAACCCCTTTGTCTCCCATGTGGTCAATTAGCATTCAAACCTTCTAGATGGCCACCTAGGATGGTTGACCAGCCCCACATGGATGAGGTGGACCAATGGGGAAGGGGAGGGGGCCCCCTAACTGGACCTACTACACATTTGCATAAAAACCCACACAATCCTCGGGAATGACACATTGGCTTACAAAGCCTTACAATTGTACATATACTTTCCCAAGGATATAAAAGTAAATAAAAGGACTCAAATGTAAAAATAAAAGTTAATGCTCGACGTCGATTCCCATCAACTCTCCCCGGGTCGGAGGAACTCGACCCCGTCGAGTAGGGGTATGGATGCTCGAGTACTCCGGCAGATCCGTCACCGTGCCGAGTAGCGCGGGTATGCTCCACTCCAAGTGACCGTCACCTGCTCAATCCATATATACTCGATATGCACAAGCTGCTACGAGCTAGAGGTGGACACTCCGGGTGGGGCACTCTCAAAAGGGAAGGAAGCAGCTCGAAGACTCACTAGGAATCACCGCTGAGTCCCTGTAGGTGACTGATCCGGGTATAGATGTAGAACTGATCCCATACTCATCGAGTGAGTCTACTCGCTTTCACACTCATAAGGGACTGACATCGACGAGCTTGCACACGACATATGCAGACTCACCATGCACTAACACACATATGCAAACCACACAAATATGAAACCGACTCATACATGACTCTAGACACACCTATTGTTAGTCAGACCCGTACATAGGTGACGGCGGACCAGGACACCCGAATGTGTGCCATGCATGCATGTTATGTAACAGGAGATGGGTGGTATGGGGAACACCTAAACATCCAAGTATGACCCAGTCATGCATGGACGGCCCTTTAGATTTGGGGGACTTGAGAGGGCTAGGAGGGCCGAATGTTGTTGTATCGTGGACGGGCTTGGTGGGTGTAAATGACCCGGCCCGTGGGGTAGGAGTGTGATAGTGGACTCCCTTGAAGAAATGAACTATATAAGGTGGGTCATGGGGTCCACTAAGGAATGGGTCAAAGGGATCGAAGAAGGTATGACCCCTTGTGGTGGGCTCCCCCAAGTCACGGTCCCACGTGTAGATGTTTTGAAGGTGTGGATAGTCACCTTCTTGCATTGTGATGGGTGGGACGGGGACCGTAAGCAAGAAGTATGATTCCTCCCTCGGACAAAAGGGTATGGATTCAGGCTCGGCCGGTAAGGGAAGGAGTAAGAGGATCTCCGTGGTGACATAATCCACGGTGCACTCGGAGGTAATGGACCCATAGGCCGGATGGGTGAAGCTAAGACTAGCGGGTTGGTCGAAGCCTCGGGCCAATAAATGTGTAAAGGTCAACTGCCGGTCTAACCCTTTAAGAAGGTCGTCCAATGTGTCCACATAGTGACGAGACCGGAAGGTGGTATGAAATGAGTTGCTTGACACTAGTGGTAGTGTGGGGTCCATTGATGGGAAGGGAGGTGGGACCAAGCCATCCTTGAGCCAACTAAGAAGCAGCTCGGCTATGAAAAACGTACCCGTTAGAAATACGGGTGGCTCGGGCCTTGGTGGTTCCAAATGAGAGGATTCCGAATCAAATTCGAAAATAGAGATGGATGACATTGGAACTCTCTTGAGTGGTGAAGGCCATGGTGTAGGCGGCTGGGAGGTGGATGCTTGTCGAAAGCCACCATACCGAGAAAAGTGTGACTCAAATGGTTCGACCACTAGAGCGACCGAATAGGATTCCGCTAGAGAGAATGCATTGCGGATAAGACATTCCAATTGGAAGTGAAGGCGCAAACCTCTCCGGAACTGAAATGCGGCCGTGTTGCTCTCCTCTCCCAAGCCATGTTCCAACCAATACTTATGATATGCCCGAAGGTACTCGGACACGGACCTATCACCTTGGACGGGTCGACATGGGTGGGCCATAGTTGCCAAAATACAGGAATGGATCCCTAGGAATGGATATGCAAGGCCATTTGGGCAAGACACTAGACACGACCCTAAGTAATGTAAAGTTGGAATGCATGCACACTAAGGACCCTAGACGTAAACCAAGACTTGGTACGTGGCGAAGATAATTGACCCGAAGGTCACTCGCGCAAGTGTGCGGCCTTCCCGATAGGCGTAGCCTAACGTTCGGACAACACCTTTTGATATACCGAGTAAAGGGATGTAAATGCAAAAAGACACTTTTTTTTGTTTGTTTTAAAACAACGCTGACCCTAAACACGACTTAGACATAAATGACTAATGAATGACACTTTTTTTTTTGGACACCCTAGACTCAAACTCGCTCTGATACCAAATTGATGCGGGACGAGACCACGGACACGACAAGCTCGCGGTTGTCCCTTAACGAGGGAAGCGTCGGACGTGCGCGGTTGAGAAACCGGCAAGAGCTAGGGTGGTCGGCTCGCACTTTCGTGCCCGGATCGGGTCACGGGACAGTCTCGCACTCTCTCGCAGCAGCGGTAATGAATAGATAAAGCGAGCTAGATATCCCTACACATGCTCTCTAGCAGCGGCATAAACAAATATATATGAAGTAAGCAAAATATCGAGAAGGGAGCGAATGCGATACCTCCACGCGCTCGGCGTGGGGACGACGGACCCGGCCGAAAACTCGTACTCCCGGGAAACTTAACACACAATAATTACAGCAATGGGAACATGCCCACTCCACGCAGGGAGGTAAAGGGCTATACAAATGGGCCCGGGAGGACCGAATTCGGGTTGACGGGCAGCTTTGGGGGTTGATTCGGCTACACACGTGTTCACGACCGTGGGGCCCACGTGCTGTCCGGAAGGGCCATGTGGGACCCGGTGGTACCGCTGTAGTGGAGACACTTGGAGAAGTGCTCCCCGGGCTGGCGGCACGCTGGTTCACCGGCCGGAGGCCGGGCGGCTCCGTTCGGCACCGGTCGAAAAAACTGATTGGAAATCTGCCGGTTCTGTATTTCAGCGCGCGCTCCGGCGAGAACGGACGCTGCGATCAGCACCAGTGTCGGAATGCAACGAAATCAGAGCCGTTGGAAAGCTGCCTCGAAGTACTACAATCTAGTGGCCTTCAGAAAAATTCACCAGATTTGTACTTTGTGTTGGCAAATTTTAGATGCTGCTGTTGTACAGTAACCGAAGATTCAGATCTGTAGAGAACTTTCCTGTTGATTGCCTTTGACCGTGAACAAGATGTCCGAATTTGAAGATGTGTTCTTCAGCAAGGTTATAGGAAATCGAACAAGGAAACCATGACTATTTTTGGATCTGGATTTGGAGGTGGTGGTGATTTGTTCTAATTTTGGAAGTGGAGGGTGGTCGGATCTGGGATCTGACTAAAAACACTGTATCAGAGGAAGAAGACAAATTTCTAAAAATAGATAGAAGGCTGATAAAATATTAAGAAAATTTTTGGAGGTAGGGGGTGATGGACAGAACTCCCAGTAAAATTAGGAGGGTTTGGAAAAATCAAAAAGGTGGTCGGAGGGGGAGAACTCAGAGGTTCTGTCACTGTAGATAGAAACCTAGCAGATCTGGGATGACAGGTTAGACGAAAATGTAAAAATACTAAAAGATGGAATTTTGGCGTGAGACTTTAGGTGGATCTTGGGATGCAAGGGTTGAACACACCATAAAATATTCAGATCAATCCATGCTCGTGGCTGAGACAGACAATTCGTGGAAGCTTCTGTGGTCGGACGAAGATAGAACTGCAGAGGCGGCTCGATGGCGGCACGAATGGCGGCGGCACAGACGATCACCGGAGGTTGAGAGGAGATGATAGAAGGTAGAATCACTCTAGAACTTGAGGTTTGAGGAGAGGAACCAGGGGGAGAGGGGCTGGGGGCGCAATATGCTCCTTGCTTACACACAAAAACTCTGATTTTTCATTTCTTCATTAATCTCTAATGACACTATACATAGGCTTATATAGAAAATGGCAAGGGGTGGGGGGCTGGGAATTTCGTGGGAAATAAGTCATTTTCTTCCCCCATGTGGTCAAAACTCAAAAAATAAATAAATTACATATGAATGGAGCACTCCTTTGACTAGGTAGGTAAGGTAGGTGGCCAACCTTTGAAATTTTAACCTCTTTGTCTCCCATGTTGTCAATTAGCATTCAAACCTTCTAGATGGCCACCTAGGATGGTTGACCAGCCCCACATGGATGAGGTGGATCAATGGGGAAGGGGAGGGGGCCCCCTAACTGGACCTACTACACATTTGCACAAAAACCCACACAATCCTAGGGAATGACACATTGGCTTACAAAGCCTTACAATTGTACATATACTTTCCCAAGGATATAAAAGTAAATAAAAGGACTCAAATGTAAAAATAAAAGTTAATGCTCGGCGTCGATTCCCATCAGATTCGAACTCCCTCCAGGGGACATATTCCTTCAGCTCCACAGGCCGGATTTCGGGCTGCTCATAATCTTCAAGCCCATCATTAATGGCCTAGAGCCTTTCCACTGCGGGACTGGTCTCTTTGTGCACCCGCATCGGGGTATGCTTCTTCCTGTTGTTAGTGAAGCGCCGCACGACTAGCCAGGGGGCTGTATCATGCCAAACAGGTGTCACTGGTGGTGGGACTGGTCGAGGTGTGACACCCCTTATATGAACCTCCGGCGTGGACCGGGGGGCTTGCCTTCTTCTTCTATTCCTTGTCGGCACAGCCTGCCAACCTCCTTGGTCTTGAGCTGGTGCCATGACAAAGGCTTCATATGTTGCAGCTGTACTGGCCTCTGCCCATTCCTCAGGCAGCTGCTGGTAAAGAGAGATCATGTTAACAGAAGTGCCGAGGTTTGGCATCTCATGCGGCTGCGGAGGATCCACCTTGTGCTCCCCCATGTCCAGTTCTCCCTTCTTCACCAAGGATTCAATGACATCCTTGAAGATATAACACTCCTCGATAGTATGCCCCAGCATCTGGTGGTACGGGCAGAAACGAGGATCATCCTTTCTTTTTATGTCGCCAGGCCTCTTTGGTTCTGGCAA
Organism: Amorphophallus konjac; assembly: GCA_022559845.1. Taxonomy (NCBI): domain Eukaryota; kingdom Viridiplantae; phylum Streptophyta; class Magnoliopsida; order Alismatales; family Araceae; genus Amorphophallus; species Amorphophallus konjac. The sequence goes on from CM040121.1 coordinate 128,641,858, forward strand.
TGTAATGTTATTGTATCTGGTGGCCCATTCAAACAAGATCCGGGACTTATCTCAAGGAAAAGAATACAACTTATTCCTCATTTTCTCCAGCAGGGAAGGACCTTCCCATCGTTCAATAGCCCTGGCTGGAGGTGGGTTGGCCATCTCCTTGGCCTTCTCCATCTGTTTCTCAAAAGCTTGAAAGTCCAATGTGTGGACTTCTGGCGGCATCGGCTTCTTCTCGGCTTGTCTGGCCCTTTGACTTGATGCCGTTGGAGTGGAAGAGTATCGAGCAAGGAATGCCTCGATCTCCGCCACTATATTGTTTAAGCGGTGAAATGACTTTAATTCCGCACCGATCATTCTCTCAAGGATTTCTTTCTTCAGGTTCTGTTTACAAATTTTCACCGCGTCCTCCTGATGCGGGGGACGCCTGCATCTCATGCTGAGGTTCCTCCACCTCTTTATGTAGTTGAGTGTTGACTCATCACTTCTTTGCCTTGTGGCGTAGAGTTCTGCCACGGTGACCTCCCGTTCAGCTATGTAGAACCTTTCTTTAAATTTCTTCTGCATGTCGGGCCAGTCTGTAATGGACCCGGTCGGCAGGCTCGAGTACCATTCGAAAGCAAGCCCGGTAAGTGTTGAGCCAAAGAATTTGAGGAGATAGGCTTCATATGCAGCTAAATCCTCCATAATATTCACATAGTAGGCGATGTGCTCCCTGGGAGACCCTTGCCCATTAAACTTTTCAAATTTCGGCGGTTTGGTGATGCCGACTGGGTGCCTCCTTGCAGCATAGTGTGCCGGATAAGGTACCCGATACACATCAAAGGGCGTGCAATCACTATCGCCCCTCTCTACCAGCTTCATGTCTATCATCTGTTCCAACATAAGTCTGTTCACCATCGCCGGGTCCACCGGGTTCGGGTAGAAATGAGCCGGTTGCGCCAGTGGCGTCGTTAACACTGTCGCCTGAGGCACAATGGTGGATCCCTGGAACGGTAGGTTCGGCGGCGGGGCCGGAGTTATGTGCTGTGGCTGGTGCAGGGGTATGCCCCCGGTGTAGCAGGGGATCGACGGAGACACCGACGCATGTGGAGAAGCTTCCAAGGCCTGACCATTACCCCCAGGGGTCTCTGGTAGTGCTTCGGTCTGCCCGGACGTTGAGGGTTGAGCAACTCTATCGGTCAACTACTTTTTTAGCAACTCGATCTCTCTTTGATATTGCTGCATCATGAGTAATACAGCAGGGTCACTCACTGAGAGGCTAGGGGTGCCCCCTCTCTCTTCGGCTGGCGCCTCTTCGGACGAAGTGGATGGTCCTCCCGTGGTGCCTTCAGTAATGACATTGGCGGCCAGGGCCGTCGACGACTCCCCGTAGTCAGTTCCTTCAGTGTGAGCTTGTGTCTTTTCGGTTGCTGCCTTCCCTCTTCTGGTGAGAGGTCCTGGCCTTGCCACAAGTCTGGCCATTTCTTCGGGCTTGGTCGGTAAGGCCCCGTACCGACCGGACACTCCCGCCATATTACAAGTGTAGACCCTTATGTCCCTGCCTTTTCTTGTTGCTCTTCTTGTCGGCCTTCCTGGGAAGACCAATCTGTCAAAGACCGACCCCCGTGGCCTCGCCTCTTCCCTCGGCGGGGACTGATAGCGCTCCTCGGAGCAGTTCCTCGACTCGGCACTAGGCACGGGTCGGGCTTCTTCTTCTTCAAATGCCGAGGCTACTGCCCCCAGCAATCTCTGACGACCCAGGGGAGTGCTCCCCGGGCCCCGCAAATAGTTTCTCATGGCCTGCTCCACCCCTTCCCAGTCTTGATCTGGAGGAGAAGCCGGTGGTGTGGCCCTGTTGACAGTAACAGGCATGTAGGCTGCAGGCTCCTCACGGGCAGCCTGGTAGTGACGTCGGTGGTGTCGACGGCGGGTGTTCTCTGGTGGGGTCAGAGTGGCCGATGCCGGCTGATAGACGGGGGCCGATGTCTTGACCCAGTCTGCTTATTGAGCCCTTACCGGGAGAGAGGTGTTGCGTCCCCTCAAGGTTGGTGAAATAGCCCGGGCTGCCTTGGGAATCCACGCCTGCTTGCCCTTCGTCGGCCTAGGGGCCGGTCGGTGCTGTGGGACTGTGGCCGGAGCTACGGGCGTCATCCTGCCCTTCATCTTCTCCAGTGGCTGAAAGGAGTTACGCACTGGAACGGCGGGTATGATGCGATCTGGGATCACTTCGGAGCGCTGCCCGGAAAGATGCACCCGGAGCGTTCCGATGACAGTAGACTTGCCGGTGCCGGAGACTCGGCCTCGGGATGATGTGGTTGCATGACTCCTCCGGAGCCTTCTCTGATGGGAAGCCGAGCCTGGGCGAGATGGGACGGCGGTTTCGTGCACATGGTGCACGTTGCAGCCCAATATCTTCATAGGGGCAGTCTTGGGGGATTCGGCCATTGGTCGACTGGCAGCAGCTTCGGTGGCCCCCTGGGTGGAGGCGCCGTTCTTGATCCCGTTAGACGCTTCTACGTCCAACAGGTTAGTGAAGGCCACTCCCAAAAAGTTGGGGAAGCCAACCGAGGGAGGGAAGTCCCCGAAGGTGAGAGGGACGGCCATGTATCTGTTCCTCACGTGACTCTCGACGGGTTTGTGGCCGAAAGTGGGTGCCATCGGGGCGTCCGTGACGCAACCTGCATATGCAAATTAGGGAATCAGTATTACAAGAAGGGGGCCGTGGAGCCCTTGGTTCCGGCAAAAGATGAAGGGCGATCCAGTCCCACCGGGCGTGCCAGACTTGTGGATGCACTTAATTTCGAGAGATCTTCGTTCTATTCATTTATCCATTTGTTGGTTTTATTAAGTGCGTGTGCGTGCCAGTCACATAGTGACGATTTGTTCGGGCTCCGGAGAGCCCATGGTGCGCTCGATCTGACTCAGTCAGGCGATTGTGTGGTTCGGGTCGGGACTGAGACCCGTTGTGCCATAAAGGTCACAACGTCATTTACATCCCCTCGGAGAGGGGAATACCCTTGATTAATTGCCAGAAATAAGGGCTCCACGGTCGAAAGAAATACTGATTAATGTAGGAAGGAAACACCCGTCGGGTTATGCGGTGAGCCCGAGATGGGGGGGGCCTGAATACTCGGGTCATGTCGGTCACTGATGGACCATTTCATGTTTGGACACAAGTTCACACAGAAAATGAGACGATAACCCGGGAGACGAATCCATACAAATGTTTACCGAGGGACGGCAATTTTAATGTAGGGAGGCCAATCAAATCCCGACGAGGGAGGGGACCCTGATGAATTATCGGCCTGAAGTAAGGCCGGGCGGTCACCATGACAGGAGAGAGAACTCTCGAGAGTGACTTCCAGCTTACAGGGGTATCATTAATATCCCCGGGTTCGGAATCCAGGAAGGAGAGACTGCTGCCATATTGATGTATTCACGACTGTACAGACTTGCTGTATGCAACAGACAATGTATAGACTTGCCCAGCAATGCAATGTATAGACTTGGCAGCGGGATGCTCACGATATGTAGACTTGTGTGTTATGCAACGGACAATGTATAGACTTGGTCAGCGGTACAATGAATGTATGGACTTGTTCAACGATGCACACACATAGCGGCGATGTATGGACTTTGCAAGATGATGAATGAGGCGGTGCAGTGTATAGACTTGGATAGACTTCACTAGCGTGGAATGTGCAGACTTCATGCAATGCAACGTAAAGACTTTAGAAAGGAACGTGCAGACTTCATGCAATGCAACGTACAGACTTTAGAAAGGAATGTGCAGACTTCATGCAATGCAACGTACAGACTTTAGAAAGGAATGTGCAGACTTGGTGCATGAAGCAAGCCAATGAGGAGTGTATAGACTTTCACAATGTATGGACTTGCCAAAGGAGTGATGCGCGCGCAGATAATCAACGTACAGACTTAGCCAAGACAACTAGACGATGTACAGGCTTGAGCAAAGCGAGGTCTGTACAGACTTGAGAGTTCATAACGTATACACTTATGAGTGCAACAAAGGTAGAACTGCCAATGTATAGACTTATAAGTGTATGCGACCAGACAATGTGCAGACTTCATGCACAGGCTGTACAGACTTCAACTCAAATAATGCAATGCTCGCACAAGAAGACGATGTACAGACTTCGAACGTGAATGATGCAGCGATGTATAGACTTGATGGAACACTGGGAGGATGCGTACCGCTCAGACGGCAAGGGGGGGGCGTACCGCCGGGAAAGGAACTGGGAGAGTGCGCCGCTAGAGGGCCAAAGAGGAGCGTACCGCTGGAGGATAGAAGATGTGCTGCTGAAGGTAAAGGGGAGTGTACCGCTGGGAAAAGTGGCAGACGAAACTAGGCAGAGTGTGCCGCTAAAGGGGTGGCCAGGACTCAAGAGAGGGTTTCTTGTTCAGCTCAGGGTGAAGCATCTTAGATGGTTAAGCTTTCATTCTCCTGTCATGAGGTTGAGTCCCAAGTCATGTTCAGCAATGCAGTGCTTAAAGTCTTGTTCAGTTCAGCTCCTAGAATCTTGCTTAGCTCTTTTAGTTGATTAGAATGTTTTCACTGTTGCTCAGTCCATATGTTTGCTGCTTCTTTTCATCTTTTTAGATTGATTGTTATTCCTGGCAAAAATTCGGCAGCACCTCTCCTGACTCGGGAGGTAAAGGAATAACAAGGAACATGCCCACGGGGGTGGCATGAACCAACATCTGAGGAGGGTGCCTGAGCAGCCGCCTTTAGGGAAACCTCAGAAAACTCGGAGAAAACATCGTACGAGGAACCCGTAGACTGATGCAAGCTATGAGTACACCGGGGAGGTGGTGGCCAAGGAGTACCGGGCTGACAGTCCAAGGGCGTGCCACTGGGCGGCGAAGGAAAGGGGGGGGGGTGTACCGCTGACAAGCAGAGAGAGGGTGCACCGCTGAATGGCCCTGAGGAGAGTGTGCCTCCAAGCAGACTCAAGGAAGGTTGTACCGCCAAACGGCTGCGTGGGAGAGGTGTACCGCTGGGGGCCTTGAGTGGTAGAAAGGCTGGGAGCTTGAGGGTGTGTGGCATGCCACTGGTCCCGAAGGAGGGCAGAGGAGAATGCTCTGGGCATCGAGTGACTCCAATGTGTCAAAGAGAATGGGCTCCCACAGACCCGAGATAGAAGGGGATATCAAGGGTTGTTGTGCAATGGAGAGCCATTGAAGAGGGACGAAGCTGGCCATACCCTATCAAGCCAGGAGCAAACCCTATTGACTACATAAACCAGCGCTACGGGAAATCAAGTAGAACAGGGAGTTGGGAGGTTGAGGGAAGAGAAAGCAAAACCACAAGAGACCGGTGAGAAGAAGACGACAAATGCAGTAAGAAGCAGAACCAAACACTATTTCATTCATGGAAGATTCAGGATGATAAAAAAAAAGGAATCATGGCCCAAAGACCACACATCATACAATGCATCCCTGAACAAACGGAGGGAAGAAAACAAAGAATAGAAAAAAAAGAAAGTTGGAGAGAGGGCTGGAACGAGGAAGGGTAACCATTCCCTGTCCTCCATTCCTCCCCCCTCTGCTACATGCAACACTCCTCTCTTCTTCCTACATTTCCTCTACCTTCTTCTTCTCTTCTTCCTTGCCTCGAACGAGCCTCTTCACATGAAGATGCTCTCTTCTTTCTCTGTGTTTCTTTCCTCTCTCTAGCAGAAATCCATCTCCATCCCCTCTTTTTTGTCCGTGGGGGGCCTTTTATATGCGGACGGTTAACGAGGTCACCTCATGATGGCACTGCCATCTGAGGTTGACTTCGGTATCTTCCTCGTCAGGCGAAGATCTCCCCTCCTCCATCCAGAAGATGACACAGAGATAGGCGCTAGCTGGCTTTGAAGTGGCTGGACTGCGCGCCAATGGGTCTGCCTATTGACCATTGTGTCTTCTGCCGGTGCATGCCGTCGGGAGGCTTTCTGATGTGACACAATCTTGGACTTAAGCAAGCAAGCACATTCGCATTCTAAATGGGCCAATTTGGGCCGCCGCTCTCTCGTCGCTCACCCAAGCCCGGGGTAACTTGGCAATGCCAAGGTGAAGATGTGGGGTTGGGCCCTTGCTGGTAGAGGGCCAGCAAGGCCAAGGCTTGATTCCCAAAAGGATGTGGAACCCAATTCAATGGGGTCGACAAAGTGCCAAGGGCACCGGTTTCACTCTTCCCACGGTGATCACTCAAGGCAACGGGGCTTGAGGATCGGGCTCTCTCTCGCACAACCAGCGGAGCTAAGAAACAAACATTGAAAGACAAGCACAATGAGCAAGGGTTTAGAGCACTTACTCGACCGGTTTGAAGAAACCGGTCCCGCTCGGAGACGAGGGCGAGCGGGGAGGCGGTGGATCCCCACACGCCGCGGCGGTGTAGCTTGACCTGAAATTACAAACGGTACAGCACTACTCCTCACGCAGGAGGGGTGATCTTGGGGTGGGGGTTATGCTTAATACATTCAAAACTACCTCCACACAGGGAGGGGCCTTCAGCCGGCCAAGCGGGGTGGGGAGAGATGCAAAGGAAACCGAGTTTCCGAGCTTCGCCGATTTTATCTAGCTTCTGTAATTCTGGACAGGGAGTCGATGTTGATGCAGCCAATAAATCCACCGAGCTCAGAATCTGATGAGACTTGCGCCAAAAGATTGCTAACCGGAGAGGGGTGCAGCCTGAGTTTTTGGACGACGTTCTGATCTGGGGGCTGACTGCTCCGGCGACTGGAAGATGGATGCAGCTCTGGTCTCTGGCCGAGCTCAGTCTAAAACAGCAGGTTGCAGAAGCGGTCACGGTTGCTCCTGAGCTCCAAATCTGGCACCGCTGGACTCGTTGGAATTGTTGACGAGTCTACTTTGCAGCAAAACAAACGGGGAAGTCTTCTGATGTCGGAGATGAGCTGGGTGTCCAGAGAAGTGGACGGTGGTCGGGGCAGACTGTGAGGAGGCAGACCGGCGTGGTTGTGGTAGAAAATTAATATCTCTGATTTTCGGATGCCGAACGGAGCTCCGCCTTCTGTTCCTGGACGCTGACAGAGGGAGGAAGATCTTTGTAGAATACCCTGAAGGCTGATTCCTTCAAGGTTCGTCGTGGGAGAGTCTTCTCTGCCGCTCTGGCTTTTGGTCTGAGAGGTTCTGCGCAGTCGGGGAAGAACAGCCTTCACGGACGGCCACGAACTCAGAATGGAGTGATTCCACCTCGCCTGCGAAGAGCACAGGGAGGCCTTTCTAGAAAGTTAGGCCACGCCACCAGCAGAACCAGGATGTAGTCGTGGACGTCACTGCAACAGAGTGATAATCTGTAGGTCGGCCTGCACACAAAGCTGGAGTGGAGAAGAGAGGAGGGGGGCGAACTTGGCTTGAGGGGAGAGGAGGGGTGCGACCTAGGGAGCAAGGAGGGATGGGGAGATTCGAATTTGGGCTTTGGAATGAGTTAATTCAGCCTTGGGAAGGTGGAGATATGCTTAGGGAAGTGAAAGGGGTAGGTGGTGGTTGGAGGGTGGGGTTTTGAGTGGTGGAACTTCCTTGGGACTAGGTGAGGATTAAAGAGGGGTTGTGGGAAGTTGTGGGGAGTTAATGGAGGTAGGTGGGGGTTGGAAGTGGTTGAGAGGGGGAGGAGAGAGAAGAAAATTTGAATTTGGGTGTTGAGGAGAGAGAAAGTGGAGTGAAAAAGAGAGATTAAGAGAGGGAAGGGTGGGGAATCTCTCCCCTAGGGTTTCTCACCCAAAAAATGGAATCTCTCTACTAGATAAGGAGTGTAAACTCTCAAAATGGCAAGTTTTTTTCATTCATTGATTCATTACCTCCAAATGAAGGAAATGGGGCCCTACATATAGGAAACCCACATTTTACAATAAGTCCCTTACAAAAGACTCAATAACAAATAACCGAAGGGGTAGGGGGGGGCTCATGGGCCAAGCCCGAAGAATTGGGCCCAATAGCACATTACACAATCTAATGACACTCAAACTTAGGAAAATAAATGTAAGACCTAGGAACATGACTCAAATAAAAGGGAAAATACATCAAATGACTCAAATAAAATTACATAGGACTTAAAATTAAATGACTAAACCATGCCGGATGCAACCGGGGCGAGGAGACGAGCTGTGAACGTGGGCATGGGAGGTGATGTCCCCATCATACTCCCGGGGTGCGGAGAACTCGACTCCGTCGAGTAAGTGTCATTCCCTCCTTGGAGGGTGTAGAAGTGGTACTGCCCTCAAGTCTTCCGAACGAGTCCGATCCATCCACCTTTCGAGATAGCGCTCGTATACCTTGCTCCGAGTGGTAGTGACTTGTTCATCAAATATTTGTTCAATTTGTTCACGCTGGGCTCTCTTGGCTGGTGATCTCTCTTCACGGGTGGGTGCTCTCTCAAGGGAAGAAGTGGGCTCAATCTCCTCACTAGGTACCACCGTGGGTCCCTTATATGACACTAGGTCGGCCACATTGAATGTGGGACTTATTGCATACTCCTCAGGGAGATCTAACTCGTAGGCATTTGCACCGATGCGCCTCAAGACCTGGAAGGGACCAGCCCCACGTGGCCTCAGTTTAGAGTTGGCTCCCGGGGAGAGCCTCTCCGTCCTTACCATCACAAAGTCACCCTCATGGAAGTCTCGGTGACGCCGATGAGAGTCGGCCCGCCTCTTATAAGCCTCATTCTTTTTGCTTATGTGCTTGCAAAGGCTTTCATGCAATTTCGTGAATGTTGACATTCTAGGGGTGATGGGTGGACCTGGGCAACCGAAAGTAGACCGATCATGCTTTGATGCCAAGAAGCCTTTGATGGATTTTGGAGGGCCGGGGCAACCATATGTGGACTTATCATGCAATGTTGTCATGTAGACTTTGGTGGGCCTAGGTGGGCCGGGGCACTCGTAGGTGAACCTATCATGCAAAGTGGTGATGAATGTGGGGGGACCCGAACATCCGTAGATACTTTTGACATGCTTAAGATCTATGATGAATGAAGGAGGACCATGACATCCGAATGTGGACCACTCATACTTTCTACTTGACATGTGGGTGATATGAATGAATGGACCCAACATAGTGTTCATGCCAAGGGGTATGGTAAGCCTAGACACATGCATGCTTTTCCCAAAGGTGACTTCCATGTGAATAGGTGTGGGACAACCTTTGAACTCCCATTGGAAAGGATCGAATGGATCTAAGAAGGTAGTCATCATGGGGTGGGGTACAACCTGATTACCTAGGGATATATGGCCCAAGGTCATGGCTCCCAAGGTATAACCCGAGTCATGGATGAGGTGGGTTTGGCCCAATATGGTGGGTGAGGGTAGGAAAGGGTGGGTGGTTGGTAAGATGGTTGGGTCATATGAGTCCCTTGACTCCCATTGGAATGGATCATATGGATCATAAAATGGGTTATCTATGGGGAGAAACTCCATGTCCTCAAGATCCTTAAAAGGTGCTAAGTCATCCTTCTCCATGATAGTTGGGCCAATGTTCTTGACAAGTGGGTCGGCCATGAGTAGAGGGCTTGGCTTTCTACCCGAGATAAGAAGCTCTAAATCGAGGAGAAGGTTGGGCTCATCGGGTGTAGGGAGGAATAGAAGGAGGTCGCTAGTGTAGCAACCAATGGTGTAAACTGTGGTGATAGACCCTATGCATAGGTGTAGGAGGCTAAGGCTCCTAGGTTGTTTTACCATAGGGGTCAACATGCTAGTCATCTCTAATTGCCATGCTATGCCCTTGAGAAGGTCTTCTAAGGTCTCCACTTGATAGGATGCTTGGATTGTGGTGTGATAGGAGAAGAAGGGCACTAAGGGAAGGTCTTGTTCTATGGGAGGGAAAATATGGGCCCGGGTCTCTCCAATTGGGCTCTCCTTTAGCCAACTAACAATGGGTTCTCCTAAGATGAGCTTGGTCCCAACTAGAGAGGGTGATGTAAGGTGAAGACCCTCATGTGTTGTTTCTTCTTCAATTTGGGCTTGGGTTTCCTCCAAGGTGGAGAGTGGGTTTGGAGTGTTCACCACTATGGGGTGGGATATGGGTTCTTCTTCCAAGGAGGTGAGAGGGGCTTTTGAGGGTGTGGTGATGATTGGGGCATGGTGTATCCGGGGTGGTAGGTAGTGGGAAACTTGGGTTAGGATAGGTGAGGGTAGTAGTGGAGGCTTTGGTGGGAGTTGGATTGGGGTAGGGAGAGGAAGATGGGTGGGTTGAAGGGGTTTGGGTTGATTTGTTTTGGGAGGAGTGTCTCTTTTTGGGGGTGATGGAGAGGTAGTGGTGGGGGTTACCATGGGCCTAGGTGGAGAGTTGGCCATGGGGCCCAATTGGGTATGGGGGCCTATGGTTGTGGTGTGGACTTGGAGGTGGGGTGTAAATGTAGTGGTTGGGGTGGGAGAGATGGGAAGTGGTAGGGAATGGGTGATTGGGGTCTTGGATTGACCGGGTGGGGATGAAGGAGTTGAAGTACTCCTTGGGCTTTTGTGATTTGAGTAGGAGGGAGAGGGTTGGAGAGTGTAGGTTTTCCTAAGCTCGACCTTCATCTCATCCCAAGTGCTAATGGGGGCCTCCCTGCGGATCCTTCTTAAACCTTCCACAACTAACCAATGAGTTTTAGCTTGTTTGGAGAGGTGTGCCTTGGCTAGCCTCATTCTCCTTTCATCGTTCAAGGGGCAACTTTTAAAGAATTGGTCTAGGGAAATCTCCCAATCTATGTAAAGGCTTGGGCTGTTGGATCCATCAAAGGCGGGGGTTTTGATTTTCAAGTGTTCTAAAAATATGGTTTCTAGATTTCCCCAAAGGTCACTCTCATTCACTCTTGGTGCACGGCTATTTCCTTCAAGTCGGTCGAGTCGAGACATGATATCTTCAAACCGATTAAGGACATTAGGTAGGGCTTCTATGATAGAGGTGTTGCTACCCACTTTGTTGGCAATGGATCTTCCATGAGGATTTGGGCTTCTTGGGAAAGTTGATGGGGATGAATATGACGGGTATGAAGTGGCCATTCTAGTGGACATGGGAGATGCAACCGAGGACTCTAAATGCATAAACATGCCCTAGGACCAACTTGTGGAGAGACAAGTTATGAACTTGCTCTGATACCACTTGATGTGACACAATCTTGGACTTAAGCAAGCAAGCACATTCGCATTCTAAATGAGCCAATTTGGGCCGCCGCTCTCTCGTCGCTCACCCAAGCCCGGGGTAACTTGGCAATGCCAAGGTGAAGATGTGGGGTTGGGCCCTTGCTGGTAGAGGGCCAGCAAGGCCAAGGCTTGATTCCCAAAAGGATGTGGAACCTAATTCAATGGGGCCGATAAAGTGCCAAGGGCACCGGTTTCACTCTTCCCACGGTGATCACTCAAGGCAACGGGGATTGAGGATCGGGCTCTCTCTCGCACAACCAGCGGAGCTAAGAAACAAACATTGAAAGACAAGCACAATGAGCAAGGGTTTAGAGCACTTACTCGACCGGTTTGAAGAAACCGGTCCCGCTCGGAGATGAGGGCGAGCGGGGAGGCGGTGGATCCCCACACGCCGCGGCGGTGTAGCTTGACCTGAAATTACAAACGGTACAGCACTACTCCTCACGCAGGAGGGGTGATCTTGGGGTGGGGGTTATGCTTAATACATTCAAAACTACCTCCACACAGGGAGGGGCCTTCAGCCGGCCAAGCGGGGTGGGGAGAGATGCAAAGGAAACCGAGTTTCCGAGCTTCGCCGATTTTGTCTAGCTTCTGTAATTCTGGACAGGGAGTCGATGTTGATGCAGCCAATAAATCCACCGAGCTCAGAATCTGATGAGACTTGCGCCAAAAGATTGCTAACCGGAGAGGGGTACAGCCTGAATTTTTGGATGACGTTCTGATCTGGGGGCTGACTTCTCCGGCGACTGGAAGATGGATGCAGCTCTGGTCTCTGGCCGATCTCAGTCTGAAACAGCAGGTTGTAGAAGCGGTCACGGTTGCTCCTGAGCTCCAAATCTGGCACCGCTGGACTCGTTGGAATCTTTGACGAGTCTAATTTGCAGCAAAACAAACGGGGAAGTCTTATGATGTCGGAGATGCGCTGGGTGTCCAGAGAAGTGGACGGTGTTCGGGGCAGACTGTGAGGAGGCAGACCGGCGTGGTTGTGGTAGAAAATTAATATCTCTGATTGTCGGATGCCGAACGGAGCTCCGCCTTCTGTTCCTGGACGCTGACAGAGGGAGGAAGATCTTTGTAGAAGACCCTGAAGGCTGATTCCTTCAAGGTTCATCGTGGGAGAGTCTTCTCTGCCGCTCTGGCTTTTGGTCTGAGAGGTTCTGCGCAGTCGGGGAAGAACAGTCTTCACGGACGGCCACGAACTCAGAATGGAGTGATTCCACCTCGCCTGCGAAGAGCACAGGGAGGCCTTTCTAGAAAGTTAGGCCACGCCACCAGCAGAACCAGGATGCAGTCGTGGACGTCGCTGCAACAGAGTGCTAATCTGCAGGTCGGCCTGCACGCAAAGCTGGAGTGGAGAAGAGAGGAGGGGGGCGAACTTGGCTTGAGGGGAGAGGAGGGGTGCGACCTAGGGAGCAAGGAGGGATGGGGAGATTCGAATTTGGGCTTTGGAATGAGTTAATTCAGCCTTGGGAAGGTGGAGATATGCTTAGGGAAGTGAAAGGGGTAGGTGGTGGTTGGAGGGTGGGGTTTTGAGTGGTGGAACTTCCTTGGGACTAGGTGAGGATTAAAGAGGGGTTGTGGGAAGTTGTGGGGAGTTAATGGAGGTAGGTGGGGGTTGGAAGTGGTTGAGAGGGGGAGGAGAGAGAAGAAAATTTGAATTTGGGTGTTGAGGAGAGAGAAAGTGGAGTGAAAAAGAGAGATTAAGAGAGGGAAGGGTGGGGAATCTCTCCCCTAGGGTTTCTCACCCAAAAAATGGAATCTCTCCACTAGATAAGGAGTGTAAACTCTCAAAATGGCAAGTTTTTTTCATTCATTGATTCATTACCTCCAAATGAAGGAAATGGGGCCCTATATATAGGAAACCCATATTTTACAATAAGTCCCTTACAAAAGACTCAATAACAAATAACCGAAGGGGTAGGGGGGGCTCATGGGCCAAGCCCAAAGAATTGGGCCCAATAGCACATTACACAATCTAATGACACTCAAACTTAGGAAAATAAATGTAAGACCTAGGAACATGACTCAAATAAAAGGGAAAATACATCAAATGACTCAAATAAAATTACATAGGACTTAAAATTAAATGACTAAACCATGTCGGATGCAACCGGGGCGAGGAGACAAGCTGTGAACGTGGGCATGGGAGGTGATGTCCCCATCACTTTCAGCGTTGTGCCGCTAGGGAATGGGCGCATGGCGTTGAGGGCAGAAAGGTTGTGCCGCTAAGGGCCAAAGGCCTTGCCGCTGAAGGGGCCAAGAAGCCCTGTGCCGCTGGAAGGGCCAAGACTTGGTGAAGGAGTGTATAGACCTCATGGGCAAGGCAACCGGGCGATGTACAGACTTGAGAGTTCATAATGTCCATACTTTGGCAGAGCAAAGGCTGTACAGACTTCAGCTCAGCTGCAATGTATAGACTTGCAGGGGCTTGCGTCAAAAGTGGTGTACAGACTTCATCAATGTATAGACTTTGGCAAAGTAAAGGCTGTACAGACTTCAATTATGCTGCAATGTATAGACTTACAGGGGTTGGTGTATAGACTTGGAAGCTCAACCGGCGGATGTACAGACTTCGCCAACGTGCGGACTTTGGCGATTGAACTGGTGGATGTACATACTTCACCAGTGTATAGACTTTGGCAGTTGAACTGGGGGATGTACAGACTTCGCCAACGTATAGACTTTGGCTGATGGCTGTACAGACTTCGTTTGAAGCAGCGAGCCAGTGTACAGACTTGGAGCTCGGATGTATAGACTTCGCGTTTGCTAGAACTCTGTACAGACTTCGCACTGTGAGCATACATGAGCCTGTACAGACTTCAGGCATGAATGTATAGACTTGTTGAGACCCTGCATGAAGCGTGCCGCTGAAGGGCTAGACGGCCATGCCCCTGGAGGGCCACATGGCCGTGCCGCTGAAAGGCTGAAGGGCCGTGCTACTGGGGGCTCATGGCCGTGCCGCTGAGGGGCCTCAGGCCCGTGCCGTTGGAGGGCCTCAGGCCCTTGCCGCTGGAGGCTGAAGGGCCGTGCCGCTGGGGGCTCATGGCCGTGCCACTGAAGGGCCTCAGGCCCTTGCTTAAGTAGCTTGAAGCCGTGCATTCTTTGGGATATTTCTTCGCCGTTAGGGGCCCGAGGGAGGGTCCCTAGCAGTGTGTTAATTCAGGAGGACATCCTGTGACTCCTCGGTCTTTTAATGCACCCATGCAAATGTGGGGATTTGCCGGGCGGTAGTATCTTCCCAGAGCCCTGGGTGGCCAGTGTCTCCGGGTCTTCTTCCTTTGACTTTGACATTTAATGCGGGGCTCGGCGGGACATATGGACGTGCAATTTTATGCATCCACAGGGACCCACGACTCCTCAAGGCTATAAAGATCCCACGATGAGGACGTAAAGAGCCCACGTTGAGGATGTAACTCCCACCTAAAACTCCTCAGCTTACGGGACTCATGAGACTAGCGCACTATTTAAATCGGGGACTCCCTCCAACAAACGGTAAGGCCTACAGACGCCTAAAACTCCCTGAGCAGGAACCACATCACCACCTCGGTGGAGAGGGATCTCGTGCATCTCTCCACTCCTCCTTTCATAGCTTCCACCACTGCTCTACTGACTTAGGCATCGGAGGGTTTACCCTAGGGAACCACCCCTGGGCCGCCTGATCCGTTTCCCTTCCTTGCAGTTCCCTGATCGGTGATCATCTCCCCAGCTCAGGACCAGCGCGAGATTGCCCCTCTTCATCTGGCGCCGTCTATGGGAAACGATCAAAGAGCCAGCATGGTGCGAAGAAGTACAGGGAGGAGACCCACCAGCGATAGGGGGAAGGCCATGGTAGTGGGGGGAGAAGGCCCTTCTCAGGCCGCGCAAGACCCCCCCTGCAACACCAGCACCCCAGCCGATGAACTACCTCCGCCCGCGACGGTAGGGCAACCATCCAACGAGGGCGCTGACGCTTTCCAAGCCCTCAACGCAAAACTCGATGTCCTCGTGGAACTCATGAGGACCTAGGCGGCCAGGGAAGGGAGGTCACGCACCCCTCCGGAAAGCCCTCCCTACGGAGACGCGTCCCAACACACTGCCGGAGGTCGCTGCACCCTCCGAAGGTGGTGTGGACGCGGGATTTTTATTATCCTTTATTATTATTATTTATTTATTTATTTTAGTTTAGTTTGTTAGGCGTGCCAGTCACATGTGTGACGATTTCATTGTGCGCTCGACTTGACTTGGTCAGTCGATTGTGAAGTCCGAGTCGGGACCAAAAGTCTGCCATACCATAAAGGCTATGACGTTAATTACGCCCTTCCTAAGAAGGACAACCCTTGATTAAACGCCAAAATAGGAGGCCACTCGGGGCGATAATAAAAGAAAAATAACAGTGCGTGATATTGAAGATATTATTATTCTGAGAAGGTAGTTGAGCGAACGATAGTTTGTTAAATCAGCATGACCCCCCCCTTTGTGTAGGTCGTGCCGGGTGGAGATAGGACACCGTCCACGCAGCGGCGGGGCGGAGCCTGGACAGTCATCGGGGACATATCCCCTTTCATGTTCCTCATCCAGCCAAAGGCCTTGCAGTATTCATATTCCCTGAAAAATCGAGCCAGACGGGAGGTGTATGATGGGCACTTCCCGGGACTTATCGGGGTTAAAACATCTATCGACATTTCGGCAGCATCTCCCCGTAATCTGGATCATGCCCAGGGGGGAATAGGCTATCACCCACGGAGTGCCGGGATGAAAGCCGAGAAAAGGAGGGAGCAAACCCCCCACATTGTACATGTATGCCATGGGGCAATGTTCGATTCTTCCCTTATAGGAGCCGGTGACACTCGTGCAATGGCAGAGCTCACCTCAGCTAAAGGGGTTGCTCATAAACCCGGTACGGATCAGTGGAGAATAAGGGAGTCTGACTCCCTTTGATTTTATCCTCGGGACAGTTCTGGTGACTCATAGACATCCTCAGGTGGGTTTGATAGAGACGTCGGAGGCTCATTGGGTGACAGGGCAGCCTCTCGGTACGGGTTTGAATGGGTATATGAGTTCCTGGCGTGAAGACCACCGCGCCGAGAAGGGTTCTTTGCAAGGCACTATTTGGGGCGCCAGGAAGCTGGCGTTAGTGGAGTTCTCAGCGCAGACAAGCAGGAAAGCAAAGGGGTCTTACGGCGCCAGGGCAGAAGGGTGAAGGTGTTAGGCTCTCGGCGCAGGCAAGGAGGCCAAATAATTAGGGCTCTCGGCGCCAGGAGGATGCCAGAGGGTGAGGGTTCTCGGCAGGTTCAACATGGAAGGTTCCCGGCGCGACGGGGAAAAGGCTAGGAAGTAGGCTCTCGGCGCAAGGGCCAAATGGCCAAAGGGGGTTGTCGGCGTGAAGAGGAATCGCTCAAGGGGGGTTCCTGGCGCGCAGGGGAGAAGTCCAGCTTCCCGGCGCGATGGCAAAGCGGCCAAGGGTGATTCTCGGCACGGCGGGGAAGAGGCCAGGGAGTAGACTTCCCGGCGCGATGGCAAAGCAACCAAGGGGGGTTTCCTGGCGCGGCCAAGATGCAGAGGTTCCCGGCGCGGAGGTCAGAAGGCCAGGATAGTTCTCGGCGCCTGAAGGATAGCACCGAGAGCTGTTCATCTGATTTACTGTATGCGGGGCCGAGAGGTGTGAGGGCGTCGGGATGAGAAACAGAGCTTTACGGTACCCTGTTCTTGGGTCTGTTGAGGATTCAGGGATTTTCCTGGTGATTCAGGCCAAGATAGATGGGCCTTGGGAAATCAAAGAGCTCAATTCATCAGACTACAACTGAATTTGGCTTGGATTTCAAAGGGAAGGCCGGAGGCGGATAGTGATTTGGGGGAAACACAGTTTAGGGTATCTCTGTCACCAGCGTTCCTGATGATCCGTGAGGATGATTTTGGTATACTCTTCATCATCTGGGGGCCAAGAGATGACTGTCTCTGGCCCCGGGGATGACTTCGGCAAAGCCGATGAGCATGAATGCAACATCTAAAACCGAGCGACGGTTGCTATGTATCTATGCTTTGCTTCAGAGGCCAAGGGATAGTCTGTCCCTGGCTCGGAAGCAAGCATGAGGAGCGTTCGAGAAACGGGCGAATAAACAGGCGATCGATCGAACTGGGGGGGGATAGCATGCTATTGAGTCTTAAGAAGAAACAGAAAACATGGGGAGATAGCAATAGGGTTTCAGAGAAATAGACAGCAGGCCTCAACGGGAGCCTGTAGTTTTCATTCATTCGAACATCACGATTACACTCGCACATCAGGGGCAATACATAAAGAAGGTATAGGCAGACTATGCCTTGCCCTAGCAGAGTAAAATCGGCTGTGATATCACAGCATACATCAAAAGGGGGAAGAGACAGAAGCAATCGAAAATTAAAATAATGAACTACAGAAAATGGGGAGGGGAGGGCGGAGCATTGACTCCTCTCCCTCCCCGTTGCCCACCTTCGATCAGGCTTCGAGACTCCTTTCTTCTTTTTCCCTTCCGCCTCTTCCTATCTCAGATCAGATTGCAGGCTCCACTCTCCTCTCCTTGTTTTTGTTTGTGGCTATCTGTTCAGGCTCTCTCCATTTTTCTTTCTTCGAATGAGGGGATTTTATATCCCTCGTTGGTGTCCTCTCGGTAGGCTCGTCCCGGCGCGCCTCAATTGTAGGCAGAGCTCCCGGCGCGTGGGACTCAAGCTTCTCGGCGTCGCTTTTGGGCTTCGACAAGGGGATCCCGGCGCCACTTTTATAGGCCCATTTAGGGCTTTTAAGAGCTCACATAGACTTCGGCCTTTATTGGTCCTTCAAATGTATCAGAACCCGAGAAGGCCCTCCACTGGTGACTCAGCTTCTATTGAGATCATTCATAGATTTTCATCAGTCAGTAGACTGGGGTTTCATCGGCATTGCCATCTGAATGACGACAAAGTCGGACATCATCTCATCGGTATCGTCACATGAATGGTGACAAGACCGGACATCAGCTTTAGCCTGAAAAGACTTCAGCCAGGTGACTGCTATTTCATCAGTGCCGTCGTCTGACTGACAATGGCATCGGACATCAGCTTGGCCCGGGAAAAGGCTTCAGCCGGGTAGATGGTTGACGAACTTCGTCATTGATCTTTCACTATTGGTCTGATCTTCCTTTCAATTCTGTTTCTGCCCTTGCTCATTTTCAAGGTGTCAACAAATGCCCCCCACCTGCGGGCGGCGTAAGCGCAGAATAAGCGGCACGGGGTCTGCAGGTGCCTTTCATCATTCGAGGGTATCTTCCTCCATTTCTCTTTGACATTGCTCTTCGGCTTAATCATGTTGCTGTAGCAATATTATGCACATGTATCTTTCATTTTCATGTTTTTTCATCTCCATATCTTCTGATTTTATTGTCAGCACTTTGGAGCCTTCTTGGCCCTGCCTTGGGCTTCTCGGCGCGAGGTAGGACCCTTCTCAGCGCGGGTGCTTCTCGGCGCGGCCTGTTGTCGGTGCGGGCATCTCGGCGCGGCCTTCTCGGCGCGGGCGTCTTCGGCGGGCTTCTCGGCGCGGGCGTCTCGGCGCGCCCCCTTTTCTTCCGGCCGACGGGGGGCTCTCGGCGCGCTTTTCTTCGCGCCGAGAAGTCCCTCTTTCTTCTTCTTTTTAACCCCCCCGAGAGGGTTTTTACCTCATTTCTTACCTCTCCCTTCTCTCTCTTCATCTCGGCGGCGGCGGTGAGCTCCCCCCCCTCCGAGAGCCTTGTCGCCTTCCCCCCTTTTTGACCCATTCATTCTCGGGTAGGTTCATTATGTGGGATTGAGTCCCATTTTATGCTCGGGATCACTCCCTCTTGGTGGGTGACTCCCTATTTTTCTTGGGCAGACCCCGGACAAGAGGAGATGCTGTCGAAATTTAATTAGAATTATTTATTTAATCATCACATGCTCATTCATCTTTCCGATGCTTATTTTCATCTTTTCTTGATTGCAGTCACTGACATGGCTTCCGACTCTTCTGCTGCGGCTTCCATGACTGTGGGAGCGAGTTCATCGGCTCAGCCGGACATATCTCGGGCTTCAGTCAACTGGCTGAATGTGAATAGTCTGAGCTTTGGCTATAACCAGATCGCCACTGTCGACGAGTCCTCTGATTCCGAGACTGACACAGTGCCGTCTTCCGGAGTCTATTCTTCCACAGAAGGTATTGATTTCAGAAGGGCTGCTGACTACCGTCCGGACCTGCCGAAGGATCGTCATCTGCTGCCATTTATCCGGACCTTCACCATAGGCGGAATGAGGGATTTCCTGCTTGCTCGGTCTGTGGAAGCGGCAATACTTGCTGACAGAGACAGCATGAAGGGTTCTGTTTATCGCGCCCGAGCTATATATCTCCCGGGTGAGCAGAGGGACTGGAATGCCGTGCTGGGCATTTCTGAATTAGAGCCGGAAAAGAAGATGCTGACCCGGGCTCCAGAGTTTACCCCGGCAAGGTGGGACCATGCAGCCGGTCGCGTCCATCGGGAGAAGCCCAACTTTGGACTTTTTCTAGCTCCTGTGAAGTGGGGTTACAGGGACGAGCCATTTATTCTGAACTGTCTGGCCGTTCAATTTAAATATCAGCTAGCTGCCGGCTGGTTTGGAGATGCTAAAGTGACAGACGCCCATCTCTTCAGGGTAGGAGCAGTGGAGTTTACAGAATTTGTCTTGAAGGAATACGCCCCTTTACTGATTAGAGCTGGGGTATATCATAGTGTATTTGCCTCCAGGTTCGCTATCCCATCTCTCGGGGATTATGTTGCGGCATGCTTGAAGTGTTCTGCCCACAGTTTAATACGTTCTATACAGCAGAAGGCGAGACTTCTCTCGATCTTTGGAGTCTTGCGCAGCTTTCAGGCCTGCCTATAGATGGGGAGCCATACGAGGAGGTCTGTCTAGACGACTCTGTAAAGGACGCCTCTGATGGAGAGGGCAGATATTCTTTTGGCTACGCATACCGGTACTTGATGAAGGCTTATCGCACCATCTGTCTGGCCTACAGCAGGGGATCTTCCAAAGGATATCAACCCCGGGAAAAGAGCAGCAGATTGAGAGTCCGTGTAGGACAGTGGATACAGTACTTCTTCGGGGGTCCCTTGAAGTATACAGACTTCCCTTCCGTGGGACCGACTCCCGGTAAGCAGATCAGGGCCCCTCGTTACAAATCAGCATTGCCGGCTTCACTGCGCCGAGCAGGTGTAGATGGCCCGAACCCAGCAGGGGTTGACCCCATTACTCATTGTGCAGCTTATCTGACCTTCTGGCTGTGCACTTTCGCTCTCCCCCAAGGGGACGAGACGACTATCAGACCGGAGGCTATATATCCGGCCTGTCAGATGGCCTGGGGGATGAGACTGTCTCTGTGCCCGGCGGCTTTGTGTTTAGTTTACAAATCGTTGGGAGATTTGCATAGACATCGGGTTCCCCGTTCCTTACGGACTGTAGGTCCATTTCATTTCTTCAATGCTTGGGTTTGCAGCATTTTCCCCGAGCTGGCCCCGAGAACTTTGCAGTCAGACACACTGCTCCCTCGGATGATTGAGTTTGCTAGCGCCGAACCCGGTCTTTTCTCAGAGCAGCTGTTTAAGATAAGGGGCAGGTTGACAAAAGTGCCTGTAGATGCTCCTGGCAGCATTCATTTCTGGAGCTTGGCAGCAGGTTCGGCTCCTTTAGTAGACCCTCAGAGGGAATGCAAAATGGAGGAGGTAGAAGTTTATGTCATCCTGTTTCGGGGGCCAATGCCACCCGGCCCATATTAGAACCAGAACTGGTAAGGTGGGCTATGGCTATCCGACCCAGTGTATTGGTCTTCAGGAAGGGAGGCTTGCTCATTTTGGAGCCCTATTACCCATTCCGTTTTAGCAGAAACTTTGGCTACGATCAGCATATTCCCCCATCAGTTGCTCAGTTTCCTTTGGACAGCCGTGCCAAGCATGGGTCCTCCATTGCCAGTGACGGTCGGATATGGTGGGATTTCTTTCATCACCGAGAGGGCGTAACTTTCAGGGTCCCGACCATTTCTAATCGTATTCCCCGTGTCACATCAGAATATATTAAGTGGTGGAATACCCGTACCAATTTCTATAAAGATGGCAGAGGCGCCTTTTGGGATGTGGCCGAGCGCTCTTTCTTAAAGCGGCAATCAGGGCCTGTGTTTGAAATTGATGAGGTTCATCTGAAAAGGCTCTATTCACAGCATCCGAAGGAGGCGAAACATATATTGCCAGGCGTCGGTCCTTAAAAGAGGAAGGTTCTGAAATACCCACTCCTGTCTTTTCTGAGATCAATGAAGATGCTTTTACAAAGGACCTGAGGCAGCTGGGCCACATAGGGAGTATTCATGTGGAGGTGCAGTATCCATTTCCCCCGGAGGAGCCTCTCCCGACAGCAGCCCCCTGGAGGGGCCCGGTGGACAGATTTCACCCTTATAGGACGTTTGTGCGGAGGGAAGACCGCACCCAGACATATTACCAGCACACTTCTTGGCTTTTTGTACTGCTGAATGTTCACGGGCTGTCAGTAGAGAACCCGATAGCTGGCATTCTGAATAAGCCGCTTTTTATTTCTTTTCATTATGTCGACGGCTGGTGTATGGATTATC
The DNA here is from genome assembly GCA_022559845.1 of Amorphophallus konjac. Lineage (NCBI taxonomy): Eukaryota > Viridiplantae > Streptophyta > Magnoliopsida > Alismatales > Araceae > Amorphophallus > Amorphophallus konjac. The sequence goes on from CM040121.1 coordinate 128,663,560, forward strand.
TCGGCCTGTTTCATTGCCTCGACTTCCACGGACATAAAGATTTGGCTGCCTTGACGGAGAAGTGCCAGACCATTGGTGACGTATGCTGGCTCGTGAAGGAGGCTGCTTCCCGCTCGAAGGAGGTGGCTTATCTGTATTGGCCGCTTTCCACCTTCTATGACGGCCCAGCAGGTATGACCCTTCCTGTGCGCTCATGGCGTCTTTCTTTTATTGTTATGTTCTGCATCTGTCGACTCTGACTGCCTTTCTTGTGTCTTGCACAGATAGACCGACATAAAACGGCAGGGACTTTACAGGAAGATTATTGCTCAAGCTGAGAAGCCTGCTTACTTTGAAATTCCTGCAGCGGCACCCACGACCACTCCCTTGCCTCCGGGCAAGAAGAGGAAGCCTTCTGTGGTGAAAGCTGCAGTTGTCAAGGCCAAGAGGGCCAAGGTTGTTCGGGTCCAGCAGTCAGCTCCAGTTGCGACGGATGCCGGGACCCCTCTTCCAGACATCCCCTCTTTTGACGAGTTCAGGTCTCAAAGGGAGGCTGCTCAGGAACCTGCCGAGAGTGGCGGTAAATATCTTGCAGATGCGATCTTCATTGTTTTCTTGACTGATCTTTTAAGGCGTCCTTCGAGACTGAGCTTCTCTTTATCTGATACAGCCCCGGAGCAGGTTGCAGTGCCTGCGGAAAGGGACACGAGGCTGCCTTCTCCTACCCCGGCTGGCGAGGAGGAGGGTAAATGTGCTTTCTCATCTTTTCTCTTTATACTTTTGTTGTTATTCTTTTCCATTATATCCCTCAGAGTTCCCCTTTTGTTGAGGTGACAGTCAGGGAGCAGACTGAGGCCATGATAGCAGCGGGAGAGTCGCCTCAGCCACAGGAAAGTGAAAGGACTCAAACAAAACGGAGCCCTATTCCGGCCAGATGCATAATCACCCGGTCTGCATCACGGCACGCTCTAGAAGCGACCTCGCATCATATAGCTAGAGTGGAGATATCCTCGGGCAGCTCCGAGACCGTCCCTGATGATGAGGAGGAAGTGACTTTCAGCGGCAGTGAGGAGGAAATCCTAAAATCAGAAGCCTTGCCCATATTTGCAAAAGGCCTTCCGCCTTTTTAGCCTCCTAAGCTGCTGATGCTATCTTCTGAGGAGGAATTGCAAGAGGAGTTTGCCGGGTTCGACACTGAGGTTGACATAACCCCTCCATTTGTTGCTTCAACTACGGAGCTTTCCCCCCTTTTGTCTCATTTTGAAGATATAGACCCCACTTTAAAGGTAAGCTTCTTTTTTTGTTTGCTCTATTTATTTTCTTTCATTCATCGCTGAAGATCATTCTGCTTTGTCCTCAGGATCCTGTCATTACCAGCTCAGACGCGGCCGCAGTTTCTATGGACGTCTCATCTGCAGATTTGGTCATCATCCCTGCTTTACCTTCAACTTGCATGGAAATTTCTGAGGTTATTCGCCCCGTGCCAGTAAGAATACAATCTTCAACTGACTTAACATCACTGGACTTGGGATCATCAGGAGAGATTTCCATCCCTGTCAGGGCCTCAGAGTTCAGAGCCGAAGTAGACCCAGCCAGAAGCTCCGCTTTTATACCGGCCGCCGTAATGTCGATTGCGCCCGAGTCAGCAGTCCCTGCCACAGTGGCTATAGAGACTGGATTTCTGCCTCTACAGACTAGGGACCTTTCGCCCCCATTATCAGAAAGAGTAGCTGAAGATGAAGCCCTTATTCAGGAGACTCATGAAGAGATAGCTCCATCATTCATTGGTCCTCCCTCTGCGGATGTTCAAGCCATAGCACCCGAGACAGCGGTAGAGGAGGAATCTTCAGCTCAACCGAAGAGCACAGAGAGGGACCGGCCAATTCTTCCAGCGGATTTGCCGTCTTCGTCCTCTCAGCCGGATGTTGCACTGTGGGCAGACATTGACGGCGAGGTGACTTTCGAAGTAGCTCCAGTTCCTTCTCCTGGCTTCGCTTCATCCGAGAGTTTCGTCTGGCAAAATCTGGACATGCTGCGCCAGCTGGTGGAGTCCCAGCCTGGACTGACTTATCTGCGGCTGAAGGAGATAGCCGAGCGTTTCACCGCTGGTCTACAGGCGATGGGCTGTCCCATGGAAATATGGGCCCAGCGGGTTCTATTGTTGCTAAAGTTTATACATCGCCGGGACTTCTTGGCACATATTATGTCTGACAGACTGGCAGCTTTGAAGTTGCAAAGGAAGGAGTGCAAGTCTGAGCTGGAGAAGACGGACTCTGTTCTTCAGGAGCGCCAATGCCAACTGCAGTCTCTGGCGCAGCAGGAGCAGTTCGTGCGCAGCCGGATAACCATCCTGGAGGCTGAACTGTTTGACCTCCGGGGTGAACTGCCGCAGATAACAACTTCTCGGCCGCAGCTTGCGGAGGAAGTAGCTCTGTTGGAGGGGCAGGTGGCATCCTTTTAGGACGAGTCAGCTCGGCTATAGGAGGAGGAGGCTTGACTTCATGAGCTGGGGGCTGCCCCGCATGTAGGGCTTCTGGCCTTCGAGGACATATTCCGGCGCCCGTGAATATCTGTTTCCCCCTTTTTGTAATACAATTCCCCCTCAGGGGCCCTTCTTGTATTCCCTTTTTTATTCAATGGAAAGGAATCTTTATACCAGTCTCATATGTGGTTTGTTCTTAACTTATCGCACCGTCAATATTTCACGGTGATTTGGCAGCGGTTTCAGCGGTCCCTATGGGAATAGCCTGTACCTAGCAGGAGAGCGTCCACCCCTTCAGAGAAAGGATGGGGAACTCGCTCCACCGCGTGACGGCCTCCGGGGGGTGCTTTAAACCGAATTCTGTTGGTGGTAGCAAACGTCCTTCTTGGCCATACGTGCCGCAAGGGAGACGGTTTGCAGGAATGTGAACGAAGAGGCTCAGAGCACTATCCGGAACGGGTGAATGGTCCATCCCGGGCAGGTTTCAAAGCTAGTCGGGGCAATGTGCCAATCGACCAGTACATGATTTCATCATCGATATTGGGTTTATATCGATGCAAAGGAGTTTTACAAGTTTCATCAGAGTAGACGTAAGGTCTAGACTGGGTAGAGGTTATCGCAGGTGGGACATTGAAGGGTGCGTGGTTTTCATCAGGACAGACGTAGGGTCTGAACTGGATAGGATTTCATCATTGATCGGCGAGGTGCCGGTCGATCAATAGCTAGTTTCATCATCGATATTGGGTTTATATCGATGCAAAGAAAGTGTTATAAGTTTCATCAGAATAGACAAAAGGCCTAAACTGGCAGGGTTTTAATTGGACATGGTTTCATCACTGATCGGGCGAGGTGCCAGTCGATCAGTGGTTGGTTTCATCGTCGATATGGGGCTTATATCGACGCAAAGAGTTTCATAGGTTTCATCAGTATAGACGTAAGGTCTAAACCGGACAGAGGATTTCATCATTGATCGGGCGAGGTGCCGGTCGATCAACGGTGGGACGTATGTAGAGGTGTGGGTCTCGTCAGGACAGACGTAAGGTCTATTCTAGCAGGTTTTATGGCAGGTGGGACTTTGCCAAGAAATACGTAGGTTTCATCAGGCTAGGCGTAGGGTCTATCCTGGTAGGGTTTTATCGTTGACCGGGCAAGGAGCCGATCGATCAAGGGAAGGTTTAGGAGTTTGATCAGGACAGACGTAAGGTCTGAACTGGCCAGGCTTTATCAGAATGATGACGGGTTTTATTGTCGGTGGGACATGTGAAAGAGGGTATGTAGATTTCATCAGGGTAGATGTAAGATCTACCCCGGAAAGGCTTTATCATCGGTGGGGCATAGAGCCAGATGACCGACGGAAGGCCTCATTAGTGAAGGGGAGGTGAAGGCAACGTGCCGGTTGGCATGGAACTTCTGAATTACCACATTACCGACCCAAGCGCCCTTTCGGGTTTTCACCGGAGCCAGCCCCCTCTTGCTTTTGCCATCGCGTCCTTTCGGATTTTCACGTGGCGGGGTACCCGATTTTGCCTGCAGTGCCCTTTCGGGTTTTCACCACAGCTGGGTTTTAGCCATTTTTACCCTTGTCCAGAATGCCTGAACAAGTCTGGCGGGATATCTCTATTTTCAACCCCATTTCTATATATGTACTTTTTGTCGTTTTCTTTCTCTTTTCTTTTTCATTGTCTTTTCTGGGACCAGAACTTTCATCCTATGGACCATGGCGCCATATGTTTATTGTGGACACACGATCATTGATGTGGGTGTCAACATCAATGCAAAGGGAAGTATGGTTTCATGATCTATCTAGATGAAAGGTCTGAATTGATTTAGAGGATATAGATAGCAGCTCGGGCACGAGGCGTTTGCTGAAAATATGAGTTTCATCGTTAATGTGGGGTTTAACATTAACGCAAAGGAATAGAGTTTCATGATCCATCCAGACGGAGGGTCTGAATCGATTCAAAGAGCAGTGTTGTGCTATGTCAGAGCGGACGGAAGGTCTACCCTGGATGGGTTTTAGCGTCGATCAGGCAGCGTGCCAACCGATCGATAGTAGGTTTCATCATTGGTATTGGCTCATACCAATGCAAGGATTTCATATGCTTCATCAGGATAGACGTAGGGTCTAAACTGAGTAGGGTTTTATCATTGATATTAGGCGAGGTGCCAATCGATCAATGGCGGGTTTCATCATTGGTATTGGATTTATACCAATGCAAGGAGTTCATGGATTTCATCAGGATAGACGGAAGGTCTAAACTGGATAGATTTCATCATAGATCGGGCAGTGTGCCAATCGATCAACAGCAGGTTTCATCACGGCGGGACGTAAAGAGGCCTGTAGATCTAGTCGGGATAGACGTAAGGTGTAAACCGGACAAGGTTTTATTGCTGATCGGGCAATGTGCCGATCGATCAGTATCAGGTTTCAGTATTGGGTTTATACCAATGCAAGGATTTCATAGGTTTCATCGGGATAGACGTAAGGTCTAAACCGGATAGGGTTTCATTGTTGTGGGTCTTAGACAGAAACAAGTGGAAGTGTTTTATCAGAACAGACGGAAGGTCTATCCCATGGCGGGCTTATTATCGAGGGAATTTTTCTTGAGCAATGCATGAAGGCTTCAACAGAATAGACGTAAGGTCCATTCCGGATGGGTTTAATCGTTGATCGGGCAAAGTGCCGGTCGATCGACGAGGAGCTTTATGGTGGGAGGTAAGGCTTTCTTTGGAATCACCACATTACTGACCCAAGCGCCCTTTTGGGTTTTCGCCGGAGCCAGCCCCCTCTTGCTTTTACCCACGTGCCCTTTCGGGTTTTCACGTGGCGGGGTACCCGATTTTGCCTGTAGTGCCCTTTCGAGTTTTCACCACAGCTGGGTTTTGAGCCATTTTTGCACTTGTCTCTAATATAGGAGCAAGTCTGGCGGGGTATCTCTATTTTTTAACCCCATTTTTTTGTTCTTTCTTCTTCCTTCCTCTTTTTTTTTTTAGAGGGTGATAGGTCGGAATGCCACCAGCTCAAGATGAGGGTAACTTGGTTAGGGCGGAGTGCCACTAGACCAAGAAAGGGGTAGCTTGGCTAGGGCGGAGTGCCACTAGACCGGGAAATGGGTGTAGCTTGGCTAGGGCGGAGTGCCGCTATACCAAGACAAGGGTGTAGCTTGGCTAGGGCGGAGTGCCGCTAGGCCAAGGAAAGGGTAGTTCGGCTACGGCGGAGTGCCGCTAGACCAAGGAAAGGGGAAGCTCGGCTAGGGCGGAGTGCCGCTAGACCAAGAAAGGGTAGCTTGGCTAGGGCGGAGTGCCGCTAGACCAAGAAAGGGTAGCTTGGCTAGGGCGGAGTGCCGCTAGACCAAGAAATGGGTAGCTCGGCTAGGGCGGAGCGCCGCTAGACGAAGAAAGGGTAGCTTGGCTAGGGCGGAGTGCCGCTAGACCAAGAAATGGGTAGCTCGGCTAGGGTGGAGCGCCGCTAGACGAAGAAAGGGTAGCTTGACTAGGGCGGAGTGCCGCTAGACCAAGGAAAGGGTAGCTCGGCTAGGGCGGAGTGCCACTAGACCGGGAAATGGGTGTAGCTTGGCTAGGGTGGAGTGCCGCTGTACCAAGAAAAGGGTGTAGCTTGGCTAGGGCGGAGTGCCGCTAGACCGGGAAAAGGGTGAAGCTTGGCTAGGGCGGAGCGCCGCTATACCAAGAAAAGGGTAGATTTGGCCCGATTACTCGGGGAATGTTGGTTGTGCTATATGATATAGCCTCAGATGTCTTCCGTTGAGTGGCGAGAATTGGATTTCCCCTCGATGGTTAACGACCACGTAGGCCCCTCCTTCGTAGACCCTCTGTATCACATAAGGACCTTCCCAATTAGCATTCAGCTTTCCTTTTGGGTTGGACGCCATGACTTCTTTTTTCTTGACCATGACGAGGTCACCTTTCTTGAATTCTCATCCTCTTACGAGTTTGTTGAATGCAGTGGCCATGCGGGCCTGATACATTTGGATACTCTTCTGAGCTCGGAGGCGCTTCCCTTCCAATTCAGCCAGTTCTTCTAGTCTTCTTTCTGCATTGGTCTGTTCGCCACGGGCCAGGCCATATTGGACTGCCACTCTGAGTGACGGGACTTCCAGCTCTAGCGGAACCACTGCCTCTGAGCCGTATACCAGCGAGTATGGTGAGCACCCTGTAGGTGTCTTGAAGACAGTGCGGTATGCCCACAGAGCTTCGTACATTTTCTCCTCCCAGTCCTTCTTATTAGAACTGACGACCTTGGCCAGCAAGGTGCAGAGAGTCTTGTTAAAAGCTTCTGCCAATCCGTTTGCCTGTGGATTGTAAGGAGTGGAGGTCCTCCATTCGATCTTATACTTCTCAGCAAGCCGATAGACCTTCTGATTTCTGAAATGACTTCCATTGTCGGATATTATTCGGCTGGGGATCCCGAACCGGAAGATAATGTTCTGTTTGATGAATCTGGCGACCAATTCACCAGTCACTTCTCTTAATGCTATAGCCTCCGCCCATCGGGAGAAGTAATCTGTTATGGCCAGTATATACTTATGTCCGGCCGAGGAAGTCGGCAGTGGCCCGACTACATCAGTTCCCCATTGTGCAAATGGCCAGCTGGGAACTGTAGGGTGCAGAGTCGTAGGAGGCCTTCTAGGCACAGTAGCATGCTCCTGGCATTTCTGGCATGATTTTGCAAATTTACAGCAGTCTTCAAACATGGTGGGCCAATAGTAGCCCAGCTTCTTGATTTCTATCTTCATCTTGGGACCAGCCTGGTGGGCACCTGTTGTCCCAGCATGTGTTTCTTTCATCGCTTGCCAGGCTTCCTCAGTGGACAGACAGCGGAGTAGAATCTTCTTGCGTGCATCTGCCATTATTCGGAACAAAATTCCATTCCTGAGTTCATAAGAATCTTTGATTCTTAGGAGTTTCATCTTTTCTTCTCTTTTCTGCGGCAGTTGTTGGTGTAGAAACCACTGCAGCAAGTGTTGTCTCCAATCAGATGCTTGTTCTGTGCTGATGGTGGCAACCTCGTCTCCTTCGGGGCACTCTTCTAGCATACTGGGGACTTGCCTCCGGTTCATAACGACGATGTTCAGTGTCTTATTTGGTGGGACTGCTAGTGAGCTGGCCAGCTTCACCAGTGCATCAGCCTGGGCATTGTGTCCACGGCCCACATGCTTGAGCTCAATATGGTAGAATTTCGCCATGAGGCGCACAGCTTTTTGGTGGTAGGGATTCAGTTCTGGCTTCCGCACTTCGAACTCCCCTTGGATCTGTTTTATTATCAACATCGAATCGCCGAATACTTGAAGCATTTGGATACCCATGTTGAGGCTGATATATAGCCCGATTATCAGAGCTTCATACTCGGCCTCATTATTGGTGCAGGGCTTGTTTATAGAACAGGAAGTATGCACGACCTCCCCTTCTGGTGATTTCAGCACAATACCGGCTCCAGCCCGTATTCTGGTCTTTCCATCGGAGTCTATCTCTGTTCTGGATGCTCCATCAAAGAATAGTTGCCACATAACTGACTGGGTCTGGCAGGCCTCGAGTGTCTCATCATCGGGTAACTCAGTCCCTAGCATATCATTTTCCAGCACAGGATGCTCTGCGAAGAAATCAGCCACGGCCTGTCCTTTTATCGCCCGCTGGGGTGTATAGGTAATATCGAATTCCATCAGGATCACTGCCCATTTGCCCAATCGGCCCTTCAGTACTGGCTGAGTCAATATGTATTTGAGCGGATCTGCTGCAGATATCAATCTAACTTCATGTGACAACATATAGTGTCGGAGCTTTTTGACAGCAACGACTAGTGCCAAGCAGGTCTTTTCTATGTAGCTGTAGCTTTCTTCAGTTCTAATCAGCCTCCTACTTAGGTAGTACAAGGCTTGTTCTTTGCCTTCATCATTTATCTGTGCCAGCATTGCCCCCAGGGAACAGTATGTGGCTGCGATGTATAGTATTAAGGGCCTGCCCTTAATTGGTGCCCCCAGCACTGGAGGGGTCTTGAGATATTCTTTCAGCTTCTCAAAGGCTTCTTGACAGCCATTGTCCCAGAGGAACGGCACATCTTTCATCATGAGCTTGTGAAAGGGGTGGCATCTTCCCGACAGATTTGATATAAATCGTCGGATATAGGCCAGACGCCCTTGCAGAGATCTCAGCTCGGGCAGATTCCTTGGTGGAGGGAGCTCCTGGATAGCCCTAATCTTGGATGGGTCGATTTCAATGCCCCTATGACGGACAATAAACCCGAGGAATTTTCCACTGGACACGCCGAAGGCGCATTTCATGGGACTCATCTTGAGTTCATATTTGCGTAGCCTCTGGAATACTACCCTCAGGTCTTGCAAATGGTCTTCTCTTCTTTTAGTTTTTACTACCAAATCATCAATGTAGCACTCTACTTTCTTGAAGAGCAAATCATCAAAGATCTTGGTCATAGCTCTTTGGTAGGTAGCGCCGGCATTCTTAAGACCAAACGGCATTCTTTTGTAGTGGAATATCCCCTTCGGAGTGCGGAACGCAGTGTGCACTCTGTCTTCTTCTGCAATCCAGATCTAGTTATATCCGGATGACCCATCCATAAATGACAGGGCTTCATGACCAGTAGTCGCATCGATCATCACTTCAGTGATTGGCACTGGGAAGTCATCTTTTGGGCAGGCCTTATTAAGGTCCCGAAAATCAACACATATTCTGATCTGCCCATTTTTCTTCTTTACGGGCACTATGTTTGCCAGCCATGTAGTATACTGATTTTCTTCAACAAAGCCTACATCAATCAGCTTGTCAACCTCTTTGTTAATCTGATTTATTAATTTAGGGCGCATTCTCCTGGAAGGCTGCTTTACAGGGCTAGCCTCTGGGCTTATTGCCAATCGGTGCTGTGCCACATCAGAACTCAGTCCCGGCATTTCATCATATGTCCATGCAAAGCAGTCTCAGAATTCTTTCAAGAACTGTACATACTGCTCCATGGCAGCTGGCTCCAGCAGTGCACTGAGGAATGTCGGCCTTGGCTCATCTGTGGTCCCCAGATTTATTTCCACAAGCTCATCGACAGTGGCCTGACCTCCATCTTCGACCTCGGGCGGGGCTTCTTGCAAGTCAATGAAGCCTCCCGGGATATAATCTTCTTCAGTTTCATGACCCTCTGTTTCATCATACTGGTCATCAGCGGGCGCTGGCTCATCATATACGGCCAATATTGTTGGATTCTGTTTAGTCTGCCCCGAGGACGTGACTGGTTCAGCAGGAAACTCAACAATGGAGTCTTCTGCCCTTAGAGGCTCTTCTGGTGTGAACTCCCTTGAGAGATCATCATCCTGTAGAGCCCGGACTTCTTCCAGGATGCGCTCAAACTCCAGGCATTCCCTCAGCTCTTTGGCTACTTGGTCTTCATCCGGGGTTCCCGTATCAAACTTTGCTTCAGCATGGAACAGATCTTCTTTGCAAGGTAGGTCTTCCCAGCACCAATCTTTCTTTGCTTCATCAGACGTCCCCGTCTCCGGCTGACTGTCTGGGGCTTCATTGTTCATTATGGATTGATAAATGATTTCTTCATCTTCCGAGGGGTATTTGTCATATCCCACCTCGGGAGGGTCTTCATGCTGGTAGGAGACAGAGATGACATCCACCTCAGCTTCATAGTACTCTTGAAGGGTATAACCCAATCCCGGGTGCTGAGTGATCTTCCTCAGTTCTTTATTATCCCGAGGCGGATCCCATAGCTCCTTGAACGCCTTCTTCTGGGCAACAGGCTGCAATGATGGCATTCGCATCTTAGAGAACATCTGCGAAACCCGTTGGGTAGTATAATCCAAGCCTGTAATTGGCACCATCCGGTTTGCAGCCTCTTCAGGGACCCTACAGTCTTGATCATCGTCTTCGACTGACTCCCCAGTGTAGAATATGATAGGAGGCTCGCAGAAGCGAGGGACTTCCATAGTCTTTAGTGGTAGCACCGTCTGGTACTCTAGGCTGGAGATGGGTTTAACTAAACCCTACGGAACCTCCACCTGTGTGTACTTTTCTTTCATTTCTTCATCGATATCATCCGGGTGAATGCTAGGAGGGGTGATCCGAGCAAAGTCACCAGCATAAGAGATGTGAGATACCTCATGCTTTTTAATATAGCCCTTTGGTGGCGGGGGAGACCAGTTTCTTACCTTCGTCGCCGGCTTTTTCTGGCTGACCACAGCCTCCCTCTCCTTGCAATTTTGCGACACCTCGGTGTAGTAGGATGCATCGAGCATATGACACTTGAATACTTCGAAGGGGTGTAGATCCGCAAACACCCTCTCTTCTTTTCCTTCATGGCAGTATTTAATGCACTGATGCAGCATGGATGGCACTATCTGATATTCATGCAGCCACGGTCTCCCCAGCAGGGCCTTATATGTGGTGTTGGAGTCGATTACATAGAATCGCACCACGGTAGTGAGATTCCCCAATGTGAGGTTAAAATCAGCCACCCCAAGGGGCGTCTCACATTTCTGGTTGAATCCCGCAATTTTCATGTCTCTGAACTTGGTAAGCTGTAGATCAAAGTAATATTTTTGGTAGATGCGGTATGGGAGAATGTTCACGGCAGCCCCGGGATCTATCAGTATCCTACTCAGTGGCTGACAGTTCAGGGAGCCCCTTATATACAGCGGTCTGTTATGGCAGGAATTCGGAATCAGCATGTCATCTTCTGTGAATGTAACTGACGGCCCAGAGTTCACTTTTGTCAAGAGTGCTTCATATTGTGCCGGCGACTGCAAGGCATCAACAATTGCTTGGCGAGCCTCTTCACTCAGAGAGAGAATCTCCCAGATGGAGAATCTGGTAGGGAGCTTCTTTAGCATTTTCATGATCCGGCTGCCCACCCTGACATTAGACAGTCTCATTTCTTCCGCCCATCGGGGTTTTGGAGGTTCATGTGGTGCCCGTGGCCTCTGCTGCCCAGTGCTGGTTTCATCCCCTGGACTGATTTCTTGGGGGGCTTCTTCTATAGCAACGGCCCCTGGTGCCGTCAGAGGGTTATCCCCTTCTTTCTCATTCTGCTTGTAGGCTACAGGCGCCGATTGCTGAGGCCTCTTGCCTTTATCTGGCCCAGCCTGTATCGACTGCCCATTTTCTAGACTAGACAGAAATTCTAGAAATGTTGGAGTTTGACCTCCTTTCTTCTTTTCTTGGTACAAGCTGGCAGGGGGAGGAACCTGGACTCCTCGTACTTCCGGTTCGGGAATCTGGTAGGGCTGTTCCCCTCTGAACATAATGTTATGATTAGCTGGTGGTGGGCGCCCCCACCTTCTTCCGGAGCGTGTTGCATGTGCTGAGGTTGAGGCCTTGGCATGGTTGGCTTCTAGCGGGGCATTTGATGTTTCATCCTCATCATTCTCCCCGGGCGAGGTAAAGAGTGTTGACAGGGTGTTGCATTGTACTGTCAGGACCCTCTTTCCCTTCTTGGACTTGGGCCGTCTCTTCTTTTTCTGGGAATTTGGCTTTATTGGCCCCTGCCCCCAGAAGGGTTCAGTCTCAACCTTTTCTTGTTCTGCCTCTGACTACTCTTTAATTTTCAATTCTTCGAGCTGTTCCCAGAGTATACAGTCTTTCACCAGCAAGTGCCCAGGCTTTTTCTGTTCATATTCATCGAGCCCATTAATATACTGCTGTAAACGCCTGGCTGCAGGACTTACTTCCTTATGTGCAGATAGGGGAAACTTGTCTTCTCCGGTTATGAGTGGGGATCCGGATGACTGGCCCTGTCTCAGCTGTGCGCCATACTGGCTTTACTGGAGGCGGTTCAGGTCTTGGTGTGACACCACGGATAACTGCTCCATTGGTATTGGCTGCGGGAGTCTTCTTTCTGTTCTTTATGGGTTTCATCTGCCATCCTTCCTGATCCTTCAGTGGGGTGAGGAAGCAAGCTTCATAAGTATGCCTGGTACATTCTTCAACGGCCTCCTTAGGCAGCTGCTGGTAGATTGAAATCATATTGGCGGCCATTTTTAATGCCGGAGGCTCATGTGGACGAGGTGGCTCTACCTGGTAATCTCCCAGCTGTAGCTCGCCCTTTTTGACCATGCCTTCCATAATATCTTTGAAGACGTAGCAATCTTCAATTGCGTGCCCCAGCGCATGGTGATATGGACAGAACAGTGGATCACCTTTCTTTGCCGCGTCATCGGGTCTCTTTGGTTCAGACAATGTTACCTTGTTGAACTTGTATGCCCAGTTGAATAGTGCGGCTGTCTTATCTTTCGGGAAAGAGTACGGCTTTCTCATTTTGTTTCTCAGAGAGACCTTATCTTTTCTTTCTGCTGTGTCTGCTGGCGGCGGAGCTTCATCTGCCCCCTTCTTCCCTTTCTGTTGCTCGAAGGTTCTAAAATCGACGGTGTTGGCCTCAGAGTGCGATGGTCATCGATCATTAGATTTCCCTTTCGGCACAGTTGGAGCATTGGCCGTCGGACGCTTAGACAGAACGTCTCGACCTCCGCCACTATATTGTTCAGCCGGTCAAATGTTCTAACATCTGCACCAATCATCTTTTCCAGTACCTCTCTCCTGAGGCTCTGCTTACATATTTGCACTGCATCTTCTTGATGAGGAGGTCTTCTGCATCTCATAGCTAAGTTCCTCCACCTTTTGATGTAGTCCAGTGCTGTTTCATCTTGCTTTTGCCTGGTTGCATATAGTTCTGCTATTGTAATCTCTCTTTCCGTGACGTGAAATCTGTCGCGGAACTTTCTTTGCATATCAGGCCAATCGGTCACTGACCCAGCCGGCAGGCTTGAATACCATTCAAAGGCTATCTCGGTGAGGGATGAGCCGAAGAACTTAAGCAGATAAGCTTCATCAGCTGCCAAGTCACCCATGATTGTGGTGTAGTAAGCTATGTGCTCCCTGGGAGAGCCCTGGCCATTAAAATTTTCAAACTTCGGCGGCTTACTGACGCCTGGAGGTAGTCTCTTAGCAGCATACTGGGGAGGATATGGTACCTTGTACACATCGTAGGTACTAGCATCATCACCAGTCTTTTCAGACAGCTTCATCTCCACAATCTTTTCAATCATCAGCTTCTAGGCTATGGCTGGATCTATGTTTTCCGAGAAGAAGTGAGCTTGTTGCTGACCGTAAGGAGTTGTCATCACAGTTGCGCGCAAGGCCGGCGCGGCAGGCTGCGTCTGAGATACAGAGGGCTGAGCTACCGTCTACTGCAGAACAGGTTGGCTTGGTGCTTTGCCCTTATCAGCCGGGAGAGGATTAGCTGGGATAGCCATTTCTGTTGAGCTGGCAGTCTGCCCCACAGGCTCGGCTTGCTTGGAGACCGGTGTAACTTCATGCCTCTCATTTAGCTGTCTTCTGAGAGCATTGATCTCTTGTTGATATCTTCTAAACATCATCTGGATCATGGGATCCAGGGTTGACGGGATCTGTAGATCTTCTGAAGTCCCTTCAGCATCATCGACGAAGGGATTATCTTCATCTTTCGATGTCACCACATTAACTGTCATAGTGGTGATCTTGCAGGCTTTATCATTAGTCTTCATCTTATCTTTTGCCGCCTGGCCTCTTCTTGTGACGGGGCCTGGTCTGGTTGCTAGTCTGAGCAGTTCATCTGGCTGTGTTGGCAACATATCCTGCCCTCTGACAAGCCCGGCCATATTGTAGGTAAAGATCTGCATCTTTTCCCTCTGCCTGTAGACTTTCCTTCTCACCTGATCGGGGTATTTGAGCCGGTCAAAGACTGATATTCTTTCTCTAGCTTCTTCCCTGTGCAGGTCTTCTTTCCCATATCCGGCTCTGTGGCCTTCTTCATAGTCATTGGAATCGGAGGAGGAGACTCCGAGCATCACTTCTCGAAGGGTTTCTTCTTCTTCATCATCCATGGTGCCCAAGGCACGGGATAATCTTTGCTGCCCGAGGGCAGAGTTCCCCAGGTAGTGAAAGTAGTCTTGAGCCACTTGTTTCATCTCCTCTTGATTGTGCCTTCGTGGCTTTGGTTGGAGCATCAATCTTTCCTGGCTCTTCTGCTGATAAGCTAGTCTCTCCACCTGAGCAGTCAAGTGCTCGGCTTTGTAGTATTTGAATATATCGGTCTGTCTGGCGCAGGCTCTTGGTCTTCTTAGAGTGACAGCAGCGACTGGTTCGCTTATTCTCATTTCCTCTTCCTCCCTGAACCTTCTACTCCCATCCTGGCAGCAGTTGGCAGCAGCAGCATAATTCTTTCTTTCCCATCTTTTGCCCCCAACCATGGGGTGGGTGACCGTTAGGTCTTCCTTCTGCTCATATCTTCTGCCCCTCATCCTGGGGAGAATAGTAGTCAGATTTCTTCCTTCATTCCCTTTCTCATCTCTCCTACCCCGAGCCTTGGGGTGAACAACAACAGCATTTCTTATGTCTCTTCCTTCTTCTCTTCTGCTTCCTGCCCTGAAGCAGGCAACAATGGTATCAACAATGTTTTCTTCCTCTCGAGCTGGGACCCAGCTCTGGATTTTCTTCGGCCGCCAGATCTGCCTGAACTTGGGCGGCTTCGGCGCCAGTGGCCTTCTATCCTCCTCTTTCATGTCGACCCTCCTGGCGGCTAGTACCCGGAACCTGTTGGTAGTAGGCACCGTCGGGACGATCACGTCTGGCTTGACCGCCCTTGGGCAACCACTGAGGTTTACCCAGACATCTCCAATCAGCATTATCTTTCCTGAGTTGGATATCTGACGACCCGCAGCAGTGGATCGGGCTCTCCTGTCGGATCTCCTCCTTCTTCCAGCAGCAGAGGATGTGCCCCTTTTCGCCTCGTGATGGACGAAGCAGGCCACGACCTCTGGAGTATCCTGCATCACCTGGCTCATTTTGGGGCTGGTAGCTTGCGTCAATGTCTCGACAACAGTCTTTTGCTCCTGGTTGTCAATCTCGAGCAAGTCAGTGAAGATGAGGCCCAGGCAGTTGGGCATCCCGACAGCAGGCGACATCGATCTGAACGAAAGAGGTACCGCTAGGTAGCCCTCTCGAACATGTACATCGACCGCTTGTTGATCAAAGCGTACAGACATGATTCCAGCCGTCATCGTAGCTTCCTGAAAATAGAGAAAGCACAGAATCAGAAATTTGAGGGGGGGGCCACTGGGCCTCCTATCTTGGCGTAGAGATGAAGGGAGACTATGTCCCACCGGGCGTGCCAGACTTGTGGACGTGGGATTTTTATTATCCTTTGTTATTATTATTTATTTATTTATTTTAGTTTAGTTTGTTAGGCATGCCAGTCACATGTGGGACGATTTCATTGTGCGCTCGACTTGACTTGGTCAGTCGATTGTGAAGTCCGAGTCGGGACCAAAAGTCTACCATACCATAAAGGCTATGACGTTAATTACGCCCTTCCTAAGAAGGACAACCATTGATTAAACGCCAAAATAGGAGGCCACTCGGGGCGATAATAAAAGAAAAATAACAGTGCGTGATATTGAAGATATTATTATTCTGAGAAGGTAGTTGAGCGAACGATAGTTTGTTAAATCAGCATGACCCCCCCCTTTTGTGTAGGTCGTGCTGGGTGGAGATAGGACACCATCCACGCAGCGGTGGGGCGGAGCCTGGACAGTCATCGGGGACATATCCCCTTTCATGTTCCTCATCCAGCCAAAGGCCTCGCAGTATTCATATTCCCCGAAAAATCGAGCCAGACGGGAGGTGTATGATGGGCACTTCCCGGGACTTATCGGGGTTAAAACATCTATCGACATTTCGGCAGCATCTCCCCGTAATCTGGATCATGCCCAGGGGGGAATAGGCTATCACCCACGGAGTGCCGGGATGAAAGCCGAGAAAAGGAGGGAGCAAACCCCCCACATTGTACATGTATGCCCTGGGGCAATGTTCGATTCTTCCCTTATAGGAGCCGGTGACACTCGTGCAATGGCAGAGCTCACCTCAGCTAAAGGGGTTGCTCATAAACTCGGTACGGATCAGTGGAGAATAAGGGAGTCTGACGCCCTTTGATTTTATCCTCGGGACAGTTCTGGTGACTCATAGACATCCTCAGGTGGGTTTGATAGAGACGTCGGAGGCTCATTGGGTGACAGGGTAGCCTCTCGGTACGGGTTTGAATGGGTATATGAGTTTCTGGTGTGAAGACCACCGCGCCGAGAAGGGTTCTTTGCAAGGCACTATTTGGGGCGCCGGGAAGCTGGCGTTAGTGGAGTTCTCGGCGCAGACAAGCAGGAAAGCAAAGGGGTCTTACGGCGCCAGGGTAGAAGGGTGAAGGTGTTAGGCTCCCGGCGCAGGCAAGGAGGCCAAATAATTAGGGCTCTCGGCGCCAGGAGGATGCCAGAGGGTGAGGGTTCTCGGCAGGTTCAACATGGAAGGTTCCCGGCGCGACGGGGAAAAGGCCAGGAAGTAGGCTCTCGGTGCAAGGGCCAAATGGCCAAAGGGGGTTGTCGGCGTGAAGAGGAATCGCTCAAGGGGGGTTCCTGGCGCGCAGGGGAGAAGTCCAGCTTCCCGGTGCGATGGCAAAGCGGCCAAGGGTGATTCTCGGCGCGGCGGGGAAGAGGCCAGGGAGTAGACTTCCCGGCGCGATGGCAAAGCAACCAGGGGGGGTTTCCTGGCCCGGCCAAGATGCAGAGGTTCCCGGCGCGGAGGTCAGAAGGCCAGGACAGTTCTCGGTGCCTGAAGGATAGCGCCGAGAGCTGTTCATCTGATTTATTGTATGCGGGGCCGAGAGGTGTGAGGGCGCCGGGATGAGAAACAGAGCTTTACGGTACCCTGTTCTTGGGTCTGTTGAGGATTCAGGGATTTTCCTGGTGATTCAGGCCAAGATAGACGGGCCTTGGGAAATCAAAGAGCTCAATTCATCAGACTACAACTGACTTTGGCTTGGATTTCAAAGGGAAGGCCGGAAGCGGAGAGTGATTTGGGGGAAACACGGTTTAGGGTATCTCTGTCACCAGCGTTCCTGATGATCCGTGAGGATGATTTTGGTATACTCTTCATCATCTGGGGGCCAAGAGATGACTGTCTCTGGCCCCGGGGATGACTTCGGCAAAGCCGATGAGCATGAATGCAACATCTAAAACCGAGCGACGGTTGCTATGTATCTATGCTTTGCTTCAGAGGCCAAGGGATAGTCTATCCCTGGCTCGGAAGCAAGCATGAGGAGCGTTCGAGAAACGGGCGAATAAACAAGCGATCGATCGAACTGGGGGGGGGGATAGCATGCTATTGAGTCTTAAGAAGAAACAGAAAACATGGGGAGATAGCAATAGGGTTTCGGAGAAATAGACAGCAGACCTCAATGGGAGCCTGTAGTTTTCATTCATTCGAACATCACGATTACACTCACACATCAGGGGCAATACATAGAAGAAGGTATAGGCAGACTATGCCTTGCCCTAGCAGAGTAAAATCGGCTGTGATATCACAGCATACATCAAAAGGGGGAAGAGACAGAAGCAATCGAAAATTAAAATAATGAACGACAGAAAATGGGGAGGGGAGGGCGGAGCATTGACTCCTCTCCCTCCCCGTTGCCCACCCTCGATCAGGCTTCGAGACTCCTTTCTTCTTTTTCCCTTCCGCCTCTTCCTATCTCGGATCAGATTGCAGGCTCCACTCTCCTCTCCTTGTTTTTGTTTGTGGCTATCTGTTCAGGCTCTCTCCGTTTTTCTTTCTTCGAATGAGGGGATTTTATATCCCTCGTTGGTGTCCTCTCGGCAGGCTCGTCCCAGCGCGCCTCAATTGTAGGCAGAGCTCCCGGCGCGTGGGACTCAAGCTTCTCGACGCCGCTTTTGGGCTTCGACAAGGGGATCCCGGTGCCACTTTTATAGGCCCATTTAGGGCTTTTAAGACCTCACATAGACTTTGGCCTTTATTGGTCCTTCAAATGTATCAGAACCCGAGAAGGCCCTCCACTGGTGACACAGCTTCTATTGAGATCATTCATAGATTTTCTTCAGTCGGTAGATTGGGGTTTCATCGGCATTGCCATCTGAATGACGACAAAGTCGGACATCATCTCATCGGTATCGTCACATGAATGGTGACAAGACCAGACATCAGCTTTAGCCTGAAAAGACTTCAGCCAGGTGACTGCTATTTCATCAGTGCCGTCGTCTGACTGACAATGGCATCGGACATCAGCTTGGCCCGGGAAAAGGCTTCAGCCGGGTAGATGGTTGACGAACTTCGTCATTGATCTTTCACTATTGGTCTGATCTTCCTTTCAATTCTGTTTCTGCCCTTGCTCATTTTCAAGGTGTCAACAGGCGGTAGCGTATTCGCAACAGGTCAGGAGGACCTTCACAAGCCCCCCCTCAGGAGCTAGAGGCCTCCTCTACACCGAAATAGGGGAAACCTGGGGTACGCCGTCCGCACCCAGAGACCGAAGTCCCTAGGGAACGCCAGGACAGCCTGCCATCATGCACCCCTAGCCCCATGGCGCAACAGCAGCTGGAGTTATCCCTCCATCTATGAGAGTTCAAGAGGCGCTTCGCGGAGCAGGAGTGCATCTTACGCGCCTTGCAGAAGACCTCTCCGCCAGAGGACGAGGAGAGATCCCCATTCTCCGACTACATCTTGAAGGCAGAGGTATCTCCCAGAACCTCCATCCCGACCTTCAAGCCTTACAATGGCCAAGGCGACACGGCCAATCACTTCGACAGCTTCGACGCCCTGATGACCCTTCACGGGGCGTCTTACGCCATCAAATGCCGAGCCTTCGCAACCACCCTGGTCCAAGGCGCCCAAGCATGGTTCCGGGCCCTCGCCCCCGGATCCATCCGAGACTTCAAGCAGTTTGGGCGAGTATTCAAGGAGAGTTTCGCCAGCAGCGGCCCCCCGAGGTCGGTAGCGGGGCTATTGGCTCTCAAACAGGCGCAAGGGGAGAGACTCCGGGCTTACATCCACCGATTGAAATCAGAAGCTCTGAGAATCTCCCGCCTGGATGTAGCCTCGGCCATAACCGTGCTGACCGGAGGCACCCGGGACAAGAACCTCCGCCGCGAACTTATCCTCCACCTTCCCTTGACCCTTGCCGAGCTAGTGACTCTGGCCTTGCACCATGCTGAGTGCGAAGAAGTTCTCAGCGCATGCCGAGGCGCAACCGGCTCGGGTCGGGAGGGGGACAAGAAGCGAGCACCCGAGTCAAGCTCGGGCCAAGGAAAGAGGCGAAACCGAGATGGGGAGCACAAAGAATCATCCCGGAAGTACGAGCGGTACACTCCCTTAACCGCTCCAGTGTACGAGATATATGAAGACATCAAAGGCTCGGGCCTCCTCCGCCAACCTGAGCCAATGAGGTTGAAAAGCCGCAATCGCAGCAAACATTGCCTGTTCCACAGCGACCATGGGCATCACACCGGCGATTGCCACTAGCTCCAGGATGAGATCGAGTGCCTCATCCGCCAGGGACACCTATCCCGATTCATGACCGGACATAAGGAAGACCGAGGCACCCTAGAGAAAATCAACAATGCCCCTCGCGGGGTCCACATCAACATCATCATTGGAGGAGCTGCATCAGGAGGAGACAGTGGCCGAGGAAGGAAGTGTCATGCTGAGTGGGCGAGCCGAGCCATCAAGCCCCCCAAGGCCCCGCCAAGTGAGCCCCAGGTCATAGTCTTCTCCGACCAAGACCTGGAAGGGTTGACCACCCCGCATGACGACGCCATAGTCATATCGGCCACGATAAACCATTGTAACATAGACAGGATTCTAGTTGACAATGGAAGTGCCCCTGATGTACTGTCTTACGAATGTTTCCTTAAGATGGGGGAGAATCTGTCTAAACTTCGCTCGATCCAAACCCCCCTTTGCGGGTTCAATGGCCAGGCCACTTATCCCGAGGGAGCCCTAAGCCTGCCAATTACTCTCGACACCCCACCCAAAACCGTTACGGTTATGGTAGACTTCATAGTGATCAAGGGTACGATAGCATACAACGCGATCTTCGCCCGAGGAATCCTTAGCCGAACGAAAGTGGTGCCCTCTACCTATCACCAAAAGATGAAGTTCCCCACTAAAAATGGGGTGGGGGAAGTCCGGGGCAACCAGGTGATGGCCAGAAGGTGCTATAATATCTCGGTTGAAGCCACAAGGATGGACGAGAAAAATAAGGGCCCCCGGGAAGTCAAGGAAAAATCCGCAACCTCCGAGCCTGGAGGCGAGTTGCTAACGGTTTTTCTAAACGACAACCTGACCCTAGGAGTAAAGATTGGAGCCGACCTACCATCTGAGGTTCAGCAGCAATACAAAGATTTTCTTTCGGGTACATCCAAGTCTTTGCATGGTCCGATGACCGACTCCCCGGGATACCGGGAGAGACGGTAATGCATAAACTCAACCTCGACCCGACCATGAAGCCCGTACAACAACGCAGAAGGAAGCACGCGCCAGAGAAGCAGGCGATCATCAAGGAGCAAGTCACCAAGGGGCAAAAGACTGATCTTTTTAGATCGGTCCTGTACCCGACGTGGCTGGCTAACATCGTCCTGGTGCCAAAAGCTTCAGGAAAGTGGCGAATGTGCGTGGACTTCACTGACTTGAACAAAGCCACACCAAAGGACTGCTATCCATTACCGAGCATCGACCAACTGGTTGATTCAACCTCAGGCAACGAGATACTCAGCTTTATGGACACCTATTCAGGCTACCACCAGATCAGAATGGATCCAGAAGACATCGAGAAGACCGCCTTCATCACCGACTTCGACGTATACTGCTACACCCGGATGCCTTTCCGGTTGAAGAACGCTGGGGCCACGTACCAAAGGCTGGTCAATCATATGTTCGAGGGACAGCTCGGCCGGAACATCGAGGCCTGTATCGACGACATGCTCGTCAAGACCCCCAAGGCCGAGGACCACTTCGCCGACCTAGCAGAGACCTTCGACACCCTCTTGAGGTACAATATGAAGCTCAACCCCACCAAGTGTGCCTTCGGAGTAAGATCCGGGAAATTCCTAGGCTTCTTGGTGACCCAGCGTGGGATCGAGGTCAACCCCAACAAAGTCCAGGCCATCCTGGACATGTGCCCGCCCACCTGCATCAAGGATGTTCAACGCCTTACCGAGCGCATTGCCTGCGCTCAGCAGATTCCTGTCCCGTGCGATCGAACGATGCCTACCCTTCTTCAAACTGTTGAGGGGACCCAAAATGGCATCTGCTACGTTCGCATGGGATGAGGAATGCCAAAGAGCTTTCACCGAGTTTAAGGAGTTCCTGGCTTCACCCCCTGTGCTTTCCAAGCCTGTCCCAGGTGAAGCCTTGCATCTCTATCTCACGGCAACTCCATCCACAGTTAGCTCGGTCTTGGAGTCGAGAGACCGGTCTACTACACCAGCAAGGTGCTCAACGAGGTTGAAAGAAGGTACCCCGCAATCGAGAAACTTGTGCTAGCATTGGTTACCTCAGCCAAGCACCTCCGACCCTATTTCCAAGGACACTCCATCATCGTGCTGACCGGTGAACCACTGAAGAGGATCCTCGCTCACCCTAAAGCCTCGGGACGTCTCGTCAAGTGGGCCATCATGCTCGGGGCTTACGATATATCATATCAACCTCGCTCGACTATCAAAGGATAGGTGCTCACTAACTTGATCGTCGAGAGCACCATCCCGACCGAAGAAAAATCTCTGTCCGCGCCCGGGCCAACTTGGGAATTGTTTGTCGACGGATCCTCCAACTCGGCGGGGAGCGGTGCCGGCATCCTCCTGAAGTCCCCCGAAGGAGCAGAGCTACAATACGCCTTGAAGTTCAACTTCCAGGCATCCAATAACGCCTCCGAGTACGAAGCCCTTATCTCGGGAGCCCGCATGGCCCGGTGGCTGGGGGCTGAGCGAGTCAGAATTCACACTGACTCCCAACTGGTCGCTAGCAAGGTCAACGGTGATTACGAAGCTCGAGAAGCACCGATGGTCAAATACCTCCATCTGATCAGAGCCGTGGCACAACAGTTCGAGAGTTTTGAGGTAGTCCGAATAGCTCGGGAAGAAAACTCCCGAGTGGACGCCCTCTCTTGGCTGGCCTCCTCTCTTGACCCTGAGGGTACTCGATCGGTCCTTCTCGAAGAGCTAGAGCGATCGAGCATTGATTCGGAGCTCTTGGCTGTTGACTCGACCTACCCAAGCGACTGGCGCACCCCCTACCTGTCGTTGCTCCAAGACTCTCAAGAGCCTCTCAACCCCCGGGAAGCCCGGAGATTGAAGTACCAAGCTCGGTGATTCGCCATTCTGGACGGCACTTTATACCAAAGATCCTTCTCCGGTCCTCTCTTGAAGTGCCTCCGTACCGATGAATCCAACCGAGCGATTCAAGAGGTTCACGAAGGCCTATGCGGAGCGCATTTAGGAGGAAGGTCGCTCGCCAGGATCTTGCTACGGCAAGGTTACTGGTGGCCCACTCTGCAGCGCGACTGCTCGACCTACGTACAACACAGTGACCGATGCTAGCGATTTGACCACTTGGTCCATCAGCCGGCAATGGAGCTCGTCACTCTAGCCGAGCCTTATCCTTTCACTCGATGGGGAATCGACATCCTCGGGCCGTTCCCTACAGCTCAGGCCCAGAAGAAGTTCATCATCATCGCCATCGATTACTTCACCAAGTGGATCGAGGCCAAAGCCACAGCTAGGATCACCGAGACAGTCGTCTGGAGTTTCGTCTGGAAGTCGATCATCTGTCGCTACGGCATCCCCCGGGTGATAGTGAGCGATAACGGTCAGCAATTTAATTCTCATTATTTTCGAGACAGATGCGCCGACCTAAACATTCGCAATCACTTCACCTCGGTCGCCCACCCTCAGGCTAACGGGCTGGTCGAAAACCCCAATAAGACTATCTTAAAAGGCATCAAGACCAGGCTCGGCAAAGCTAAGGGCAGCTTGCTTGAGGAATTGCCGAGCGTACTTTGGTCACACAGAACGACTCCCAGAACGGCAACCAGTGAAAGTCCCTTTCAGCTGGTGTACGGCACCGAGGCTGTGATATCGTTGGAAATTGCCAATCCCTCTCTCCAAGTCATCTGTTTCTCGCCCGAGGCAAACGACCAGAAACTGCTCGAAAACCTCAACCTAGCGGATGAACTCTGAGAGATTGCCAGCATCCGAGCAATGAAATATCAACGCCGCCTCACTCGATACTACAACGCCAAAGTCCGAGATAGACACTTCCAGCCGGGAGACTTCATTCTCAGAAAAGCAGAAGCCTCTCGACCACTTGAGGCGGCGGGCAAGTTATCCCCTAATTGGGAAGGCCCCTACCGAGTGGTCGAGACGCTCGGGAAAGGAGCATGCGGCTATCTACTATGGAAAGAGAACCCATCCCTCGAACGTGGAACGCGACTACACTACGCAAGTTCTACTTCTTAACGTCGAGCATTGTGTAAGCAGTATGAAATAAAACAAAAGTTTCCTTTCCTCTTTTATTCAAACAACTTGCTTGTACATCAGAAAGGCCGAAGCCAAGACAATACATGTCAAAAAAGCAAAAATCCATCTGGCGACGCCGTACGAGTCCATCGCTCGGCTGACTCGGTTAGCCTTCTCGCGTCCAGCCACTGACTCTGCTTCGTGCAGAAACTGGCTCGGATTAAGGGTAGTCGACCTCGTTGGCTCGGGTAACTCGGAACAAAGGTGACAGAGGGATTAGGAGGAAGAAGGATACCTTCCAAGTTGAACGAGGAAGAGAAAGGGGAAGAGAAAGCCAACTAATAAAAGAGGATGTCGAGGGGAACCCTCCGAAGAGTGGAAGAAATGATGAGAAGGGCAGAAGAGAGAGAAAGAAGCTGTGGGGAGAAAGAAGGAGAAGCAGGAAGTGGAGAGGAATTTTGAGAAATCTCCTCCAGAGAGTGAGCGGGAAGGGACGAGCGAAAGGGATGCCTGATTCCCCCATCCGCCCGCCGTCACACCCCTCCCCGCAAGCGCCGGCCGGAGTTGATAAAAGAGGGTGACGTGCTTCCACACGTCGAACCCCCTTCAAATCTGCCCGCCGGCCGTCGAACTCCCTTCAAATCCAAAGCAGCAAGGATTTGTTGTGCCCCTGTGGTTTTGATGATAGCAAACACTATAAGTCACACTGTGTTTGTATGAAAGACTGAATGAGCATGATTGAATGAGCATCTGGTTTTTGCATGTTATATTGCGTACAACTTCATCAGGGTGCATGGCATTTCATCGAACAGATCAAGGTCAATGCTAGTATAGACAACATGCATTCAAGGTCTGTGCACTTCATGATAGCCAGCTTAGACAAGGTCTGTGCATTTATGATAGCCAACTTAGACAAGGTCTGTGCATACATGTTCAAGTCTACGTCACCTGGATATAGGTTTGTGCATATGGTGAGAATAGGGTCAAGGTCGGTGCATATGTGAGCATTTTGCACACAAGTCAGTGCACATTCGAGTCTGTGCATATAGCTATATGCATGGTTGAGGTTCGAGCATATCACTGTTCACATGCATATAAGGTATAGGCCATCCTGCACATACACGGTCGGTGCAAGTCTTGTCTTAGGCAATAAAAGGTCGGTGCACTTCTTGCTGCTGCACGCTTGCACATAGTCGGTGCAAGTTCTGTCATACGACCTCGGTGCATGTTGATGTCAGTTCATATCTAGGTCAGTGCAGGGTTGTAGTCGGTGCAACTTTTGTTGATGCACGCGCAGAGTCTGTGCAAGATAACTCTGGGCACTTTATGTTGCATAGCGCATGAGGTCTGTGCATGTGCATAGCTAAGTTGGTGCAACTTTCATCTCTGGCTCGATTAGGTCTGTGCAATGTTTGTACTCTGCGTATTCATATTCAGTGCATCTGTTGGCCATGTAATGGAATCAAGTCTGTGCATATGCTTGCATGTAAACACTGAGTCCGTGCATGTGTGTGTGTGTGCAGTTTGTGCATTTCTTAACTCTGCATTAAGGTTATGTCTGTGCATACTCTCTTGAATAACACCTACTGAGCTCGTGAACACTAGCTTGTACACCCTATTAAGTCTATGCATTTGACTGCTGTGTGAACAGATTTTCATATGGCTGAGCTTCAAAGTCGAAGCATCCCTTCACTGCACGAGCAAGTCAATGCAACGTCTTTGCCAGCACGACTACTCTAGTAAGTCGGTGCAATGCCTTCGCCAGCACGACTAGGAACAACCAACTAAGTCGGTGCATGCATTTATATGGAACTTAAGCACGCAAGCGATCAATTAAGGAAAACCATGTTTCGAGCATCTTATGTGCACCTGAGTACCTTACTTACAAGGATCAGAAGAACAGGAGCACGCGATATAAGCAGAACAATCAAATGACACTTGATCCAAGGCTGATCATTATTCTAAGAAGTTGCCACGTGGATAGCTAAACGATGGAGATTCTGACACGTGGCTGAAAGATTCCTGAAGCTTCCTGGCGGGAACCTTCTCTCCACACGCCTAGGGTGTGAGCTAGTGGGCCCCAGACTGAAGCCTTATACAAGACCTTTCTTCTGTGCAAAGGGAGTAACGCTGAACAGAAGACATCTGAGCGCAGCCAGTGAGAAGAGTAAGAGAGCCAACAGAAGAAGAAGAAAGAGAGAGCAGAAGAGAAAGAAGAGAGTTCGAGAGCTAGAGAGAGGAAAGAGAGGCAGCAGAAGAGAAAGAAGGATAGAGAGAGAGATAGAGAGTTCGAGGAGAAGAAGAGAAGCTTCATCAGAAGATCTGTCCCTACTGAAATCTAGATCAAATCCAATCCAGTCAGCTCCATGGGAGCCACATCTGTGTTGATATAGTTTACAGCTTTCAGTTGCTGTGTTTTCTTGTCTTTTGTTTTCTTTTGAATCTTTCTTCAAGCTGTTAGTCAGCAGAGCAAGCTGTGTCGCTCAGCGATAGCAGAGGATTGGTTCCTCTGGAATGCTAAGCTGTATTGCCCAGCGGACGGCGAAGCTGTAAGGCCCAGTAGTTGAAGCTGTGAATCAGCGATTTGTAGGCAAGCTGTGTCGCCCAGCGGTTTTCAAGCTGTTTGGCAGCGGAATCCACACTCTGGTTTGAGTGTGGGGTGGATGTAGGTCTGGAGGACTGAACTACCTAAAAATCTTCTGTGCAGTGGCTGGTTTGTTCTTTTGATTCTGCTAGATGCATGCTTAGGATCGTGATCTAATTGCACATCTGTTGAGTGGATCGTGATCAGTTTGCAATTCAATTACATATGTGCTATTTGAACAATTGTTATCAAGCATCTTCTTAGGACAACAATTTGTCATTCCGTGGGTCGTTCTGTCAACCGAGTCTATTAGTTTTATTTCTGCAATAGTTATCTAATCTGAGTTTTATCTACTCAGTTTTTGGAGCAAAATTTTAAGAGGGATTCATTCACCCCCCCTATGAATCTATCTGCACCTATCATATTGACCTATCAATTGGTATCAGAGCGGGTCTCTGACTTTCCAGATCCAGCGATCTGTAGAGGATCCTACTATATTGCTTTTGGTGGTGCATTACTTATCGTTTGTTGTGTGCGTTGAACTTGCTTGTTATCTGTTAATGGCTCATCTTCTGGTTTTTGATGGGTCGAACTTCAGTAACTGGTTAGGTGGGCTATGTGTTCACATGAATTCCATTGATCCAAATCTATGGAATCTTGTATCAAAAGGCCCACATAAATTACCTCAGAATGAGACCAGATGGTCTATAGAGGACAGAATTAAGCATAGCGAGAACGCTGGAGTTCTTAATATTCTGAGAGACGCAATTAACACTGAAGTGTTTCCATGTATTACAGGATGTCATTCAGGAAAGGACATCATGGATAAGATAACCGCCATTCATCAGAAGCAAGAACGAGTTTGCCTAATGGCCAACCGGAGTGATCAATCAAATGAGTCTCCATCCCAGGTAAACTTTGAGACCGAGGATATTAGCTATGATGATTTAGTTGCCATGCATGAGCATCTATTGGATAAATATGAAAGAGTTAAATCAGAAAAGAGAAAATTAAGAAAAGAGAAAAATGCTGAAATCACAAGTCTGAAGGCTGAAAATGAAAATCTAAAATCAGAATTGAAAAATAAAGAAGGATCATGTGAAGATTGTTCATCTTTAAAAAAATTGTGTGACAGCATGGAATCTGATTTGAGCCTAAAAGAAACCTTGATTGATTCATTAAAAGAAGAAATGTTGCTCAATGAAAAGGAAATTGAAAAGACAGAAGAAAAACTAAAACAAGAAAATGAAGAATTGAAATTGCTGAATTTTTTTATTTCTGAGAGGCTTTTAATACTTGAAAAGGGGAAGAGTTCATTTGAAAATGAATGTGAGAGAGTGAGTACATTAATGGAAGAGATAGACAGCTACAAAACCGTCAATGATATGCTTAATGAAAAGATCACAAACTCTGAACTGCTCATCTCTTCTCTTAAAAATGAGATTTTGGATTTGAATAAGTCTCTGTCTGATTCTGCTAATCAAGAGAAGCAGAATGTTGTATCCACAGATAACTGCATGAAGAAAGGCAGTAATTTTCAAGTTAAGCAGGGAATGAGGAATAAACTTTATACAACTTTTGTGCGTAGCTCAGACATAGCTAGCACTTCCACCTCATCCCCTAAACAAGCTGCCGCTCAAGAAAATAAGAAAACAAAATAGAAAAGGAAAATATTGAAAAAGAATGATAACAATCAGCATGCTAAGAAAGTTCAGGCCAACAAATCTATTGTCAAGAACATTGAATGCTTTTACTGTGGAAAGTTTGGCCATGAGATGGTTGATTGTTTTATCATGAAGAAGGATGAATTGAAATCTGATAGAATTCATGCTAGGAATTCTAATATGAAGAAACCCTCTTCTGTTCAAACCAAAAGGCCTCAATGCTTTTATTGTCATAAAATAGGTCATCTCATGCGTGAATGTAGGCTAATGAAAATAGATGACCTGTCTGCTGTTGGAGTGCATGATAAACTGTTCCATGCTAAAAATCATACAACTCATAAAAAGAAACTTTAATGTTTTCATTACGGCAAATCGGGCCACATTGTTGCTGAATGTTGGCATAATCAGGGAAAGAAATTTCGTTCTGGATTTGTTAATTTCCCAGTTAACAAAAATATTTTTGAAAGAAATAATTTTGGTTTTAAGGGAAAGCACCTTAAGTGCTTTGAATGTGGAAAGTATGGCCATATAGTCAAGAACGGCTGGCAAGCTCAAGGAAATAGATTGAATTATAAATCTGTAAAATTCCCTACTTTCTATTCTTCTGCTAGGAATAACTCAATTAATAAAAAGAAAAAATCTTCCATCTTTGAATGTGGGAAGCCAGGCCATAGAGCTGCTGATTGTTGGCTGGCTGATTTTAGTAAACAGAATTTTCTCTCTGCTAATAAATTTCATGACAACAGTAATTTGCATAAAAAGAATTTGAAATCTGCTGCATCATGCCATTACTGTGGTCAAACAGGTCATTCAATGAATAATTGCTACTTGATGAGATTTGATGACCTTCATGCATAAAAATTATTTAGAACACATGCTAGAGGTCTCACTGTTATTTCAGGACCCAAGATGCCTTGGGTACCTGTTGGTGCAAAATGAGGAATTACTTTACAGGTGTGCCTTGGGGATGAGGAATAAAGAGGGGTAAATAAACCAAGGCACCCTAGTATGAAAACCCCAATTCTAAAATTATCAGGTAACATTCTTGCATTCTTCAGGATTGCTCATTTGAATCATGCAGAAATCTCATTTGATGCATTGTATGCTTAAGTTGTTAAATAAAATTCTCATGCATACATATTTTTATTTGCTTTAACAAGTGCATTGAGCAACACGAGTCTATACATTCATATTTTGAGCTGTATGTGTACATATTCATTGAAGATATGTTGAATTCATTTCACATTTGCATGCATTAATGTTTTGACATCTGTTTGTGCACATAGAGAAGGTTAGAAACTCATGAACTCAGTTTGCATATTTGTGCATATATGTGAATTGCATATACATGCATTTGACATACAGTCATTAAAAATCTGATGCACTTAGGACTGTTGGTATTACATTGTCATACATGACCACTATGATATATCAAATGATGTGAGATGGTCTTTAGACCAAGTTCTCCGCCTAGTATCATGGGTCATATTGCTTAATAGGGGAGTCTGAATGAGCATGAGTCACAAAATCATATGTTCAGCCTTCATTGCAAACATTACATAATGTCAGGGGGAGTTTGTCTAGCTCTTGCATGTCTTCATGCCACATGTGTCTTGCATAGTCACTGAAAATCTGATAGGACTACATATGCCCCCGATGCATCCATAAGCATAGTTCATGACTTCCCGTACATAAAGTCCCATGTATTATCTTCATGACATATATGATGATTCAATGCATTTAGTTAGGGGGAGTCAATGCATTGCATACATGTTCTCAAATGCATACACTTATGTCAGAATTCATTGCACATCACTCATATTGAAAATAACAAGATTGTGTTCATTAAGGGGGACGATATAACAAGATTGTGTTCTGCTGGCTATTCATCCAGTTTCTTGTTATTTCAGTCAGTCAACTAAAGCTCCCATCCTTATTTTGAGATCATCCATTTCACGTATCTGAACTTGACTCTGATCTGATTTTGAATCTTTTGAGCTGGTCTTTCTTGAGTAAATCTGTCTGATGGACCTCTGAATATCTATGATTCTCTATGATATATTCTTTGCTGCACCTATTAATTATCTTGATTGAAAGTGTCGACACAGTGAGTCGACATCATC
The DNA here is from genome assembly GCA_022559845.1 of Amorphophallus konjac. NCBI lineage: Eukaryota > Viridiplantae > Streptophyta > Magnoliopsida > Alismatales > Araceae > Amorphophallus > Amorphophallus konjac. The sequence continues at coordinate 128,693,742 of CM040121.1, forward strand.
TTGGAATTGCTTTGTCAATTGTCGACAACTTCATTATTGTGCTCATCTTTGTTACATGCTTGAAACTCTTGTGCAGTTCACAACTTGAATGCTGCTGAATCTCATTGAAAATTCAAAAAATTGAGAAGAGTTCAATTCGTATGCCTTGATCATAAATCTAAAATCAATTCATTAAAGAATCTTCTATTATAAAGATTTATGAATGGCTAAAAGATCATATTGGTTTAAGTCTAATGTATTCATTGAGCTTGGATATGAATATCTTGAAAGTATCTGAGTCAACTTTAATAAACTTTAACCAACTATTTCATGTTGAATCTTGTAAAATCTTCTGAAATCTGGAAATGTTAAAATCATGGCTTTATTTAGTTGAATTATATGAAATCAGTATTGTTTTTTTTTCAAACATTTGATGAATCTGAAATCTTCCTAAGGATAAATTTTGTTAGAGCAATGATTTTGGTCACTGAGAAACCATGTCCATTGACCATGAAGTCTAGAGGACTGTGTCATGAAGTGCCATAATTAACTCTGCTAAATAAAATTCATTGAAAATCTAGGCAGAGCAATGGCTTGAATACTGAGAAATATACTTCACTTATCAATGAAATAAGGTGAAGTATGTCATGAGGTGTCAATACTATCTCTGAAGCATGACAGTTAGTCATACTAAGTGCTTAGGGATACTGGCGTCCAAACAACGTGTATCCTCTAGCCACAAGGTGTGTACTGAACTTAATTACACCTGGTAAACTTGCTATGAAATCTTGTATTGTGCATAAAGAAAAATATGAAATTATTTGAAGAAGTATGGCTGATCATCAGGAACTAAATTTGAATTCATTCATGTTGTTTAACCTCAATACTAATGATTGTAATTTCTAAAGAAGTCATTGAAATTGACTGTGTAAGATGAAGGGAGGTTAATCAAGATATAAATATGAGGGCTTGGTTCACTTTTATTAAACATTGATGTTCAGATATGAGTACAGAATTTTATTGACAAACTGTGTATACATCATATTTAAACCATGATGTTCAAATAAAAATTCATAAGCCCCTATAATGGAAGAGTCTGAACCGAGTTTATTCAGATTTATGAAATAAGTATCTTATTGAAAATCTTCTATTTCTTTGAAAGATCCTGTATTTTGCATGCTGCCATGTCATCCTTCCTGAATGTCTTCTTGACATATCCCTCACCTTACACTCTTGAAAGCCTTGCTTCATTCAGATCAGGGAGCATTGGATTATTTTTAAATAAGAGGTTAGGTCTTGTCTAGACTGCACTTATTGCTTTTTAGAGGGGGAGGTTTATTTGTGATCTTATCAAAGGGGGAGGATAGATTGATTGGTTCTTGTCTCGTCTGCATCATGTAAGCATCATGTTCTCCATGAATTGCATTCATTATTCATAAGGAGAGAATACATCTGCAACATAGACTTGATTGGTGCTTAATTGTTTAATTGCCTCTGTATTTTCTATGCCTTAATGATTTTGCCAGAGGAGAAGATTTTAATTCAATCATATCATGTATGTCTGTAACTCTCGTCTCAAACTAGTTCCTTTTTGATGAAGTCAAAGGGGGAGAATAGTTTGACTTGAGCCAATGTGACTCATAGTGGTGTTGCCATCATCAAAAAGGGGAAGATTGTTGTGCCCCTGTGGTTTTGATGATAGCAAACACTATAAATCACACTATGTTTATATGAAAGACTGAATGAGCATGATTGACTGAGTATTTTATTTTTGCATGTTATATTGCGTACAACTTCATCAGGGTGCATGGCATTTCATCGAACAGATCAAGGTCAATGTTAGTATAGACAGCATGCATTCAAGGTCTATGCACTTCATGATAGCCAGCTTAGACAAGGTCTGTGCACTTCATGATAGCCAGCTTAGACAAGGTCTGTGCATTCCTGATAGCCAGCTTAGACAAGGTCTGTGCATACATGTTCAAGTCTGCGTCACCTGGATATAGGTTTGTGCATATGGTGAGAATAGGGTCAAGGTCGGTGCATATGTGAGCATTTTGCACACAAGTCAGTGCACATTCGAGTCTGTGCATATAGCTATGTGCATGGTTGAGGTCCGAGCATATCACTGTTCATATGCATATAAGGTATAGGCCATCCTGCACATACACGGTCGGTGCAAGTCTTGTCTTAGGCAATAAAAGGTCGGTGCACTTCTTGCTGCTACACGCTTGCACATAGTCGGTGCAAGTTCTGTCATACGACCTCGATGCATGTTGATGTCAGTTCATATCTAGGTCAGTGCAGGGTTGTAGTCGGTGCAACTTTTGTTGATGCACGCGCAGAGTCTGTGCAAGATAACTCTGGGCACTTTATGTTGCATAGTGCATGAGGTCTGTGCATGTGCATAGCTAAGTCGGTGCAACTTTCATCTCTGGCTCGATTAGGTCTGTGCAATGTTTGTACTCTGCATATTCATAGTCAGTGCATCTGTTGGCTATGTAATGGAATCAAGTCTGTGCATATGCTTGCATGTAAACACTGAGTCCGTGCATGTGTGTGTGTGCAGTTTGTGCATTTCTTAACTCTACATTCAGGTTATGTCTGTGCATACTCTCTTGAATAACACCTACTGAGCTCATGCACACTAGCTTGTACACCCTATTAAGTCTATGCATTTGACTACTGTGTGAACAGATTTTCATATGGTTGAGCTTCAAAGTCGAAGCATCCCTTCTCTGCACGAGCAAGTCAATGCAACGTCTTTGCCAGCACGACTACTCTAGTAAGTCGGTGCAATACCTTCGCCAGCACGACCAGGAACAACCAACTAAGTCGGTGCATGCATTTATATGGAACTTAAGCACACAAGTGATCAATTGAGGAAACCATGTTTCGAGCATCTTATGTGCACCTGAGTACCTTACTTACGAGGATCAGGAGAACAGGAGCACGCGATATAAGCAGAACAATCAAATGGCACTTGATCCAAGGCTGATCATTATTCTAAGAAGCTGCCACGTGGATAGCTAAACGATGGAGATTCTGACACGTGGCTGAAAGATTCCTGAAGTTTCCTGGCGGGAACGTTCTCTCCACACGCGTAGGGTGTGAGCTAGTGGGCCCCAGACTGAAGCCTTATATAAGACCTTTCTTCTGCGCAAAGGGAGTAACGCTGAACAGAAGACATCTGAGCATAGCCAGAGAGAAGTGTAAGAGAGCCAGCAGAAGAAGAAGAAAGAGAGAGCAGAAGAGAAAGAAGAGAGTTCGAGAGCTAGAGAGAGGAAAGAGAGGCAACAGAAGAGAAAGAAGGATAGAGAGAGAGATAGAGAGTTCGAGGAGAAGAAGAGAAGCTTCATCAGAAGATCTGTCCCTACTGAAATCTGGATCAAATCCAATCCAGTCAGCTCCATGGGAGCCACATCCGTGTTGATATAGTTTACAGCTTTCAGTTGCTGTGTTTTCTTGTCTTTTGTTTTCTTTTGAATCTTTCTTCAAGCTGTTAGTCAGCAGAGCAAGCTGTGTCGCTCAGTGGTAGCAGAGGATTGGTTCCTCTGGACGGCTAAGCTGTATTGCCCAGCGGACGGCGAAGCTGTAAGGCCCAGTAGTTGAAGCTGTGAATCAGCGGTTTGTAGGCAAGCTGTGTCGCCCATCGGTTTTCAAGCTGTTTGGCAGCAGAATCCACACTCTAGTTTGAGTGTGGGATGGATGTAGGTCTGGAGCACTGAACCACCTAAAAATATTTTATGCAGTGGCTGGTTTGTTCTTTTGATTCTGCTAGATGCATGCTTAGGATCGTGATCTAATTGCATATCTGTTGAGTGGATCGTGATCAGTTTGCAATTCAACTGCATATGTGCTATTTGAACAATTGTTATCGAGCATCTTCTTAGGACAACAATTTGTCATTCCGTGGGTCGTTCTGTCAACCGAGTCTATTAGTTTTATTTCGCAATAGTTATCTAATCTGAGTTTTATCTACTCAGTTTTTGGAGCAATTTTTTAAGAGGGATTCATTCACCCCCCCTCTGAATCTGTCTGCACCTATCATATTGACCTATCAGGATTCTCTGCACTCCATCATCGGTAGCTTCATCTTCCGGAGCGTCTTCCATGCTTCAAATTCGACGACACAACGCTTCGTGAAGAAGGAGAGAGGGAAGACTATCAGAGAAAACCTTAAGCGATGGAGAGGGAGAGACGCCCTTCAGACCATTTATAGGCGAAGGGAGGTTACTTGCCTTAAATGATTCTCCCCTCGAAAACACGCTAAAGGGACTTATCCTTACGGACGGTCACCTCAGACTCCTCGGTTCCATCCTAACGGGACACACGAAGCGGCCGGGCAGTTAAAGCATGAGAAAACGGAAAGACACCCTGTCAGACGATCGCCCAGCCATCATGCGAGATCCGCGCAGAAAGCATCGACACTTTCCAACTACTGCAGATATGCTGGCCAAACTACAGCAATGGCGGTACAAAAGGGTTAAGTCTTCATCATGACGCTACTGCCTTACATTCTTTACACACAAAAAAGAAGCTTTTCTTCAAAAAAAGGAAAGCATACAAGGAGAAAAGGCAAAACAGATACATTAGGCCCCTGGCCCATCCTGAGGCTCGGAAGTGGGAGGCTCGGATGGTCTGCCCCCGACACCCTCGGCGACGGCCGACCCTGGCACTGACCCCACCGGCGTGGGAACTGCCTCAGTTGCACGCCCTCCCGAGGCATCTGGAGTTGGCGACCCCTCGGACGAAGAGTCCCCCTGGTCTCTTTCCTCCGACGCTGAACCAGTAGAACCGGAGGATGATAAATCCGAGTCATAGCATTGCCCGGACGGGAAATTGATTATCTCGGACGCCTGCTCCTCCGCGTAGGAGATGGCCCGGTCATACCCTTGCTTGAATCCCTTGCGGATGCCCCGGTGAAGTGCTGACTCATAGTAGGGGAGGGCAACCTCCTTAAGGTCGACCCGGTAGCCCTCCCAACGTCTGTATTGCTCGAGTGCCTCCGCACCGGCCGATTCCAACCTACCGGCGAGTTTGGACTTCTCCCGTTCTGCCTCGGATAACCTCCGCTAGGCCTCGACCATATGCTTCCCCGCCTCGGCCATTGTTGGGTTCGGTGCAGTATTCAGAGGGGGGGTGAATGAATATAACCCGTATAAAAAACCTTTCGCCCAGTTAAAATATGATGCTCACTAGAATTACTAGTTCGCAAACTAGACAAGCTTAAAAGCTAATAATCAGTTGCAGAACAAAAACAAGCATACAGTGAGATCACTAGGATGCTAACTAGGCTGAATTAGACAAGGAGTCGCTCAACTAGAATTTCGCTCTCTTGACATATTAAACTATTCTAAGAAAACTAATCCACTCTTCTGCTCAACCAGAAGCCAAACGCTTAGAGCGCCCCTATGCAATCATCTAGCGGAAGCAAAAGCAGATAAACCAAACCACAATGCACAAGGGTTTTTAGGTGGTTCGGTCCTCCAGACCTACATCCACCCCACACTCAACCCGAGTGTGGCTTCACTAACCGCTGGGCAACACAGCTTGCCAACAATCAGCTGGGCCTCACAGCTTGCCAACCGCTGAGCATCACAGCTTGCTTCCGCTGGGCAATACAGCTTAGCCATCGCTGACTCACAGCTTGAACCCGCTGGGGAATACAGCTTAACCCGTCCGAGACCAAGTCTCGCCAGCTGAGGATTACAGCTTTACCTGTCCAGTGGAAACCTCCACTGCCCGCTGAGCTACACAGCTTGCTGTCCAGAGGCAGCACCTCTGCAAACCGCTGACAAACAGCTTGAAGAAATGTATAAAGGAAAATGAAAATAGAACAAGACAGCAACGGAAAGCTGAAGCAATAAAGCATAAAATATAGCTCAACAATGAGCAACTTCAGATCTGGTTTTGAACCAAAGATCTGAGGCACGAACTCCTTCTCTCTCTCTCTCTTCTTCTTCTTCTCTTCACACTCTTCTCGAGCTTTCTGCCTCTCTTCTTCTCCTTCTGCTCTTCTTCTTTCTCTTTTCTCTTTCTATCTGGATCGTGGCTCTCTGTATGAGCTTTTCTTCTTGCCAATTCGATCACCCTTCTTCTGTGGAAGAAGGCTCATATATATAGCAGCAGCAGTAGCTAGGGCGCGTGTGGCTTCCACAGCTCCCGCCCTAAGAATTCGGACCACGTGGCAGTCTCTCAGCAGACTTCATTCCAGCCTCGGATCACGTGCTGCCAGTCACTGGGGAATATTTCTTCCTCGGACCTGCAAGGAGATGAAAATCATTAAACTGAGGGCCACAATAACTAAAGCTGCACGAGGTACGTGGTAGCAGTTCTAGATGCACTGAGAACGACACGACATACACACTGTAACAGAGATAACACTACAAAGAGAATGACACGAAGAAGATGAAAACAACACGAGGTAAAAAGAAGAACGACACGAGATACATACGAAGACAAAATAAAAACCAACACGAAGTGTGGTTTCAACATACGAAAGACATGAGGTCTAGGAAGAACAACATGAAGACAGAAGAGTGACACGAGGTTCACACAGAAATGACACGAGGTGGCACAGAAAGCAACACGAGGTGCTGCAATGTTCTACACGCAGTGGAACAAAAACGACACGAAGACACAGAAACAACAGTAACTAACACGAGGTGAGGTCACAAAGTGACAAAGACACGAGGTGTAGGAAACACGACACGAAGACATGAGATAGACACGTCTTCAACAACACGTGATGAAACAGTGAGACCAGAAGAAAAAAACGACTCGAGGAGCAACAGTAAATGACACGAAGACACAAATAACAGAAACTGATACGAGTTGAAAACAACACAAAGATGAAAACAGAAATTGACACGGAGTGTGGTCAAGGCGAGAAGGACACGAAGTCTAAAAAGGAAAACAGCACGAAGACAGAACAACAAAAAACAACACGAAGACGATGAATGCTACAGTGCAATGTCTAGACATGAAGTCCAATGCTAACGGCTGTACAGACTTGAAGAATAAGCCAGTGTATAGACTTTGCTACCTATACATGATATATGCAGAGACATGATATCTGACAGAATGCAATGCACATATATAAAGAGCAAATGCCATCAATGCTAAACATCATCATTTATGTTGCTATCAATATGCAGAATGCTCAAGAATAAGAATGCATAGAAATGCACTTTGTTTATTGCAATCATCAATGCACAATAACATTGCTATCATCAAAATACAATATCAATATGCACTCAAATGCACTCACTGTCTTGCTATCATCAAAACCAATAGCATTGCTATCATCAAGGCAACATAGCACATGCTTCATCAAGGCAACATAGCACATGCTTGTGCCTAAGAGGCATAACATTCTCCCCCTTTTTGATGATGGTAACACAATGCAACACAATGTGACAGTGAGTCACACACAAGATTTTCTCCCTCTTTGACATGATCAAAAAGAGAAAAACAGTAAAAATATGAGTGCAAAGTGCAATATGCATGCAAATGACTGCTAGAGCAAGAAGCTCCCCCTGAAGGTATGACTTCTCCTGAAGTATTTCTCCCCCTAAATAAATGCTCCCCCTTTGAGAAGGAATATGAACAGATAAACAAGGTAGAGAAGGTAGGAGGGTCACTTGATAACAGCTGAATCATATGTTCAGAAAGGAAACATGATTATAAGCCAATGTTAAAGTATAAGAATCAGCAACATACAATTTTCAAAAATTCAGGTTTAACAGTGATAAATCTAGAGTAAAGAACCTGACCCCTGAAAAAGAGTTTATTGATTCCATTTATAGCAATGAATCTAGGGCACATGGTATTAATAGATAAGTCTGAAATAATACCATTTTGTGTCTAAACATGGAAGTTCAAGAAAGGCAACTTGAATATGTATTAATAAAAACAATTTTCACTCATAGACTTTTGATTTTCAAAGGGTTACAGCAGTTTGATTTTCATTTTTCAATTTCTGAACCTGAACTAAGTAAGTAGATCAGTGGCATTTATGCTGTTGACATTAGGTGTACACCTTGATCAGAGGCAGGTACCCCTAGTTACTAGTCATAAACTACTAGACCTATTTGAGATCAAAACCCACAAAGAATAGTCTTCACTTTTGACATTAAGGGTACACCTTGATCAGAGGCCAGTACCCTCAGTTACTTGGTGAGGACTCCCCCTATGGATTTGACCCTATGAACAGAGATATTCTGAATCACCTCATGACATGTGAAGTCTCCTGCTTCTTTGGAGGAGTTCACAGTTTCTTAGTGCAATCAGCCATTGCTCTGTCACTATGTTCAGTTCATAACATTAATGATCTTATTTACTGCTGCCCTTAATTCTTTTAGAGTGATTGTTTAAAAAATCAGTACACACTCTTATTAGCATGTTCTAGACATATCCAGTTCAACACATTTAGGCATTACAAAAAACTTTTTCTATTTTAGCTATGAGACAAAGATTAAGAGCTATAAAAGTTTTCTTTTATCTCAAATTCTGAAGTGCAGACACTTAACTCTCCAATTTATAAAGGTTAAACCTTTAGTTCTTTTCAATTTGTAAATGTGATTCTTATAAGTGAACAATTGTAATAATCACCATTCAATGTACTTAACCAGATGCAAAGCTGTTGTTTAGTGAAAATGATGGGGAAAGGATAGCAATTGGCAATATGGTTCAATGAGCAACTGATGTCAAAGAATATGAATCATTTGAATGAGAACACTGAGAAGTGAATAGGATTCAATGAATTGAATAGAACCTCTCAGCTCCCCCTGACACCATGATGCAAAAATATGCTATGCAGTACACTGTTCTACATGAGGACAAGACCCTTGGTACTTGGCAGAGAACCTGGTCTCAAGGACCATCTCACACATAGTAAGAACCTCCAGGCAGATTTCCCTGCCTTTTAGTAGCTTACCATTTGATATAACAGGGTTATGTAAGATAATGCGACATAAAGCAGTCCTACATGCATTGAACAACTTCATTGACAGTCATGCATATGATGTGTTTAGACACTAGACACATGCATTGAAATTCAGTTCAGCATATAGCAAGAGAAGAGCATCAGACATGCAGAATTGAATTCAATAGCTGAGTCTGGAATGCAGACTGATCAGCTAGAGATGAAGAGTTCATCAAAAAATCAACCGAGCAAAACAACAATTTCAGATGATGAATTTAAAATAAAGTTCAAAACTAACCTGAGATATAGAATCCTGGGCTTCCTTTTTGAGTGCCTTGGCTAAATTACCCCTTTTATATCTCTTACCAAGGCACACCTGCAACATGTCAATCAATATGATCTTGCAGGAACCCAAGCTGCCTTGGGTCCTGTATGAGCCCTAACAGGTGTTCTGAATGATCTCTTAATAGAATTATCAACATAGCCCATCAACTTATAGCTGGACAAGGAATAACCAAATTGACCAGACTTACCATGATGACTAACAGAATTTGAGTTCCTTTTATGCACCTTATTGTAAGCATTAAATTCATGTGCATGAACATCAAAATTTCTGTTGTGTGCATGGGCATTTTGTTTTCTGAACTCTGCCACCCAGCACTCAGAGGCTTTGTGGCCAGATTTTCCACAATTAAAATAAGAGAATTTCGTAAATTGTTTTGCATGGAATTTGACAGCATAGGGGGTTAATGTGATTCTTCTGAACGTGCCAACAATCCTTGACTGTGTAGCCATGTTTTCCACATTCAAAACATGAAGAATACATTCTGTCAAGATTCTTATAGAATGCATGCCTTTTTACAGGGATTATAGCAGTTTTGAAGTTAATTGTTCTTCCCTAAGCATGCCAACAGTTTGCAGCTCTGTGGCCTAATTTGCCACAATGAGAACATTGAGTGTTCTCTTTATGAGATGCATGATTTTTAGCATGGAACAGTTTATCATGCATTCTAACAGCATATAGATCATCTAATTTCATTTGTCTACAATCATGCATGAGATGACCTATTTTATGACAATAAAAACATTGATGCCTTTTGATGTGAGCAGAAGAAGGTTTACTCACAGTAGGCTTCCTAGCATGAGTTCTATCATACTTCAATTCATCCTTCTTTATCACAAAGCAATCAGCCATCTCATGGCCAAACTTTCCACAGTAAAAGCATTTGACATTTTTGACACTAGAATGTTTGACCTGAGCTTTCTTAGCATGCTGATTGTTATCATTCTTTTTCAAAACTTTTATTTTCTCCTTTGTTTTCTTATTTTCCTGATTACTGCCTCCATCAGAGACTTTCTTCTTAGAAACATCCTTTGGAGTTTCTTTATTTTTAAGAGACTTAAACAGGGAATTGTTTAGTTCAGTAATTTCATTTTTGAGAGAAGAAATGAGCATTTCAGAATCTGTGATCTTTTCATTAAGTAAGACATTAATGGCTTTGTAGCTATCAATCTCTTCTATCAATGTGCTCACTCTCTCACATTCATTTTCAACTAAATTCTTCCCTTTTTCAAGCGTTAAGAGTCTCTCAGATATGGCAGAATTTAGCAACCTCAATTCTTCATTTTTATTTTCCAATGAGGAGATTTGTTCCTTACTCATATTCAGATTAGCTAAGCACATATCATGAGATGTTTTTAGTCTTTGACAGTTTTCACAGGGAACATTAGAATTTATCTGTTCACATCTCTTTTTTAACCTTCTATTTTCAGATTTTAATTTCTTGGATACTTTGAACAAATCTTCATACATCACTATCAGTTCATCGAAAGAGTATCCATCTGATTCAGATTCAGAATTTACCTTGGATGAGGATTCCTCATCATCCCGGTTGGCCATTAAGCATATTGACTTTCTTCCTTCTCTATCAATGTCCGAGGTGTTCCCTTTGAGTTTCAATACCTCTGGACAATCATCCTTCGTGTGACCAGCCTTCCTGCATTTGTAGCAAACATTAGTGTCAGCAATCTTGGCAGGATTAGAGTTATACCTTGTTTGCTGGTTGCCACCATCAAGCTTTCCTTCTCTCGTTCTCAGAAATTTCCTGAAATTACTAATCACCATTCCCATGTAGTCTTCATCAATTTCAGACCGCGAGAGGCTACTTTTCTCGCTTGATGATCCACTGTGGCTGGATCTGTTTGCTTTGCTGGAGCTAGCCTTCAGCACGATTGGCTCCATTGCAAACAATCTGAAAGCTCAGAACAAACTGAAGCACATAAACCAAATAAGCAAGATAAAGCACTAAGACGGAGAATCAAAGCTACGAACACAGAAAGCACACTCTGAAAAGCACCAAACAAACCAGCAGGATCCTCTGCAGATTGTTAGATCTGATAGATCAGAGACCCGCTCTGATACCAATTGTTGGGTTCGGTGCAGTATTCAGAGGGGGGGGGTGAATGAATATAACCCGTTTAAAAAACCTTTCGCCCAGTTAAAATATGATGCTCACTAGAATTACTAGTTCGCAAACTAGACAAGCTTAAAAGCTAATAATCAGTTGCAGAACAAAAACAAGCATACAGTGAGATCACTAGGATGCTAACTAGGCTGAATTAGACAAGGAGTCGCTCAACTAGAATTTCGCTCTCTTGACAGATTAAACTATTCTAAGAAAACTAATCCACTCTTCTGCTCAACCAGAAGCCAAACGCTTAGAGCGCCCCTATGCAATCATCTAGCGGAAGCAAAAGCAGATAAACTAAACCACAATGCACAAGGATTTTTAGGTGGTTCGGTCCTCCAGACCTACATCCACCCCACACTCAACCCGAGTGTGACTTCACTAACCGCTGGGCAACACAGCTTGCCAACAATCAGCTGGGCCTCACAGTTTGCCAACCGCTGAGCATCACAGCTTGCTTCCACTGGGCAATACAGCTTAGCCATTGCTGACTCACAGCTTGAACCCGCTGGGGAATACAGCTTAACCCGTCCGAGACCAAGTCTCGCCAGCTGAGGATTACAGCTTTACCTGTCCAGTGGAAACCTCCACTGCCCGCTGAGCTACACAGCTTGCTGTCCAGAGGCAGCACCTCTGCAAACCGCTGACAAACAGCTTGAAGAAATGTATAAAGGAAAATGAAAATAGAACAAGACAGCAACGGAAAGCTGAAGCAATAAAGCATAAAATATAGCTCAACAATGAGCAACTTCAGATCTGGTTTTGAACCAAAGATCTGAGGCACGAACTCCTTCTCTCTCTCTCTTCTTCTTCTTCTCTTCACACTCTTCTCGAGCTCTCTGCCTCTCTTCTTCTCCTTCTGCTCTTCTTCTTTCTCTTTTCTCTTTCTATCTGGATCGTGGCTCTCTGTATGAGCTTTTCTTCTTGCCAATTCGATCACCCTTCTTCTGTGGAAGAAGGCTCATATATATAGCAGCAGCAGTAGCTAGGGCGCGTGTGGCTTCCACAGCTCCCGCCCTAAGAATTCGAACCACGTGGCAGTCTCTCAGCAGACTTCATTCCAGCCTCGGATCACGTGCTGCCAGTCACTGGGGAATATTTCTTCCTCGGACCTGCAAGGAGATGAAAATCATTAAACTGAGGGCCACAATAACTAAAGCTGCACGAGATATGTGGTAGCAGTTCTAGATGCACTGAGAACGACACGACATACACACTGTAACAGAGATAACACTACAAAGAGAACGACACGAAGAAGATGAAAACAACACGAGGTAAAAAGAAGAACGACACGAGATACATACGAAGACAAAACAAAAAACCAACACGAAGTGTGGTTTCAACATACGAAAGACACGAGGTCTAGGAAGAACAACATGAAGACAGAAGAGTGACACGAGGTTCACACAGAAACGACACGAGGTGGCACAAAAAGCAACACGAGGTGCTGCAATGTTCTGCACGCAGTGGAACAAAAACGACACGAAGACACAGAAACAGCAGTAACTAACACGAGGTGAGGTCACAAAGCGACAAAGACACGAGGTGTAGGAAACACGACATGAAGACATGAGATAGACACGTCTTCAACAACACGTGATGAAACAGTGAGACCAGAAGAAAAAAACGACTCGAGGAGCAACAGTAAATGACACGAAGACACAAATAACAGAAACTAATACGAGTTGAAAACAACACGAAGATGAAAACAGAAATTGACACGGAGTGTGGTCAAGGCGAGAAGCACACAAAGTCTAAAAAGGAAAACAGCACGAAGATAGAACAACAAAAAACAACATGAAGACGATGAATGCTACAGTGCAATGTCTAGACATGAAGTCCAATGCTAACGGCTGTACAGACTTGAAGAATAAGCCAGTGTATAGACTTTGCTACCCATACATGATATATGCAGAGACATGATATCTGACAGAATGCAATGCACATATATAAAGAGCAAATGCCATCAATGCTAAACATCATCATTTATGTCGCTATCAATATGTAGAATGCTCAAGAATAAGAATGCATAGAAATGCACTTTGTTTATTGCAATCATCAATGCACAATAACATTGCTATCATCAAAATACAATATCAATATGCACTCAAATGCACTCACTGTCTTGCTATCATCAAAACCTATAGCATTGCTATCATCAAGGCAACATAGCACATGCTTCATCAAGGCAACATAGCACATGCTTGTGCCTAAGAGGCACAACAGATCAGCCTCGGCCTCCATTCGAAGACGCACGGCTTCCTCGGCTCGGTTCACCAGCTCGACGCGCTCAGCCTCCCACCGGCCATCAAGCTCGACGCGAGCCAAACGCTCCTCCTCCAGAACTTGCTCTTCCTCTCGAGCGACTCGTGAGTTGTTCGGACATCATCTAGGCCTCCACCTGGCTCGCCCGCGCCAGCTCTTTAACTGAGGAGAGCTCCCGTCGAAGCCCATCACGCTCCTCGGTGAGCTGAGCCACCTTCCTGTCTGACCCACCAAGGGTCCAGGCAAGGGTCGACCGCTCCGACTCAGACCAAGCGTAAGCTTCAGCCAGAGTGGCCCCCATCTGGGCCAAGACCAAGTCACCCTCCATAACCAGCTCGAGGGCCACGGGCGGGGAGTGCTGCCTATCTCCCCCCTTCACCACCTTCGCGGCTATGCTGCGACTTACCTAATACAGAGGGCCCTGGATGCCCAGCCTCTCCAGAGCCGCCGAAATAAGGGCCCCACCTCCGAGCGGCATCTCCTCAAGAGCCCCACCGGCCGGCCCGGATCGAGTCGCTGCTTCGTCCGCCCCTCTTGCCTCGATCGGTGGGGGCTGCGTCGCCGCTCCTCGCGACCCCCCGTCCTCGATCGGCTCGGCACCTGCACCACCACCCGGAGCGTCACCCGCCTCAATCAACGCCCCAGTCTTGGCCATGGTCCCAACGTGGCCCGCTTCAACTCCGGCCTCCTCAGTTCCTGCTGAGGGAAGAGCCGATCCAGCACCACCGCCACCAGCAGAAGTGGCCCCGGCCCCCTCAGCTCCTGTTGAGGGGAGAGCCGATCCAATGCCGCCGCCCCCAAAAGCGGCCCTGGCCTCCTCGGCCCCCACTCGCTCAGCGGATGGGGGAGTCGGCCCAACAGGGTCGGCCCTATCTCACTCAGAAGAGGGGAGAGCCGCCGAGCCAGAGTCCCCTTCGACAACGGAGTCGAGCCCGGCCTTCTTGGCCCGCTTTTTGGCCTTCACGGCGTCCCGTATCATGCCCTCTACGAGATCTTTGCGCTTGGACCCCTACGGCCTGGAAGTCCCCTCCAGGGCCCTTCTCTTGCCCTTGTCTCGGGCTCGGGAGCGCCCCTCGGGATCTCGCGGCTCATCGGCAGCCAAATCATCGCCAAGATCAATCACCTCCCGCTCGGCCGTAGGCTCCTCCTCCACAGTCGGCTGCCTAACGTCTGTGCAGAAGAAGATATGGCCAGGAAAAGAAAATGGTCTCGTCATCCGACGAAGAAGATAATCCGTAGCATCCGAACCTGTCGGATGTAGCCGTGCGAGAAGGCACCGCTCGATGTTCTCTGGGGTAATCAGCTCCTCCGTGGCCTAGCGATGCTTCAGTAAAATGGCCGCATACTTCTCCACGTCTGAAGAAAACTCATCCTACCTTGGAGGGATGTTCGGATGGAAATTGGGGATTACGAGACACCTCCAAGTCTCCTCCACCGAAGAAATCCCCACCCAAAAGAACTGAGTTTTCCATCCCTTGTGCGAAGAAACCTTCGCGGCCAAAGAGTCACAGCTCTTATTCCGCGTCGCCTGGATGAAATAGAAGCCCTTCCCGACCGAGGGGTGTGCCTTCAACTCGAAAAAATAATGGAAGAGGTCCAAGGAAGGAGGAACCCCGCATTGGTGATAGAGGATGCGAAAGGCGGAAAGAAGAAGATAACAGCTGGCTACCAACTGTACGGGCGCCAACCGAAAGAAATCAAGAAGCCTAAGAACAAAGGGCTCAAAGGGAAGATGGAACCCACCCTTCCACGACAAAAGGAAGGTGCAGATATGGCCCATACGAGAATCCAAGCTCGTCTCGTGCGGGGCAGCCGCAGTGAAGTAAAACTTATAGGGCAAGCGAAACTGGTGCTCCAGCCTTTTCACCTCTGCCTCCCCCAGCTCGCTGCAGTTTGGAGCCGGCAGTATCACCGTCGCCCTCGCCGCAGGCTCGCCCTCCCACTCTTCGACCTCCAGACGCTGATCCGCCATGGAATCTGGAGAAGAACTTGAAGAGAAATGCTCCCGAGATTCTGAAGACTCTGGAGGAAGAGGAAGCTATCGGACCGCCTCCGCGATTATCTCCGCCAACTCTGCGAATGCCACTGCAAGCCTCTGCTCTTCCGTCGTGTCCTCACGACGCATCAAAGAGCCCCAAAGCAAGCACGAAGGAGAGTCAAACCCTAAAACGGAGGGAGTCTGGAGCGACGACAAGCGCACAACGCCTATATTCTCACGTGGAAGGTGGCGCGTCGTTCCGACCTCCGAGAATAGGGGGCCTTTTCAGTTCAAATCCGTTAGGATCACCATTATTACGGGCCCAGGTGACCATGACACGTGGCTTCTTAACACCGCCTGATCTCCACCCACCCGAGCCACGCTAGTCCAAAATCCTAATGGCTACTCTTCCGAGCTTACCAAAGCTCGGGAGTAGGAGGGGGACAAGTGGAGAGGGGGATTTCTGTAGCCCATCTAAGAGTGGCAGAACTAGGTCCATCAGGATCAAATGAGGCCCAGCTCATCAAAGTGACAGCCCCACAGGGCCCACTTAGCATCAAAGCCCAATAAAATCACTCGGGATCAAGCCCTTCCTCGGTGGCCATTAGGCTCGGAAGACCCGAGCGTCGGTCCGATCGGAGGAAGACCCAAGCCCAACATATCCCTCTCGCCGGGATAAAGGCTAGCGCTCCGCGCCCACTCCGGCCGAGCCTCATCCGAGCTATGCCTATCACCCAGACAGGGTTGGCACTCTTCATGCTTGGATCGAGCGATGATTGCTTATCCACGCTGCCGTTGAGAGCCCTTTATGAGCAGGAGTTCACAAAATAAGGGGCCCACGACTCCTCAAGGCTATAAAGATCCCACGATGAGGACGTAAAGAGCCCACGTTGAGGACGTAACTCCCACCTGAAACTCCTCAGCTTACAGGACTCATGAGGCTAGCGCACTATTTAAATCGGGGACTCTCTCTAGTAAACAGTAAGGCCTACACACGCCTAAAACTCCGTGAGCAGGAACCACTTCACCACCTCGGTGGAGAGGGATCTCGTGCATCTCCCCACTCCTCCTTTCATAGCTTCCACCACTACTCTACTGACTTAGGCATCGGAGGGTTTACTCCAGGGAACCACCCCTGGGCCCCCTGATCCGTTTCCCTTCCTTGTAGTTCCCTGATCGGTGATCATCTCCCCAGCTCAGGACCAGCGCGAGATCGCCCCTCTTCACAAACAATAAGAACAAGTGAGACTCTCATTCAAGAGAAATGGAGAAATAATAATAAAAAGGTGATTGAGATTAAAAAAATATACAAAAAATAAATAATGGCCAAACAAATGATTAAAAAAATAATAATAGAATAAAAGTGATAAATAAATGATAAAAAATGTAATAAACAAGAGTGCTAAACAAATAATAATCAAACAAAAGGCAATAACGAAAATAAAATACATACACATAATAAAATAATAATAAATAATAATAATAACATGTAATAATAAAATACAAATAAACAAAAAGGATACGGAGTAATAATAGTGAAAAATAAACACACACTCATGCTTCCAAATAACAATGATAATAAGGAAATAAATAAATAAATGAAAAATATTGAACATGGCTGCATCCGCTCCAGAACCCTCACCTTCCTTAGACCCCGGGTATGGAATATCAATGCCGCTCCGACAAGTCATGCTTGGATCTCGGGACTCACCCCATTTTAGCCAAAGCATGACCTTGTCACGAGCCAATAACTCACTGAATTTGATTTGTTCCGATCGGGTTTCAGCCGCGTTCCCTCGGTTCTTGAACATCAAATTTGCCGTACCTCGACATACATTGCCCCAATAATATGCGCTTGCCCGAATACGGTCACACTCGACTCACCTCATGAGTCTATGTGTGTGCACCGTAATGCTATGCACAGCTTCAAAATAAGAAGGCATTGATGCCCCTCGGAGCAGGATGGCGCTGCCAAAATCTCTCTCGAAGTTATAAATAAATGATCAAACAAATAATAAATGATAATAATGAATACCGTTATCTTGCATGCTTGCATGATCCAATTCTCTGGTATATTAAATGGTGATTTACGGAAAGTCGGGTTATGCCCGACCGGAAGCTATCACTATGCGTGATGATGGTCCTCGGACCTAGGTTCTCCGCCTCGTACCGGGAGTCGATTTAATAAATAAGTACCACCATAGTTGTGTGCTTGCATGCAATTGCATCTTTAATTATATGGGCCCCATGGTCTTTAGTTTGGCGATTAATCAAGGGTTGTCTCTCTTTCGGAGGGGCGTAATTAACGTCGTAGCCTTTATAGTACAATGGGTTTTGGGTCTCGACACGATCACCCATAATTGTCTGATCAGTCAGATGAGCGCATAATAAATTGTCACGACAGTGACTGGCACGCCTAATTAATAAACCAAATAAACAAGCAAAATAAATAAATAAATATCAAATAAAATATTCTAATAAAATCCATCCCCACAGTACTTGAGTACTCGCGTTGTTTCTTCCTTTCTTCCTTTTCTTCCTTGCCCTGTAGTTCACACTTAAACAAACAGATTAATTCATCTGTTCGGCTTGGCCCCTTGCTCAATAAGCAAGGGGTTGTCACTAGTTTGACCTTGGTGATGGGTCAAGGGGCCAAGCCTTTAATTAATTAAGGCAAATAACAAATATATGAGGAAAATGCAACATGCAAACAAGCAAATGTAAACTTGAAATAAAGAATGCCCACACAAGAATGCAATAAGGCAAATGAAATGGGAAAAGTAGTGGCCTTAATTTTTTGCCTCTCTTCTTTTTTTTTCTTTTTTTAACAAAATGACGCCCTATGCAAAGTCGTTAATTATGGAATTGACGCCCATGTGCGCACGCATTAATTGAAAAACCATTTTTTTATTTTTATTTATCTAAAATGACGGCATGAGAAATGTCGTGAATCAAGTGAATGACGCCCCCACAAGCAGGCGTGAATTAAACAAACATTTTTTGTTGTTTTTCTTTATTTGAAAATGACTAACGCTACTTATTGAACCGACGCCCCAGCATAAAGGCGTTAATTCAAAAAAATATATATATTAGTTTTATTTATTTTTATATTTTTTTTAAATGAGGCTGAGCATAGTACAAGGGTCTTAAACCTTACACAATCACCATCTTCAATTCATTAATCTTTCTCAAATGACTTAACAACGGGTCAATGTGCTTAATAACTTGTGCTTTTACTCATATCCTCTCGCGGCCCATCCTTCTTGGTCAGTCTTTGCCGTTCCTTGAGCTTAAAACATACCATGGAGGAAGAAGTGAAGAATAAATTGGGGAAGCTCACGAGAGGTTTCGGAGAACCAAGAAACATTTCCTTCCCTGCCTTAATGTCTGTTGGGGTTCGGTCTTCGGCTTAGGGAAATATTGTTGCTCTTTTACCCTTATTCATCCATGCTTACGACCAGGGTTTTCCTGCGGAGACTTTGCCCTCTTGACATGCTTTCTTTTGTAACTTTCTCTTTTTCTTTCTTTTCTTTTCAAACAAATAAAGACCTAATTGTACTTGGGCTTTGTAGCATTTATTCCCTTTTGGGCCCTGACTTCCACCTACTAGGGCGGCGGGTAGGTTTGGTTAGCCTCCCTTAACTCCTACTCCCTCTCATGAGCCAAAGAGAAGAGAATAGGCAAGGTTTTTACACTCGTAGTTCGGCTCTGACCTTCTTCGAATTTTGGACCACTTGAGTTTAAGAGTAAAACGTGTAGTGTGTGCGGGTGTTGACCCCAAATTAAATCATTAAGACTGAAGAATGAATTAAGGATTCTGATTTTTTTGGGACTTGCGGCCTATGCACTACGCTAGCCTTCATTTTTTTTATTTTTTTTTCTTCTTTTTTTTTCTTTTTTTTCAAAGACTCAAGGGTAGTATTTCTTCAAATAAAGACCATTCCATGGGTGAGCCAGTTCTTCCCCTTCGATGTTAATTAGCTTGTAAGCGTTGCCAGGATAAACATTTTTTATTACGTAAGGTCCTTCCCAATTCGGTTGGGGTCTTGAACGAGATCCACCCGGTTTTACGAAGATTCTTTTGATTACCATTTCACCGATTTTAAATTTTCTCTCAATCACTTTCTTTTGGTAAAAACGTGAAAGCCTATTTTGATAAACACGCGCATGCTCGGCGGCGGCCAAACGCTTCTCATCTAAGAGTTCCAACTGAGCAAGGAGAGATTCACGGCGTTCATCAATAGGGAGCTCCTTGTCCAATTGTATCCTAAGAGAAGGAATAAGAATCTCATAAGGGACTACCGCCTCCATTCCATAAGTAAGGGCGAAAGGGGTTTGCCCAGTGGGAGTACGAATGGAAGTGCGATAGGCCCAAAGAGCTTCAACCAGCTTTTCTGACCAATCCGTAAATTTATTAGCCTCACACATTTTCTTGATGATTTTGATCAAAGTTTTATGACCATTGCCCTGCGGATAATAAGGAGATGAATGATGCAATGCAATGTTATACCTGTTGTAGAGGTCTTGGAGTTCCTGAGAGATGAATTGTGGTCCATTGTCGGTGATGAGGGTACTCGGGATGTCGAACCTCGCGATGATGTTCTTCATTATAAATTTGCAGATAGTTGACGCTTAAATCTCCGCGTACGCTTCCGCTTCCGCCCACTTGGTGAAGTACTCTGTGGCCGTGAGTATAAATGATTTTGGTTTTGTGAGGAGGTTTGAATCACCAAGAGCTCCAATGATATCGAAACCCCACATGGAGAAAGGCCACGGGGAGGAAATAGGATGGAGTGAAGAAGCAGGAGAGTGAATTTTATCAGCGTGCAATTGGCACTTGACACACCTTCGAACATAGATGGAGCAGTCCTCTTCTAGAGTGGGCCAATAGAAGCCTAATCTAAGGATTTTCTTAGCTAGCATCTGGCTATTCACATGGCCACCACACACTCCTGAATGTGCCTCTTCCACGACCTTCCAAGATTCATCATCGTCCAGGCACCTTAACAAAACACCAGTGAGCCCTCTTCTGTAGAGCACACCTCCAACTAAAGTGTATCATTGGGCTACTCTTCGAATGGTCTTCTTCTCTTTTACAGTAGCTTCTTCTGGATAAGACTGGTCATAATAGTATTTAGCAATCTCATAATACCATGGCTTTTCCTCGTCAGCCAGTTCTTCTTCTAGATCCAACAGCATGACCTCCCTACTCTGAATATTTTCACCTTCCTTAATCTTCTTAAGCACCTTCTCCTTAATGTTAAGAAAAATGGGATCCTTAATGGCGGGAGTGTGGTGTTTATGAACAATGACAGAGTGGAAGTCCCGTTTGGGGGGGAAAGTTAAGGAGGAGGCAAGTGATGCGAGAGCGTCAGCTAAGATATTCTGATTGCGAGGAACATGGACAAAGATCAGTTTGGTAAAAAGTTTGGCATAAGCGGAAGCAAGTTCCTGGTAAGGCTTATGCTTAGGATGGAGCGTGCGGCATTTGACAAGCACTTGGCGCAAGATGAGTTGACTATCACCGACGATTCAAAGTTGGGTAACATCGAATTGATGGGCGACCTGCAGTCCGGCCAGAAGAGCCTCATATTCAGCTATGTTATTTGTAACAGGGAAGGCGATCTGAGAGGCGAGTGGAATAGTGATACCCTCCGGTGTTAGAAGAACCATGCCGATCCCTCTTCCAAGAGAATTCATAGCCCATCAAAATGTAATGTCCACATGGGATCTGAAGGTTGGTTAATGGACATTAATTCCTCATCTGGGAACTCTGAACAGACTGGATCAAATCGGGGTAGAGGGTGATGAGCAAGGTGTTCGGCAATGGCATAGCCCTTAATTACTTTTTGCTGGATGTAGGTGATGTCAAACTGAGAAAGGAAGCTTTGCGATCGTGCTAATCGGTCAGTAAGGACAGATTTTTCAAGGAGGAATTTAATGGGATTCATTCGAGCAATGAGATAAACCTCGTGAGATAAGAAATAATGTTTAAGTTTCTGAACTACCCAGACTAAGGCTGTGCAGGTCTTCTCCATAGCGGTATACTTCTGCTCAGAGAGGTTGAGAAGCTTCGACAAGTAGTAAGCTGCCCTTTCCTTACCTTCTTCATCAACTTGCGCGAGGACAGCACCTATTGAGTCATCCAGGACGGAATGTAAAGAACAAGTGGTTTGCCTGGAACGGGCGGCCTCAGGACAGGAGGATTTGAGAGATAATCCTTCAATCCGTCAAAGGCTGCCTAACACTTGTCATCCCAAATAAACTTGACTCCCGGCTTAGTAAGCTCGTAGAACGGCCTACACCTTTGAGAGTGCTGGGAGACAAATCGGCGGATAAATTGCAACCTCCCGATTAATCCTCGGACCTCTTTCAAATTCTTGGGAGGAGGCATTTCTCTGATAGCTTTTGCCTTATTGGGATCAATCTCGATACCCCTCTTACTAACAATGAATCCAAGTAATTTCCCTGACGAAATGCCAAATACACACTTCTTGGGGTTCATCTTGAGCTTATATTCTTGTGACCTTTGTAACACCCTAGCTAGAACCCCAGGATGCTCAATCCTTGTTCTTGATTTAACAACCAGATCGTCGACATACACCTCTATATAAATGTGGATCATATCATGAAAAATTGCCATCATAGCCCTTTGGTATGTGGCTCCGTCATTCTTGAGTCCGAAGGGCATGACCACATAATAATAAGTCCCCCATGGCGTAGTAAATGATGTCTTCTCTTGGTCCACTTCAGCTAAACGAATCTGATTATAACATGGAAAGCCATCCATAAAAGATAGAGTCTCATAGATTGCCATATTGTCGATTAACACATCAATATGAGGGAGGGGGAAATCATCTTTAGGACACGCGCGGTTGAGGTCCTGGAAGTCTATGCAAATCCTGACCTTGTTGTGCCCCTGTGATCATTTGAGTCTTCCTGTGGTTTGGGTCATTCGACATCATCTTGTGGTCATTTGAGTTATTTGATATTCTTGGTTTTGATAATGGCTAAACACTATTAGTCATTGTTGTTTTTCGCTCTTATATGACTGACATACGTGATGTTGTGTTCATGACAGATATGCAAATGAATGGACAACACGCGGATCGACCTGCGCGATCAGGTCGCGGGGGTCAAGGGGGCAGCGCCCCTTGCGGGGGTTTCCGGGGGCGGAGCCCCAGGAACAAAATTCTGATTATAGGAGCGATATAATCAACAGAAATCTTCAAGACTGTCAAGGGTGATGCCACAGACATGAACGGACTGCTAAAGGAGTCAAGCGATGGAGCTAAAGTAGTTAACAGACCGACCCGGGAAAGCCCGGGGTCTGCCCAGCTGGCGGTCGACCGCCATCACAGGGGCAGTCGACCGCCCCAGCCAGCAGCCCACCGTCTGCAGTTCTTTCAGTGGCGGTCAACCGCCAGCCAGTAGCGGTCGACCGGAATTCCCAGGGACCATCCGTTTGCAGGTGTTTCAGTAGCGGTCGACCGCCAGAAGCTGCAAGTCGACCGCCAGCCCCGATGCAGCCATGTTTGACTTCGATTTCCACCTCGAGGCCAGCCCCTTTCCTTGTATTTGTTTAACCCTAAAGTCACCCAATCTTCCATAGATTGTGGATCTGGTCTGAGGGATGTCTAAGGACCATTCAAAGGTTATAAAACTCATGCAAGAGGGTTAGAAACCCTAGTTGATCAATTTGTGAATCCAAGAGAGATCAAAGGAGGCTACAAGGGTGAGAGGAGTTCGAGTACTGTAGCTGTGAACAGTACTCCGGGAAGAAGTTCTTCATCATTCAAGGGATTCAAGCTTAGATCTGAAGCCATCTCAACCTCCAAGGAAGCAAGAAGCAATCAAGGCTCTCAAGGGTGATCTAAACTGCATCAAACTCTTCATCAACTCAAGGAGATCAAAAGGAAGATCAAAGCTACATCCATAGTCTTCTTCATCAACTCAAGGAAGATCATCTCTCAAGGAAGAAGACACCATTGAAGCATCCAACTCAAGCTCCAGCAATCTCAGACAAGATTTTTATTCTTGAGCATATTCTATATCTTGTTTGAGGATTGAGTGTTTTCATATTTGTTCTTTTTCATTTCATACAAACGATTGAAACTGAAGATCGTCCCTACCGGTGGTTAGTAGAAGGCAATCGAAAGTTGTCCGATCTGCGGTGTTGACGTCCCTACCGGTGGTTAGTAGGAAGGCAATCGGTGGTCTTTCCGATTTACGGTTCAGTGTGAGGCACTAGTGGAGCCTCACCGGATTTGGTGAGGGGTGGACGTAGGACTGGGGATTCAGTCCGAACCACCTTAAAATCCTTTGTGTTGTGGTTTGATTGTGCGATTGATTTGTGATAGATGCATGCTTAGGTTCAACCTCTTATTGCGAAATCATATTTCTAAGCAAATCATTTTATACATTACTAAGCTAGTTATATTCCGCTGTGATTTGTTCTATCTAGCTATATAGAGGGTTGCATTGCGAGAAGAGGGGCAGATCTATTCACCCCTCCCCTCTAGATCCGCTGTCCACTACTCAACAGACCTTTCCATCTTTCTTCAATACCGGGACAATGTTAGCCACCCAGTTAGGATAGAGGACGACTCTAACGAATCTAGCCTTATGGAGCTTATCGACCTCTTGTTTCATTTTTAATGCCATGTGGGGGTGGAAACGTCTCAACCGCTGCTTAACCGGGACGGAACCTGGCTTAAGTGTAAGTCGGTGTTCTACAAGCACAGGGTCTAGTCCCGGCATATCCTCATAACTCCATGCAAACATGTCCTTGTATTCTCGAAGAACTAGAATGAGCGCCTCTTCCTCGGAGGGCGACAAGTTTTGACTGATGAGGACAATCCTAGGGTCTTTCTCAGTACCCAGATTAATTTCTTTGGTAGGCTCTTCTACTAAGGCTGACGGCTCATCGAATCTTCTCATTCCACTGGCAAAGGCGTCAGCCTCGTCCTCATATTCTTGGTACTCTTCATCCCCCTCTTCAATAGGGTCTTCATCGTTCATTATCTCATGGACGCCAAACCCTTCATTGAAAACACCTAGATCCTCATACTCTAATTCTGACAGGATAATCGGATTTTCTATGAATTCGGGTATGGCTAGAAAAGCTTGGCATCTCCTGGCTAGTTCTCTAAGAAATCTACGGGGAATCTGCTTACCCTTAGACTTTCTAGTAGCTACCCCTAGACTCTTAGAACTAGAAGAATAAGAACAACTAGCATGATTACCAGAATTTGACGAAGAGGAAGAAGAAAGGGGAGAAACAGGTACAGAAGGTGATACAGAGGAGGACCCCTTGCCGGAGGGGTAGAGGAGGTCTATTAACGAATCCTGGATGAATGGCCCCTGGGTCGAGGCACACTCAGAAAGAAGATAGGAAGTCTCTTCAATAGAGAAGGAGGATTGAAAAGTTGGAAATTTGGCAATTTTTTTTCATTTTCTAGAATGAAGCAATGGGAAGGAGAAGTAGAAGGAGATGTTGAAATCAAGAGTTTAGCGAAAGATTAGAGAATGGAGTGGTCGTCCGGGGGCGTGATTGAAAGTTGAGAAAATTGCTCGAGGAGCAAAGGAGGGCTTGTCGGATTTTGTAGCAAATCTGGAGAAAAAGATATCAAGACCGCAGGCGATCTGGGGATGCAGGGAGTAAACAATCTATCAATCACATGACCAATAACTGATGGATGGATGGATTTAAGTGAAAAGAGGTTGGCCCACAGCCTGTCAATTGTAAAACCTTCTTCAAATGGCGTGTCTAACTCGCCGGTATCTGTGAAATCGCTGAGCAATTGTCTCTTGTCCGTAATTATTGTTGGCTTCTCAAGCAACTCATGAATCAATGGCGGCCATTCCGGATCAGTAGGCATAAACAACTGGCTCAAAGATATAGCAATATCATCCATGTCAAACCACCTGTACCACTCACACTCCGGATCATCCATCTTTCTTCTCTTGAGCGGTCTTAATGATTCCAAGGCCTTGTAAGTGACTAGTGGTGCCAGATGGCGAGCAAATTATCGAGCATGGACATCTTGGTGGTCTAACAGAGAAGTGATCACTGTGGCTTGCTCGCCCTCATCTTGTTGAACATGCCCTTTTACAAAATGAGAGTATAGAGACCATGTGAGTGGCCGCCTGTTTGTTTTGTGAGTGGAGGTTATGGAAACCCATGGCTTGTCATCATCATCTTCTTCTTTTGGCCCTTTATATCCCAGGCCACCTCATGGGATCAGTTTGTAACTCTTGACGAGTTTCACTCTACCTTGGAGATTGACGCCAAGCCCCTTGCCGCTTTTATACCCCATTTTCATCAGAATGTTCCATCCTGGCGTGTTCATCATACTTCCTTTCTTTTTCCCTTTGGACGGCAATGGCGGCATCGAAACGGTTGGAGGGGTTGAAACTGGCGACCTTGCCAAATTTTGCCGCGGATCGGCAACATCCAAGACTGACAATAAAGGCCTGTTAGCTGGCCATATAGAGTGAACCGAGGTAGCAGAATGTATGTCATCCGTCGGCAAAATGGGCATGCTAGTAACTTTGATGACGCGCCCCTTATGTGGAAATTTTATGCATTGGTGGTTCGTGGAGGGCACGGCATCAAGTTCTTGGATATAAGGGCGACTCAGAATGCCATTGAACGTTGGCTCCATGTCCAAAATGTGGAAATCAGCTGTAATTGTCACAGGCCCCAATCTGATTTTTAGAGTGATCATGCCCAGAGGTGGCTTTTTAGTATTATCATAGGCCGTAACAGTAATGGTGGATGGCCGGATTTGACTCTCCGGAATGCCGCACATTCTGAGGGTACTTGGTGGCAAAATGTTGATTGATGCTCCAGTGTCTACTAAACATTGCTTAATGGCCACCTTATTAATGTTGACAGTAATACACAATGCATACTTTCTGGCCGGCTGAGGAGCCAATTCATGTTCATAAAAAGTGATTGCCGGTTGATTGCTGGCTAGAGTTAACACTGTAGTAACTTGTTCCACAGGGATATCTTCATTGACCATTACCTTTTGCAGATATTGCTTTAAAGCCATTTGGTGAAGAGTAGACCTTCTGATCAATTCCAAGATGGAGATCCGGGCTGGAGTTTTGTCAAGATGCTTCAGCAGATCATATTGTGTGCCCGGTATAGACTCTTGTTCTTGCTCTTCCTACTCTTGTATGGGCTCTTGTTCCCGCTGGGGAAATATTCGGTGAAACATGCGTCCACTGCGGAGCACCATGGTTTGCGAAGTTGGCGCCTCTGTCGTGCTTGGAGTAGGTGGAGGGTTAGAGGATGTGGAAGGCATGTTGGACACTGGTGAAGGATTGTTAGGGAGTGGTGTTGGAGGTAAGGTGGGCCTGACTGGCACGGGGTGTGGTGCGACTTGAGTAACTGGTGCTACGGTTGGGTGGATGAGGAGCGGCCTAGGAAGCATGGTGGAGGCAGACGGTGTAGGTTGTGGTGGAACGGTAGTGTGCGAGGGGCGAATGAGTAGAGGTCTACTTGGTGGTGGATTTGGGTGAGAAGGTGCATTTGTACGGATGAGGAGAGGTCGTAAAGGAACGTGGTTAGTAGTTGTGGGGCCTCGAGTGACATGGCATATAAGGGGATGTGATGGTTGGGAAGCGGATTGGAGGGTTGTTCTTAGCGATTGTGATGTTTGATTGGTTTGATTGACGGCCCCGACAGAAGCACTTTCTTCATGCCATCCCTGCCCTCTCTCCACTTCCTGGATAGAGGTAATAGGGTTCACTTGTTGATTTGGAGCCGGGTGCTCCGGCAGTGGATTATTGACAATCCTTATATTTGGCTGGGGTGCAGGAGTTTGTTGTGGCTGCTGTGGACCTTATTGCAGCTGCTGCTGTGGACCTTGTTGCTGACGGGGAGGCCTTCGTGCTTTCATTGAGGCCACAACC
Source organism: Amorphophallus konjac (assembly GCA_022559845.1). Classification (NCBI taxonomy): domain Eukaryota; kingdom Viridiplantae; phylum Streptophyta; class Magnoliopsida; order Alismatales; family Araceae; genus Amorphophallus; species Amorphophallus konjac. Next base: position 128,721,286 of record CM040121.1, read on the forward strand.
TTCCTCATTTCATCCCAGTCTATGCCTCCTTGGTCGTTCAGATCATATATATAATCTTTAAAGTGAAAGCAGTGGGTTATGCTATGACCTGACTGCCTATGGAAAACATAATATCGGGAGGTATCGACATTTTGCGGCCAGGCCATTCTTTCTCTTGGCAGGACGAGCAGATTAGCGGCCATTAGGGCATTAAAAATATCGGGAAGGCTTTCTGATAGTGGAGGGTATTCGGCTCTCTTAGGGCCCATGGGCCTTCTAGGTTGCTGTGGATCATAGTTGGCAGGTGGGGGTACATTGTGGTATTGCTGGGGAGCAGGGGGATTGTGAGGCGTATTCTAGTTTGGTGGAGGAAGTGGAGGTCGAAAGGGTTGCATGGGATTGTTTTGTTGAGGCAGGGCTTGAGGGAGAAAAGAAGGTTGTGATTGCAATGGTTGCAAAGGTCTGGGGTTGGATGGATTATGGAGGGATGCGGGGTGGCCAACTACTCCTACTTGCTCATTAGTGATTATACCCTCGGTTATCGCACCATTAGGATTGACATTATTGCTTTTTCTTATGATCCTTGACCTGGGTTCAAACATGCCTATAATAGGTGAATCTTTCCATTTGAGTCTGAATGTACCTGGCTCTTTCATATAATTCTTCCATTGTGCTGAGCTTGTTCATAGCCAAAATGTGTCAGAACTGTGGGGTTGAGTTAGAGATTATCATCTTTACTTGCTCTGGCTTCGACAATGTATCCTTTAATTTCTCGGACATAACCCTCCATCTATCAGCAAACTGTATGAAATCCTCATCGAACCTCATTTTCTCAGTAACAAGATCGGTGACCGACAAAGACGGGCCAACACGGTCCCGGTACTTTTACAAAAACTATCTCTTTACCACATCGAAATCTCCGGCCTCAGTAGGTTCCAATGAGTAAAACCATTCCAGAGCTGGACCATCCAAGGACCTTCTGAACAAATAAGCCAGTGAAGCTTTATTATTTTGCCAAAAGGATGTTTCGTACAGAAAGTCCTTTAAATGAATGAACGGGTTGTCCATTCCATTATAACGGCGGAAGGTCGACATTTCTGAGGGTGGCAAATGAAAGGGTGGCATGACGGGTACATCGACTTCTGGCGGATCCTTAGAAACTGACATCTTCCTGATTTGCTCTTCCATACTAGAAATCTTTTGGAGCAGCATCGTGCTTGTATTTGACTCGACCGGGGCCGGTCGTTAGGGGAGAGGATCCGGCATGGGCCGTTTAAAGAGCTGGGGAGGTGGGGTTGATTGTGGCCTAGCCACGGAATGACTTACCAAGTGAGCTGGCATAGTCATGACGGGGGTCCTTGGACGGGATGGGACCCTTTGAGAGACCGCCTAGTCATTGGTGGTATGAATCTGGAGGCCATCTGCGGCCTGAAGAGGATTAGAAGAGGAGGAAGGGACTGACTTCCCTTTAAGGGTGGCTTGCACCGCCTGGCGCTGAGTCTCATCTAATTGTGATGGAGCCTTGATGAGGTCATTGACGTTAATGGATGGGGAAGTATTCCCGGAAGTGGTTTGTGTGATGGGTTGGGTTTGAGAAAGGGGATTAGTTCCCTGAGTGGTGGTGTCCACCATGTAGATTTGAGAATGAGAAATGGGGTAGTTCCCCTCGGATTGAGTGAAGCCTTGAGGGAAGGCCTCATACTGGGAAAATTCATTAGGAGGGACCTCTTGGACTTGGTCATATTGACTATCCTAATAATCGTAAGAGTACTCTTGATCAGTCATTTGAACGATTTTACCTGAACGGAGTCTCATGATTATAATGAGAAGTCAATGCAGTAAACAAGATATAATGGAAGAATAAACACTTCAAGTAAATAATCAAGTGAATCGTCAAACAAGTTGTGATGATTAGGGAAATTTTTAAGGTTCTTTTGCGCTTAACAAAGATGGATTTTAATGGTGTGCTTCAGCGCTCGATTCGAAGGAGATCCTAGTTTCAATTTGGTATACTCCATGTCAACTAAGTTCTTCATCTCCTCACCAATGCAAGGGCTATCTAAACTTCAAGGTACTTCACGGGTACAACCAGCCTAGCATCCGTGAGGGAATCCATGGGTGCGAGGACTAACGGAGACCTTGGTTAAAGAATTCTCGATCCAAAAAGACGGAATGCTCAATGGAGGGTCATTCCTTTCCCAAGAAAGTGTGAGAATATCCTATGGGTGTAGAGAGAGGAGGTTTCTCAACTGTATGCTCAAATGCAAATGTGCAGGCAGTCAATAATGACAATAAATCAACAAAACTCAATCAGGAAAGCAATTCAGTTAACACACAGAGAAATGGCACCCTTGGCAGGGTCGCTATATCCGAAATAGCGATTGTCTAACAGCCGCGTAATAGGGAACATTGCCCAGGTGCGGGGCGAGACCAACAGAGAACAGTGTGTTCCCTGAGCACAGACGGTGGAAATGGCTTCTGGCAGAGGCGTGGCTAACAGTAACAGTGTACCCCGAGGGGGAATGGGTAAGAGGCACCCTGGAGTTGAGCGCATATCAGGAAATGGCAGCTGGGTAATAGTCGTGATATCAGTAAAATAAATCGTAACTTGATTTTCCTCTCAAAACATGCTATAGATAGTCCCAAAACTGGCTAATCCGGGGGTGAGTTGCACGTGGTGCACTTGAGGGGGGTGCTACGTGGAGCACGAAGGGGAGGGGTACGCGTGGGTACCAAAAGGAGGGGCACACGTGGGTGCCAAAGGGAGGGGTATGCGCGGGTGCCAAAGGGAGTGGTAGTCAAAATAAAAACATAAAGTGTCCCACCGTGATCGCCAATTTGTGGAACGTGTCAAATAGACATGTTTTTTTAAAAAAGAAAGTTCAAATTCATATGATAACTAGAGGAAAGGGAGCATGTGATGCTCCTAAGGGAGTGTGATCGTTAGAGGGTATGAATTCCCTTAAAAGAAGAGTGATCACGAGGAGTACCTGGTGAGCAGGTGAGATTTGGGTTCTTCCTTCCTCCTTCAATCGGCCGGCCGATGAAGTGGGTCTTTATTTCAATTACCTTGAGAAGAAAACACAAATCAAGAAAAAATAGACCGGATTAGCCAATGTGTAGTATCAAATTCTTTGTGTATAAAATGATATGAAATCGTGTATGAACACACCTTTTGGTGGGTTTTTAAACCCCTAAGAGGAGTGTAGGATGGAGAATATGTGGATGCAATCACTAGTTACTAAGACTATAATGCAAGAATTTACTAATGATTCCAACATCTGAGGCTAGATGAGCAATATGGTGATAAATCATGCACTTGAGTCAATAAGAAAGCATGAACCCCTTCTGTTCCTGTAAGCAGTACAAGGGAGGAACACTTTGAACAACTTCGGATGTTCAACATTAGCAAAGAACAATAGCAACAGAATCGCAGCAAGTGAAGTTTTGTGAGCTCTCGAATAATTCTCTTAGGATTATCAAAGTACTTCTCCCAGATTGCTCAGGTTGCTGTCTCTTTCAGGTTGTAACAGGGTATTGCTCTCTCTCAGATTTTCCCTTCAGGCTCCTCCTCGCTCGCGCGAAGGGGCATATGAGGGGTATTTATAGTGGTTGAAGGGAGATCAAAGTGAGGAAGGGCCAGAGACCCCTTTCCAAAGCTGAATAGGGTGCTCAATAATAGCAATACTCAATCTGGGAAGGTAGAATTTGATTTGGATATGAAACTGAAATCACGACCTAGTCACAGCCGCTATTCATGAATAGCACCCCTGGATTAGCTGCCTATTATGTTTGAAAATTCAGACTTTCCATATTTAAAAACGTGATACGCGACCAACGGACGGCCGCGTATAAAAATTAACGTCCCAAGCAAGGGCGTTACTTCCATAAGTTGATTTTCGGTCGGATTTGGAAGGTTCGATGAACACGCCTGAGAGCCAGATGCGATTCACTAAGAGGCGACATGGCCAGGGGCGTGTTTTAAGAAACGACCGTGGGTCAGTTGCTATTTCCAAGAAAAAACTATTTATTGAACTAGTGATGAAGTTCACTTGGGGCATTATATTGTAACATGAAATTTACTCAACACAATGTCAAATTTGGCGTGTCTACAGACCGTATACAAGACAAGCAAGCTAAAACTAAAAAAGAAGCGGATGCGTACCTCCACGCTCGGTGCGTGGGGAAGACTCCGTGCCAATTCACACGACCTCTGTACAGAAGCTAAAGAAATACAATCTAATCACTGCCCACTCCTCGCAAGGAGGTAAAAGGCTACACAGCGAGTCCGGGGTCGTGAGAAGTGGGGTGATGGGCCACGGGACGGGGAAGCTCATCGTCACGGGATGCTACGAACCGAAGTGGACTGAACCGCGCCCACGGGTCGATCTGGATCCAACAGTGGGGATGGTGTGTCGCGGATGTCGAGGATGGAGAAAATGTCCCTGATGGCGTGCTATAGTGGACGAAGATCCGCTTGGAAGAAGATGGAAGCCGACGGCACTGACGTGGACCGCCGGCGTGATCATGAACGGCGGGCAGACTGCAGGCTGGTCTGTGTAGGCACAAGGGACCAACGAGAGAGGAGGCCTGGAATGCGGCCTTCTGGTGATCCACTGAACATGAAACTTGGCGGAGACGCTGGGGGGGACGTCCCTGGGACGACCATGGAAGATGGGATGCAGCCGAGCACTGTGGAAGCCGGGGTGAATTTAGGAACAGACCACTATGCGTTCTAGTCCGTCTGTTGGTTGCAGGACAGAGGGTGGAAGATGGGGTGGTACCGGGGCTTCCGGGCTGCTTTTGGGGCGGGGATTTCTCTGGTGGACAGGTGAGGGTCGTGGAAAGATTGGGGAGAAGTGGCGGGGTCATGCATAATGGAAGTTTTAGGAGAGGGAAACAGTTTGGGTGTGGCTCAGTTCTGTAGGTCTGCACAGGCAGACTGCGAACCTGAGAAATGGGCAGATGGGGCATGGGGTAAATGGACTCAAAAAATTAAAATAAATTTAAGGCGGATGGGTTAGGACGTGGGGAAGAAGTTTTCAAATTTTTGGGCGTTTAGAGAATGTTTGGGGGGTGAGATGTGGCCTGTGGTCGGCTTCTGTCCCTGCAGGTTTGCACAGAGGCAGTCTGCGCGGGTAAAAGGGCTATGAAGGGAACTTCGACCATAGGACCACAATTAGGGCGTGAAATTTTAACTGGGAGTGGGGGACATGTGGAGAAATAAATTTTAGAAGAGGTGGATGCGATCAGAGTAGGGGAAAGTGGCGGACCAACCCAATCTCTGATGCTCTGCCCAGCAGACAGTCATCCAGAGGCGCACCAGGGAAGTAGGGTTCCTTACACCTCCATGCTTGCAGCACAACCACGAGTGAGCTTCTCCGAACTTGGTGGGATGTCGGGGAAGATGCCACGAAGCTGAGGTAGTAGCAGCAAACCAATGGGAGGGACCATGGGTGTTGCACCCAAGAAGAAGAGAAAGAGGGACGGAAGGTGGGAGTCACACCCACCAAGGGAGAGCAAGAGGGGGAAGGCGCAACCTTCACAAGAATTTTCTCCAAATATTTCTTCTATTCTCTCCAAAAACAATATAAAAGTATAAATAAGGGGAGGGGAAAACCCTTATTAGTTTTCCTAAAAGAAATCCTAAAAAAAGCATTTAATTTGAACTTCCTACATACTAGGCAAGGGTGGGGGAGGGAATCTACTACACTTTCTAGAAACTAGGAGTGGGGAGGGGGAGTGGCGCCCACCTCCGATGGGAGGTGGGAAGGGGGGGGGGCACCCCCTTCCTAACCCTAATGGGCCAGGGAGAGGGGAAGAGGAGGGGCAGCCCACTGTAGGCTCTCCCATGGGCACCCAGCCCAATTGGGCCAGTGGAGTGAACCAAAAGTGGCCCACTTGCCCTGAATAGTCTACACAGCTCAAATAAAGTCTGAATAGAGTCTAATTGGCCTCAGAATAGCCTACAAAGGTCCAACATGAAAGAAATAAAGACTCCATGCTCCAAACTAGCTCTCCATGTCATCTCCATGATGTCCCGCGATCAATGACACCCAAGAGGGGGGGTGAATACACGTTCTAATAAAACTTTAGAAGATTTAAAGCAAATATGATAAAATAGCAACTATAAAATTCTGATATGATGCAAAGCAAATTAGATCTATCAAAATCAACCACCACAATAGCTCTTTGGTACCAGGCGGAGTTGGAATCCAAAGATTCTCTCTCGTAAGGTGTTATCATCCTGACAAGACTAACCTTGTCAATCTGAACCCAGCGTTTGATATACCAAAGATCTGCTATAAGAATGATCAATTAAGCTAGATCTTAGCGGAGAAATCAGTAGAGACAATATACGAGAGTGCTAGAACAGAATGGGGGTAGAAGATAAGGGACAAACCACACAAGAGACAGAGATTTTTATGTGGTTCGGATGCAACGACGGCAACCTACGTCCACCCCTCACAAACTGTGAGGATTCTCACACTATCTTGTAAGGATTACAAGATCTGAACACACACACACTCGTAGGGAGATGGGAACTCCCACGAAGGTGTAAACACACCTAAACACACACGAATCTGATAGAAATCAAAACACACACACACACGGATCTAAGAAGATCAACACACACACAAATGTTTAGAGATTACAAGAACACACACTTGAAGCTTAGAGAATATGAAGGTAGAAACACAAAAGAAAAACTCTTATTTCAGCTCCCCCTGAGTAGGTGATGCAGATTTTAGATGAAGATTAAATCTTCACTTGATTTGGGGTTGATTGGCCTCAGATTGATCTTGAAAATATTGAAGATGGATGAAGAATCCCTGGACGAAGTACTGTTCACGGAGCTACAGTAGCAGCCTTCATTCTCCCCTTGATAGCTTCCTTGATCTCCCTTGAGTAATTAGGGTTTCTTTGCCCCAAGAGATGTTTTATACAACTAGGATGGTCAAGGACAAGCCAAGACACAGATCCACATTTCCAGGGATGTCTGGAGACTTTTAGGATTAAAAAACCTTCGATAGATGCTTTATCCTCATGGAGAAAACAAAGTCAACAATGAAGGCTTCGAAGGGGGCGGTCGACCGGGCAGGAGGGGGCGGTCGACCTGGATTTTACAGAAATTGAAGCTTTCAATGCTGGGAGAACCAGTCGATCGGTCCCTGGCCGGTGGTCGACCGTGCGCTAGAAATCCTACACTTTAACAGAGTTAGCCAATAAATCATAGCCTGTATACAAATTACTTTGTGACCACATCTTATTCCAAACAATTTGAGTTGGTATGACTTATCCTGGGCATTTTTTAGGCAAGATAGATTTAGGCATTTGCTTTGGTGAAAGATGGCTTTGAGAGTGGTTTAAGCAAGTTATCAACCTATTTGTAATACTGGGCTTTTGTTGTCATTAAAGTCATCTAGAGAGACTCAACAATCTCCCCCTTTTCTGATGATGATAAAACTCTAGATTACAAGCGTATTGGCATGTCTTTAAGCAAATTTTGAACTAAGCAAGGCCAATAGTCCACAAGGTGATTAAACTAATAATTAATTTCTTTAGGCAAATCAACGCAAACCATTCAACACTTTATTTGCTAAATAGAGAAGAAATGGGAAACAAGAGCCATCATGTGATGTCCAATACCAATTGTATTCATTTCATCATTTCATTACAAAGTACATTGATGCTTGAGAGAATGCAAGACTTCTAGACACATATGACAAGGCAAATGCAGAATTGACTCAAACAAAATGCGCAATGACCCTCACAAATGCACATTCATGCAAACACACGGAGACATGCTTGCATAAACTATATAAGACCTACATTAGCTACTTCTCCCCCTTTGGCATCATCAAAGAGGGGATAAGATAGATGAAAAGTAGACCCAAGAAGACACAAGACTCAAGGACACAGACTAGTGGTAGGAAACTAAAGAAGGTCCTCAGTGGCCATCTGCAGGAGGCTGAGCTTCAGGAGGAGGCTGATAGCCAAGACGGCGATGAATATCATCAATAGAGTGGTCCTAAAACTGAAGGCGGTACTAGATATTGGCAAGGGTGTTATCCCGAGCCCGGTCTCGGCACTGCATGTCCAGAAGAATGCGGTTCATGGTGTGAAAAGCCTCACGTGAGTCTTCATGGCTTTGGGTGAGGATGGTCATGTTGGTAGAGAGAGTGGTCATCTGAGTGGACAAGGTCTCTAGTGCTGTGGAGAAGGAATCTGGATGATCAGTCAGAGAGTCCAGCATGTTACCCATGGTTTCTATGTTATCCCTAAAGGTAGAGAGTTGGTCCCCAAAAGTATCCGCCTGAGTCTCCAACCCAGTAAGACGCCTATCAAAAGCCTCATAGTCTACCCAAGAGTGTTGTCCTACTCCATGAGTGGATGACTCCCCATGAAAGTGCTGTGGTGAAGGAGGCATTTCTGTATCTAAATGTAGAGGTGAAGGTGGAGGAGGCTGATCCTCCGCCTGAACTGGAGGGGGGACTTCCCCTTGAACCTGTTGCTACTCCTGTTCCTGCTCTGCCTCACTGACTGCTTCTTCCCTATAAATGGGCACATTGCGGCGTAACACACCATCCGGACCCCAATAATATCCAAAATCTGTAAAAATTTTATGTTCATTATAGATATCATCCTGTCGAACTCGAATAGACAGTTCATCTTCCAAATTGATCCCACCATATATGAATATGCCGGTCAACTGTGAAGCATGTGGTAGAAATCTCCGTAGATAGGTATGGCATGTCCCAATCAGATCTATCATGAGGCGACCCATGTTGACTTGAATCCCATTCATAACATTGTAAAACAGAAATCTGTGAACCTCTGTCACTTCATTTCAACTACCACTCTTTGGATAGAAGAGTGAAGTAAACATGTGGGGCAAAATTCGCTACAGTGGTGGAAAATAATTTGCATTCAAAGGGATTAAATTACTGACACCATGCACATAGTCACAACTGGTCATTGCAATAAAAGTTTCCTCAACAGCCCCATGACCAAAGACCATGTCAGCACCTCTGGCCAAAAGTCCTAAGGCTCACCGAAAAAGATCCAAAGTAATATGAAACTCAACAACTTGAACAACTGTAAAGAACTCTTCATTCCTCTCAACCAAATTTCCATAAAATTGCTACACTAGGTTGGGATAATATCGGGTATATCTAGTGACAAAATCAGTCAAACCTTGTTGAATCTCAAAGACAGCACATTAATCGGGCAGAATTTTGTTCACCTCATTGAAGTCGACCAGTCGGGGGTCGATAATGGGCCGTGGAGGCAATCGAGGTGCACGAGAAGGTGCAGGAGCCCGCTGGGGTGGATGAGCCGGGGCCTCTCGACTCTGACCACTGGGTTCCCCTTGGGCAGAACACCGAGAACTCCATCTAGGCGGCATCCTGAACTAGAAAACCCAGTGTGGAAACCCTTGAAGGGATTACTCTCATCCTTGGGGATGAAGATGGACCAAAAGACACTCCAAGGGCTTGAAATGACCTTCTCCACAGTCTGGAACCTTGGGAGGAGCTTCACACTCACACGAACGGCTGTCGAAGTTTCATCCCGAAATCATGACGAACAAACCGGATCTTGTGCAGGTGGAAGAAGGATGAGGTTTTAGGGCATGAGAGGTAGAGTTTGGGTGTTCTAGGGTTAGGAAATATGTTGGAGAATGAATGGGGGTGATAGAATGAGAGAATGGGGTGTGAAGTCCCCTTCAGTAGTCGTTCGGTTGTTGGTTCAACCGGTCGGTTCGCCGTAACCCGTCGATCGGATGGGGGCTGCGGTCGACAGCGGTGTTGATATTTATTTGCCTATCTTTTATCTTACTTTTGAGGTTTGCAAAGTAATATGGCAAGATGACAAACAAGTAATCAAAGATCGACTCAAACCTATGAACATGTGAACATGAACCTAGGCAATCATAGCTAGCTCTAGCATGGGCATGCTACCTCAATCAAATTACGCTAAGGAAAAGGAAAGCACACGCCGGGGCGTGGAGCAAGGAATAAATAAAAACACACCGCTAGGGGTGGAACAAGCAAGGAAAATAAAGAAGATATGATGAAGAAGACAGCTAATGCCCAATACCAAGGAAAGATGTGATCGCCACCAAAGTAAACACAAGTCAAAGACCTGAATATACCTTGGAAATAGGTGGATGAAGCACCCGCCCACGGGAGAGAAAACCAAGGAAAGCCTGCAGATCAACTTGGAAGTAACGGCCAGAACCCTGTGCGTCGCTTGTAAGTGACGGCCGCACGATAGACCGCCAGAAGATAGTGACGCACCTGCACCAGACCGTCAGGTAACCTACAGTAGTAAAGCTTGAATCCTTTTAACTCCAACTCTTCCAGCCGGCTAGAAGACTTGGGCCTCGTGCTAATGAACCTGTAAACCTGCCAAAGAAGTAGAAAGACAAGACAAGACAACCTCAATTAGCCCTTTTCACAAGCATAGCATCAATTCTTAAAGAGTTTAAGAACATCAAAAGGAGAGGGAATTACCGGGGAGTTTTGGTTTTTTAACCCCTCTGGGTGTTTTTAAAAGTTTGGGAGGATGTTTGTATGCTTAGAGAACAGTGAAAAACGTGGAGGAAGAGGAGGGACAATGCTTTGATTGAGGAAAACCAAGGAAGGACTCAAGCATGCAATGATGAACTTGAAAGACAAAACTAAAGTACTCCCTTGATTAGAAGATGGATGCACGTGGGAAGCAGCTCCTCTTGGATGAAGATGGCTCCTGAGTTCGGCAGCACTTCGTCGTGAATTCAAATCTTCCTCCTTTCGGGCCATGAAGTCAAGGGTTCTATTTATAGACCCTCAAACTCTTAGGTCGAGCAGAGGATAATTCAGCAAGATAAAGAGATAACTCTTAGCAAATCCTCGAAGATAATATCACCAAGAGTCCATAGAAACAAACGGGGGGTCCTGAGGATCAGATTTAAAAGAGATAACGTCAATCCAAATCCTTATCTCGACCACGGAGTAGCAGAGAAAAGGTCTGAACTGCCAGGACTCTCGGAAGGAAGTAACGGCTGCACGACAGACCGCCACTTGGAAGCGACGCATCAAGCTTCATCCGTTACTTTCAACCTTATCCCAAAGAGATAAGATCAACGGGAAGAAGACCCAACAAGTTGGACTCTTCAAGGAAGCGACGGCCAAGGCATAGGGCGTCATATGGAAACAACGGCTGCACGACAGACCGTTATTATCAACATGGAATCAAAAGGATAAGCTTTGAAAAATGAGGCCTTAAGCCTTAAGACTCTTCAAAGAGTAACGGTCCAGGCCCCATGCGTTATAATGAAACAACGCGCCTGGTTCGGACCGTTATTACCATTGAGTTTCAAGAATAGCAATGAAGGGTTGCTAAGCTGTTGCCAACGAAACGCCACCAGGAGCCAATTCTTAATCCAGGAATTAAGACCCAAGAAACAGGCCTCAACTGATCAAGAGACTCAATGAAGAGTGAACAACTCGGAGTATCATATAGAATGAAATAAGGAGATGACCCAACTTATTGGGTATAAAACGGGTGTCAACAGATGCCCCTCCTTAACGTCCTCTTTGCAGGGGAACGAGCGGAGGTGAAGCGAAAGTGAAATGGAACATGGAGATGGAGTGGAAATGAAGCGGAGTGTATCAAAAAGAGGGCGTTAAGGTAAACGACACCCGTTCTGTACCAACAAGCGATAGGAATTTTCTGGAAAACTTCGAATTGATCACAAGGAAATAGCCAGCCAAAGGGATGCGAGTCTGGAGGAACTAATTAACTAAGGAAAGGAAACACGGCTAGCCGCCGGAGGCAACGGAAAGGAAACAGACTAAACTCCAGACAGGAATCTTCAGCGAACCAGATTACGCGAGCAAATCGAAGGAAACCTTCTAATTCAGAATGGAATGATTCTCCTTATTCGGGATTAAGAACACAGCTGTTCACCATTACTGAGATATCTTGAACAGATGAAACTCATGAATGCTCAAAAGAATGCGCATGATGCATGCTGGGCTAAAGGAAAAGAAATCATCAAAACAAATGCAAAGAAAAATAAAATAAAAAAAATACTCGAGAATAATATTGCTAGATCGGAGAAATCAGAGTCAGGACACCATCTGCAACCACGGCGTGCAAGACAGAACCATCGTCCCCAAATTTTCCAATCTAACGGCCTATCCAACGATTAATCATGTGAACTTAGATCATCATCATTTTTGTTTAAGGGGAACATCATATCCCAGGGCACATGAATGACCAGCCGGTTCTCGAGGTAATATATCATAGATAACATATAGTAATGCATTAAAGGAGTGAGGGAATGATATACAACACCTGACTTACCTGCCGGACGGAAAGCCAAGCGTGATTTCACTCGTAATTCCTTTCATGAAAGACAGGTTAGCCAACAATAAATCAAAAATAAGCATCAAGGCATAACCATTGTACGTGCAAGAGGCATCAATAAGGAACATCATGACAAAAAAATAGGGTCGTTTAAGCATCAATTAGACCTTTCAATTCATCAAGAAACTTGCAAGTTTGTAACGGTCTGATGATAGGGCGTCACATCAAGTAACGGATAACCCTTGATCCGTCATAAACAAGGCGGTTCACATTCTTTGATAAAACAGTCCATCACATGTGACGGCCTATGAAAGAAGCGTCAGAATGATGTGACGGCCGGTCGATAGACCGTCACATTTCCTGAGTTTTTAAAAAAAATAACCGAGCGGTCACGGCCCGTTCATTCCACCACATTCATCACCAAAAACCCAACCGAGAGAAACCACCAGCGACCACCGTCCCCCTACTACCATGGCCGGCGACAAGGCACCCCAGCCGCCACCAAAGAAGAGAGAGAGAGGGGAAAGAATGGCCATACGGCGGCTCCACCGCCGGATTGAACGGGAGGCGATCCCGCCGGTGGAAGAAGAACAACTGGCGAGGCGAAGTCCAAGGGAGGAAGAGGAAGCTCCCACAGCCACGGGGGACGAAGGGGAAGTTCCCTTGGGTGCAGAGGAGCCCAAGGAACCGAAGAAGAAGAAGAAGAAAGCCATGGACCACGAGGTAGGCCCCCCGCCCTAATTTTCTAATTTTTATTTTTTTGTGTTTATTTATGGATGCATGTGAGGGAAAGGGGTAGAAATGGGTCTACGAACCCACTAGGATCAATTGTAGGCCATCTGGCCATAGTGGGAGACCATGGGGATGCAAGGGAAAAAATTCTCAAACGCAGTCAATGTGACGGTCCTGCCAGCGACCGTCACACTCCTGACGCGCCAAGCTGAGGCCGTCAGAGTCAAATGACGCCCTACCCCAGGGCCGTCACTCTTGCCAGGGACTTAAACTATTTTTAGGGTTTTCAATTTTTCAAATTTTTATTTTGTTTTCAATTAAGAATGATTATGCAATGATTATATGATGCTGATGGACTAATTAATGATCTAATATGCAATGCAGGGGAAGAGACGATCGCGGATCTCCTGGCTACATATCCGAGCAGTGTACCAGGCATTGCCCGATTACCAGAGAGAGAGACTTGCCGAGATGGGATTCGCCGAGGTGCTCAGCATCGAGGTGATCCGGATGGACACTCCGGTACTGTACGCCTTGCACGAGAGATGGGACCCGATCAGCCGAGCTTTCATCTTCCCGTGGGGCCACATGATCCCCACGCTAGAAGACATAGCGAGGATTACCAGATTGAGAGTCCACGGAGCCGCGGTGACAGGGTGGACATACGGCGACTACCGAGAGATGGCGCAGCAGCTGCTCGGGCTAGATTTGATTAGGCTGGGACAGTCCTCCTCCCAGCTTTCGAGATCAGTGCTGCAGGAGAGCTTGGGCTGAGAGGAGCGGCGATCGCCGTGGGAGAGCTCCCCGAGGAGCACCTGAGCAGAGTGATAGACCAGGTGCGCCCTCGCGTGGCGGCGGAGGCGGGACCAGAGGGAGACAGAGTGCTCAGATGCTTCCTGATGCTGCTATTCGGGAAGCTCCTCTTCGCGACTCGGGCAGATGTCATCAGCTGCAGACTGCTGCCGATGATAGAGGATTTGGGCAGAGTCAGGCGATACGCCTGGGGAGCGGCAGTGCTTGCATTCCTGTTCGAGTCCCTCAGCACTACGGACAGGCAGACGATGCTGGGCGGCTTCTCGCCTTTCCTACAGGTAAATGCACTTCTAAATGCTTTCTATTATACCATGAATATTGATGCTATGATTTATGAAAAATGATTTATGCAATGATTTATGCGATGATTTGACTGACTCGATTTCTAAATGCAGATCTGGAGCTATATGTACCTCCCGGGCATCGGGAGAGGCGCTTTTCTCCATCCCGGCCGCATACCGATCGCGAGGCGTTGGTCGGTGGCGAGGGATACAGGGTCGATCAGCAGACTGACCCGGATGATCCAGGACAACTTGGACTCCTTCCCGCATACATCGGTAAGTCCAGAATTCAAAATGATTTCTATATGCTTTTAAATGTTTTCTAAAATGCTTTCTAAATATCTTTTAATGCTTTCATATGCTAATGAATGAACTAAATGCTCTCAGGTGAGATGGACCCCATACCGCGACGAGGGCTACACGGGACAGCCGTGGGTAGAGGCGGCCTTATCGTACCGGGGCGAGACATATGGTTGCATTGCCTCCATATCATCGAGCCTCTGCACTACAGGCTGATCCTGCGGACCCGGGGACTACACCAGCCCGAGGTGACCTTTCCACGCCACAGTGACGACCACCCCGGCAAGTCAGCAAGGGGCATTAGCGGCAATGTGGATTGGTGCGCCCGGAAGGCGAAGTACGTCCACGATTGGAATAGGTGGGGCCGAGCGGTGAAGGAGCGAGACGAGAGCGACGAGGCATATCTGAAGGCCTTCGCTCGACTCTACGGCGACCGGGTGTACCGAGGTACCCGACGACCGGTATGCAAACTAAAATTCTAAACTTTTCTATTATGCAATGTGCAATGTGATATATGCTGACTCATGCTTTCTAAAATGCAGCTAGACCCCGAGGGACGGATAGCCGAGCTGGAAGGGCTACTCCACTCCACCATCCAACAGCGGGACGGGTATCGACTGCTTTGGAGCTCCTGGTGAGACTAAAAACTTAAATGCTCATGATTTATGCAATGATGTTCATGATGCAAATGCCAATGTCAACTAACCATGACTTCTAAATGCAGCGGGCCGAGGGAGCCCAACGCGCTGGGCCGAATGCCCCATCGTCTTCCTCGCAGCCTGCGGGAGGCAGGGCTGAGCAGGAGGCCGACTTTGCTCGGGCAGTCGCCCGGGCCGAGGAGGCGGAGGCCACCCTCACGGAGCGGGTAAGAGACTAAAAAACTTATGATTATGCCTAATTAAATGCTTCAGGACTAATGATATGAAATGCAATCTACAGGCGAGGGATCTAGCAGCAGCAGTAGCCGAGGCCAGCCAGGCGAGAGCAGAGGTGGAGAGAAGTCGGGCCGAGACTGATCGAGCCCGAGCAGAGACGGAGCTGGTACGGGCAGAGATGGCCCGGCTGAGAGCGGAGACCCTGCGACGCCCAGATGATGCAGAGATGGAACAACTCCGAAAGGAGTTAGCGCGGGCGCGAGCTGAGGTGGAGGAGCTTCGGATCTAGACGGCCGACTTGGATCGCTACCGGACCGAGGCACGGGAGACGAAGCGTCAGATCTTTACACTGAAGATCGAGCTCTGGACACTGGAGCGGACGGTCTGGATGATGGGCCGGGGACCGGAGCGGAGTGCCTCCCAGAGTGGGGTACATAGGAGTGCTGCCCCTAGCGGCTCAGTAGGGAATTTCCTTGTCAGCTCCTCCGCCCAGCGGAGGAATGAGAGGGCAGAGAGAGGACAGCAGGAGGAAAGTGCTTCCATAGCACCGCCACCCACGAGGAGACCTGAGGATGGGGAGGATGATGGCGGTCCGGCGGATAAGCCGACCGAATGATGCCTTTCTATGTTTTCTTTATCATTTGTATAGAACCTTTGGCAAAATGGAATGAGATCCCTTCTTTTTATTTTTCTGTTTTGTTTTAGTTTTATGCGAGCGTGAATGAATGAATGTGAAAAATGCAGGATGGACGAAATGTGAATGAATGAATGAGATGTATGTAGGAATGCATGAAAATGGGAAGGAAACGAGGTGTACAATGTGAAAGACCGCCAGGTCTAGGCAAGGGCAGAAGAAATAGCCTGAGCTCAGCAGCAGAGAAAGTGACGGTCTAAGATCTGACCGTCATAATCAAACGACGCTCTGGTGAGAGACCGTTAATCATCAGAGGCCCACTCTGGCAGTGGGGCATCAGGATAAACGACGGCCAATCGAGGGTGCGTCAAATGCAAATAACGGCCACGGGTCAGACCATTGATCATGGCAGAACGATAGTTGTCCAGGGCAACTAGCAGGAAATGCGACGGTCTGAAGAAGACGCGTCAAAAAGAGACGGTCATAAGCAAGACCGTCAGGAAGTGTTTTAGCCCAGAAGAGAAGGAACTGAGTAGCTGAGAATGCGACGGCTTAGGGCTTGCGCGTTACAGAAAGCGACGGTAGACCCTTAGACCGTTATTCTCCACAGAACATGATTCGGGGAATTGAAACCCACAGAAAATGCGACGGCCAAGGGCTGGCGCGTCGGAATGAAGTAACGGCCGCACGATGGACCGTCAGAATCTGGGTTGTAATCCGAAACGGATTGAGCCGAGATAACTAAAACCCGAGGTTTAGCCACTTGATCCATCACTAGAACTTATCCTAATTGAAGATAAAGCCTTCTAGCCCGAGTCTTATCCTTCCAAAGTTAAATACAAGCCTTAGCAACTTGAAACCTTAATCAAAATCGCAGTTTTGCTGAAACCTCTGTTCTAGGGTTTGAAGAGCTCTTCCAAAGAGCAGAAAGCATGATGAAGAGGAGCTTCGAGGTGATGGCTATGGAGGAGAAAGCTTACACCGGCCCCAAAGCTGCAAGAAAAGAGCATAGAGAACTTCAGCGGCTGACATCAATTCCCAAGCACTTAAGCTCCAATGCCCAAAGAGTGGTAAGTCTTACAATTCATCCAAAGTTCAGAATTTTGCTGCACTTATTCTTTTCATGACTTCCTTCCTTCTTTTCTCAAGCCCCTTCCTGGTCCAAGGTGCTATTCCAATCTGAAGTGGGTGGCTCCCATGGTAAAGGCACTCCCCATAGAGGTCACATCAATCCTTAAAGCATGGCACCTCCAACCCCTCTTGGTTTTAGGTAAGAATTTCCAGAAATTGTCCTTCGATTGGCCAAGCCTTTCAGCACTTGTGGAACTATGGCATCCACAAACTCATACTTTCATCTTCCCTTCCTTCGAAGCAACCGTCCTATTGGAGGAGGTAGAAACCTACCTAGCCCTTCCTAAGACTAAGGTGGGGAATGAAGACCGGGTTTGCTACACAATCGAGCCTATCGACCCGTCCTTGATCTTGAGTGATTTCATTCACAATCCAAAGGACGTGAGAACCATGATCAGCCCACACCACATCCACTTGATACCCTTGGCACAGTGGATAGTGTCTCATTGTAAAAACAAGTGGGAGAGACATGAAGCAATAGCCAAGGCGGTGGCGGTTTGCTTGTGTGGAGTCTTTCTTTTTACCACTACCGACCACCTCTTAGACATTCAAAATCTTGGTATTATTAGCGGGCTGTGGCGGGGAATGTCTATCTCTCAAGCGGTCCTCTCATACCTTTATGAAGGACTAAGCTCGGCTTGTACAGGAGGACTTTTGTTCGGCTCCATGATACTCCTTGAGTGCTGGATAGGAGTGAGAGTCAAATTCCTTCCTAAGGAAGACATAACGTCAGCAAGCCGGATCTTCGGGAGCCACCCTCTCTTCTTTATTGGAGGGGCATTTGGATACTCTTCTCAGGTTGAATGCAAGACAGCGGATAAGAAAACTCGGGATGAATGGCGCCTCTTCTTTAACACTTTGCCAATAGACAAATTCATCATGCGACCAAGAGTCCTCCGAAGCACTCTTCTCAAAATACCGCGGCGTCAAGGCCTGGACCTCCAGCTAGTAGGGAACACTACCATGGCGATCTACAACCCGCACCAATGCCATCTTCAGATCGGATTACCTCGAATCAGCGTTTCTGCACTATCACACTACCCTCCCCTTCTACCTAGGAAGATGGGGACCGAGGAAGATGAAAGAGCGATCCGGAACGCGCTGACCATGTGGGAGATCAGCAAGGTGCGCCCGTGGCAAGCAGAGGTTGAAGAGAACGACGAAACACGCCGAGATTACATGAAAGAGTTGAGAAGAATCCGCCCTCTTGCGGATAAGAAATTGAATGTATCTTGATTTTCCTTTTTTTTGTTCATGAGAGATATCATGTAATTGACAATTGAAGTTGATTTTATCAAGAATTATATTTCATTAATCTTTGCTTGAATGAGATGAGATTGCCATAGTTGAATGATCTTGAGTTCCATCATTTGAAAGGCTAGAATGACGTGAACAGACAGGGCTTCTGGAGGATATGACGGATGTGCACTGGGCCGCTATAAGGAAATAACGGTCCTGCGACAGGCCGTCATAACGAGAATAATAAGAGCCCGGTCTCTGAAGGATATGACGGATGGGTCTTGAGCCGTTATATTCAAGTGACGGTAGATCTCAGACCGTTATAGTGATGGTTCAATGGAAAGGAAGAAGGCCCATGCCTGAAGGGAAATAACGGTCAAATATGGGCCCGTTACATGACTGTAACGGTTTGATGCAGGCGCGTTACACACTTTGAACCTGCATAGTTGTGAGCTTTTGCTTTTAGACTTGTCCCTGTATTCTGCACATACTCAAACATGAAACAAGTTAGATCTGTTCTTAGACTCAACCCCTTGCCTCGAAGCAAGTTAGATAATGACCGTTTCTTGATATTTGGTCAAGGGGTGGAGCCTTATTAAATAGGCGAAAACATAATGAAAACGCGATGCATGCTATGCATATGATGGTATTTTTGGGAGTTTTGGAAAATATTTAATGTTTTTGGATTTTGAAAATATATTTGATGTTTTTTTTGGATTTTGAAAGATATTTGATGTTTTTGGATTTTGAAAATATTTGATGTTTTCTTGGATTTTGAAAGATATTTGATGTTTTTGGATTTTGAGAATATTTGATGTTTTTGGATTTTGAAAATATTTGATGTTTTTGGATTTTGAAAATATTTGATGTTTTTTGGATTTTGAAAATATTTGATGTTTTTGGATTTTGAAAAATATTTGATGTTTTTGGATTTTGAAAAACCAGTGCCTCTCTAGCAATACGAGACCTTCCTCGTTTTCGGTTGAGTCTCGAGATTGGCGTGCAATAGTGTGACAACCCCTGGCCAAGACCTAATTATTGTGATGGTGTTTTTACCAATGCCATACCTAGGGTACTCATCTCAGTCCTAAAAGGAAAAAAGATCATGGGGGTAAGCTTAGGCCAGATATGGGAGTTTTAGAACTTGATTCCCTCACCGTACAACCCTATTAGAGATTTGGTCTGTTGCGCCGGGGCTTTTATGTCCGTCATCGAACCTTTGTTCGACCTAGGCATGCATGCGACCGGGCTCATAACGTCCCGCGGGGAACTGTACTGCCACTCTTGTCATGCCTAGTTTTCTTTTTCCTTTGGAGCTTTTGAAAATTCATTCACAGACTTTGAGATGATGCTTTTGATCTTGTTGGTAAAGAGCACTCCTTTTCTTTTCTTGTCCTTTCTTCCTTGTGGCGTCAGGTCATAACGGACTTGCCCCTATTTGAGACCTCTTCTCGTTAGGGAGTTTGGATTGGTTGTCTCCTCCTTATTCACTCCTTGCCTCTGGATTAAGCCGAAGAATGAAACGGACAGGGACTTCGATTCTCCCCTAAAGCATGGCCAAAGAGAAACGGTGTCTTTTAAATAAGGAGCCCGACCAGGGACGTCGTGTAGTGTGTGATTGCCTTACTCGAGACCCTCTTTTTGAAGATAGGGAGGAAGTTCTTATTACCGGAGAAGCACATGGTTCAGATTTTTAAGGAAAGAAACGCTTAAGATACAACCCATTCCACGGGTGAGAGAGCTCCTCGCCTTCCGCGTTTACTAAACGATAAGCATTCCCTGGATAAGCTTCTTTTATTACAAATGGCCCTTCCCAGTTAGGTTGCAACTTGGACCTAGGACCTGCAGACCGAATGAATTTGCGTTTCAAAACAATTTCACCCTTACAAAATTTTCGTTCGATTACCTTCTTTTGAAAATAACGCGAAACCCTCTTTTGATAAACGAAACGTGATCGGCCGCGTTCATCCTCTTCTCATCTAAGAGTTCCAACTGGACCAGCAACGCCTCTCGACGTTCATCGAGATTAAGTTCCTTATCGAGCTGCACTCTAAGGGAAGGGATTAAGATCTCGTATGGGAGCACCGCCTCCATCCCATAGGTCAGGGAATAGGGAGTTTGCCCCGTAGGGGTACGGACGGAGGTGCGGTAAGCCCACAGAGCTTCCACCAATCTTTCAGGCCAATCAGAAAATTTATGTGCTTCGCATGTTTTCTTAATGATTTTAAGAAGGGTTTTATTAGTGGCCTCGGCTTGACCGTTGCCTTGAGGGTAATATGGAGATGAATGATGCAGTGCAATATTAAACTTCTTACATAGGTCCTTAAGCTCTTGGGAGACGAACTGGGGTCCGTTGTCGGTGATGATGCTGCTTGGCACTCCGAACCGCGAGATGATATTCTTCATGATAAAGCGGCACACCGTTGTAGCTTTGATCTCTGCGTACGCCTCGGCTTCGGCCCATTTGGTGAAGTACTCAGTAGCGGTGAGGATGAAGGATTTTTGCTTGATCTGAGAATTAGGATCACCGAGCGGGCCGACAACGTCGAAAGCCCACATGGAGAATGGCCAAGGAGCAGTCATAGGATGGAGGGATGAAGCTGGAGAGTGAATTTTATCAGCATGGAGTTGGCATTTAAGACACCTCCGGACATAGAGGGAGCAATCTTCCTCTAGAGTGGGTCAATAGTAGCCCTGCCTAAGGATCTTCTTTGCTAGAGCCTGGCCATTGACATGACCTCCACACTCACTAGAATGGGCCGCTTCAGCCACTTTTCAAGCTTCTACATCATCCAAGCATCTCATGAGCATTCCATTAGTAGCGCGCCTATACAATTCTCCTGCAATGATAGTGTACCTTGCGGCGGCTCTTCTTATTGCTTTACGCTGCTTGGCTTTTGCCCCTTCTGGGAATGACCCTTCTTTGCAAAACAATTCGATTTCATGATACCAAGGCAATTCCTCTTCGTCCAGAATCTCCTCTAGCTCTGTTAATGAAACTCCTTGAGATCTTCCTTCTCAACTCTCGCCTCTACAGATTTCCTGAGGTTGATGAACCAGGGATCTTGAATAGAGGGCGCGTCCAATCTCTGGATGGCGATGGTCTCAGTGCTACGACTGAGAGGGAAAGATAAAGAGGAAGCAAGGGATGCCAAAGCATCGGCTAAAATGTTCAAAGAACGGGGAATATGGATATAGATCAGCTTACAGAATCGCTTAGCAATGAGCGTGACCAAATCTTGATAAGGTTTGAGCTTGGGGTCACGAGTACGGTAAGTGGACAGAACTTGCCGTAGAATGAGCTGAGAGTCTCCTATGATGTTTAAATAGCGCGCGCCTAGGAGATAGGCGTGCTTCAAGCCGGCCAGGAGAGCCTCATACTCAGCGATGTTGTTGGTAGCAGGAAATCGAAGTTGATAAGCGAAGGGGATGGTTACTCCCTCTGGAGTAAGCAAGACAGCCCCGATCCCTTGGCCTTGGGAGTTGAGTGCACCGTCGAAGTGCAGAGACCAGAAGGGATGATGAGAAAGGACAGAGAGATGCTCATCAGGGAAATCGTCCTGAATGGAATCGGTATGAGGAATAGGAAGATGTGCAAGATGCTCAGCAATGGCATATCCTTTGACTGCCTTCTGAACGACAAAGGTGATGTCTACTAGAAAGGACGGGCTTTTCTAGGAGATAACGGATCGGGTCCATCCTAGAGATCAACCTAACTGGGTGGGCGAGAAAGTAATGTTTAAGCTTCTGAGATACCCACACTAAGGCGGCACAAGTCTTCTCCATAGCGGTGTACTTGGATTCAGCTGGATTAAACAACCGAGAAAGGTAGTACGCGGCCCGCTCTTTCCCTTCATCATCTACTTGTGCTAAAACCGCCCCTAGGGAGTCCTCAATGACCGAGATGTATAGGATTAGGGGTTTCCCAGGGACAGGAGGTTGTAAAACCGGGGGATTGGTTAGGTACTCTTTGAGGTCCTCATAGGCCTTTTGGCAATCTTGATTCCATTCGAACTTGACCCCCGCCTTAAGCAATTCATAGAACGGGCGGCACCTTTGAGAATGTTGAGATATGAATCTCCTAATGAATTGTAGTCTACCAATCAATCCTCGAAGTTCCGTAATGTTCTTTGGCGGAGGCATGTCCATGACGGCCTGTGCTTTATTAGGATCAATCTGGATTCCCCGTTTGCTCACTATGAATCCTAACAACTTCCCTGAGGAAACTCCGAATACGCACTTCTTCGGGTTCATCTTAAGCTTATACTCCCTGGCTCTCTGCAGCACTTTAGCCAGAATAGAGGGGTGTTCTTCTTTTGTTCTTGACTTCACCAAGATGTCATCCACGTAAGCTTCCATATATATGTGCATCATGTCGTGAAAAATGGCCATCATCGCCCTTTGATAGGTGGCACCCGCGTTCTTCAACCCAAATGGCATAACCACATAACAATACGTGCCCTAGGACGTGGTGAAGGAAGTTTTCTCTTGATCTTCTGGAGCGAGACGGATTTAATTGTAGCCCGAGTACCCATCCATAAATGACAGAGCTTCGTACCCGGCAGTGTTATCCACTAGAACATCTATATGAGGTAGCGGGAAATCATCTTTGGGACATGCTTTGTTTAGGTCCCTGAAATCAATGCATATGCGCACTTTTCCATCCTTCTTGAGAACAGGGACTATGTTCGCCACCCACTGGGGATATAAGACTACTCTGACGAACTTGGCCTTGTATAGCTTGTCGACCTCTTCTTTGATCCTTAAGGCCATGTAGGGGTGAAATCTTCTTGACCTTTGTTTAACAGGTGTTGCCCCTGGTTTAAGCACGAGTCGATGTTCCACTAAGGAGGGGTCAAGACCTGGCATGTCCTCATAAGACCAGGCGAAAGAATCGCTATACTCCCTTAGTACTTTAATTAGATCTTCTTCTACTTGTGAAGGGAGATCAGCTGAAATAATGATGGGCCTTGGGTCTTCTTCTGTCCCCAAGTTGATTTCCTTTGTAGGTTCATCCACTGCCGTCGACGGCTGGTCGAATCTTTTTATTCCTTGGGCATATAAGTCGGCAGTGTCATCTACATTGCTATCTTCATCTATTGGACCCTTCTCATCCAAAACCTCATAGACGCCTAATCCGTCGTCGCTCCATTCTCCTTCTATTTCCCCTTCATCCTCAATCACGATTGCTGTAGCGACGAATTCCGGACACTTCGACAGAGCATGACACCGCTGAGCTAGATCTTGCAAGAACCTATCAGGAACAGATCGGGAAGGAAGCGCAAGCGAGCGCGGCTCAGGATGGGAAGGGTTGGACGACCCAGAACAAGACCCGACTTCTCTAGACCTAACTGACTCTACTTCCTTAGACTCACTAGACCCTAACCCTAACCTAGAGAGAGAAGGCTTAGTGGAAGGGGAGGAGCAGGGGACTCGTGCCCCTGGGAGGAGGAGGATGGAGACAGGATAGCGTAGTCTTCCACTGAAATCTCCGTTTCAAATTTGATGTTTTTTTTTGCAGATCAGTAGAGACTACATAGCAAGATGGAGGAGGTGGGAGCTGCATAGGGAATAGCTCGGGGAAGATGCAATCGAAGAAGGGGTCAGAAGAAGAGAACCACATCTCGTGGAGTTGAGCATTGGGAGGAGGAGGAGTAAATAGAGTGGATAGATCAACGCGCGGGCACTTCCCGCAAGCACAAGGAATGAATAGAATCTCCGGCGGATCAATGACGGAGGGATTTAACATGATAGGAGGAAGGCGGGGTATGAACCCCTTTTGCTGAAAGATGGATTGGAAGCGCGAGGGAGACCAAGAGAAGATAACTGGAGAGCTCTCCTCCTTCTGTAGATTAACAATAAGCTGCTTCTTCGGCCTCCACTGTATGAGCCGAACCTCTTGTTGCTTCTGGCGTTCTTCCTCATGAAAGAGCCTCTGCAAGGCCTGGCTGTAGTCGAGCATGTCATCATCTGACCCTCCTGGCAAGGAAGGCGGACTGGCAATCGGACAAGCTATATCCCTTTTTGGCTGAACCGGCTTTGGAGCTAATGTGCCGGGCTGGAGGGGCCCTCTGACAAAGTGCTGACGATAGTCCCAGGTAAGTGGCCCAGAATCACCCATCATAGATAATGCTGTTTCCTTGTAGCCGAGACCTCTTCTACCCATTTTCCTCCCTTAGGTATAGGCTTAGTCATCCCTTGCAGTTGCGCACCGAGGCCTCTCCCCGGTTGATAGCCCAGTTTCAATATAATATTCCACCCCTTTGAATCTCGATCTGCGGCTTCACTTTGACATTAACTAGAGTAGTGATGGGCTTGGGAGATGTGTAAGCCCAAGGAAAGTTCAAATCAAGCACTGACAAAACGGGTCGGCTGCTCGGCCAGAGTGTGGGAAGAACTTGATCTGAGATGGCCTTGACTGTCTGCACCGTGGACAAGCTCTTGACTTTGACGACCCTCCCTTGGAAGGGGAATTTAACGCACTGATGTGCGGTGGAGGGTACGGCACCAAGCGTGTCAATCCAGGGACGACCCAAGATAGCCTTGAACATAGGGTCGATATCGAGAACATAGAATTCCACGGCCATAGTAAGGGGCCCGAGCTCTGCCTGAATGGTGATTATCCCGTGACATGCTCGCCTTGAGTTGTCATATGCTGGTATAGTGGTGGGAGTAGGCCGTAGTAACTCTTCAGATATGTTGCATGCTCGGAGGGTGCTAAGTGGGCAAACATTAATTGAGGCCCCCGTGTCCACCAGTGCTGCTTCAATGTCGACTTTGTTCAGGGTAATCGTTATGCAGAGCGGCATTTGCCGAGCCCCCGGAGGTGCAAGCTCGGTTTCTGAGAATGTAATTGCTGGCCCTTTGGAGATAGTTGCTAGTGCCGTTGGTAAGCTGTCGACTGCCATGTCTTCACTAACCATCACCTTCTGTAGGAAATCCCTCAGTGCATCCTGATGAAGGGTAGACCTTTTGATCAGCTCCAGCACAGATATCTTAGCGGGTACCCGATCTAGATGATGTAGCAAGTCATATTGGGTACCCGGTAGAGGCTCAACTTCTTCTTGTTCGGCCGTTGGCTGGGTGGACTGGGGATTTGAAGTAGTAACGTAATTCTGATGGAACATCTTCCCGCTCCTTAAGGCACAGTTTGCCGCAACATCCGAAGAGAGTGTGATGGGCCCTGTAGGGTGGATGAGTGCGACAGGTGGTGCGGGGGAGGTGATTTGGTGGAGCGTAGGGTTGGTGAGGTTAATGGGGGGTGAGCGGATGATATGTGAGGGATTGGTGGAAGGCACGGCGGTGATGGATGTCGATGCGGGTGGAGGGAAGGCTAGTGGATGTTTGAGAGTGGGCGAAGGATTAGGTGGTGGTGTGATGATGGTGAGGGGAGTAAGTGTTGGAGGGTATGATGGGATGGAGAGCGGTAGAGGGTTTGCTGGAGCGGGTGTGGATGGCAGGACGAGCGGAGGGGGTGTTGGTTGTGTAGGGAGATGAAGGAAGGGTTGCGGGGGTTGTGGTGGAAGGCCATTACTTGCGGTGTGGTGCCATCATCATCGAAAGACCACCCGGCGTTGGGGGCCGGTGGTTGAACCACGTTTACTTGTGCTGGTGCCGGTGGCTGCTGCTGAGGAGCGGGTGGATGATTAGGCATCGGGTTCTGATGGATGCCTAGGTCTTGTACTTGCTGTGGCTGCTGCTGTTGTGGTGGCTGCTGCGGCTGCGGTGCTTGATGCTGCTGCACTTGCTGCCCCTGCGGCTGCCTTCTCTTCTCTTTAATCTCCACAATGGCCCTATGCATTTCGGCCCAATTGATTCTCTGTCCTTCATGAAGGTCATATACCAGATCCCGGAACTGAAAACATCCTTCTATGGTATGGCCTGGCTGCCTATGGAACATGCAATATTTAGTCTGATCAACCGCCGGGTTCCAAACAGGCCGTTCCGGAGGAAGTTGGATTGCATTCACTGACATAAGTGCCGAGAAAATATCTGTGAGTGTCTCTGGCAATGGAGGATACTGGGCTCTCCTGGGAGCCGGGCGCTTGCTATTAGGGTTGTTGTTGTTGTAGCCGTTGGGTGGAGGGACGTTATGGTATTGTGATGGTGGCGGTGGTTGTTGCGGAATGGTGAAGGTGTTTTGAGGAATGGTGAAGGCGGGGGGAGGGTTTTGTGGAGTGGCCTGGAAGTTTTGTGGAGCGGGGTTTTGTGGATTGCGGGGGTTTTGGTTGTAGCGGAAGGGTGCGGCCTGAAATGGAAAAGTAACGGCTTGTACTTGCTCGTTTGTTTGGACTCCCTCGGTAACCGGCCCTTGCGGTTTCTTGTGGTACTTGGGCTTTTGGTTTTCAAAGAGAGAATGAATAGGGGAGTCCTTGAATTGAGTCTGTATGAAGCGCGCCCGGCTGTAGAGTTGATGCATGTTAGCTATATCATTCATTGCCAGGATGTTGCGGAAAGTCGGCTGGCATTGGAGATCAGTAATTTGACCTTCTCTTCCTCCGGAATATGGCCAGGCACTCTGGCGGCCATCTGCCTCCACCTGTCTGCATAGGTGGCGAACTCTTCTTTCGGTTTCATCTTTTCGGCTACTAGGTCTGTAAATGAATATTCTGGCCCGACCCTGTCTTGAAACCGCTGAATGAATTTGTCCTTAACTACCTTGAAACTTTCGGCCTCTTCCAGTGGCAGAGAATAGAACCATTCCAGAGCAACTCCATCTAAGGATCGGCGGAATAAATACGCCATGAGGCGATCATCATATTGGAATTGCGCCGATTCATATAGAAAATCCCTCACATGGATAAAGGGATTGCTGTTCCTATCGTACTTGTGATAGTTGGGGAGCTCTGATTGCGGAGGGAACCGAATGTTCTGGAAGCTCGAAATAGGAATATCGGCCAAGGATTGTGGGCCCACCCTTTTCTGGAGGAAGTCGAGTTGTTGCTGCATGGCGACCCACTTGTCAAGCAAGTCCTGCTCTTGGGAGGGAGCAGGGGTAGTGAAGGACGCCGATTGTTTTTGAGGAGCGGATGGAATGACTGTAGCAGAAAGGGGAGGCCCATAGGCATGAGTAGAAGGATAGACAGTGGAAATAGGGGGCCCGTAAGAAGGATATTGAGCCTGAGATATACCCGGATGGGAGTGAGTTTGGGCCACCCCTTGCTGAGAGTGTAAGAAATCAGAAGGGTTCATGAGAGGCTGTGAAGCCACCGAACCAGAATTGTGATGATCCACCTGGACAAAAGAAGGGATAGGCGATTTCCCTTTATCAAAAGACTAATGGGCTGAATTGGAAGATTGGCCCATCTCCGTGCCAGAGAAAGTGATGGTCCGAGGTTGGACCGGGGTGAGGTCAATCGGAGTGGGCTGAACGGACGGCCCAATAATGGAAGGATTAGATTGACCTTGAACAGCGGCGGAGGGAGAAGCGTTGGACCCTTGCATAGCTTGATATAGGACTTGAAGTTGGGTCGGGTCCAATTGGGCCATCATGTGAAGGACGGAGCCCGCGGAAGGAGTAGAAAGAGAAGGGGTACCTTGACTACCTCCCACAGATGTGGAGGACGGGAGAGGGGCAGCCCCTTCTCCGGAGGGAAAGGTGGCAACCCTAGGGGGGTTCTCAAGGAGCCCTTGAGGAAGAGAGTCCTCTTGGGAACGCGGAGGATTGAAGGATGCCATGGTGGATTCGAAGAGGAGATTGGAATAGAACGTGAAGGAAGAAGCGACTCGAGAAGACGATTCAGACGGACGAAAACAACTCCACATGCAACGGACAACCTTGGAAATATGCAAAAACAACCAACACAAAGCACACAATAAGCAACCGAACTTAGGTGATTTTAACAAGATGCAAGTGATAAAAGATGGAGACACTCAAAGATCAAGCAAGTTGTTTAGAATGATGCGACAAGATTCTTATGTTTTCTCCTTTGGAACTTTAGTGAATTGATCGATATGTACTCTCAACAATGGGTTCCTAATAGGAGATGGGTATGGGACTTGGTTTGACTCTAAGTGTAACCACTCAATCACTTATGCAACCCTAGACACGGGGTGGGAAAGGTACAACCAGCCCGGCGTCCGTGTGGGAATCCACGGCTCGCGGGGACTTATGGAGGTCCCTGCTGTGATTTCCTAGTCGGCCCCAAGGAATATGGAGACGAGAGGTCCTCACAACAAGGTAGGAAAATGCAATCTAATGTATGAAAAGATGAATGACCCTATGTGCACCAGAGTGCATGCAAAGTCTAGCCTAACAACTTAACAATCAATAGTGCACACCATGATATGCAGATATGAGCAAAGCAAGAAGGAGGTCAAGTATCACCCAAGCAATAAATCACAGCAAAAACTACGGAAATCAATGCACCTCGGATGCGTACCTGCCAGGAGAATAACGGTCGAAGGACCCTGCGTCAGAGATCAATAACGGTCGAAGGCCAGACCGCCAGATAATATATAACGCAGGGGGATGAGACCGTTAGATGAGCCAGAGAACAAAAACCAAACAGAAGTAACCGGGAAACCCGTGGGAGCTCACACAGCAGAACCAACGTGGCGGTCTAATGCCCCTGCGTCAGAGAACTGTGACGCGGGGACACCTGGCCATCAGAGAACTCAGAAAACCAGAATATGCAGTAATCAGAGGGGAAACAAAGGGCAACTCAACAAGCAGATGATGGCAGGTTTTAAACAAGAATCAAGAGCACGATTGGCACAAGCTGTCCCACCGTGATCGCCAAAAAATTATCTGTTGATATTTATTTGCCTATCTTTTATCTTACTTTTGAGGTTTGCAAAGTAATATGGTAAGATGACAAACAAGCAATCAAAGATCGACTCAAACCTATGAACATGTGAACATGAACCTAGGCAATCATAGCTAGCTCTAGCATGGGCATGCTACCTCAATCAAATTACGCTAAGGAAAAGGAAAGCACACGCCGGGGCGTGGAGCAAGGAATAAATAAAAACACACCGCTAGGGGTGGAACAAGCAAGGAAAATAAAGAAGATATGATGAAGAAGACAGCTAATGCCCAATACCAAGGAAAGATGTGATCGCCACCAAAGTAAACACAAGTCAAAGACCTGAATATACCTTGGAAATAGGTGGATGAAGCACCCGCCCACGAGAGAGAAAATCAAGGAAAGCCTGCAGATCAACTTGGAAGTAACGGCCAGAACCCTGTGCGTCGCTTGTAAGTGACGGCCGCACGATAGACCGCCGGAAGATAGTGACGCGCCTGCACCAGACCGTCAGGTAACCTGCAGTAGTAAAGCTTGAATCCTTTTAACTCCAACTCTTCCAGCCGGCTAGAAGACTTGGGCCTCGTGCTAATGAACCTGTAAACCTGCCAAAGAAGTAGAAAGACAAGACAAGACAACCTCAATTAGCCCTTTTCACAAGCATAGCATCAATTCTTAAAGAGTTTAAGAACATCAAAAGGAGAGGGAATTACCGGGGAGTTTTGGGGTTTCTCTGGGTGTTTTTAAAAGTTTGGGAGGATGTTTGTATGCTTAGAGAACAGTGAAAAACGTGGAGGAAGAGGAGGGACAATGCTTTGATTGAGGAAAACCAAGGAAGGACTCAAGCATGCAATGATGAACTTGAAAGACAAAACTAAAGTACTCCCTTGATTAGAAGATGGATGCACGTGGGAAGCAGCTCCTCTTGGATGAAGATGGCTCCTGAGTTCGGCAGCACTTCTTCGTGAATTCAAATCTTCCTCCTTTCGGGCCATGAAGTCAAGGGTTCTATTTATAGACCCTCAAACTCTTAGGTCGAGCAGAGGATAATTCAGCAAGATAAAGAGATAACTCTTAGCAAATCCTCGAAGATAATATCACCAAGAGTCCATAGAAACAAACGGGGGGTCCTGAGGATCAGATTTAAAAGAGATAACGTCAATCCAAATCCTTATCTCGACCACGGAGTACCAGAGAAAAGGCCTGAACTGCCAGGACTCTCGGAAGGAAGTAACGGCTGCACGACAGACCGCCACTTGGAAGCGACGCATCAAGCTTCATCCGTCATTTTGAACCTTATCCCAAAGAGATAAGATCAACGGGAAGAAGACCCAACAAGTTGGACTCTTCAAGGAAGCGACGGCCAAGGCATAGGGCATCATATGGAAACAACGGCTGCACGACAGACCGTTATTATCAACATGGAATCAAAAGGATAAGCTTTGAAAAATGAGGCCTTAAGCCTTAAGACTCTTCAAAGAGTAACGGTCCAGGCCCCATGCGTTATAATGAAACAACGTGCCTGGTTCGGACCGTTATTACCATTGAGTTTCAAGAATAGCAATGAAGGGTTGCTAAGCTGTTGCCAACGAAACGCCACCAGGAGCCAATTCTTAATCCAGGAATTAAGACCCAAGAAACAGGCCTCAACTGATCAAGAGACTCAATGAAGAGTGAATAACTCGGAGCATCATATAGAATGAAATAAGGAGATGACCCGACTTATTGGGTATAAAACGGGTGTCAACAAGCGGTGGTCTACCTTGCCCAAAATTCCTATTTTTTTTGATATGAGCACCATCAACCGTCCTTCTAGATTGAACCAACACCATGAAAAAGAGAAGAGGGAAGGACTTAGAATGAGAAAGGATGGGGTATTGAGAAAATTCTCTAACTCCCCCTTAGAAAGTGCCTTAGATCCGAAGTCATTAGGTCCACAGTTATTTAATCAAGGAATATTCATCCTTAGAAAAGTTTCAAGGAGGACTATATGTATAAATACGTTCAAGCATGCAGGGATGTAAATACACACAAGGTATTGAAAATAAATGCATACAATATGTATGATAATCTACCCTTTATGCAAATGAGTTCATTCTACATGTGTAACTGTTAACCTAAGTGCAAACCTAGGTATGCATGCTCTCACTTTTACACATGCCAAGTTCTCTTCTTATTTTGTTGAATTATTCTTGGTTTAGGGCTTTTGTGAATATGCCAGCTAACTGATTGTGTGTGTCAATGAAATTCAATTCAAAGACCCATTTTCCTACACGATCTCTCAGAAAATGATGTCGAATGTCTATATGCTTTGTCCTAGAATGTTGTACAGGATTTTTTGACAAATTGATTGCACTGATATTGTCACACTAGATTGGAACACATTTCATTTCAACATCCAAATCAAGCAATTGATTTTTGATCCAAAGTACATGGGCTCACAACTTCCGGCGGCTACATATTCAGCCTCGTCCGTTGAGAGAGCTACTGAATGTTGTTTCTTGGAGACCCATGAGAGTAGGCACCCACCAAGAAACTGACAGTACCCAATAATACTTTTACGATCTACAATACATCTGGTATAATCTGCATCGGTGTATATAATCAAATCAAATGAACTACCGGTGGGAAACCACAATCCAAAATCTATTGTGCCAATTAAGTATCAAAAAATCCATTTAACAGCCAATAGATGAGATTCTTTAGAACATGACTGAAAACGAGCACATAAACATACACTGAATTGAATGTCAAGATGGCATGCTGTGAGATACAGTATTGATCCAATCATACCTCGAAACAGTGTAGAATCTACTATTTTACCCTTTTCATCTTTGTTTAACTTTGTGGTTGTGGCCATCGGAGTTGACATAGACTTTGCTTGTGCCATCCCATATTTCTTCAATAGCTCCATGGTATATTTGGCTTGATCTATGAAGATGCCTTCTAATGCTTGTTTGACCTGCAATCCAAGAAAAAATGTAAGTTCACCGATTAAACTCATCTCGAATTCTCCTTACATTATTTCTACAAATTCATCACATAAAGCATTGTTAGTAGCTCCAAAAATTATATCATCAACATACACTTGAACTACTAATATGTCTTTACCTGATTTTCTCGTGAAGAGTGTTTGGTCAACTTTACCTCTTTTGAAACCATTTTCAATTAGGAATGAGGTGAGCCTTTCATACCATGCCCTTGGTGCTTGCTTTAATCCATACAAGGTCTTCTGCAGCTTGTACACATGTTGTGGATGTTTTGGGTCTTCAAAACCTGGAGGTTGTTCTACAAAAACATCCTCTTTGATGTACCCATTAAGAAAGGTAAATTTAACATCCATCTGAAATAATCTGAAGTTAAGAGAGCAAACAAAGGACAATAGAATCTGGACTGCTTCTAATCTAGCAACCGGTGCAAAAGACTCATCAAAATCAATGCCCATCTCCTGGCTATACCCTTTGGCTACAAGCCAGGCCTTGTTCCTAACAACCAATCCCGTATCATTTAACTTATTTCTAAAAATCCAATGGGTTCCAATTACGGGATGATTCTTGGGACGCGACACGAGAGACCACACTTCGTTCCTTTCGAACTGGTGTAGCTCTTCATGCATAGCCTGAATCTAGGATTCATTTTGAAGAGCTTCTTGAATATCCTTAGGCTCTTCTTGAGAGATGAAAGCCATCAAATCCCCTTCTTCTACTTACCTTAATGAAGATCTAGTTCTTACCCCATCTTCAGGATTACCTATGATATTTTCAACGGGGTGATCTTTCAAGAACGTAGAGGAACTGGGCAAGTCGGGGTGTTGCACTTGCTGTTCTTGAAGTGTCTCAATTGACGGATCTTCATCCTTTCATCCTTGCTGGAGGATCCTTCCGTTGGTTCAACCTTAGCCTTAGATGTTCAAACATCAGTTGGATTTCTAAGGGCTTCACCTGCATCCAAAGTTGGAATAGATTGATTTGTCAGTTTTAATTCAAATTCATCAAAAACAACATGAGGACTTTCTTCGACAACCAAAGTCCCCTTATTAAATAGCCTGTAAGCTCTAGAATTTAATGCATAACCTAAGAAGATTCTTTTGTCACTCTTTTCATCAAACTTACCTAGGTTTGACTTACCATTGTTCAGAATATAACAAGGGCATCCAAAAGGTTTGAGATAGGAAATGTTTGATTTCTTACCCTTGTAGAGCTCATATGGGGTTTTCTTCAAAATGGGTCTTACCATTGCCCTATTGATGATGTAGCATGCTGTACTTACCACCTCAGCCCAAAAATATTTGGGTAGGGAGTTCTCACTTAACATGATCCGTGCCATGTCTATCAAGGTTCTATTTTTCCTCTCCACTACTCCATTTTGTTGAGGCATCCTGGGTGATGAGAAGTTGTGTGTATATCCTTGTTCCTGGCAAAAGCTGCTGAAGTCATGATTTTCAAACTCACCACCATGATCACTTTGAATTGTGGTGATGAGGTATCCTTTATCATTTTGGATTTTTCTGCAAAACATTTGAAACTCCATCAAGGCATCACTTTTATTGGCTAAAAATAACACCCATGTGAATCTGGAGTAATCATCAACATTTATAAATCCATAAGATTTTCCTCCTAGGTTGGATGTCCTAGTCGGACCAAAAAGATCAAGGTGCAGCAGTTCTAAAGGCCTAGCGGTAGAAACAATGTTTCTATTTTTGAAAGAGATGTGTATTTACTTACCTTTTGTGTAAGCCTCACAAATCGTATCACTTTCAAATTTAAATTTAGGTAACCCATTTACCAAGTCATGTCTAGACAATTTAGAGATTACTCTAAAACTAGCATGACCTAGTCTTCGGTGCCATAGCCATGCATTGTCATGGTTGTTTGCTACAAAGCACACATCATCACCGGAAACATCATCAAGATCAATAGTATACATATTGTTATTTCTTTTGCCGATGAATCTGATTTGATTAGAGATTTTATTCAAGATAAGGCAATGAGTTTCGTCAAAAATAATTTTAAAACCATTGTCACACAGTTGACTTATACTTAAAAGAATGTGATTTAAACCTTTCACCAAGAGCACATTTTTGATAAGAATTTCAGAATTCTTACCTATGTTGCCAATTCCAATTATCTTACCTTTGTCCTTTCCACCAAAGGCAACCAAGCCACCATCCTTATCTTGCAGAGTAGAGAACACTTTCTTGTCTCTTGTCATATGTCTTGAGCAACTGCTGTCCAGGTACCATTTGCCCCCCCTGGCTTCAAGACATATATGTAAGAAACAACATTCTCATCCAATTATTTTTGGTACCCAAACTAATTTGGGTCCATAGGAGTTAGTCCAATTTTGCATATATCTTTTTATGATCCAAATAGCATGATTTCTTGGATTGTTTTGTTTGAACCAACAGTTAGCAATAATATGACCAAATCTACCACAATGAAAGCAATTGACATTTGAAAATCTTCTTTGATATTTGTGTGGTTTAGATTGAACATGTTTGGGCTTGGTGTATGAACATGAAGCACAATCATTTTCTTTTTCATGCACGTAAGATGTAGTAATCTTGTGCTCAAAGGATTTTTTATTCTGGGGTATGTACCCCAATCCTTCTTTCCGGAAGTTAACTTTAACTCCCAACACGTTATCTAGGTTTTGTTTCCCTTTAACAAACCTAGAGAGAGTGAACTACAAGTCAGTCACCTCCTTATTTTAACTCACATTTTATTCTAAATTATGAAATTGAAGATGTCAGAACTTCTTTTCCATTTCTCAGTTTTTCACAAATTTCTTCCATTTCAGACATTTTACATGATAACTCCTCTTTAGCTTTTTAAATATCTGAAATTGTTTGTAGCAAGGTTTCTTTTTCTTCAGTTAGTTTAAACCATTCCTGCTCAAGTTTTTCGAACTTAACCGAAGAACCCTCATGTGTAAGATCTTCTATCTTTTTCTTGAGGGATTTATTTTCCGATCTAATTTTCTTGTATTTCAAATATAGCTTTTCATACTCGGATTCCCATTGTTCATTTGAGATAAAGTCGGGATCAGAATTTACCTCAGTTGAGTCATCTTCGTGTGCCATAAGGCATAGGCTTTCCATGAGCTCCCCGAGCTCTTCTTCGGACTGCTCTTCATCTTCGTCGCTCCATGTGGCGACCATAGCTTTTGGCTTTCTAAATTTATCTTTCTTGAACTTTCTTTTCAAATCTGGGCACTCCCCTCTCATGTGCCCGGGCTTCTTGAACTCATAGCACATGATACTATTTGGCTTGCTAGGCTCCCCCTTGGTTTGAACGGGCTTTCTTTGGCCCTTTTTGAAATTTCCTTGGAAATTTCTTTTTCTTCTCAAAAACTTCTTCACTTGGCATGTCCACATTGCCAAGTCTTCTCCCACATCGCTTCCTTCGGTGGAGTCATCATCAAATTGGTGGGCTTTCAAAGCCACCATTTTCTTCTTGTTGGTTTCCTCTTCCGCAGTTCTTTTGATGTTTATCTCATAGGTCATGAGTGACCCTATGAGCTCATCCAGGGAGAGTATGGACAGATTTTTCGAATCCTCAATGACTGTGACTTTTGTGTGCCAGGTAGGTGGAAGAGATCTTAATACCTTCCTCACGAGTTTGGAGTTTGTGTAATCCTTTCCAAGGCACTTGAGACCAATAGTGATCTCAGTCAGTCTTGCGAACATCTCAAAGATGGTTTCTTCGGGTTTCATCTTGAAAAGCTCGTAATCTCTAACGAGAAGATTGGCTTTGGTCTCCTTGACCTCGGAGGTTCCTTTATAGATAAGCCACAGCTTGTCCCACATTTCTTTGGCTGAACTGCACATAGATACATGAGAAAACTCGTTAGGATGTATAGCACATTGCATAATGTTCATGGCATTAAAATTAACTGTGGATTTCTCAATATCCTCAGGGTTCCACTCGTCTTCATTTTTAGAAAGTTCATATGGGCCCTTGTCCACCACCCTCCAGATCTTGTACTCTTGGGTTCTCAAAAAACATGCATTCTATTTTTCCAATAGGAGTAACTCGAGCCGTCAAAGTGTGGAGGACTGTGGATTGAGTGACTCTCAAGCATCATCCCCTTGTTGGCCATTGATCTGGATCTTACTCTAGATCGTTAGATCTGAAAAATATAGAGCCTTAACTCTGATACCAATTGAAGTCTCGTGATCAATGACACCTAAGAGGGGGGGGGCGAATTGGGTGAATACAAATTCTAATAAAACTTTAGAAGATTTAAAGCAAGTATGATATAATAGCAACTATAAAATTCTGATATGATGCAAGGCAAATTAGATCTATCAAAATCAACCACCACAATAGCTCTTTGGTACCAGGCGGAGTTGGAATCTGAAGATTCTCTCTCGCAAGGTGTTATCGTCCTGACAAGACTAACCTTGTCAATCTGAACCAAACTTTTGATATACCAAAGATCTGCTATAAGAATGATCAATTAAGCTAGATCTAAGCGGAGAAATAAGTAGAGACAATATATGAGAGTGCTAGAACAGAATGGGGGTAGAAGATAAGGAACAAATCACACAAGAGACAGAGATTTTTAGGTGGTTCGGATGCAACGACGGCAACCTACGTCCACCCCTCACAAACTGTGAGGATTCACACACTATCTTGTAAGGTTTACAAGATCTGAACACACACACACACGTAGGGAGATGGGAACTCCCACGAAGGTGTAAACACACCTAAACACACACGAATCTGACAGAAATCAAAACACACACACATGGATCTAAGAAGATCCACACACACACAAATGTTTAGAGATTACAAAAACACACACTTGAAGCTTAAAGAATATGAAGGTAAAAACACAAAAGAAAAACTCTGATTTTAGCTCCCCCTGAGTAGGTGATGCAGATTTTAGATGAAGCTTGAATCTGCACTTGATTTGGGGTTGATTGGCCTCAGATTGATCTTCAAAATCTTAAAGATGAATGAAGAATCTCTGGACGAAGTACTATTCACGGAGCTACAGTAGCAGCCTTCTTTCTCCCCTTGATAGCTTCCTTGATCTCCCTTGAGTAATTAGGGTTTCTTTGCCCCAAGAGATGTTTTTATACAACTAGGATGGTCAAGGACAAGCCAAGACACAGATCAACATTTCCAGGGGTGGCTGGAGACTTTTAGGATTAAAAAATCTTTGATAGATGCTTTATCCTCGTGGAGAAAACAAAGTCAACAATGGAGACTTCGAAGGCGGCGGTCGACCGGGCAGGAGGGGGCGGTCGACCGGGATTTTACAGAAATTGAAACTTTCAACGCTGGGAAACCGATCGACTGGTCCCCTGCCGGCGGTCGACCGCGCGTTGGAAATCCTGCACTTTAATAGAGTTAGCCAATAAATCATAGCATGTATACAAATTACTTTGTGACCACATCTTGTTCCAAACAATTTGAGTTGGTTTGACTTATCCTGGGCAATTTTGAGGCAAGATAGATTTAGGCATTTGCTTTGGTGAAAGATGGCTTTGAGAGTGGTTTAAGCAAGTTATCAACCTATTTGTAATACCGGGGTTTTGTTGTCATTAAAATCATCTTGAGAGACTCAACACTTCAAGCCATAGCGAAGTCTGCACGTCCCGAACAGTGCTGTGTGTCCTGTACCGTCGCTCTACCGCATCACGCCGATCTAAGGCTCGGGTGTCCTCACCAACTCTCCCCGGGCGGGAGAAACTCAACCCCATCGAGTAAGGGTCTTTGTCGCTCAGGTATCGCTCCAGCAAGTCCGGATCTAACCTCTCCAGGTCTGCCCGGGTGATCCATGCATCATCGGACACGGGCCATCCTCTCCAACGCACCAGGTAGCGGTGATACGCGCCACTCCTAGTGGTCGTCACCTGCTCATCCAGTATAGACTCTATCTGCTCACGCTGCTGAGGTGACGGGGCTGAGAGTGGACTCTCAGAGGAGGGCTCGCTCACAAGGGGTGGAGAAGGCCCAAACAACTCACTAGGGATCACTGTCGGGTCCCTGTATGCGACTAAATCTGAGACATTGAATGCGGAACTGATACCACAGTCCTCCGACAAGTCTACAACATATTCATTGGACCAAACTCGCCTCAAAACTCTAAAGGGGTCGGCACTACGAGCCTGTAGTTTCTTTACAGCTCCAAAAGAAAACCGTTTCGGTCTAACCCGGATCATGACATGATCTCCCTCCTGGAACTCGCGGGGGTGTCTATGAGCGTCAGCCAATTCTTTATATCACGCGTTGCTGGACTCAAGGTGGTGATGATGATGTAGACTCCGAAATAGCTATGTGGACTCATACCTATGCGAATGCAGGGGTGGTCCTGGACATTCAAATATGGGCCTAGCATATGCATGATGCCTACCTGACTGGACAACACGAGGAGAACCTAGACATCCAAAGTTGTACCTATCATGCACAGGTGTCCTACTAAATGTGGTAGACTCTGGGGGACCAGTATGTCCAAACTCACTCACGACAGCACCCCTATATGATGGTGGACATGATGAAGCATGAGAGAGAGACCAGTGTTCCTTTCCTTCCAAGCTCTGGGGTGTGGAGGCATGCAGGGTGAGATGTTGACGGGCATGTGTGGAAGGGGTATGATAGTGGACCTCTTTGACAAAGTGGAGTGAAGAATATGGGTCGAGAGGCTCACTAGGGAGGGGATCGAAAGGCTCAAAGAAATGATGACTCCTCCTGATAGGTCCCTTCACTATACTTTCCCATGTTTGACATTCTCCAAGGTGCAGATGGTCACCTTCAGGCACTCTGATGGATGGGACAAGCGGCTCATGTGGAAGGCAAGGAAGGCAAGGTTCCTCCCTCAGGACAGTAATACCATAAGAGGGGAAAAAGTCAAGCTCATTGGGTACGGGAAAGAATAAAAGGACCTCGGAGATGATAAGTCCTATGGTGCATATCGAGGTAATGGACCCCAAAGCAGGGTGCGTGAAGCTATGACTACAGGGTTGGTCAGACCCTAAGGCCAACATACACGTCAACCCCCATTGACAATCTAAACTCTTAAGAATGTCCTTCACATTTTCCACAAAGTAGAAGGACTGGAAAGTGGTGTGAAAGGAGTTAAGGGGTACTAATGGGAGTGTTGGTTCCATGGGTGGGTAGCAAGGAATCGAGACATCTAGAATTAGACCCTTCCTTCACCAGCTAGCTGAAGGCTCTCCAATGACAAGTTCAGCCTCAAGAGGCAAGAATGGCTCTAGATGAGGGTCGAAGGGCGAAGCATCTTCCTCGGGTGGGGAAAAGGATTCCTCTATGAAGTGGGGGAAACCATGGTTCTCCATCGAGGCTAGTGGGTCGGTACTGTCAGTCCTGACCTCCGTAGGTTTTTGCACGACTTCGTCCTGACTCGGAGGTGGGCTGGGGGAAGTCGGCGGCCCAATAGGAGTGCACATCCTTTCTAGTCTCTCCCTAAAAGTTTACAGGAGTTCGGCGAGGGTGGAATCCCTCGGGATAGAGACATTCGGGGAGACCTGCTCATAATCATGAGGCTTTGTCTTGGACCTATACTCATACATAGGCGGAACCTTTCGCCTCCGACTTTGATCATATCAGTTGGGGGTAAAAGGGTGGGGTAGGTAGGTCCTCTTAAGCTCATGTTTCATGTCATACCAGGTCTCGATGGGCCTTTGCTGCCTAATTTCTATCAAGCATTCAATGTGTCTCCACTTATCCTTGGCTTCGTGCGAAAGCCCTTGCTTGGCAAAAGAGACTTGCATGGCATCGGGCATGGGGTAACACCCAAAATATCTATCCATGCTAGCTTCCCAAGTTAGGTAGTCACTCGGGACCTTGGAACCGTCAAAGGTAGGGGCTTCGGGCCTAATTAACGAGAGGGGGTGGTTCCCAAGCCCATGGGTGTATCTCTCCTCCCTACTATGTAGATAGTCATATCGCCTGGGGGACCGAAAATCCATGGGAAGACTCGGATGGGGAACCTATGGAATGGACATGCAAGACCACTAAGGGACAGGGGGGAAACTCTAAGGATCTAGACACACTCTAAAAGTGATGCAAAGAGGTGGAATGCAGACTCAAATGCAACCTAGACAAACCTAATGACTCAAATGCACCCTAGACAAACCTACGGCTCTGATATCAAAGTTGATGCGGGATGCTATGCGAACTAGGACTCTATGTGAAGACGCGACTATATGGACAACTAATGCAGCAACGACACAATAGGTTGAGTAACGTGGCTCAAAAACCTATGACTCCCAAGAGAGGGATTACGCCTAAAACAAGAAACACAAGCTCACAAACGTCCCCAAGTGAGGGAAGCGTGTCGATCCGTACGGTTGAGGAACCGACAGAGTCTAGGGTAGGCAATTTCACACTCGTGCTCGGATCGATGCACAGGATGGTCACACTCTCTCACCGTGGCAGTGATGCAAATAATATGAGCTAAGAGCCTAACGAACACACAAGCAGTGGCTCAAGAGCGTATACTAGACAAGCAAGCTAAAATCGAAAAAGAAGCGGATGCGTACCTCCACGCTTGGGGGGTGGGGAAGACTCCCGGCCAATTCACACGACCTCCGGTACAAAAGCTAAAGAAATACAATCCAATCACTACCCACTCCTCACAGGGAGGTAAAAGGATACACAGCGAGTCCGGGGTCGTGAGAAGTGGGGTGACGGGCCACGGGTCGGTGAAGCTCGTCGTCACGGGGTGCTACGAACCGAAGTGGACTGAACCACGCCCAAGGGTCGATCTGGATCCAACAGTGGGGACGGCATGTCACGGATGCTGAGGATGGAAAAAACATCCCTGATGGCGTGCTATAGTGGACGGCGATCCTCCTGGAAGAAGATGGAGGCCGACGGCGCTGACGTGGACCTCTGGCGTGATCACGAACGGCGGGCAGACTGCAGGTCAGTTTGCGCAGGAACAAGGGATGAGCGGGAGAGGAGGCCTGGAACACGGCCTTATAGTCGTCCACTGAACACGAAACTTGGCGGAGACGCTCGGGGGGATGTCCCTGGGACGCCCGTGGAAGATGGGCTGCACCCGAGCACTGTGGAAGCCGGGGTGAATTTAGGAACAGACCCCTATGCATTCTGGTCCGTCTGCTGGCAGCAGGACAGAGGGTGGAAGATGGGGTGGTACCGGGGCTTCCGGGTGGCTTTTGGGGCAGGGCTTTCTTTGGTCGGTAGGTGAGGGTCATAGGAAGATTGGGGAGAAGTGGTGGGGCCGTTCATAGTGAAGTTTTAGGAGAGGGAAATAGTTTGGGGGTGGCTCATTTCTGCAGGTCTGCACAGGCAGACTGCGAACCTGAGAAATGGGCTGATGAGGCGCGGGGTAAATGGACTCATAAAATTACAATAAAATTAAGGGGGATGGGTTAGGACATGGGGAGGAAATGTTCAAAATTTCATGGTGTTTAGAGAAGGTTTAGGGGGTCGAGATGTGGCCTGTGGTTGGCTTCTGTCCCTATAGGTCTGCATAGAGGCAGTATGCGTGGGTAAAAGGGCTATGAAGGGAACTTCAGCCACAGGACGAGTTAGGGTGTGAAATTTTAACTGGGAGTGGAAGACATGTGGAGGAAGAAAAGTTCAGAAGAGGTGGATACAATCAGAGGAGGGGAAAGTGGCGGACCAACCCAATCTCTGAAACTCTACCCAGTAGACAGTCATCCTTGGGCGTACCAGGGAAGTAGGGTCTTACACCTCCATGCTTGCAGCACAACCACGAGCGAGCTTCTCCGGGCTTGGTGGGATGTTTGGGAAGATGCCACGAAGCTGAGGTAGTAGCAGCAAACCTGTGGGAGGGACCTTGGGCGTCGCACCCAAGAAGAAGAGAAAGAGGGAGGGAAGGTGGGAGTCGCACCCACCAATGGAGAGCAAGAGGGGAAGGGCGCAGCCTTCACAAGAATTTTCTCCAAATATTTCTTCTATTT
Organism: Amorphophallus konjac; assembly: GCA_022559845.1. Lineage (NCBI taxonomy): Eukaryota > Viridiplantae > Streptophyta > Magnoliopsida > Alismatales > Araceae > Amorphophallus > Amorphophallus konjac. The sequence continues at coordinate 128,763,300 of CM040121.1, forward strand.
TCTCCAAAAATAATACAAGAGTATAAATAAGGGGAGGGGAAAACCCTAATTAGTTTCCTAAAAAAGCATTTAATTTGAACTTCTTACATAATAGGCAAGGCTGGGGGAGGGAATCTACTAAACTAGGAGAGGGGAGGGGGAGGGCGCCCACCTCTGATGGGAGGTGGGAAGGTGGGGGGGCACCCCCTTCCTAACCCTAATGGGCCAAGGAGATGGGAAGAGGAGGGGCAGCCCACTATGGGCTCTCCCATGGGCGCCCAACCCAATTGGACCAATGGAGTGAACCAAAAGTGGCCCACTAGCCCGTAATAGCCTACCAGCTTAAATAAAGCCCGAATGGAGTGTAATTGGCCTCAGAATGGCCTACAAAGGTCCAACATGAAGGAAATAAAGACTCCAAGCTCCAAACTAGCTCTCCATGTCATCTCCAAGTCATAGCAAAGTCTGCACATCCCGAACAGTGATGCGTGTCCTGTATCGTCGCTCTGCCGCATCACACCGGTGTCTGGCTCGGGTGTCCTCACCAATGCCCCTTAAGATCCATTTTGCTTGATCTATGCAGGTTGTTGGACCTTTTCAACGGATAAACCTGCTCTGATACCACGTGTTGGAACATGGAATGAAGGATCTAGAGGGGGGTGAATAGATTGTTTAACAATTAAAAAGATGGGGACAATTACTTAATGATATATCAGTCAGAAATACCAGAGATCCCAGCAATTTAACAGATGCTAATGTTAATTCAATCAATCAACTGTCCTGAACAAACATTCATCAAGCGAAAACACTCCACAAAAGATAAGTCACTCAGACTAATACGAGACAGAGGTTTGTGTACTGAAACACTCCTCACGCAAGGTGTGTAGTCATAGAATTATATATCATAAATATATTAAAATATTTAAAGACATGATTACATAGACGTATAAACATACAAAATATGAGTATTTTTGTTATATATTTAATTTATTAAATTCATATATAGTGTAATAAGATATTAAAAATTTTAGTTTGAACCGAACCAAACTGAATTTGTTTGGTTTGGTTCAGTTCAGTTTGAGGTTTAGTTTAGTTTGGTTCAGTTTGAAAAAAAAAGCCCCTAAACCGAACCAAACTGAACCATGAACACCCCTAGACACGAGGAAAGTGAAAGGTCTCTTCTTTAATTCTCTAGTCGGGGAAGGATCCGAACCAAAGTGAAAGGTTTCTTCTTTGATTCTCTGGTCGGGGAAGGATCCGAAGCGAAGTGAAAGGTCTTTTCTTTGATTCTCTGGCCGGGGGAGGATCCGAAGCAAAGTGAAAGGTTTCTTCTTTGATTCTCTGGCCGGGGAAGGATCCGAACCAAAGTGAAAGGTCTCATCTTTAATTCTCTGGCCGGAGGAGGATCTGAACCAAAGTGAAAGGTTTCTTCTTTGATTCTCTGGCCGGGGAAGGATCCGAACCAAAGTGAAAGGTCTCTTCTTTAATTCTCTGGCCCGGGGAGAATCCGAACCAAAGTGAAAGGTCTTTTCTTTGATTCTCTGGCCGGGGGAGGATCCGAACCAAAGTGAAAGGTTTCTTCTTTGATTCTCTGGCTAGGGAAGGATCCGAACCAAAGTGAAAGGTCTTTTCTTTAATTCTCTGGCCGCGGGAGGATCCGAACCAAAGTTAAAGGTCTTTTCTTTGATTATCTGGCCGGGGGAGGATCCAAATCAAAGTGAAAGGTTTCTTCTTTGATTCTCTGGCCGGGGAAGGATCCGAACTAAAGTGAAAGGTCTCTTCTTTGATTCTTTGGCCGGGGAAGGATCCGAACCAAAGTGAAAAGTCTCTTCTTTGATTCTTTGGCCGGGGAAGGATCCGAACCAAAATGAAAGGTCTCTTCTTTGATTCTTTGGCCGAGGAAGGATCCGAACCAAAGTGAAAACTCGCTTCTTTGATTCTTTGGCTGGGGAAGGATCCGAACCAAAGTGAAAGGTCTCTTGATGTTTATTGGGTGGCCAAAGGCCGAAGGTGGAGTTGCTTATTGGCTTGACATCTGTCGGCTTGAATGCCGATGATTGAGAAGCTGTCGATTCAAAAGTCGATAATTAGGGAAGCTTTTGACTCGCCAGCCGGTAATTGAGAAGTTGTCAGCTCAGAGGCCGATGATTGGGGAGCTGTCGGCCCAGAGGCCGATAATTGGATAGTTGTCGGCTCAAAAGTTGATTATTAGGAAGCTGTCGGCTAGACTGCCGATGATTGGGAAGCTGTCGACTCAGAGGCCGATGATTGGATAGCTGTCGGCTCAGAGGCCGATGATTGGATAGCTGTCGGCTCAGACACCAATAATTGAGAAGCTGTCGGCTCCGAGGCTGATGATTGGATAGTTGTCGGCTCAGAGGCCGATGATTGGATAGCTGTCGACTTCGTTGCTGATAATAGGAAACTATCGGCTTGAAAGCCGATAATTGAGAAGCTGTCGGCTCAGTAGCCGATAATTGGGAAGCTGTCGGCTTGAAAGCTTATAATTGAGAAGCTGTCGGCTTAGAGGCCGATGATTGGATAGCTGTCGGCTCAGAGGCTAATAATTGAGAAGTTGTCGGCTCCGAGGATGATGATTGGATAGCTGTCGACTCAAAGGCCGATAATTGAGAAGCTGTCAGTTCTGAGGCCGATGATTGGATAGCTATCGCTCAGAGGCCGATGATTGGATAGTTGTCGGCTTCGTTGCTGATAATAGGAAGCTGTCGGCTTGAAAGTCGATAGTTGAGAAGCTGTCGGCTTAGTAGCCGATAATTGGGAAGCTGTCGGCTTAGTAGCCGATGGTTGGAAATCTGTCGGTTGAAGCCCCGATGGCCGAACATTCGTCGACTGAAGCCCCGATGGATGAGCATTCGTCGGCTTGAAGCCCCGATGGCTGAACATCTGATGCAGGACGGACAGCTAACCTAGGACTCTAGCTCGCGGACGTCCCTAGCAAGGGAAACGCGGGATCATGCGCGGTTGAGGAACTGGCGATGAGTCGGGTAGTCAACTCTCTTGTGTGCCCGGATCGGGTCAAGGGACGGGTTTCGCTCTCTCTCTCGTAGCGGTGATTAAATTAAATTGAGCTAGTAACCTATCACTCGCAACGTCATATACAAATAAATACGAAATAAGCAAATGCGATGGAGAGAGTGACGAGTTTACCTCCACGCTACCGGGCGTGGGGAAGACGATCTCGGCCAAGAAAGTAACTCCCGGTACAAACAATCATAATAATTACATAATTGAATTCTTTTACCCACTCCACGCAGGGAGGTAAAGGGCTACAAGTGGGGCCCGGGAGGACCGATCTTGGGTTGACGAGCAGTGTTTTGATCCGCTCCGTCGGTGCCGACAAGCTGCAAATGGATGTTGTCCAGACGGTGCAGGCTGACGGTTGTGGGGTCCACGACCTGCTCGGACGGCCGACTAAGGCGGGGTTGGTCCCATTATGAAGGAAACCCCTAGAGGGATGATCCCTGTGAGGCGGCTGCACTGGTTCACCTTGTGGAAGGCGAGGAGGCTCCGACCGTCAAGCGTTGAAGCTTGCTGCCCCGGACCTGATCTGCTGTTTCAAGCTTGCGCGATCCGGCGACAGAAATTGCTGCAACCAGCTCCGATCTCAGAACGTCACAAAACCAGCGCCGTTACGAAGCTAACTTGAAGTACTTCAACCATCTAGTGTTACAGGAATTTTTTGGGGCTGTACTTTCCATGGTGGAATTTCAAATAGGAAGGGTTCTTGTCTCAGATCTGGCAAGGCAGACTGGTATCTGCCTGAGAAAGCGTGTTGATTGTGACTGAAACTTCAGATCTGGGTGATGAAATTTTTATGGAAGCTAGAGGGGAAAGTAAGGAAGACGGGGATAATTTTTTTCTAAATTTTGGTGGATATTTGATATGGGAAAGAGATTTTCTAACAGAGATGGGTCGGATCTGGACTGCAGGGGCAGCACAGATTTTGGGAAAATGCAGTGATTTTTTTGATGGGAAAAAAAATTTCCTAAAATCACAAAAAAAACTTGGAGACGATGGCTTTGGTGGACAGAACTCCCAATTAAAATTTCAGATCATTCTGAAATGGAAAGGGGGTGAAAATGGTGAAGAGGTGGCTTGCTGGTTGGTGGATCTGCACAGGAGGCAGATTACTAGGGGTGGGAAGAACAGATTGGGAAAAATGGTAAACGAGTGATATAAATTGTGAATTTTTTGTGGATCGTGGTAATAACAAAAAGAACAAACCCTAAAAATTTTAGCTTGATCAGATCTCCTGATTGGGCTGCAAAATGCAGGGAAGTGGCTTCTGTCCTGATGTGGACAGAACTCTGGTGGGTTGGCGGTGGCGGCACGACAGCGGCTCGATGGCGGCGGCGACAGCGGAGATCAGTTTCTCACTCAAAGGAGAACTGATAGAGAGGAATCACACCTCAGAGGAAGGGCTCTCACAACTGCAAGGGGGGAGAGGAGAGAGGAAAGGGGCGCACCTTGATGCTCTTGCACAATTTTCATAATTTTATTTCATTAATTCTAACAAAAATGGAAAATACATCGCTTTTATATGAAATGGACACCCTTGGCAAATGACCACCCTTACCCTCAGATCTAGGATTAGGGAGGGGTACCTTGGGAATGCAAAAACCCATTTTTCCCCATGTGGTCAAAGCTTATTACAAATAATAAACAACTTAGCCTAATAAGGCCAAAACAAGGGGTGCCCCCCTTCATGGGTCAAATATGGCAACTTTGGGTCAAAGACCAACTAATTGGCCCATGAACCCATACTTACCTATGGGGCCTTCCAAGCTAGGAAGCCCATGAGAGAGGGAGAAGCCCAATTAGGTCTTAAGTGCCTATCACTCGTAGCAGCATATACAAATAAATATGAAATAAGCAAATGCGATGGAGAGAGTGGTGAGTTTACCTCCACGCTACCGGGCGTGGGGAAGATGATCCTGGCCAAGACAGTAACTCCAGGTACAAATAATTATAATAATTACAGAATTGAATTCTTTTGCCCACTACACGCAGGGAGGTAAAGGACTACAAGTGGGGCCCGGGAGAACCGATCTTGGGTTGACGGGCAGCATTTTGATCCGCTCCGTCGGTGCCGACAATCTACAAATGGATGCTGTCCGGACGGCACGGGCTGACGTTGTGGGGTCCACGACCTGCTCGGACGATCGATTGAGGCGGGGTTGGTCTCGCTGTGAACGGAAACCCTGGAGGGACGATCCCTGTCAGGCGGCTGCACTGGTTCGCCTAGTGGAAGGCGAGGAGGCTCCGATCGTCAAGCGTTGAAGCTTGCTGCCCCAGACCTGATCTGTTGTTTCAAGCTTGCGCGATCCGGCGATAGAAATTGATGTGACTAGCTCCGATCTCGGAACGTCACGAAACTGGCGCCGTTGCGAAGCTAACTCAAGGTACTTAAAATCTCTAGTGTTACAGGAATTTTTTTGGGCCATACTTTCCATGGTGAAATTTCAAACAGGAAGGGTTCCTGTCTCAGATCTGGCCAGGCATATTGAGATCTGCCTGAGAAAGCGCGTTGACCGTGACTGAAACTTCGGATCTGGATAATGGAATTTTTATGGAAGCTAGAGGGGAAAGTAAGGAAGATGGGGATAATTTTTTGTAAATTTTGGTGGAGATTTGATATGGGAAAGGGATTTTCTAACAGAGATGGGTCGGATCTAGACTGCAGGGGCAGCACAGATTTTGGGAAAATGCAGTGATTTTTTGGTCATGGGAAAGAAAATTCTAAAATCACAAAAAAAATTGGAGACAATGGCTTTGGTGGATAGAGCTCCCAGTTAAAATTTTAGATCATTCTGAAATGGGAAAGGGGGTGAAAAGGGCGAAGAGGTGGCTTACTGGTTGGTGGATCTGCACAGGAGGCAGATTACTAGGGGTGGGAAGAACAGATTGGGAAAAATGGTAAACGAGATATATAAATTGTGAATTTTTTTTTGGATCGTGGTGATAACAATAAGAACAAACCCTGAAATTTCAGCTTGATCAGATCTCCTGATTGGGCTGCAAAATTCGAGGAAGAGGCTATTGTCCTGATGTGGACAGAACTCCGGCGGGTTGGCGATGGCGGCACGACGGCGGCTCGATGGCGGCGGCGGCAGCGGCGGCGGAGATGAGTTTCTCACTCAAAGGGGAACTGATAGAGAGGAATCACACCTCAGAGGAAGGGCTCTCATAGCTGCAAGGGGGGAGAGGAGAGAGGAAAGGGGCGCACCTTGATGCTCTTGCATAATTTTCATAATTTTCTTTCATTAATTATAACAAAAATGGAAAATACATGGCTTTTATATGAAATGGACACCCTTGACAAATGACCACCCTTACCCTCATATCTAGGATTAGGAAGGGGTACCTTGGGAATGCAAAAACCCATTTTTTCCCATGTGGTCAAAGCTTATTACAAATAATAAACAACTTAGCCTAATAAGGCCAAAACAAGGGGCGCCCCCCTTCATGGGTTAAATATGGCAACTTTGGGCCAAAGACCAACTAATTGGCCCATGAACCCATGCTTTCCTATGGGGCCTTCCAAGCTTGGAAGCCCATGAGAGAGGGAGAAGCCCAATTGGGCCTTAAGTGGCCTTAAGGTCCAATATGAAGGCCTTAAGGTCCAATATGACCATCACCCCTTAATGGACTCTAATAAGTGTAACCCCTTAATGGACTCTACATGAATGTGGCCCAATGGCTTATTAAAAGCCTTACAAAGGAACCCAGGTAAAGAACTTGACCCAAACACACATTACAATCCATATTACACAAATACATTCCACACATAAAATGAAATAGCCCTGATGCCCCATCAATTCTCCCCGGGTGGGAAGAACTCGACCTCGTCGAGTAAGGGGTGCGGCTGCTCGTATGACTCCTGTGGATAGTCATCGACCAGGTAGTGCGGAGTACGCTCCACTTCAGGTAACCGTCACCTGCTCATCCCGTATATATTCGATATGCTCACGCTGCTGTGGGAATGAGGCTAGAGGTGGACACTCCGGGGTGGGGTCACTCTCAAAGGAAGGAGACGGCTCAATGACTCACTAGGAATCACCGTTGAATCCCTATATGTGACTAGATCCGACACATAGATAGAGTTGAACCCAAATTCTGGCAAGTCTACAACGTACGCAATGGATCCGACTTGCCTCGCACTCGAAAGGGATCGCGAGCTGACATAGACCGACTCGACTCGATGTATGCAGACTCACTATGCACTCGATAGACAAACTGTATAAATAAGCAAAATCGACTCCTATGGTTTGTGGATAGACGGATAAACACCAACTATTGACTCCCTATAACGGACGACACATGCAAGGGACTTACTAAGGAAGACTCGGTGGGGATGTTGGACACCGTCTGCATACACTAGGTGTAATGATAGACTGATCCACAACTTGAGGCCGTGAGTCTCATCCCTCGTCAACCATCTCCGGTTCGAGAAGACTCGCCCGCGGGTATGAAAGTGTGGGAGGATGAGGAGGCAGATGACGGGAAGGTAATCTGGACGCCTGGTGTGGAGCATGAAAAAGGGGAAGTCCGGATATTATCTCTCGTACGCCCGGCAGAAATCCAACCATACCGTGTCAACATAGGGTGTCGACAATAGTACGGTCGTCACTAGTGGCTGCGATACCGTAGGTGAGACGAGTAGAAGTGGGATGGTGGGGTCCTCCGAGGACAAAGTGGGAGGGACAGACAGATCCGGGATGATTGGGGTGATTGAGGTGACTAACAGTCCTTGGCCCCCTGTTGGATCACTCTCTAACCCCAAAACATCAGCAAGGTACTCCTTGGCCAACTCTTGGTCAGCCTTATAACTCACTAGAATAGGCCAGGGTGAGGCATCCTCCGAATGGTTGTCCTCTAAGGTAGGGGAATGTGAAGGACACGGGTCAGAGAAATGGCTAATCCCACTATAGGGGGCCACAAGGGTGGGCTCCGGGAGAGGTGGTGGGCTTGAGTCCGGAGGTGGAACGGGCCGCTGGGGCTGGGTGGTTGGTGACATGGAGGTGGTTGGCTGAATGCCGTCGTGGAAGACGAACTTGCCGGGTAGGTGAGGTGGGTATAAGGTGCATATCCTCCTATCCCGGTCAAATGTCACTCTCCTTTCGTCCAACCAATCTTGCTCTAAAATGATGCATGGGCCAGCAAGTGTGTCGACCTTGCACCATGCTCCATCGTCATAAAGAACGGGGCCGAACCTCCATTGGAACTCTACAAATGCGAAGCCACCATTGAGAACAATCTCTCCAGTCTTAGAGAGCGACTCAACTATGTCTTGTGAGACACAGTTAGACGACACCCTACTGATGAAGTCGATCTCCGTATGCAACCAATTAGGTAGGATGGCAGTGGACACTATAGGTTGCTGGAACGACTCGGTTGTTGGCTTAGGGGTCAGGTGTCGGGCCATGAAAGCATTGAATTCGACCACCAAGGATGACCAATCGGACGCATGGTCTCAGGGAACGGCCATGGTGGTGGCGGGTAGTGGACATGCAGACACACGGTGACAAGACTGGACTCTCTTGGACAAGACACGACCCTAAAACAACAATGCATAGTTGGAGTACCGACTTGATTACAAACCTAGAGTCAACCCATATCCAGTACTAGGCGGAGGTTTGATCCGAAGATCGCGCTTACGCAAGTGTGCTACTTTTCCGATAGGGGTAACCTAATGCTCGGGTGACACCTTTTGATATACCGAATAAAGGTATGCAAATGCAACCTCAAACCGACTTCAATGACTCTTTTTCTTTTTTTCTTTTTTGTTTTTAAACAAATACTACCCTAGACTCAACCTAGCTCTGATACCAATTAGATGTGGGATAGACAGCGAACCTGGGACTCTAGCTCGCGGACGTCCCTAGCGAGGGAAACGTGGGATCTTGCGCGGTTGAGAAAGCGGCGATGAGTCGGGTAGTCAACTCTCTTGTATGCCCAGATCGGGTCACGGGACGGGTTTCACTCTCTCTCTCGCAGCGGTGATTAAATTGAATCGAGCTAGTAACCTATCACTCGCAGCGGCATATACAAATAAATACGAAATAAGCAAATGCGATAGAGAGGGTGGTGAGTTTACCTCCACGCTACCGGGAGTGGGGAAGACGATCCCTGCCAAGATCGGTCCTCCCGGGCCCCACTTATAGCCCTTTACCTCCTTGCGTGGAGTGGGCAGTAGAATTCATTTCTATAATTATTACAATTGTTTGTACCGGGAGTACAAATCTTGGTCGGGATCGTCTTCCCCACGCCCGATAGCGTGAGGTAAACTCGCCACCCTCTCTATCTCATTTACTTATTTCATATTTATTTGTATATGCCACTACGAGTGATAGGTTACTAGCTTGATTCAATTTAATCACCGCTGCGAGAGAGAGAGTGAAACCCATCATGTGACCCAATCCGGGCACACAAGAGAGTTGACTACCTGACTCATCGTCGGTTCCTCAACCGCGCAAGATCCCGCATTTCCCTCGCTAGGGACGTCCGTGAGCTAGAGTCCCAGGTTCGTTGTCCGTCCCGCATCAACATTTGTCGGTTTAACACCACGATGGCTGAACATCTTTCGGCTTGACGCCCCGATGGCTAAACATCTTTCAGCTTGACGCCCCGATGGCCGAACATCTTTCAGCTTGACGCCTCAATGGCCGAACATCTTTCAGCTTGAAGCCCCGATGGCTGAACATCTTTCGATTTGACGCCCCGATGGTTGAATATCTTTTGGCTTGAAGCCCCGATGACTAAACATATGTCGGTTTAATGCCCCAAAGGCTGAACGTCGGTCGGCTCGGATGAAAAGTTGTGACGCCAACCACAGGAAAGGTCTCTTAGTTTTTTTTTTTTGGTTGTTGAGTGGCCGAAGGCCGAAGGTAAGACATTTTTCGGCTTGGACGAAAGGTCGTGACACCAACCACAGGAAAGGTCTCTTGATTTTTTTTTGGTTTTTTTTTTTTTTTGGTTGTTGAGTGGCCGAAGGCCGAAGGTAAGACATTTGTCAGCTTGGACGAAAGGTCGTGACGCCAACCACAGGAAAGGTCTCATAGTTTTTTGTTGTTGAGTGGCCGAAGGTCGAAGGTGAGGTATTTGTCGGCTAGGACGAAGGGTCGTGAGGCCGACCACATGAGAGGTCTATTCGTTGGATGGCTGAAGGCCCCCTTTTTTTTGTAAAAGACCATGTCTTCCTCATGACTGTTCTTTCTTTTCTTTTCTTCTTCTTTTATGTGAAGAGGCAGGTTTGAAGACCACGTCTGCCTCATGTGTCTTTTCTTTCTTTTCTTCTCTTCTTCTTTTGTGTGAATAGACGGGTTCGAAGACCATGTTTACCTCATGTGTCTTTTCTTTTTATTCTGCTCTTCTTTTCTCATTAATGCCCCCGGACTCGGGTGTATTTCTCTTTAATGTGCCCCCAGGTTGGGGGATAACTTTTCTTCATCTGCCCCCTAGGTCGGGGGGTATGCCTCTTTGCTTCTGTGCCCCCAGGCAGGGTGTATTCTTTATGGCTTCTATGCCCCCAAGAATGGTGTATGTTTCTTCTTCAAATGCCCCTAAGCCGGGGTGTATTCTTTATGACTTCTATGCCCCCAGGCGGGACATGTTTCTTCTTCAAATGCCCCTAAGTCGGAGTGTATTATTTATGGCTTCTATGCCCCCAAGCGGGGCATGTTTCTTCTTCAAATGCCCCTAAGCCGGGGTGTACGTTGCTTTCATGCCCCCAGACCGGGGGTGTGGCTTTTGCTCTCATGCCTCCAGGCCGGGATGTATTCTGCTTCTAGTGCCCCCAGGGTGGGGTGTATTGCTGCTTCCGACCCCCCAAGGCGGGGTGTAATTCTTGCTTCGTATGCCCCCAAGGCGGGGTGAATTCTTCTTCTTTGCTTCTGTGCCCCCAAGCGGGGTGTATTGCTTTCTTCATACACCCCTAAGCTAGGGAATGTTGTTTGTCCTGCTTCAGATGCCCCCAGGGGGGTGTATGTTGCTTCATGGACCCCGAGGCCGGGCTGTATTCCTCTTCATGTGCCCCAAGGCCAGGGCGTATTTTTCTTCATGTGCCCCCAGGCCGGGGCGCAACTCTTTGTCTTCATGCCCCAAGACCGGGGTATATTTCTTGCCTCTTATGCCCCCATATCGGGGAATGCTTCTTCTTCTGATGCCCCTAAGTCGGGGTGTATCCTTTGCCTCATATGTCCCCCGAGTCGGGGTGCGTTTTACTTCTTGTGCACCCAAGGCAGGATGTGTGTTTTTTCTTCACGTGTCCCTAGGTCTGGGTGTGACTTCATGCTTCTCGTGCCCCCATGGCGAGATATGTTTCTTCAGCTTCTTATGCCCCTAGAGTGGGATGTATTTCGCTTCCTATGCCCCCATAATAGGGTGTATCTTTTGCTTCTTATGCCCCCAGGTCGGGGTGAATTTCTCTTCAGATACCCTAAGCCGGGGTGTATCTTTCACTTCCTATGCCCCCGGGCCGGGGTGATATTCCTTCTTCGAATGCCCCTAGGTCAGGGTGTGTTTGCTTCTTGTGCACCCAAGACGGGGTGTGTTTCTTCCTTTGTGTACCCCCAAGCCGAGGTGAATTCTTCCGCTTCTTATGCCCTCAGGGCAGGGTGTAGCTTTATCTCATGTGCCCCCATGAGGGGTGTGTTTTGCTTCTTCTACCCTCAATGCGAGGCGTATTTCTCTTCATGTCCCCAGAGCGGGGTGCAGTTTCTTGCCTCTTATGCCCCCACGGTGGGGTATAGTCCTTGCTTCTTATGCCCCGATGGCGGGGGTGAATTCTTCTGCTTCTTATGCTCCGGAGCGGGGTATATTCCTTTCTTCATACGCCCCGGAGCGGGGTGTAGCTTTCGCTTCTTATGCCCCAGGCCCCGGGGGGTATTCCTTCTTCGAATGCCCCTAGGTCGGGGTGTACTTTTTTTGTTTCTTATGCCCCTAGAGCGGGGTGGATTTTGCTGCTTCTTACCTCTTATGCCCCCATGGCGGGGTGTGTTTGCTTCTTATGCTCCCATAGCGGGGTAGAGCCTTTGCTTATTATGCCCCCATGGCGGGGTGGATGCATGCTCTCTTCGAGAGTCGTGGCCACGCTTGGCCTCGTTGTTATAAAGCATTCCCCACAGCGGGCAGGAATTCATCAAGCTACAGTTGCGACTTGCTGGATCTTCTAACAGCCACTCGAGGGGCCATCTTATGCCGGATAGAGGCAGCAGGAAGGTGGGACGGGTCGGGGCCTCGCACCGCAGGCTTGGACCCTCCTAGAGCCGGACAGGATGTCGGCCTTCTTCTTGTCCTTTTGGTCGGCAATGCCTGCCAACTTTCTTTTTGTCCTTCTTCTCTTCTCTTCTTTTTTGTATAATAGACCAACGGTGGGTGCACAGGAGAGTGCTCACCCCCTAAGGGAGGGGATGAGTGGTTCGCTCCACCGCATCAATCCCATAGTGGTAATCATTATTCAGCACGGGTCTCAACGGATATGGTCGTACAACCCTCTCTCGCCAATTCTTTCTCTTCTTTTTTTATTTCTTTCTTTTCTTCTTTTCTTCTTTCTTCTTTCTTCTTTTCTTCTTAGAGAAATGGAGGTTTGATTTCCCCTCCCTTCTTCTTTATTTCTTTCTCTTCAGCGGCCTTCATGATTACTAGAAGCTGCAGGTGCCTCGGGGTAGCATCTTCAAGGCCACAAAGACAATTGCGCTTAGTCCAGCTTTTCTCTCATAGGGTTGGTGGAGATAGCACCTGCAACACATCAAAGCAAGGGAAACATCATTTATTAGGGGACCATGAGGCCCTTAGTCCTGGTGAAGAGATGAAGGGTGGCTAAAGTCCCACCGGGTGTGCCAGACTTGTGGACGCACTCTTTATTCAATTAAAATCGTAGTTTCTTTATTTTTATATTGGGTTTATTTGATGGATTTGTTCATTTATTAAGCGCGTGGATGTGCCAGTCACAAAGTGACAATTTAGTCGGGCTTCATGGGAGCCCTTGGTGCGCTCGATCTGACTAATCAGACAATTGTGTAGTTCATATCGAGACCAAAATCAGTCGTGCCATAAAGGTCACGGCGTTAATTACATCCCCTCGGAGAGAGGAACACCCTTGATTAATCACCAGGAATAAGGGGCCTCATGGCCAAAAAATTATATCAAGAGAAACAAGACGATAGCGATCTTGAATCAGCTGAAAAGCCCTGTGTCTAGGGAAAGAAGCATTCGAAACATATCGATCACTCAGGGGACCGTTTAATGTTCGGACGAGCATCCGGCTTGAGAATATCGTAATCGTCACGGGAAAACCGGAGCATATGTATGCCGGGTTACGGCAAATTTATTGTTCAGAGGGATGGGAAACATTCGGTTAAATCCCGATTAGAGTGGTCGGAAATCAGTGAGTTTATCGGCCCAGTGCAAGATCAAGTCGCGACCATACTGGGGGTGGCTCCCGCGGTCGAAGCAAGGCTTACGTGGGCATCATCAATATTTTTGGTGCCAAAGGGGAGCGAGAAAATGTCCCAGGATTAGATCCCGAGAGAAAACATGTTCAAAGATAGCAGGCTATAGGCCTAGGATATGGGTCAGACGATGACCATGATTGGGATGAACCTAGGGTCCAAACGTGACCCATGAAGGCCTTATCAATATTCCCATGCGAATGATCCGGAGATGACGAGAGCCGTATCGTTCTATTTATTATCATTGTTTCTTATTCATTATTATTATTATTTATTTATTCATTTTTTTATTTATTGTTTTTTTGTTCATGGATTCTTCTTTCACTACCTGTAAGTTATATTCCTTTATATTATTTATTCTATTTTTATTTATTTTTATTTTAATGTTTCTTTTTGGTATAGTATTGCATTTCAGGTGCAGGGCATTGTGGACACCAAAAATTGCACACCCAGATATCCCGTTCGACCCAGCATCAACAACGGAACTAAGGGAAGAAGCCCCGGAGATGCTGGTCGTCCGGATTCCCCGAACATGCACACACTGCCGTGAGGCTGTCTCCAGAGTCACGACGGTGAAGAGAAATCAACCACCAAGGGCCTCACAAACCACGGGCCACGGAGAAAATTAAACGGGCCATGACTCATGCTTACAACGGGGTCAAAAATAGGCCCGTTTGGGCCTTCAATCGCACACCGCCAGGGGGGGCCTTCAATAGCACACCCCCAGGGGGGGCCTTCAACGGCACACCCCCCAGGGGTCTTCAACGGCACACCCCCAGGGGGGGCCTTCAACGGCACACCCCCCAGGGGGGGGCCTTCAACGGCACCCCCCCCCAGGGGTCTCCAACGGCACACCCCCAGGGGGGGCCTTCAACGGCACACCCCCCAGGGGTCTCCAACGGCACACCCCCAGGGGGGGCCTTCAACGGCACGCTGTTTGCCCCCTTCAGCGGCACGCCTTTTTCCCCCTTCAGCGGCACGCTTGGGCAACCTTCAGCGGCACGCCCTTTGCCCTCTTCAGCGGCACGCTTACAGTGTCTTACGGCGACACACTTCTTAAGCCCGCCAGTGGCACAGCGTGAAGGCTTTTCAACGGCCAAACGACGTGATGCCCATACCCTACATATCCTTGGCGCGCAGTGAGCTGTCCGAGGTGTCGATCAAAGATTGGGCCACGCAGGCTATTCCCCTGACAGCCAGGACGCGGGGAAGTCAAACCCCATGATCACCAGCCGCTTCCCACCTGCGGCTGCCGTGCTCGAGGGTGTGAACGCGTCACGTGGTGGACTGAGAGAGAGAGATGGGGTTTCTCTCTCTCTGAGTGAAAGAGTAAAAAATGATGAAAATGAAAACGCGTGCGTAAAAAGGATGATGTAGAAAAGATAGTAGAGAGTATGACCTGAAAGGTCACTCTGTACTAGGACGTGGAGCCTAGACTTAGCGGACCTTCGGTACAGGGCGGAGAACGGGATCCAAAGACCCTCTCACACAAACTGAACCCCTTCCCGGTAGGCGTGACCTACCATTCCGAGGACAGCTTTCTATATACCGAGTGCGAACCTAGGACTCTACGTAGTAGAAGTTGGCGGACACAAAGACACACGTAGACTCGGAATTTGGAACGGCATATCACTCCTCACGCAATAATAATGACATGAATATAAACAGTAAGCAGACCACCGCAGGATATTGATCCTTGCGGGGTTTTAACAACAATAATAACAGGTACAGAAAGAAAAATGCTGAAAGTAAATGACCACGGTGAAATGACTCACCGCAGCCGATTATAGTACAAACAGACCCGAGATTTAACTATCCGCGGGTATTATAGATAGAAATTAAAATTTACTACAAACACGCGTTTGGTGATGTGATTGCCAGGGACCGTCGGCCCCAAACTGATTGATTGATCGCTTGGCCTTTATCGAGGGATTTGCGTGAGTTCCTTCTTCCTCTTCGTTCGACTGGTCGAAGAAGAGGACTTTTGAGTGGTTACCCTGCAAAATGAACAAATACAAAATAAAATTAAGTCAGAAAACTGATATAATATAGTGACAATTCATAATAACGGAATAATAACATAAATAACAGATAAAAATGTCAAAAATAACAAAGGGGTGAAGTGAGCTTGTTTAGAAGCGAGGGGCTCTCAAGCAACGCGGGCGGTGGGACGAACGGCTTTCCCCGTGTACGGGAACACGTGAAAAGACTGATTGGGCCGAAGGTCGCTTTTATTCCTGCACAAATTCAAAGACGATTAAGTATGTGTGCGGATACAAATATATAGAGATATATACATGTATGGTATATATAATTATATATATTAATATATATGCATAGAGATATATCTATCTATACAATAAAAAATAGCTAAAATAAAATATTTGAAAGAGAGAGAAGGGAAGAGATAGAACTCTTTTTGTTGAGGTTTTTCTTTAATACCTTAGTTGTGTGCATATATACAGTATATATATATATATATATATATATATATATATATATATATATATATATATATAAACACGAGATAAAGCATGTCAAGGGGAGTCTATATAGATATATATTTAGTATATATGTAAGCTCTGTATATCAACGCTATATATATATATATATGGTACTAAATACTATATTATACATATATAGTATACATATAGATCCAGTACATACATATATATATTATTCATATATAGCATACATATAGTATTACGTACTATATACATATTATATATATACAGTATACAAATATTACATATAAATACTATATATATGTAAATATTATATATACATATATATATAATATGTACATAAGAGGGAGGGGGAGAGAGAGAGAGAGAGAGAGAGAGCATGATAAGGGGAGACGAGTAGAGAGAAGGTAAGAGAGAGATGAGGCAGGGAGTGAGAGGTTTTAAAAAGATAAAATAAAAAAAAAGAAATGAGATGAAAGAGAGATCGAGAGGGAAAGAGAGAGAGGAACTAAGAGAGGGAGAGAGAAGAAACAGAAAGAAAGAGGAGGTGGAGAGAGATCGTGAGATGAGAGGGAAAGAGAGAGAATAGGGAGGAAATAAAAAAATAACAAAACGAAAGAGAGAGATAGAGAGAAAGACAGCGAGAGGAGGAAGGAGGAGAGAGAAAGAGAGAGGGAAGAGACGGGAGGGAGAGAGTGAATAAAGAAATAAAAGAGAGAGTGAGGGAAAGAGAGTTCGGTGATGGGGGAGAAGACAGAGACGGTGGAGAGAGAAGAAAGATAAGGAGAGAGATTAAAAAAATATTAAAATAAGAGAGAGAGAGAGAGAGAGAGATCGGGTGAGATGAGAGAGCAGAGAAAGAGAGAGAACCGCGAGACGAAGAGAGAGGGGAGGGAAAGAAAGAGAGATGAAGGGAGAGAGGGGGCGAGAAAGAGAGAGAAACGGAGGGGGGAGAGAGAGGATGGGGGAGAGAGAGAGAGTTAGCGGTGGGAGAAAGAGAGAGAAGGAGAGAGAGGCCGCGGGAGGCCGAGAGAAGTTGCAGAGGAGGTGGAGGAAGAGAGAACGGAGGAGGAGAACGTGGCGGAGTCGCCGCGGTGGGGGAGGAAGACGAGAGGCGGAGGGAGAGCGACTAGAGGACGAGGCCGGCGGTCGCGGTAGGGGGCTTCACGGCGTGCTCGCGGACGGTGCAGGTGCACCGGCGGGAAGGCGACGGCAGGCGGACGTGCATGCGGCGTGGGGCTCGGGTGCACCGGTGGCGACGGTGGGGGAGGTGGATGTCAGTGACGCAGGGAGTTGCCGGTGATGCTGTCGGCCGGTGGAGGGTGGCCGGTGGCGCTGGCGTGCAAGGTGAGTTGGAGGAGCGTGGTGCAGACACGCCCGACGGTCGTGCAGGTGGTCGACGGTGCTCGTCGGCATCGACGGGGGCTCGGACGATGCATGCAAGGTACTCCGGAGGTGGACGGCGATGAGGACAGCTGTGGAGTCTAGAGGGGGGGGTCACAAGAGTCGACGACGTCCATGGTGGTGGCTTGGTCGCGGGCGTGGGCGACGCGGCAGACGGTGCGGCTGGGGTGCGGGCGGTGGCGTGAGCGGACGGCGGCCGGTGGTGGTGCTGACCACGGCTACAAAGGCCGGCGGAGTGGCGATGGGGTGGTCGTCCGGTGGCGGTGGAGGTGGTTGCTGACGGACGCCCGGTGCAGGAGTTGGCGATGGCGGGGAGTGCACCGGCGACGGTGATCGCGGCGGCTTGCATGCACGGGGGTGCAGTGGGCGACGCGGTGTCTACGGCGTCGTGGATAGTTGGCGGGAGGTGGTCACGGGCGTTCGTCCAGCTGTGAGCAGGGGAGAGCGGCGTTGATTGGCTGTGTGCGTGAGAGGAGGGGCGACGAACGGCGGAGATGGGGGTTGGCTCGTAGCGGACGGTGCGACGTGAGTGGTGGTGGTCACAGCAGCGCAGGTGGCCAAGGGTGGCCGGTTGTGAGAGGGAGAGGCCGAGGGAGTGAGATGGAGAGAGGGTTTCGATGGGGAGGAAAGGGAGAGGGAGGTGGTGACTGTGAAGAGAGATGGGGGTGTTGCCGCGTGAGTGGATGAGTGTGTGTAGATGAGATGAGGGTGAACGAGAGAAGTGTCGGATAGGCTTAGATGGGATTTGGAGAAAATTATTAAGAGAGGAATGAATGATTAGAGTGGTGGGGAAGAGGAGGTTCTCTCTGCCGGGCGGCTGTGTGTAAGAGACAAAAGTGTGAGAAAGTGAGATGGAGATATATGAGGAAGAGAGATAAGGTGGTGGTGTGCATAAGATGAAGACGTCTGAGTGGAGATTAACAATAACAAAGATGCGATTAATGAAAAGAAAGTGAAGATTAGTATAAAGATAAGTAGATATATCATTATATTTTTTGTGTTTTTATATTGATTTCCTTTTACATTTTTATATATACACATATATATAAGCTTTCAATTTTTTTACACAAAAATAAAAGTGTTTATTGAGATTTATTTTGTTTTATTATTTTTAACCTTTTCTCAATTTTTAGGATTTTTATTTTTATAAGTTTTATTATTATTTATTTTTTTTGTATATTTGTATGCTTTTCTCAATATATAAACACATATATATAAACTTTCCTTTTGTTGTATTTTCCTTTTTTTTTATTTTTTTATCTCTCTTTTTTTATGTAAAACCCTGAAAAATGACTAATCACCCACATAAAGCCAAATACGTAAGCCACTTTGGGACATCACGGTGTAATATGAGATTTACCCGTGAAAAATGTGAAAATAGCGTGTCTACAGCTGCCCTGCCTTGGCATCTGCTTTGTAGGGGCAGGACATGTAATGGAATAGAATGAAATGTATGGAATAAAATACAGTGAAGTGAAAAGCAGATACCAAGGTGTGATGAGACACGCCTTCATCATTTTCCTGATGGAAATCTTTCCTAAGTTTTACCGAAGTAACCTTGAAGAAGGTCCTCCGAAATCTGCCATTGTTTGGATGATAACAAACAAGGAAGGACAAAGTGTGCACTGGGACACAAATAACTAAAAGGACCAACTTCGCGGTGCGGAAGTACCTGGGTCGTAGGCCCGCAGGTTTCACCATTGGAGAGCGGTTACCAGCCAGTGGACGTGCTACAACCAAGGTGGGTCCGAGGGGAATAAAAAGAGATGATTTGGAGACAACTCCAAACAATGGTTTCTTCCAGAGAAATATCCCAAGACGACCTCAGGAAAGCTCAGTACTCGACTCAGAATGAAATATCTCACATTTTAGAGTGTTTAAACACAATGGCTTACACAATCGACTTAAGCGAATGATTCTCACAATGAGATCAACTGGCCAAGGTTAAGCTGTGGAGACTGGGTTAGGATACCGATTCGATGAGTCGATAATGAGTCGGAGCCCATTTATCGATACACCGAACGGAACCGTCGTCCCCATACTAGCACGACTTAACGACATATCCGTACGGCTCGGACTAAATGCAATGCAGAACACAATGCGGAGATATACATGTGGGGCGATGATGATCCATTTTTTTCTTTTCTTCTTCCTTTTATCTTTTTCCTTGCTTTTTGTTTTCATCATCTTTTTTTTTCTTTTAAAACCTGCATCCATCAGTGATCACAGTAAACAGAAATATTTCACAAGAAATAAAATTACACATGTACAAAATATCAACCAGTCACAACAATTCACACAGGCAGGAGAAACAAAGAAAGCAGAGTTTATCTGGCAAGGCACATGTGGCAACTTATCATTTTTTGTTTGTTTTATTCTTTTCCTCTCTCTTTTTTTTATTTTGAATTTGTAGTGTTCAATTATTACTCGGCATTTGTCCCCTTTCTTTTCAGGGTGTCCAGCATGTGGCAAAGGATGGCCGACAGGGCCTTTTGGTTCCAATTCCTCTCTCGGAGATCATGTCCTTCCAGAAGCAAGTTCCTGGCACAGTAGCTTGTGCCGAAGAGAGCGAGCATGAGCTCGCAGTTCAGGTGGGCATGATTTGGTTTGGATTTTGACTACACAGTTCACCCACTTATCCTGACCTTGTAAGATGATTGGATCTAGAAGGCAATAGAAAGCCAGGGCATGCTAGATCCTGTGGTCTGAACAAAGAAGGAGTGTGTTGCTTGATCAGAGCGCGATGCCCGGACAATAGAGCTGGAGAAGGAGTGACGACGACACGTCATCGAGGAGCTGCCCTGAGACGTCCTGGAGCTGAAGGTTTCTCTCCGGATGGCAAAGAGAGAAGTAAAGCAAGAGACAGTGGAGAGAAAGGCAAAGACGAAGCAGCACAGGAGGCCCAGGAGATGGATCTCTGAGAAAAAGAGCGTCCTGACACGTCACTTGCTCGGCAAATCGGAGGGGAATTGGAGCTCGCGGCAGAGGAGCTCCTGGAGCTGGTACAGTCTCCATCGACAAAGTAGAGGGCAGCTCAACCAGCGGCCTCAACTTCAAGAGCTTCGCGGCCATCGGGGTCGCGAGAGAAGCAGGAAGACGACGAAGAGCACCGCCAAAGAGCAGGTGGGAACGTGTGGCACGGCAAACCGATTGCCGCGTCACGGAACTATAGAAGGCCTCCGAGGGACTTCTTGCCTTCGGAGAGAGAGGAGAAGCGACCGGGAGTGTGATGAGGGTTATTGAGTGGCTTGCACACCCACACTCTCCTCATGACGGGCACAAACCCTTATATAGATGTGTGAGTGGAACAGATGGGTTGAAACACGGCTGGCTTGCCCTTGATGTGTTCCTTCTACTCTACAGCTCTTCTCTACCACATGGATTCTCGCGAGACATGCTCGACGAGATGTCTCCTTAAAACACGGAGTGGTGACTCACCATAGCCATGATTTTCAAAGGGGATCTACCACCGACTTCAACAATATCGGCCCGTGGTGCTCTCTTTTCCCACGTGAATGTCCCGCATTTTCTTCTTTGCGCTAAAAGTAGTCGCAATAGGACAAAGGACACGGGGAATCTTTGGACCGAATAGGAGTGGCGGGTCAACAATCACAGCTCTGCTCCATTCACTTCACATGGCGAAGTGACACGCGAGTGTACCGTGGCCATGATTTTTCAAAAGGATCTACCACCAATTTCAAAAACGTCGGCCCTTGGTCCTATTTTCCCGCATAAATGTCCCCGATTTGCTTGTTTGCTCTAAAAGTAGATGCAACAGGACAATAAACGCGGAGAATCTTCAGACCGAATAAGGACGACAAGTCAACAAATCACGCCCCCAAATCGATCACTCCCCATGGTAGAGTGGCCGCAACAGTAAGGGGGGTGACTTGTCGTAAACGCTGTTGCTAGGAGTGACGGTGATAGATCTAGATCACCTTCCTTCCGATCCTATAAATACCTCCTCTTTCACTCGACTTGAGAGCACCCGAGTCGTGAGAGCTGATCCGAAGAGTGAAAGTTTGCAAGAAGGGGAGGTAGTGAGAATTGCTCAATTTCAGGATGGAGGGCGAATCTAGCTTCAGAGCAGAAGGTGAGTCTTCACGCTCTTCAAAGAGGAGCAGATCTGGCAACAGTTCCAGGAGACTTTCAAAAGTCGAGGGGCAACTCAGCGAGAGGACGCAATCACAACTCGTAAGTTGGACCTTCTCGTCCCTTCCTTCATTCTTTCTTCCTTTTTCTTCCTTGGCAAAGCTCCCCTTTGCTCAGTTCTTATGTATGTGCAGAGCATGATGAAATCGCACATATCCTGGGAGCTTGTGGTTACCGCATATCGTGGTCTTCCAGACTTTCAGAAGGCCAGGCTAGACGTGATGGGATTTGGGGCCTTTCTGCGGATCGAGCCAATCAAGCTCGACCTCGTCCTCATCCAAGCGTTGCGCGAAAGATGGGACCCAGTAAGTCGGGCATTCTTGATGCCCTGGGGGAACATGGTACCCAGTCTGGAAGACGTTGTCCGCATCACGAGCCTCAGAGTGGATGGGGAGGCAGTGACCGGAGTCACTTACGCGGACTACCGAGAAGGTGCCCAAAAGCTATTAGGACTGGAACTTGACGGTCGGAAGAACCGATCAGTAGCCAAAGCGTCTATCATGGAGGCATTGGGGCTTACTGATACTTGTCCACGGGACGATGAGTCCTTGGAAGAATTCATGGAAAGGAAAGAAAGAGGGTGCCGTGCTGTGTACTGCACAGATTTCGGCAATTGGGAACGGTCCAACATGGATCTGAGGAGATTTCTCCTCTTTTTGTTGGGAAGATTACTACTGAGCTCGAAGGGAGGCAGCATCGACTGTCGCTTCCTAGAGCTGCTAGTAGACCTGGAGAGAGTAGGGCAATATGCATGGGGAGCTGTCGTGCTAGCACATCTGTTTACAGGTCTATCCCAAGAGGCAGACCGTGAGGTGACTGTCAGTGGCTTTACACCATTTATCCAGGTAATTTTTGTTTCATTTTTTTTTGTGTTTTCCCAATAGTTCACTTAAGGCACTAATGGCACATAATGATGCAGCTATGGAGCTACTACTACCTCCCGATGGGGAGAGCTCGGCATTGGCAACCAATGACGGTGCCATTAGCCAGACGGTGGCAACCCATTATGAGTACAGCACCTCTATCCTACCAATTGATGGTGTTAAGACGTGAGCTGCAGGAGTTCCCTGCAGGGATGGTAGGATTTTTTTACTTTTTGTTTTCTTTTGCTTTTTGTTTCTACATTTGACTAGCTAAATGGATATGTACAATCTAATCTAGGTGAACTGGAGACCCTACTCAGGTATGGTCGATGCCGACCAACCGTGGGTTTTGATGAGCCGCGCCCGGTTTGGGCGAGAGCTTTGGATCCACTGCCTGAATGAAATCGAACCGCTTCGGCTACGATTAGTTATGAGGACCCTAGGGTTAGCCCAGGAATGGGTGGATACGACTACGCCACCTCGTGTCGGGAGAAAGACACGGGGACCGGTAACCTGCATTGATTGGCGTGTGCGATTCCCCGAACAGTATGAAGACTGGCAACGGGGTGGCACAATCGTGGAATCACAGGCGCAGGATAGTGAAGACTATCTACGTCTGTATAGGGCGATGTATGCAGAGCGACTCCAACCTGGGGGACTTGTGGAGGTAGGCCTCCCTTTTTCTTTCTTTTCCTTGTTTTTTTTGTTGTTTTTGTTCTTATCTATTTTTTTGTGGAAATGCTGACTCTTACGACATGACTGCAGGATGTCCGTGATACCATGATAGCGAACTTGCGAGCTCGCTTGGCAGACACGGAGCGACAATTGGGTGACACGCGTGGTGCCTTGAGTGCCTCGGTAAGTGTATATACAATGCACACTCCTAAACATGACCCTAGATTCATGGCACTCAGCCACTGATTATCACCTCATGTGGTTATAGCGTGCCCAAATCGACGTAGCCTCATCAGCGATGGGAGTAGATGGCGTCTCTTCTAGTTTATGGATCCCTACCTCAGAGCTGGATTCGCTTCACGAGCAACTTGCTCGTACCACGCAGCGTGCCGCAGAGACAGAAGGAATGCTCTCTATACAGGTAAGGGTTTCATTGTTGAATCTTCCTCCTTCATGCCTTACCGCACACCTGAGACGGTATATCTGGCAGGAAAAAGAGACGCAAGAGGCACTTGCCCAAGCTGCGCAGACGGAAGCTAGAATAGCAGAGCTGGAAGAGGAACTGCGGCATCGTCCAGATGATTACTCTTCTCGGGACGCCGTGGAGTTAAGGATCACCCTTCAATTGGAGAGGGAAGACCGAGAAAGAGAATGGGCAGAGAAAGAAAGGGACAGAGAAAGAGAGAGAGCCGATAGGTTGGTTGAGAGGGAGGAGCGAAGGGCCATGGAGGCCCAGTTGTTTGAACTCCGAACCAGCCTTGGCCTTGCTGAACAATGGCTGAGAGATGGTGAGAAACGCTACCGAAGAGCACGAGAGCGTGGCTTTCGTGTTAGTAGCTTCTTTGCTGCCCCTGCAGATCGACGTCGGGGTGTGGAGATGGGAAGAGGAGTGCAGGGCGGTAGAAGTACCGCTTTTCGTAGTTGGGTTGCACCCTCAAGAGCGTCTTGCCCGGAGAGTGGTGGGATGAGTAATGTAGAGAGAGAAGGTGGAACTTAATGTACAATTTCTACGAATGGAATGGAATAAAAAGTTTGATTTTTTGGTTTTTCATTTGTTTCTTGCTATCTCGAATCCCTGCACACATCACTGAAACAAACAAGTCAGAATTTCTGCTCTGACTTGGCCCCTTGCTCAATAAGTAGATGTTCACTTTGACTGTCCTTGATACTGGGTCAAGGGGCCAAGTCTTTATTAACAAAGGCAAGGTAAGGATGCGATGATGATAAATGTGACGGACAAGCACACAGATGCGAGCGAAATTTAAAAGTGGAATGTTGCATACAAATGCAATCATGCGAAATGCAATTTTGTTTTTGTTTTTATTTTTCTGGCATTTTTGTTGTTTTATTTTTTCATCATTTTTTTGTTTTACATATATCTACATTTTTCTCCTTTTTTTCTTTTTTTGTTGTTTTTATCATTATCATCATTTTTGTTGCTAATGCCTGGTAAGCACCCATATGGCACCTAACCTGCATGAGAATAGGGGTTTCTTATTAACCTCCCAGGTATCCTAAGTACACATCTAGGTTGATTTGGGTCTCTAGACTCCTCGAATGATAATCCCGCCGGCTAAGACTTATCTTGATGACAATACCGTCATGCCATACTTAGGCTCCCAGTTGCTTCCGACCACAGGGATTCACCCAAAAAGTGTTTGAGGTAAATGATTTGCCCGACCCGGGTCTATTTCCTCACAACTCCAGATGATATGTAATGGAACACCCTGGAACCCAAACGACCAACCGCGCGACGTTGACCCGGAATCAGACGCCGTCGCACCCGTAGGTGACGCGCTTGCATTGGTCTAACCTCGAGATTAGACTAAGAAGGCATTAAGATGGTAGACAAAGGTCTTGACCGGCCAGAAACACGGAGACTCCTTCATGACAATGGCTTCTGCTTTTCAAAATGGACAACCATATGTTTGTGTTGAAAGGATGTTGCAGGCTTTGGTGATTTTCACCCTTCAGGAACTCCATTGAGCCTTCATCTTCAGGGGAAGAAGGAAGAGTATAGGGGGTAAACCTCCTGAGAGGACCGGCAAAGCTGTTAACCCGGCGAGCAAGTAGGGGTACACTTAACTTCCCTTTTCGAGTAACTTCAGACCAAATCTCGAGCATTTACATTTCATGGCCCCTTTTGTATAGAATTTGACTTTGAGTCAAAGGAGTTTATCTGGTGGAATCAGGCACGGTTACGACCAGGCCTTTTCTTTTGACTTTGATTTTTTGCTTCTTTTTTTGATTTTTTGATAGATTTTTTACGAGGGACATAATCTTTTGACAATGTGGAATCCCTCTTGTATGTCTGCGGGGACACTGCCCTCTTCTCGTGCTCTGATCCATGCTCGAGGAATTGGATCCTACTCTTATCCTGGGGGGTTGTGTTTGTGTTTCCCATGCTCAGCGTTTTAAGGGCGCCAGCTGTCTCATTCGGTCGAGAACAGAGAGAATAAAGACTATGGCTTTCGTGGAGACCTTCGGGGTGAAGCCTCACCATAAGCAGTGCTATCAATTTTTATAGCACACATGTATATGTGCATGTTGCCTTCTTTTGAGTGGGCATAGGCCGAACTGGCCGGACAGGGGTCTCCACGGTTCTGGCAAACTAAGACCTGAGACCTACCAAGTCTTAATGGGCCCTATCTTGACATGGAGGTAAGATGCAGTAACTTGATTCCATGGTGGTCTCCAAACATTAGCATTTTGAATTTTCTATTTTTTTGGTTTTTCTTTTTTTTATTTTATATACATATTTTTATTGTTTTCATTATTTTTTATTATTTTTATTGTTGTTTTTGTTTTCAATTTTTTTATTTTTGACAGTATGTACACATATCTAAGGGTAATACTTCTTAAGATACAGCCCATTCCAAGGGTGGGATAACTCGATCCCCTCAGCATTGACTAGCCTGTAGGCGTTGCCGGGATGCACAGCCTGAACCACGTATGGTCCTTCCCAATTGGGTTGGAGCTTAGAACGTGGCCCGCCAGGTTTTACAAAAATTCTTTTCACTACCATTTCACCAACTTTGAACTTTCTCTCAATAACCTTCTTCTGGTAAAAACGTGCGAGTCTATTTTGGTAGACGCGAGCATGCTCGGCAGCAACTAGACGTTTCTCGTCTAAGAGTTCCAACTGGGCAAGGAGAGAATCACGACGTTCGTCGAGGGGAAGTTCCTTATCCAATTGTACCCTAAGAGAGGGAATCAAAATCTCATACGGAACTACCGCCTCCATCCCGTAAGTAAGGGCGAAGGGAGTTTGCCCAGTAGGGGTTCGGATTGAAGTGCGATAGGCCCATAGAGCCTCAATAAGCTTCTCTGGCCAATCAACGAATCTGCTAGACTCACATGTTTTCTTTATGATTTTAATCAGTGTTTTATTAGTGGCCTCTGCTTGGCCATTGCCTTGTGGATAATATGGCGATGAATGATGCAATGCAATTTTATACCTTTTGCAGAGGTCCTGAAGGTCTTGAGAAATGAATTGTGGCCCATTGTCGGTGACGATGGTTCTCGGGATGCCGAATCTGGCGATGATGTTCTTCATAATGAACTTGCAAACTGTTGATGCCTTGATTTCTGCATAGGCTTCAGCTTCAGCCCATTTGGTGAAGTACTCCGTTGCAGTGAGGATGAAGGATTTTTGTTTAGTAAGGGAGTTAGGATCACCAAGAGGACCGATGATGTCAAATGCCCACATGGAGAAAGGCCATGGGGAGGATATTGGATGGAGAGAGGAAGATGGGGAATGAATCTTATCGGCGTGAAGTTGACACTTGACACACCTACGGACATAGATAGCACAATCTTCTTCCATGGTGGGCCAGTAAAAGCTTTGCCGAATGATCTTCTTAGCAAGCATTTGGCTATTTACATGGCCACCACACACACCTGAGTGTGCTTCCTCTACACACTTCCAGGACTCATCATCATCAAGACACCTCAGAAGAACACCAGTGAGGCTTCTTTTATACAGCAACCCTCCAACTAGTGTGTTTATTTTGAAGGAGTGATAACAAGACCAGGATGAGGTGGAAGATGCCTAGAAGAATTTACAGGGTGAGAAGAAATCAAAGAAAAGAGTGAGGACTAAAGCCTCGAAAATAGTGTGAGAACGGGAAGATGCCCGAGGCAGTTGATGTGGCAAGAATCGAGGCAGACTCAGGATCAGGATCGGGAGGAATTAGAAATCGATGAATTGAGAGAGACGGATCCGGAGGGTCCGGATGTAAAGGAAGAGAATTAGAGGAGAATGGATCCGGAGGTTCCGGAGGAACATAATGAGGGATGCGATACCTTGGGAAGAGGTATGCAAAAAGGTAATTTAAAGGGATGAAAAGGACGAAGGACACAATGCCACGGAAAAATAAAAGGATAAATCGGAAGAAGGAAAAGTCCGGAAACTTCGGATGGATATGAAAAGGTAGGGCACGATGCCCTAGGAGGGATGGATAACAAGATGAGAAATCCGGAGGTTCCGGAGGGATATAAAAAGGAAGGGTGCGATGCCCTGAGAGAGATGGAGAATGATATGAGAAATCCGGAGGATCTGGAGGGAGATGAGAGACAGATAAAGATAAGAAATTAAACATGGAGGGGTCCGGAGGTTCCGGACGGGGTGGAATGTGAGGGTAGAATAAAGACAAGGAACTAAACAGAGCGGGGTCCGGAGGTTCCGGACGGGGACGATGATGCGGGATGGATAAAAAGATAGAATTAAATAGGGAAGGGTCCGGAGATCCCGGACAGGGATAAATATAGGGATCCGGAGATTCCGGACAATGTGGAAGGTAAGGGTCCGGAGGCTCCGGAGGGGGATGAGAGATGGATAAAGACAGAGGATTAAACATGGAGGGGTCCGGGGGCTCCGGACGAGGATAGAAGGTGGATAAAGACGTGGAATTAAACAGGGAGGGGTCCGGAGGTTCCGGACGAAGATGAATATAGGGGTCCGGAGATTCCGGACGAGGTGGAAGGTAAGGATCCGGAGGCTCCGGAGGGGGTTGAATGTGAGGGTCCAAAGACCCTAGAACAGAGGAGGTGCTTGATTGCATAGATCTAGATGATGGAAAGTGTCCCCTTAGCCAATAGATTACCCATAAAAAGAAGCTGAATAACAGCATAAGCAGTGATGGAATGGGATATGAAGTAGATGGGCTACATAATGGCTCCTCGACATGGGATTTCTCGCCCTTAAGCTTCACTTTATGCTCTCCCTTTTTCCTGGTGGATACTCTCTCACAGGGCGACCTCTCAACCTTCAATATAACTTGTTGACCTCTTGGCCTTGCAAGCCGCTCCCGATTATGCACCCCAAAAGACGGCCTGGTCCTTCTCTGACCAACTGGATCGATTGGTGCAGTCAGGGCCCACAAACTCTCATTTGATGTAACAAGATCCCTTGGACGTTCAAAAATGAACGGTAACTCTCTTGGCAAATAATCATAGCAAAAGTTTGAGAGTCCTGCTTGTGTAGTAGGGATCTTAACATGGAATGACTCTTTTGGAAATAACTCCCTTGATAAATGGATGGTATCTATCATTGGGAGTTTGACCTTTGGCATAAGGAGCTTCTTATTTGATGCATTGCTCAAGGACATTGGAATATCATGTGTGAATATGCTTGGTAACATAGGTGTTCGCTCCTTGCATGGAAGTTGGTAGGGAGTAGACAAAACGTCAAAAACTTCCAACAAAGAGGGGCCTGACTCACCCCTGAGCATAGAGTTCATCATCTCCTCAGCAGTAGAATGTGTCATTACTATGCATGAGGAGAACCCCTTCTTTTGATTGGCCATTTGAACTATGACCGAGCAAGGGGTAATGAGAGCCTTGAAAGAATGTTGGCCCATGAGTAATGTGACCACTATGGTCTTGTCTTCTGATTTGTTCAGCACCAATTCTTGAGAGTTATTCTTGACGAACATTGGTGCAAATAGAGGTTCGACCTCTTCAAAGGTGACCGGCACAAGAACCCGAATCGGCATTCGGCAAATGAAATCTTGGATTTTGAATGGCATTGCCATGGCCAAATTCTTCTTGTCCGGTTCTTGAACATTATCTTTGGCACATGTGTCTGTAGAAAGACACCCACTCTGAGAGGTGGTGGAAGGAGGTGAGTCGGAGGGAATATGCTCAGCAAGTAATGGAGGTTCAATGGAAGGAGTTGTAGGAAGGGTAGGTGGAGGTTGAAACACGGTGAGCTTTTCTCCTTGCTCGGAAGTAGAGGAGGTTGGCTCAGGTGCAAAAATAGACGAACCCTGCTCAGGATTAATCACGGGTTTAGGTAAGGGATCACGTGGAAGAACATGAATAGGTTGGGGACAAGGGGTTATAGGGATGGTGGAAGCCTTAAGTGACGGAGGCGAGATGAAGGCAATGGGCTCAGCAGGTAATAAAGGTTCAATGAAAGGGATTGTAGGAAAGGTAGGTGAAGGTTGAAACACGATGAGCTTCTCCCCTTGCTCGGAAGCAGATGAGGTTGGCTCGGGTGCAAAAATAGATGGGCCATGCTCAGGGTTAATCACGGGTTTAGGTAAGGGATCACGTGGAAGAACATGAATAGGTTGGGGACAAGGGGTTATAGGGATGGTGGAAGCCTTAGGTGAGAGCAGTGGAAGGTTACTGGGTTGGAGACAAGGGTTAACTGGAGGCTCAATGGAGGCTGATAGTATGGGGGTTACTTGTGTAGTTAGAGGGGTAACAGTAGGAGACTTGGTGCGTAGGAAGCGTCGGGTTTTGGTGGTACGTGAGGGGTTCAAAGTGGGGGGCGATTCATGGTGTATTGATGCGGGTTGTTGGGATACAGACCCGTCATCGTAACACCACGATGTCTCATGGTACGTTGACGCGGGTTGCTGGTGCATTGACCTATCGTCATAATGCCATGATGTCTCATAGGTAGGGGTAGGGACAATGGGAGACTCATGATAGATTGACGCGGATTGTTGGTGCATTGACCCATCGTCATAATACCATGATGTCTCATAAACAGGGATAGAATCAGTGACTTCGTCCTGAGCATATAAGTCTTCTGGTGGTGGTGGTGGAAGAGGAAAGGAACGAAGAAACCTCGGAGTGGGTAAATCTTCAAAGTTTTGACAAATTTCATCATGTGCCATTTCCACTTCTCCATAGTCATCAAGTTCAAATGGATGCCGTGAGGAATACGTATTAATGAGGGGAGGAAGATTTTGCGTATATGGATGTGGAGGTGAAGACGGAGGGCCATATGAATTAGTGTGATGAATGGGTGATGGGTAGACGGTATCCATTTGATCGTAACGACTTGAAAGAAGCTCTTGCTCATACTCATCTCTTGCCTTTTTCCACTCCTTATCTATTTCAGCGATTTTAGCGTGAAGGGGGTTGACTTGAGGAGGAGGGGGCGATAGCCGAATTGTGAACTCCTTTAACTCTTCCTTCATTTGATCCATTTTGTCAATGAGAGCTTGTTGGAGAGGTGCGACTTGTGAAGTAGAGAGTTGGCCTTGAGGCATTGGAGGGGCAGCTTGACATGGAAGGCTTGAAAAAGAAGTGGAGTAAGGCTCTCCCGTAGAGTGACTCGATTGAGCCAGGGTAGGAGGGGCAGCCAAATTTTGGGGCCATGAGGGGTGAGGAAAAGAGGGCGAAGGTTGGGCCTGCCACTGAGGTGAAAGAGGCATCGTTGAGGCTTGAGAAAGGAACCCTGAACTAGAGGGGTATGACGGCCCACCAGTGGACAGACCCGTTTGGGGTACCGTATGAAGGATGACAGGGGCTTGAGATTGTGGAGGGGGAAATTGGTAAGAGGCGGACTGTTGACTCGCCTGCCCTTGAAGCGAAGAAGAGGGAGTGACATATACATGTGATGGGGATGCAGTAGCCTGGAGCGGCTGTTGGTAGGATGTAGGAGCCGGAGTCGACTCCTGAGAAGGGAGAGAAATAGATTTCCCCTTTAAAATAGCCTGAAAGACCAGAATTTGCTCAGGGCTGAGCTGTGTACTGGCGAGGACACCCAACAGGGAGAAGATGTCATGTGGTGGAGAAATTTCCCGTGGAACAGTGGGGACCTCCTGTGAGGTCTCACGGGAAGGGCCTGAGTCCATTGCATGGACGCGTGCGTCAACTTACTGACCACGACCCGATTGATTCTCTTCAAAAGAGTTGAGCCATTTTTATTTTTCCAGAACATAAGCGCATACACCAATAATCAGAGATTACCAAACAAGTGGATGATCTTACATCGCTTTTTTTGTTTTTGTTTTACCTCTTTTTTATCTTTTTAACAAATATAAATATTCACACAAAATTTGCAAATATCCTAGTTGCACCTTTGTTTTACCACCGTGTCAACTAGGGACACTCGTCTCACCACGGATAGGTAACTAACTTCGGGGTACTTCAGTGGTACAACCTGCCCAGTGAACGAAGAGGGAATCCTTCGATGTCGGGGACTTACGGAGGTCCCGATGGAGGAGATCCTAGTCCGTCGAGAGGAATTCCCGACGGAGAGTCCTTCCTTCACCGAGAAAGGTTAATCCTTAGAAAAATAAAATAAAGGGGTAGATGCGGGACATGCAATACTGAATAAAAGATATGTAACACAGAAATATAATAGGGATAAACACACAAATATAACAGGGATAACAGTGATATAACAAGGATATAACAACAATGAACAGATAAAGTAAGATATAGCCGTTCTTCTTATCGAGACACGTAGACCACTTGGAAAAATAGAAAAGACTATAGGAGTGCACGTGGTGCACGAGGGGGATGACGTGGCGCACGCGGGCGCAATAAGGAAGGGCACACGTGGGTGCCGAATGGCGAGGGGGCACACGTGGGTGCCAAATGAAGGAGGCACACGCAGGTGCCGAGTAGAGGAGAGCACACGTGGGTGCTAAATGGAGGGGCACACGTGGGTGCCGAGTAGAGGAGAGCACACGTGGGTGCTAAATGGAGAGGCACATGTGGGTGCCGAATGGAGGAGAGCACACATGGGTGCGAAATGGAGAGGCACATGTGGGTGCCGAATGGAGGGGAGTGCACGTGGTGCACGAGACAACGTTAACTTCTCAAATAACCACAAAGGACCGGGGGAGTGCACGAGGTGCACGAGGGGAGTGAGCGCACGTGGGCACAATAGGGAAGGGCACACGTGGATGCCGAGAGGAGGGACACGCGTGGGTGTCAAAAGGAGGGGCACACGTGGGTGTCGAAAGTTTGTGGGTAACCAAAAAAGCAAAAAGTAGGTCCCACCGTGATTGCCAGAGATGTGAACGCGTCACGTGGTGGACTGAGAGAGAGAGATGGGATTTCTCCCTCTCTGAGTGAAAGAGTAAAAAATGATGAAAATGAAAACGCGTGCGTAAAAAGGATGATGTAGAAAAGACAGTAGAGAGTATAACCTGAAAGGTCACTCTGTACGAGGACGTGGAGCCTAGACTTAGCGGACCTTCGGTACAGGGCGGAGAACGGGATCCGAAGACCCTCTCACACAAACTGAACCCCTTCCCGGTAGGCGTGACCTACCATTCCGAGGACAGCTTTCTATATACCGAGTGTGAACCTAGGACTCTACGTAGTAGAAGTTGGCGGACACAAAGACACACATAGACTCGGAATTTGAAACGGCATATCACTCCTCACACAATAATAATGACATGAATATAAACAGTAAGCAGACCACCGCAGGATATTGATCCTTGCGGGGTTTTAACAACAATAATAATAGGTACAGAAAGAAAAATGCTGAAAGTAAATGACCACGGTGAAATGACTCACCGCAGCCGATTATAGTACAAACAGACCCGGGATTTAACTATCCGCGGGTATTATAGACAGAAATTAAAATTTACTACAAACACGCGTTTGGTGATGTGATCGCCAGGGACCGTGGGCCCCAAACTGATTGATTGATCGCTTGGCCTTTATCACGGGATTTGCGTGAGTTCCTTCTTCCTCTTCGTTCGACTGGCCAAAGAAGAGGGCTTTTGAGTGGTTACCCTGCAAAATGAACAAACATAAAATAAAATTAAGTCAGAAAACTGATATAATATAGTGACAATTCATAATAACGGAATAATAACATAAATAACAGATAAAAATGTCAAAAATAACAAAGGGGTGAAGTTAGCTTGTTTAGAAGCGAGGGGCTCTCAAGCAACGCGGGCGGTGGGACGAACGGCTTTCCCCGTGTACGGGAACACGTGAAAAGACTGATTGGGCCGAAGGTCGCTTTTATTCCTGCACAAATTCAAAGACGATTAAGTATGTGTGCGGATACAAATATATAGATATATATAGAGATATATACATGTATGGTATATATAATTATATATATTAATATATATGCATAGAGATATATCTATATATACAATAAAAAATAGCTAAAATAAAATATTTGAAAGAGAGAGAAGGGAAGAGATAGAACTCTTTTTGTTGAGGTTTTTCTTTAATACCTTAGTTGTGTGCATATATACAGTATATATATATATATATAAACACGAGATAAAGCATGTCAAGGGGAGTCTATATAGATATATATTTAGTATATATGTAAGCTCTGTATATCAACGCTATATATATATATATATATATATATATGGTACTAAATACTATATTATACATATATAGTATACATATAGATCCAGTACATACATATATATATTATTCATATATAGCATACATATAGTATTACGTACTATATACATATTATATATATACAGTATACAAATATTACATATAAATACTATATATATGTAAATATTATATATACATATATATATAATATGTACATAAGAGGGAGGGGGAGAGAGAGAGAGAGAGAGAGAGAGAGCATGATAAGGGGAGACGAGTAGAGAGAAGGTAAGAGAGAGATGAAGCAGGGAGTGAGAGGTTTTAAAAAGATAAAATAAAAAAAAAGAAATGAGACGAAAGAGAGATCGAGAGGGAAAGAGAGAGAGGAACTGAGAGAGGGAGAGAGAAGAAACAGAAAGAAAGAGGAGGTGGAGAGAGATCGTGAGATGAGAGGGAAAGAGAGAGAATAGGGAGGAAATAAAAAAATAACAAAACGAAAGAGAGAGAGAGAGAAAGACAGCGAGAGGAGGAAGGAGGAGAGAGAAAGAGAGAGGGAAGAGACGGGAGGGAGAGAGTGAATAAAGAAATAAAAGAGAGAGTGAGGGAAAGAGAGTTCGGTGATGGGGGAGAAGACAGAGACGGTGGAGAGAGAAGAAAGATAAGGAGAGAGATTAAAAAAATATTAAAATAAGAG
This sequence comes from Amorphophallus konjac, assembly GCA_022559845.1. Classification (NCBI taxonomy): domain Eukaryota; kingdom Viridiplantae; phylum Streptophyta; class Magnoliopsida; order Alismatales; family Araceae; genus Amorphophallus; species Amorphophallus konjac. Next base: position 128,797,576 of record CM040121.1, read on the forward strand.
AGAGAGAGAGAGAGATCGTGTGAGATGAGAGAGCAGAGAAAGAGAGAGAACCGCGAGACGAAGAGAGAGGGGAGGGAAAGAAAGAGAGATGAAGGGAGAGAGGGGGCGAGAAAGAGAGAGAAACGGAGGGGGGAGAGAGAGGATGGGGGAGAGAGAGAGAGAGTTAGCGGTGGGAGAAAGAGAGAGAAGGAGAGAGAGGCCGCGGGAGGCCGGGAGAAGTTGCAGAGGAGGTGGAGGAAGAGAGAACGGAGGAGGAGAACGCGGCGGAGTCGCCGTGGTGGGGGAGGAAGACGAGAGGCGGAGGGAGAGCGACTGGAGGACGACGCCGGCGGTCGCGGCAGGGGGCTTCACGGCGTGCTCGCGGACGGTGCAGGTGCACCGGCGGGAAGGCGATGGCAGGTGGACGTGCATGCGGCGTGGGGCTCGGGTGCGCCGGTGGCGACGGTGGGGGAGGTGGACGTCGGTGACGCAGGGAGTTGCCGGTGATGCTGTCGACCGGTGGAGGGTGGCCGGTGGCGGTGGCGTGCAAGGTGAGTTGGAGGAGCGTGGTGCAGACACGCCCGACGGTCGTGCAAGTGGTCGACGGTGCTCGTCGGCGTCGACGGGGGCTCGGACGATGCATGCAAGGTACCCCGGAGGTGGACGGCGATGAGGACAGCTGTGGAGTCGAGAGGGGGGGGGTCACAAGAGTCGACGGCGTCCACGGCGGTGGCTTGGTCACGGGCGTGGGCGACGCGGCGGACGGTGCGGGCGGTGGCGTGAGCGGATGGCAGCCGGTGGTGGTGCTGACAACGGCTACAAAGGCCGGCGGAGTGGCGATGGGGTGGTCGTCCGGTGGCGGTGGAGGTGGTTGCTGACGGACGCCCGGTGCAGGAGTTGGCGATGGCGGGGAGTGCACCGGCAGACGGTGATCGCGGCGGCTTGCATGCAAGGGGGTGCAGTGGGCGACGCGGTGTCTACGGCATCGTGGATAGGTGGCGGGAGGTGGTCACGGGTGTTCGTCCAGCTGTGAGCAGGGGAGAGCGGCGTTGATTGGCTGTGTGCGTGAGAGGAGGGGCGACGAACGGCGGAGATGGGGGTTGGCTCGCAGTGGACGGTGCGACGTGAGTGGTGGTGGTCACAGCAGCGCAGGTGGCCAAGGGTGTCCGGTTCTGAGAGGGAGAGGCCGAGGGAGTGAGATGGAGAGAGGGTTTCGATGGGGAGGAAAGGGAGAGGGAGGTGGTGACTGTGAAGAGAGATGGGGGTGTTGCCGCGTGAGTGGATGAGTGTGTGTAGATGAGATGAGGGTGAACGAGAGAAGTGTCGGATAGGCTTAGATGGGATTTGGAGAAATTTATTAAGAGAGGAATGAATGATTAGAGTGGTGGGGAAGAGGAGGTTCTCTCTGCCGGGCGGCTGTGTGTAAGAGACAAAAGTGTGAGAAAGTGAGATAGAGATGTATGAGGAAGAGAGATAAGGTGGTGGTGTGCATAAGATGAAGACGTATGAGTGGAGATTAACAATAACCAAGATGCGATTAATGAAAAGAAAGTGAAGATTAGTATAAAGATAAGTAGATATATCATTATATTTTTTGTGTTTTTATATTGATTTCCTTTTACATTTTTATATATACACATATATATAAGCTTTCATTTTTTTACACAAAAATAAAAGTGTTTATTGAGATTTATTTTGTTTTATTATTTTTATCCTTTTCTCAATTTTTTGGATTTTTATTTTTATAAGTTTTATTATTATTTATTTTTTTGTATATTTGTATGCTTTTCTCAATGTATAAACACATATATATAAACTTTCCTTTTTGTTGTATTTTCCTTATTTTTTTTATTTTTTTATCTCTCTTTTTTTTTATGTAAAACCCTGAAAAATGACTAATCACCCACATAAAGCCAAATACGTAAGCCACTTTGGGACATCACGGTGTAATATGAGATTTACCCGCGAAAAATGCGAAAATAGTGTGTCTACAGAGGGCTCCCGCTGTTGGGAGTATAAATCCCTCCCATTCCGGCAGAGAAAAGGAGGAGGGAGACAGAGAGAACGGAGAAGGAGAACACACACAGAGACAGAAACAGAGGCAGAGAGGAGATACGAGGAGAAGAGACGAACAGGAGCCACCGACGAGAAGAAAGAGAAGTGAGTAAGAGAGGGAGAGCTGAATGTAGCAGGGGAAGGTGCGGGGGAAAGAGCAGTGGACGGTTGTCCCTGCTTCAATCCCCAACACCTTCCTGTGGATGTGCATAAATCCCCACACAAAAGAAGTAATATATATATGTGTGTGAAAGTGTATTATCACTCACGTGGAGCAAGAATCATGATAAAAAAATAAAGATTAAATGAGGGGAAAGACTTGCACGCGGTGCAAAATGGAGGTGTGATCGCCAGAGGGGTTACCTCAATAACAATAAAAAGGGATCGCAAATACCTCGTGAAGATGAGAACGCGGGATGATGTGAAGTTCCTTCCTCCTTCTTCAATCGGCCGGCCGATGAGAAGGGTTTTTCTTTTTGATTACCTTGCAAGAAAGATAACAAAAAAATAAAGCAAAGAAGGATCAGCCAGAGTGCAGTAGTATCAGCCCAAATAAAACGTATAATGATGAAAAGAGCAACACATGCGCACCTTCTTTTTTTAAAAACCCCTAGAGAGAACTAAGGGAAGGGAGATATATGAGAAGTATGCAAGTGCAGACAAAATCGATGTCAACGATATGATGATGATGATGAACAGAATGGAGATGTGATAAAACAATGCACACAAAAAAAACGAATCAACCCCAAAGAGCACCTTGTTGTCCCTTGATGACAGTAGAGGGGCAACCAAGAGATCAACGGCTGTTGACAGGAGGAAGACGAGGAAGCAGAAAGCAATAGGAAGAAGAACTCTGCAAACTCGTAAGACTAAGCTCCGTAATCTGGGTGTAGGCAGGTAGGTCGGTAGGTAGGTAACCTCTCAAAGGATCGACCAAGAGTCCCTTAAATAAGCCTAGATAGGATGATAAACATGGGCAGGAGATAACCATGGCAATGGTTATCAGGAGCAAGAGCCCAATCAAGTAATAACACCAAACGAGGCAGGACTCTGCGAAGGAAAGACAGAACAAGGCAGGGCTCTGAAGGTGAAACACGCCCTTCAACAGGGCGTCAATTAGAGATTTGACGACCTACCCTACGGCGTTTCATAAAACACGACCCAAGCCAGGGCGTTTATTCCTGGATTTAATTTTGTTTATTGCTTTATTTGAAAATTATGAGAACACGCCCAAGATAGAGGCGTTAAATTAAAACACGCCCTAAGGAAGGACGTTAACCAATATTTAAATTGATTTTGTATTTACTTAAAAACCGGATAATACCAGGAATTGACGCCCTGAAATTTGGTCGTCCTTTCTTGAGAAAACGCCCTGGATAAGGTCGCTATTTAAATAACGCCCCTCTTCAGGTCGTGAATCACAAAAAGCAATAAATCAAAACCACACACAAGAAAATAGAAAAACTTCATATTATGAATATATTGAAGTTCACTTGGGGCGTCATCATAGTGACATGAGATTTGATCAACATAGCGTCATTTTTGGCGTGTCTACACTTCCCTCCCGTTGTTTCCTTGTTTTCTTCTTCCTTTTCTTTTGTTCCTTGGTTTTCTTTCTTGCCCGTAGCCTTGACGCGGGCGTGCTTTGTAATGTACATGGATGGCTACGACCCTTTGTTTCCCATGAATGAAGATCATTCCCCCCTCCCTCAGTGCGTTTTCTCTTTGTCTCGTTGTTTTAGACCACAGCATGTTTGGCCGTCATTCCCATCGCTTTCCGGTGTTCGCGTTCAGCACTCATGCCGACGATTTCCACCGGGTGTGGTGCCATCTTGAGCGGTTCGAGGTCACGACCCTCCTCCTCGAAGCCCAGTACCTTCATCAGTGTCTGCCCCCTTAGCCTTTCTCCCTCTTGCTGGGAGCCTCTATGGGTTTGATCGATTTAACGCCCCGCCCCAATAGTCGGCAGGCCAATCCCTTTTGGAGCTCTGATTCGGTGCGCCTGCATCTTTCTCCAGCGGCACACCCTTCTGGTCCTTGGCTGGCACACCCAAAGCAGCCCCCAGCGGCACACCCTTCCGCCCCTTGGCCGGCACAGACATAGCAGCCCCTCAGCAGTACACCTCCCCTTTAGTGCCTCAGCGGCACGCCTGGCCCTGCCCTAGCCCGGTACGCCCTGACTGACCCCAGTCCACCCTATCTGGCCCGAGTGGTCTTCGGCTCGTCGTTTTCCTGTGTTTTCTGAAATTTTACTAAGGTGTCGCCGCCCTCGGGCGCCCACCTCCAGTAGTTGGGTTCCGCCACTCCATGTGGGCGCGTTCCCTTTATCTCCCTTACGCCCGGGTCAAGGGGAGATGCTGCCGAATTTTTGTCAGAAAATAATAAGACATTAAAAGGCAAAAGGAAGCAACAAACGAATGGAATGATCAATGATAAAACTTTCCGACTAAGCAACCTACTGCCGGTGGCATGATGAGGACTGAACCGATTAACAACATGGCTGACCGAACGTCCGACCCGCGAGAAGAGGCTGAACAGAATAAAGGAAAGGAGAAATTTATATAAGACTACATGAAAATCAAGAAAGGAAGAAAAGAAAAGCCTTAAAATAAACAGAGGGAGAGCGGATCCTCTTTGACACTCCCCACCGTAAATCATCACCCCCAGCGGTACACTTCGCCCCAGTCTCAGCGGCACACCCACTAGCCCCCAGCGGTACACCCTTCTCCATCCCCAGCGGCACGCCTTCTCAACCCCCCCAGGGGCACACCTCACCACCTCCAGCGGTACACCTTTCTCCACCTTCTGCGGCACGCCTGTTCCAGCCTTCACCGGCACACTCCCACCACCATACTCCTCCACCGGTACACCTCCTTTGGACCTCCACCGGTACGCCTTCACACCCCTCTTCAGCGGTACACACACACTCATCCCTCTCACACCGCCTCACTCTTTCCCCTTCCCCGGCACACCTCCGCCCTCCTTCGCCGGTACACTCCCAAGCCATCACCCCTCTCAGCGGTACACCCCCTCAGCCTTTCAACGATGCATCCTCTTGGCCCCTCGCCGGCACACCCCTCCTCTCCGTCTACAGACTCGGCAGGTTGATGCATGAACACAAGAAATGTATAGACTTTGCCTGAAGGGTTGTATCAATGTAGACAGTGAAGTATGCACAACGTATAGACTTTGGACTCTGTATAGACTTTGAGCTGGAGGATGTGTAGACTTCACAATGTACAGACTTTGAACCGTAATGTATAGACTTCAAGCTGGCCGACGTACAGACCTTGGGTTGGCTAATGTATAGACTTTGAACTGCAGCCAAGGGGCGGTGTATATGCTTTGAGCTGAACAATGTATAGACTCTGGGCTGGCCAATGTATAGACTTTGAACTGCAGCCAAGAGCCAATGTATAGACTTTGGGCTGTCCATTGTACAGACTTTGGGCGGGTCAATGTACAGACTTTGAGCTGCAATGTATAGACCTCGAGCTGCAGCCAGTGAACAATGTATAGACTTTGAGTTAGCCAACGTATAGACATTGGGCTGGCCATTGTACAGACTTTGAACTGCAGCCAAGGGCCAATGTATAGACTTTGGGCTGTCCAATGTATAGACTTTGAGCTGCAATGTATAGACTTTGAGCTGCAGCCAATGAACAATGTATAGACTTTGAGTTGGCCAACGTACAGACTTTGGGCTGGCCAACGTACAGACTTTGAACTGCAGCCAAGGGTCAATGTATAGACTTCGAGCTGAACAATGTATGGACTTTGAGCTGGCCAATGTGCAGACTTTGGGCTGGCCAACGTATAGACTTTGAGCTGCAATGTATAGACTTTGAGCTGCAGCCAATGAACAATGTATAGACTTTGAGTTAGCCAACGTACAAACTTTGGGCTGGCCAACGTACAGACTTTGAACTGCAGCCAAGGGTCAATGTATAGACTTCGAGCTGAACAATGTATGGACTTTGAGCTGGCCAATGTGCAAACTTTGGGCTGGCCAACGTATAGACTTTGAGCAGGATGTATAGACTTTGTGTGCAGCAAACAGCCGATGTATAGACTTCGTGTCGCAGTAACCCGTCAATGTATATACTCTAAGTCTTCCCCAGCACACCCTCTTCTACCTTCGCCGGCACACTCTCCTCGGTGCCTTCCCCGGCGCATCCTCTTCTCCCTTCACCGGTACACTCTCCAACCATCGCCCCAGCGGTACACCTCCTTCAGCCCTTCAGCGGCACCCTCCTTAAGCCCTTCAATGGCACACATCTCCAGCCCTTCGCCGGCACACTTTCTGCCCACCTTTCTTCAGCGGTACACCCCCCTTTTAGCCCTTTTAATCCGCCAAGGACTGACTCTCCCCCCAAAACAAAAAAAATACATGTACATACTGGTATGTAGAGGTAGCACTGACAAGCTAATAAAAAAAATCATGGTGAATAAATAAATCTGAACAGATTCATAAAAGAAAAAAGATGATGAATGAAATAGGTGACAATAATAATAATGATAATAAAAAGGGTAATAATGACAAGGAGCAAGATGAGGGAAATCACCCGGAACAGATACGGAAAGAGGAATAAGCAATGGAGTAGTAAGAACAACAATGATAAAACAATATAAGGTATTAATAATTCCACATTACAGCCCCCTCTCTCCGTGACTCGACGCAGAAGGAACAATAATGCATCCCTCTCAGGCCGGGCCCGAGTCTTGGGAATCATCCTGACATGGCCAGGCCCCGACCCAGTCTTGGGCTGACATTCCAATCAGACCGGATTCATTTCTCGCCCCTGAGCCCTTCCGGGCCGTTATTAAAATTGCCGTGCATTCGGCAGACATTTGAACGGATTTGTCCCGATTTTCCGTCTCATTTTTATCACGGACCCGTGTCCGAATATGAAAAGGTCCACGAGTGACCGACATGGCCAGCGGCTCGAATCCTAATGCGGACTTTGGTGTGATTTATTCCTGTCTCTTTTTCGCGCAGTTAGTATTATCTCTTTCGGCCGCAGGGCCCCTAATTTCGGCATTTAATCAAGGGTGTTCCCTCGTATGGGGGATGTAAATGACGTCGTGACCTTTATGGCATGACGGGATCTGGTCCCGACACGAACCACACAATCGTCTGACGAAGTCAGATCGAGCGCACCATGGGCTCTTCGGAGCCCAAAAAGATTGTCACTTCGGTGACTGGCACGCCCACGCACTTAATAGACGAATCAACCATTCCCGAACGGACGAGCATAATAAACGAACGAAAAGTGCATCCACAAGTCTGGCATGCCCGGTGGGACCAATCCACCCTTCATCTCTTTGCCGAAATTAGGGGCCCTGCGGCCCCCTTCTGGTGATACTAATTGCGTTACTTTCTCAAATAAAAGAAAATCGCATCATCGTGCCAACAATAGCTGTCACTTGCGGCCCTCAGGTCGTTGAGAACCACGTTCGAGGCGGCTACTTGGTGGTCCCCCTCAACTTCGGGAGCTTCCCTCCCACCGTGGGCTTCCCCAACTTCTTGGGGGTGGCCTTCGTCAACATCCTTGACGTGAAGACACCGAGTGAGCCCCAGACCAATGCTCCTACTTCGGGGGCCACTGAAGTTGTTATCGGCCAAGCTGTGGCCAAGAACAATGACGGCGTCCCGACAACGACGCTAAGCTGCAATGTGAACCACGTGCATCAGACTGCTGGCCCATCCCACCAAGGGTCGGCGTCTCACCGGAGAAGGCTCCGGAGGAACAATATCGGCGCCGTCTCGGGGCGCCGCATGTCTAACTCTGGGAAATTTATGGCCGTCGGGACCCTCCGAGTCCACCTGGACGGGCAGAGGTCCCAGGTGACACCGGACCGCGTCGTCTCGACTGTCCCAGTCCGCAACTCTTTTCAAGGACTGGAGAAGCTGAAAGAGAAGGTGACACTCGCAACCCCGTCCGCAGCACCGAAGAATGCGCCGGCTCGTAGGTCGGCCAACTAAAACAAGTTTGGGTCCCCAAGGAGGCCCAGCCCACTGCACCCGCCCAGGCGGGACCTAGCACTTTCCACCCGAGGAGGGCCAAAAGAAATGAAAGGGTCGGACTGACGACCCCAACCCGCCAACCATCACCCATCATGCCGGTGCTGTCTGAGAATGCCTACCGCCGTCGCCGTGGGCGCCGACACAATGCTGCCCGCCCGACACCCAGGGCCTACTCTCCTCCTGCCGCTGTCATCGACATGCAACCACAGGCTGTTCTCCCCGACCAAGAGTGGGAAGGGATCGAGCAGGCCATGAGAAACTACCTCTGGGGCCCAGGTAGCACTCCCTTGGGTAGCTAGAGACTGCTGGGGGCAGTAGCCTCCGCTTTCCAGGAAGAAGGAGCCCGACCCGCACCCAGTGCAGAGTCGAGGAATCGCTCGGAGGAGCCGTGCCAGTCCCCTGTCCGGGAGGAAGCACCGCTCCGACGATCGGTCTTCGACAGGCTGGTGTTCCCAGGGAGATCATCCAGGAGGGCGACGAAGAGAAACAAGAACTGGAGAACCTTCACCTGTAATATGGCAGGAGTTCGCGGTCGGTATGGGGCCTTGCCTACCGATCCTGAGGAAATGGCCAGACTCGCCGCTAGGCCGGGGCCTCTCACCAGAAGGGAAGAGTGGCAGGCAACGTGACACCGACAGGCGCCGAAGGGATCTTCCCTGAAGATCCCCTTGCGGCCCTCACGGCCAACGTGGTCACCACCGGCGACAGGAGCGGCGGACCCTCCACATCATCCGAGGACGCCCCGGCCGAAGAGACAGGGGGCATGCCCAGCCTCCCCCACAGCTGACCCGGCAATGCTGCTCATGATGCAGCGGTTCCAGCAAGAAATTGAGTAACTTAAAAAGCAACTGAATGAGCGGAACACACCGCCCCCGATGTCCTGGCAGATCGAGGTTGATGCGGGACGGACACGGGAGGCGACTCTACGTGGGGTGGACCTCAGACTCTAGATATGGACGCGACCAGCAACACACACCAGGGAGACACTAAGCCCGACACTACGAGCTCCTAGTGGCGAAACGTCGCTAACAGAAGTGGAAGCTCACTCGTCATCCCAAGCGAGGGAAAACGCGGACCGTGCGCGGTTAAGGAACCGGTGGAGGTCAAGGGTAGTCCGACTCAACTTTCGGACTCGGATCGAGTCGCGGGACGGGTCACTCTCACTCTCACAGCGGTGACATGGACACACGGGCTAGTACCTACACGCTCGGCAGCGGCCTAAGACCGTATACTAGCTAAGCAATGTAACGCCAAGGAGTTAAGACCTTTACCTCCACGCACCCGGCGTGGCGAAGACACCCCGCCTGACTTACGGGCCCCCGGTTAACATAATTCATAGCGGTACAAAGAGATTCAACCCACTCCACGCAGGGAGGTAAAAGGTCACATGTGGGCCCCGGGGATCACGCAAATCAGGTTGACGGGCAGCATCTTGATGTCGTCTCGACGCGCCGAACTCCTCGTTCTCGTGCTTTCCGGACGGCGCAATCAATGGGCCGTGGGGCCCACACGCTGCCCTGTCCTCCGGGTCTGGCGGGGTGGGTCCCACTATAATGGGGATCCCTAGCAGCACACTTCCCTGGACGGCGGTCAGCCGGCGACACTCACCGGAGGCCGGGTTCCCCGGTTCCCAAGTGGAGAGAGTGCTGTCCACGAGCTGATGTTGCTGTTTCAGCAGCGCGCGCTCCGGCGAAAACGGCCGCTGCGATCAGCCCCGTCGCCGGAATGTGATGAAACCAGCGCCGTTGGAAAGAGGATTCGAAATCCTTCAATCTGGGGCCAATGGACTCTTCTGAACCTGCACGGACCTGGACTTTAACTATTTTTCAATTCTCTACTCCACAGCTCCCGAAATCTCAGATTATCATATCAGTTTCCTATAAATGGCCATTGACCGCCTACGTACAGTTGGATTCAGACTTCGAGCTCATCTTAAAAGTTGTAGGTAATCAAACCACAGAATTGGGACTATTTTTATAATTTGATTTGGAGGTGGTTGCGATTTGTTATGAGTTTTGGGGTGACTGGTGGTCGGATCTGGGAACAGGTGGACAGAACTGTAGATGGGTTTGAGAATGATTTTTATAAAATATGAAATGGGTGAATGAAAAATTGAGAAAAATTGTCGATGAAGGGGTGGATGGATGGAACCACCAGTAAAATTGGGCGAACTAAAAAAAATCAAAAAGTGGATCTAAGACATAAAACTCAGGGCGGAGATGAACCTGGACAGAACTCGGGCAGACCCAAAATGGAAGAGTGGACGAAAATCAAAAAATAGGAAACGTGATCTGAATGCTGGCCTGATTTTTGTGGGTGGAGATGAACATCCCAGGAACTACTCCTCCAAAGTTGGTAGCCAAATGAGCTCGGGTAAGACCTGTGAATTTCGAACAAGCTGCTGTGGTACAGCACAGGTAGAACTCCGTTGATGGCGATGGCGGTGCGGTGGCGGCTCGTGGCGGCGGCGGCGATCGTCGGAACCGATAAACGAGGCGTCACACCTCAGAATGGAAGCCTTCACAGCATCCAAGGGGGAGAGGGAGAGGAGAAGGGGGCGCACCAAGCTGGAGCTCCAAGATTTTCTTCCAATTCAAATGGCATTAATTCTTCCAAAATGGAAAATACAAGCTTAAATAGGTTACATCTCACATCCATCCAGAACCGTAGGATCTAGGGGTGGGAGATGAAGGGCTGGGATGGCATGTGACACACACAAAAAAAATAAATAAAAAATAAGGGGAGGGGGGCGGCCCTTGGACCAAGGAGGTGGAATGTTGAATTGGTAGGTGGGGTGGGTGGCCAACTTGGACTTTCCAAGTCACTTGTCCCCCACTTGGCCCACCTTTCTAGAAGCCTCCATTTGACATGTTGACTGACCCCACATGGGGCCCTAGGCTGAGGTGGCTCAATGGGATGGGGCCTGGGGGGCCCGTGGGGCCCACGGGGTCCAAATTGTACATAAGCCCCTCTTACAATCAAAATAGCAAACCGAATACAATGAAATAAACACAAATTACACACAAATAAAGTTTAACTAAATATGATAAATGGGGAGGCTCAAGGCGGAGTCTCCAGGCTGTCTCCGAGCCAGATGGACGCTGAGGTGGCTCGAGTCGTGCTCCGTGTGCGGTACCGATGGCTCGGCGTGTCGCGCCGCTCAACTGCTCGGGTGTCCGCACCAATTCTCCCCGGGTGGGAGAAACTCGACCCTGTCGAGTAAGGGTATGCATCGCTCCTGTATCGCTCCAGAAGGTCCGGATCGATCCGCTGCAACTCGCCATGTGTGATCCATGTGTCCTCAGTAGCGGGCCATCCTCTACATCGCACTAGGTAGCGCGGGTAAGATCCACTCCTGGTAACTGTCACTTGCTCGTCCAGTATACGATCTATATGCTCACGCTGCCGTGAAAAAGGGGCTGGAGGTGGAAGTGGACACTCAGGTGTGGGATCACTCTCAAGGGGAGGAGATGGCTCAAAAGGCTCACTAGGGATCACCGCTGGGTCCCTATATGCAACAAGATCCGATACATTGAAGGTAGAGCTTATACCATATTCCTCGGGCAGGTCCACAACATACGCATTGGATCCAACGCGTTTCAACACTCTAAAGGGACCGGCTCCGCGAGCTTGCAACTTCTTTAACGGTTCCAGAGGAAACCGTTCAGGTCTTACCCTGATCATGACGTATTCGCCCTCGTGGAACTCTCGGTTGTGTTGGTGGGCATCAGCTAACTCCTTGTACCGTGCATTGCTGGCCTCAATGTGACGACGGATGTCGTCATGCAAACTCCTAACATGCCTAGCAAACGACTCAGCCGACTCCGACACTCTAGCATGGATAGGCATGGGGACAAGGTCAACGGGTTTCCTAGGCCTACGACCTGTGACAATCTCAAATGGACTCATGCCGGTAGACCTATTCACCGAATCATTGTATGCAGACTCCGCCATGGGTAAAATGAGATCCCAATCCCCAATGCGGTCCCTGACTAGACACCTCAAAAGATCTCCCAGACTCCTATTGACTACCTCGGTCTGGTCATCTGTCTGGGGATGATATGCAGTAGAAAACTTGAGGTGAGTACCCATCATATGCCATAGTGTCTTCCAAAAATAGGAAGTGAATCTAACATCACGGTCAGACACTATAGTGCGAGGCAACCCGAACTTGCACACCACATGCGTAAGGAAAAGGTGGGCTACCCTAGAAGCATCCGACGTCTTTGAGCAAGGAATAAAGAGGGCCATCTTCGAGAAACGGTCAACCACCACATGACCGAATCATGCTTCTGGAGGTACGTGGTAATCCCAAAACAAAGTCCATGCTGACATCCTGCCACGGGGCATCAGGCACGGGGAGAGGCGTATAAAGGCCCGAGCTTTGCTTCTTCATCTTGGCCGTAGTACATGTACGGCACTGAGCCACGATGTTAGCAACATCACGCTTCAAGCTCGGCCAATAAAATCGATGCTCTACTACCTCGATAGTCTTGTTCCGACCAAAGTGGCCAGCTAGACCTCCCGCATGTAGTTCCCATACTAAGAAATCTCGAACCGAAGTTCGGAGAACACATAGCCTGCTACCTCGAAAGAGGTAACCCTCCTGAAGCACATACTCATCAAGGTCTCTCGAGGGTCCGACCTGGAGGGTGGTAAAAATCTGACCGAAGTTAGGACAATCAACATAGGCCTCCTTCATCTTCTCTAACCCTATGACCTCGGCACTCATAGTGGTAAGCAAACATGCTCTCCGACTCAAGGCATCAGCCACCTTGTTCTCCACTCCAGCCTTATGTTTCAGCACAAAGGTGAACAGCTGGAGATACTTGACCCAACGACTGTGACGTGAGTTAAGCTTCTTTTGGGAATGGAGATACCTCAATGCCTCGTGATCGGAGTATAGGACAAACTCCTGATGTAAAAGATAGTGCCTCCAATGCCTAAGAGCCTGAACAACTGCGTAGAATTCTTTATCATATGTGGAATATCACAGTTTCGCGTCATTCAGCTTCTCGCTGAAATATGCGATCGGGTGGGACTCCTGACTCAAGACTCCTCCTATCCCAACACCCGACGCATCACAAGAGACCTCAAACACCTTCGAGAAGTCTGGCAATCGAAGGATAGGCGTCTGGGTCATGCGCTCCTTGATGTCCTTGAAGGCGGCAGATGCGGCCTTCGTCCACACAAATGTGCCCTTTCTGATACAATCCGTGATCGGGGCGGTGACGGAGCTAAATCCGCGGATGAAGCAACGATAGAACGTCGCAAGACCATGAAAGCTGCGGACATCATGAACGGTACGGGGTTCCGGCCACTCAACAATGGCCCGGACCTTCTCCGGATCGGCGGAGACCCCCGTACTAGACACAATGAAACCCAAGAAGGTAAGCTGAGGTGTCATGAAGGCACACTTCTGTGGGTTCGCAAACAGCTGCGCTCTCCGAAGAAGTAGACAGACCTGCCGAAGGTGGTCTAAGTGGTCCCCTGTGGTGCCGCTATAGATAAGGATATCATCAAAATACACCACTACAAAGACTCCAATGAAAGGTCGAAGGACCTGAGTCATGAGCTGCATGAAAGTGCTAGGGGCATTGGTCAACCCAAAAGGCATGACCAACCACTCATATAGACCGTCCTTGGTCTTAAATGCGGTCTTCCACTCATCACCTGGCCTAATCCTCACCTGATGGTAGCCACTCTTAAGATCGATCTTCGAAAAGATAGTGGCACCTGCCATCATGTCCAGCATGTCATCAAGGCGGGGAATAGGGAACCTGTACTTCACGGTGATTTTGTTGAAGGCACGACTATCAATGCACATTCTCCACGTGCCATCCTTCTTTGGGGCGAGTAATGCGGGTACAGCACATGGACTCATGCTGTCCCGAACGGACCCTCTCTGCACTAACTCATCGACCTGCCGTTTAAGCTCGGCATGCTCCGTGGGACTCATGCGATAATGAGGAAGGTTGGGCAAAGAAGAGCCCAGAACAAGGTCGATGGCATGCTGAATATCCCGCATAGGTGGGAGTCCCTCGGGAAGCTCATCGGGGAATACATCAGCATACTCCTGCAGAATGGGAACAACCTCGGGTGGGAGCTCACCCTCGGAGTCCCGCTCCACCGCTCGGACCGTAATGGCAAACACCGGACAGCCCTGACTAAGCTCCTGCTCCATTTCCCGGGAGCTAATCATCATCAATCTCCTCGTCGAGGGCTCTCCTGGGCCAGAGGTAATGGTCATAGCCCGAGCTGGGGATGGGGTACTAGGCCCGGGAACGGAAGGCTTCGGAGTACTAGGGCCAGTAGGACCCCTGACTGATGGGCTCCTGGGCCGAACGGGTTGGAGGGTGACCCGCTGGCCAGCGTGGTCGAAGGTACAGGTGTTCGACCGGCCATGGAGCGTGGCATCCCGGTCAAATAACCACGGCCTACCAAGAATGATACTGCCCACTTCCATGGGGAGAACATCACACCAGATCTCGTCACGATAGGAGTGGAGCTGCAGCGGGACCAAGCACCGCAGCCTGACCGAAATGGAAGTGGTATCCACCCATGATACCTGATAGGGACAAGGATGGTCTACGGGTGTGAGACCAAGACGGGCGACAGCGTTCGTGGAGATTGCATTGATACAACTCCCGCTATCGATGACCACCTTGCAAATTTGCTTTCCCAGCCTACAGAATACATGAAGGATAGTAGTCCGACGCCAGTCATCACTGACCTGCGGCTGGGTGAGGATGACCTGACGACCCCCACGTGGGTATCGTTCGAATGCTGGGCATCCTGGGCCTCACCTCCCATCTCATAGTACTCGTCAGCTAGCTCTTCATCTGCCTCATAGCTGACTAACTCGAGGCCCGTATGGGTGGTATCCTCGGCCTGTGTGTCCCCAATGTGAAGAGATGGGCGGGTGGGACACTGGTTGGCGAAATGGCCAAACCCATTGCAGCGATAACACTGCTGCCGTGATCCACTAGGCTCCCCAATCATAGGTCCTTTACCTTTGTCCTCCTGACGGATAGGAGGTGTAGGCAACAAAGGACGTGCAGGTGGTGCGGGTGCCGGTGGACGGGCTATGGGTGGGGCCGTAAGATGCTGGGGACGAGGAAGGTCCCTCGGGGGTGGAGGACGGGGCCTAGGAGCAAAGGGCTCGGGGCGAGCGGGCTCCTGAGGTCGAGTCATGGGGGACCTCGGATACGTGCCAGATGAGCCACGGGGCTCGACACTACGAAGGGGAAAGGAGCCCAACCGATGGGGTGACTCGAACTCGGCCTCGAACTGCTCCAATTCGAGAGCGATCTGATATGCCTGCTCCAAAGTGGTTGCATTGCGGCGAAAGAGTTCATATTGATAATTGGGCCGCAAACCTCTTCGAAAGCGGGATATAGTCATGGTGCTCTCCTCCGTGACCCCACACCGTAAGTAATACTCATCGAACTCGGCGGTGTACTCGGTCACGGATCGGTTCCCTTGGGAGATACTTTGCCACTTGTCTATAAGACATTGGCGATATGAGGCGGGAAGGTATTTCTCCCTCAATTTGATTTTCATATCATCCCAAGTACCGATTTGGGGTTGACGTCGCTGATTGAGCAGGCTCTCCACATTGATCCAATAAGTTTGGGCCTGCCCTTGCAGCTTCATCTTCGCGTATCGGACTCTTCGGTGGTCCGTCATCTCAAACCACTCGAAGTACCGGTCCATGCCGGCCTCCCAATCTAAATACACCCTAGGGTCCAAGGACCCGCTAAAGGTGGGAGGGTCCGCATGCACACCCCTAAGCATGCGGTCGTCATCCTCGTCATCACGATTCCGTCGTTGATGACGACGACCGTTACCCCCCTGATCATTGTCAGAAGCATAATCATCCACTATAGGTGCCTGTTGCCTCCCGACATCCTCCACCTGAGCCCTTGGCACAGCGGGTTGCTGCACCGGCTCTTGTTGGCCGTTCGTCGGCGCGGGTTGCGCCGCTACCGGGCCCCTCTCTAGGACAGTGATCCTCCCAACTAAGCCCTGGATGGACTGATCCGAACTCTCAGCCCGATCCTCGAGGGCTTTCATCCTCCCTTCTAGACGTGTTCCTATGCCATCCATACGCGTACTAAGACCATCCATACGCGTGTCAAGACGTTCCATAATGGCTCGGAACATCTCAGCCGTCGAGGACTCATCGGAGCTACGGGCTCGGGAGTCCGCCATAGGTGGTGGTGGCGAGTATTGGGTACCTCGATGGGTGGGCATGCAAAGACACACGACCTAGAAGACACCGACTAATGCAAACACTCACTAGATGATGCACTTAGACCTAACCAATATCCGGTACGAGGCGGAGACAAGCGATCCGAAGATCACTCGTGCAAGTACACTACCCTCCCGATAGGCATAACCTAATGTTCGGGCAACGCCTTTTAATATACCGAGCTTGGAGAGGGGGATTTCTGTAGCCCACCCAAAGAGCAGCCCAACAAGACCCAACAGGGTCCAACGAGGCAAGCTCACCTGAGTGATAGCCCACCGGGCCCACTCAGGAAAGAAAAGCCCAATGAACAAACACTCGAGGAACCAACTCTCCCCGGCGGCCCCTAGGCTCGGAGGGCCCGAGTGATGGTCAGGTCATAAGGAAGGTCCGGCCCAAGCCATTCCCCCGCCCGGGAGAGACAGGCATTCACCGACCTATCCGACCCCCCTTTCGCCGAGCTATGCTCATCGCCCAGACAGGGCTGGCGTTTCAGAAGCTCGGCCAGGCCAGATATTATCCGTTCGTGCAGTCGTTAAGAGTCCCCAACGGACAGGGGAATCAAGAAGACGCCGGACTTCTAGGCGATAACGTTCCCACGATAAGGCCATGAAAGCCCACGTTGAGGACGTAACTCCCGCCGGAGACCCCTTGGCTTGCAGGACTCCTGAAGGCGGCACACTATTTAAACCAGGGATACCCTCCGGTGGAAAAGGGGCGATCAAGGTACTCATACAACAAAACTCCTGAGCAATCTACTTCACCCTCTGGTGGAGAGGAATCTCGCGCACTAGCTTTTCTCCTCCCCATTACTGCTTCTACCACAGCTCTACTGACTTAACCATCGGAGGGTCTTTCCCCAGGGAAACCCCCTGTGATGGGGACATCGCTTACTCCTTCACATACCTCCGAGGGTCCTGCTACTCGCCATTTTGCTCGCCATGATTTTTGGAGTCTAGCTATATAATTTCCACAATTTTCTTGAGTCATTATCATGTAATTTTGCCTTTTATTGAGTCTATTACCTAAGTTAGTTAGTCATTTACCTAAGTCCAAGTTTCATTAACTAGCTTAGTAGGTTATTGGGCCTGTTCATTGGGCCTGGCCCATGGGCGCCCCCTTCCCCAACCTTTGGTCTTCTGTCAGTTGTCCACAATGTGAGGACTTATTGTAAATTATGGGTTTCCTATATAAGGACCCCAATCCCCCACTTGAAGAGGGTAATTGATGAATGAATGAAAATTGAACCCACTTGAATCCCCTTGAGTCTTCTCTCTCTCTCTCTCTAGCTCTCTCTCTCTCTCTAATTCTCTCTCTCCCTCTCTCCTAGGGGCGAACCCCCTCTCTCTCCTCCCTCCCTCTCTCTCTAAAATTCAAAATTCCCCTCTCTCCTCACCCCTTGCCACCTCACTTGCCACCTAGGCAAGTCTCTTCACCTCCCAAGACCCCCATTACTTCACCATTAATCACTCCACCTCCCCAAGCACCCTTTCACCTTCCCAAGGCATCCCTCCCCCTTCCCCAAGCAACCTCCCACCTCCCAAGGGCCCTTTCCCCTCCCCAAGGAGCCCCTTCACCTCCCAAGGTCGTCCACCCCCTTCCCCTCCCTCCTAGGGTCGACCCCCTCAACCCCTCTCCACCCTCCCATTGCCTTGGCCGACCCCTCCACCCCCCCCTTTTGTCAACTTCAGTTCTGTCTGCAGGCTGACCTGCAGACCAGCCTCGAGTTGCAGCGACTACCACGACAACATCTTGAAGCTTCTGGGGGCGTGGCCTACCTTTCTGGAAAGGCCTCCCTATCCTCTTCGCAGGCGAGGTGGAATCACCCCATTCTGAGTTCGTGGCCGTCGGGAAGGCTGTTCTACCCCGACTGCGCAGAGCTCCATCAGCAGAGCCCCTGAACCCTGTTCAAAGCTACACCACGGCCGACGGTGAGAGATTCAAGTTGTGAGTTCTTCTACAAATATCTTCCTCCACCAGTCCTCTTACTGGATCAAGAAGCAGAAGTGCGTTCGCCATCCGGAGGTCAGAGTTTTGGTCTTTCTCCCTCGACTGGTCGGGTCTGCCTCCCACAGTGGGCAGTGACCTGCCTCCACTCATTGGCATCCCCCAGTCCACCCCGACATCAGACGGCTTCCCCGTCAGTTTAGCAGTGCAGAGGGATTGTCCACGGTTCCAGCAACTCTGGCGGCTCAAGATTTGGCATCCGGGAGCGGCCGGGACAACGTCTGCAATCCACTGTTCATTTCTGGTAGCCGCTGTGGCCAGAGTCTGCAACCTGGTTCGTTGCTGCACCACGACTAACCGTGGAGGAATCAGGCTGAACTCTCTTCTTCAAAATTCTTCCTCCATCTGTCCACGACCAGAAACAAGAAACAGAACGACATTCGGCATCCAGGATTCCAGAGTTACAAATTTTATCCCTCTGTCGCGCGGATCTGCCTCCTGCAGTCTGCAGCGACCAGTGCCTACTCTTCAGGCACACCGACCGTCCACGGCCTTGGATCGCAGCCCCATCGACTCCAGCTGAAAGCTACCTCGACCACGGAGATGACGACGCTGGTTTCGTGCCATTCGGAGTTCGGGAGAGCTCACAACAGCGTCTGCAACCTGCTGCTACAGAACAGGTCCGGCCAGAGACCACATCTGCCGACTCGGTTCAGTCACTGGTGTCGCCAGTCCCTGGCTCCAGAGGCCGCCCAAAAATTCAGACAACACTGGCTTCAAGTCAGGAATCATTGCGAGGTGGTTTCGCTCAATTCGGAGTCCGGACGAGCCCGGGACAGAGCCAACAATAGCACCCTATCCAGCAGTCCAGATTGCAGCTGAACCCACATTGATTTCCTTTTTAACCACTTCGGTCCGTCCTCCCATCCCCGCCTGGCCGGCTTACCGCCCCACCCTGTGTGGTGGTAGTGTTTGTCTGTAATTAACCAATTCCCACCCCCGAGATCACCCTCCTGCGCGAGGTGTAGTAATTGTACTCTTGAACAGGTTTTGAAGCTTCACCGCGCAGTGTGCGGGGAGCACACTTCCCCGCTCGCCCTCGTCTCCGACCGGGATCGGCGTCTTCACGCCGATCAGGTGAGCTCCTGGCCACTCTTCGCTGCTGGTTATTACCATTGCTAGCTTAGTATCGCTCTTAGTTGTCCGTCGGAGGTGAGACGAGCGCTCGATCTATAATTCAATCCAATCAAGTGTTCACCGCGGAGCGAGTTGAGAGAGAGCCATTGCATCCCACGCCCTCGGCGTGCCGGCCGCCCTTGAAATCGGGCATCCCTGGCCCATTGGGATCTATCCCTATCCGGCCGACCCTTGGAGCCCGAGGTCCAACCTCGGACCCTCACCACCATCGCTGGTCCTTCTACGGATCCGAGTGTGCTTCCGCGAGCAAAACCGCATGTGCGACGTTGCCGACTCATAGTGCTGCTTGCTATCCTAGGTCCAAGGGAGTCATATCACATCAAATTGGTATCATTGTCCTCCGCTGCATATCGTGTCACATCAAATTGGTATCAGAGCAAGTTCTAGACTTGTCTCTACTAAGTCTTGTCCTAGGGCAGTTGCATTCATCACCCGATCATCATGCATACCCCTCGTTGGCCAAATGGTCCGATTGACCCCCTCCACATGGACTACATTGTAGATGAGGACCTTCATTTTGATGGAGATCCTCATGCCTATCTTAGGTGGGAGAATACCATGGAAAGGGACTTTGAAAGTACTTGGGTATATGGATCCGAGAGAGTCCGCAGGGCCAAGGCACGACTTCGGGGTCTAGCTAAGAAAATGTGGGAACACAAAGAGAGATTCAGAAGGGTTTGGGGGCAAGAGCCCATTCACTCATGGGAAGAGATGAAGAGTGAGCTTAGGAAGATCTATGCTCCCCGACCGTCCCACTCCTACCTTAAGAGCCATTACCCGAGGAGCACTCCCACTCCTCCTTTCTCGCCCAGTCAACCAAGCCTCCACTAGGACCAAAACCCCACCACCCAAAAGACCCCAAGACTCATTAGAAGAACTAAGGATTGAGATTAAGAATATCTTCACCTCCCTTAGGGTCCAAACTCCACCACCCCAAATAATTCCAACTTGCACCACCCCATCGCCAAAAGGCCTTCCCACTCCCCTAGAGAGCAAGACCCCCACACCACAAAGGAATGAGATTGAAGTTGAGGAATATGAGGCCCCCCCCGATTGGGAAGAGGAGTATGAATCACAATATCATGGGTTAGGCAAAGAAGTTCCCATCCCAAGTGGAGGAAGCATTATGGCTCACTCCACCCTCACCATTCCAACCCGTATGGACCCCATGTCCACTCCACCAAGGCCCATGATGGCCACCACCACCCCACCCAAAACTCTCCCACCAACCCACACTCCACAAACTTCCTTGGACCCCAAAACCACCCCTCCATCTTCCCCTAAAAGAGACACACCCCCTGAAACCAATCAACCCAATCCTCCTCAACCCATCCATCTTCCACTACCAATCCCTACCCAACCCCAACCGAGGCCTCCACTTCTCCCCTTACCGATCCCAAACCAAGTTCCCCTTTACCTCCCACCCCGGGGGTACCACACACCTACCCTCACCACCCCACCCTCAAGGAACCATCTCACCTCCTCGATAGAGGAACCCATGATTCCCATACCCGACCCCATAGAGGTGAACACACCAACCCCCGCCATAGAGATCGCCCATGTCCAGGAAGAAGAAGGAACTTCACATGGTGGTCTTCACCTTACACCACCCTCCTTAATAGGGACCGAGCTTATCTTAGGAGAACCCCTTTCACGTTGGCTAAAGGAGAACCCATTTGGAGATCTCATGGTCCATGCTTACCCACCCATGAGCGAAACCTTCCTATAGTACCCTTATCCACCTATCACACCACAATCCAATCATCCTATCAGGTGGAAACATTAGGGGATTTTCTTGAGGGTCTAACTTGACAAATGAAGCTAACTGGTATGTTGACCACGGTAGCCGACCAACCAAGGAGTCTTAACCTCCTACATCTATGTGTCGGGTCCATCTCTTCCATTTACACTGTGGGTTGCTACACTAGCGACCTTCTTTTATCCCTCCCCATACCCGAAGAGCATGCTATCCGCGAATTGGAGTTACTTATTTCGGGTAGGATGCCAAACCCTCCAAACATGACCAAACAACCCTCCTCGAACTTCGGTTCAATTACTACATTTGAGGAGAAGGACTCACCATCATTTGGAGACCTTGAGGTGAAAGAATACCTCACCCTTGGTAACACATTCCATGACCCCTTTGATCCCACCCCGTGGAAGACAATGAATCCATGGGACCTGGCCGCCCTACCCACCACCCACTCCCTCCTACCCTCACCAACCATGCTTGAACCAACACACCTCGTCCTTGACCCAGTCCACACCAAGGGAACCATGACCATGGGCAGTATACACCTAGGTAACAAGGTAGTGCCCCACCCCATGATGCATACCTACTATGATCCCTTCGACCCTGACAAATGGGAGCTTAAAGGTCACCCCATACCCACACACATGGTCATCATCTCTAGGAGAAGAAAGCACCCATCTTGGTATGTCACATCATTCGACAAGGGTCACGAGTCCAGCCCTCTCATGCATGTCACGCACAGTTTAGGCTCAATGCATAACTGGCCTACATTTGGTTGTGCTGGTCCACCCACATTCTTCATAGCCCTTACACTTGATTGGAGCACACGTGGATGTCCGGGTCCCCCGGTAATTCTCACAGCCATACACAATAGATCCGCCTATGGTTTCCCAGGCCCCCCTGAGTCCACAAGATGCCTCATCACATCCATGAATGATAGGTCTATGTATGGTTGCCCCGGTCCCCCTTTGCATACCACATACTTCCCACCCCCACCGCACCATCACTCAAAGCATACTCATTCAAGCAAGCATCCAAATATGGGTAGTGACGATCATAATGAGCGGGCTATAACTCACGGGTGGCACTTTGAAATCCAAGGAGGAAACCTCGCGATGGTGGCATTGGAACGACTCTATCTTAGGGCCACCTCCAAATCAAGGGCACGAGGACTTGGACCTTTCATGTTCCGAGTGGCTTTGGCAAACCTGGCTTATGGATTAGATTTACTAATGGGCTATGGGATATACCCCAATTATCATGCGGCTGATCCGGCACCCTACATGGGCACCGCGGTGAATCCCAGTGAGTACTTTGAGCCTATAACTTCCTTTAAGAGGGACACCCCGGAGTGCTTCCACAAAACAGCCTTGAGAGCCCGACGTGTACACAGAGGGGCAATACTATGCAAGCAGGGTTCCATCGCCAGCATGAGGGTGTGTCCGGGCCACCTTGAGAGGATGAAGAGCCGTCCCCTGGTCGCAGGTGCAGGTTGGTTTTGGAGATTGCAGGACGCCCTGAGCTGCTCCCCCGGTGGGCCCTTACTCGACGGAGTCGAGTTCTCCGCACCCCGGGAGTATGATGGGGACATCGCTTACTCCTTCACATACCTCCGAGGGTCCTGCTACTCGCCATTTTGCTCGCCATGATTTTTGGAGTCTAGCTATATAATTTCCACAATTTTCTTGAGTCATTATCATGTAATTTTGCCTTTTATTGAGTCTATTACCTAAGTTAGTTAGTCATTTACCTAAGTCCAAGTTTCATTAACTAGCTTAGTAGGCTATTGGGCCTGGCCCATGGGCGCCCCCTTCCCCAACCTTTGGTCTTCTGTCAGTTGTCCACAATGTGAGGACTTATTATAAATTGTGGGTTTCCTATATAAGGACCCCAATCCCCCACTTGAAGAGGGTAATTGATGAATGAATGAAAATTGAACCCACTTGAATCCCCTTGAGTCTTCTCTCTCTCTCTAGCTCTCTCTCTCTCTCTAATTCTCTCTCTCCCTCTCTCCTAGGGGCGAACCCCCTCTCTCTCCTCCCTCCCTCTCTCTCTAAAATTCGAAATTCCCCTCTCTCCTCACCCCTTGCCACCTCACTTGCCACCTAGGCAAGTCTCTTCACCTCCCAAGACCCCCATTACTTCACCATTAATCACTCCACCTCCCCAAGCACCCTTTCACCTTCCCAAGGCATCCCTCCCCCTTCCCCAAGCAACCTCCCACCTCCCAAGGGCCCTTTCCCCTCCCCAAGGAGCCCCTTCACCTCCCAAGGTCGTCCACCCCCTTCCCCTCCCTCCTAGGGTCGACCCCCTCAACCCCTCTCCACCCTCCCATTGCCTTGGCCGACCCCTCCACCCCCCCCTTTTGTCAACTTCAGTTCTGTCTGCAGGCTGACCTGCAGACCAGCCTTGAGTTGCAGCGACTACCACGACAACATCTTGAAGCTTCTGGGGGCGTGGCCTACCTTTCTGGAAAGGCCTCCCTATCCTCTTCGCAGGCGAGGTGGAATCACCCCATTCTGAGTTCGTGGCCGTCCGGGAAGGCTGTTCTACCCCGACTGCGCAGAGCTCCATCAGCAGAGCCCCTGAACCCTGTTCAAAGCTACACCACGGCCGACGGTGAGAGATTCAAGTTGTGAGTTCTTCTACAAATATCTTCCTCCACCAGTCCTCTTACTGGATCAAGAAGCGGAAGTGCGTTCGCCATCCGGAGGTCAGAGTTTTGGTCTTTCTCCCTCGACTGGTCGGATCTGCCTCCCACAGTGGGCAGTGACCTGCCTCCACTCATTGGCATCCCCCTGTCCACCCCGACATCAGACGGCTTCCCCGTCAGTTTAGCAGCGCAGAGGGATTGTCCACAGTTCCAGAAACTCTGGCAGCTCGAGATTTGGTATCCGGGAGCGGCCGGGACAACATCTGCAATCCACTGTTCATTTCTGGTAGCCACTGTGGCCAGAGTCTGCAACCCGGTTCGTTGCTGTACCACGACTAACCGTGGAGGAATCAGGCTGAACTCTCTTCTTCAAAATTCTTCCTCCATCTGTCCACGACCAGAAGCAAGAAACGGAATGACATTTGGCATCGAGGATCCAGAGTTACAAATTTTATCCCTCTGTCGCGCGGATCTGCCTCCTGCAGTCTGCAGCGACCAGTGCCTACTCTTCAGGGCACACCGACCGTCCACGGCCTTAGATCGCAGCCCCATCGACTCCAGCTGAAAGCTACCTCGACCACGGAGATGACCACGCTGGTTTCGTGCCATTCGGAGTTCGGGAGAGCTCACAACAGCGTCTGCAACCTGCTGCTACAGAACAGGTCCGGCCAGAGACCACATCTGCCGACTCGGTTCAGTCGCTGGTGTCGCCAGTCCCTGGCTCCAGAGGCCGCCCAAAAATTCAGACAACACTGGCTTCAAGTCAGGAATCATTGCGAGGTGGTTTCGCTCAATTCGGAGTCCGGACGAGCCCGGGACAGAGCCAACAACAGCACCCTATCCAGCAGTCCAGATTGCAGCTGAACCCACATTGATTTCCTTTTTAACCACTTCGGTCCGTCCTCCCATCCCCGCCTGGCCGGCTTACCGCCCCACCCTGCGTGGTGGTAGTGTTTGTCTGTAATTAACCAATTCCCACCCCCGAGATCACCCTCCTGCGCGAGGTGTAGTAATTGTACTCTTGAACAGGTTTTGAAGCTTCACCGGCGCAGTGTGCGGGGAGCACACTTCCCCGCTCGCCCTCGTCTCCGACCGGGATCGGCGTCTTCACGCCGATCAGGTGAGCTCCTGGCCACTCTTCGCTGCTGGTTATTACCATTGCTAGCTTAGTATCGCTCTTAGTTGTCCGTCGGAGGTGAGACGAGCGCTCGATCTATAATTCAATCCAATCAAGTGTTCACCGCGGAGCGAGTTGAGAGAGAGCCATTGCATCCCACGCCCTCGGCGTGCCGGCCGCCCTTGAAATTGGGCATCCCTGGCCCATTGGGATCTATCCCTATCCGGCCGACCCTTGGAGCCCCGAGGTCCAACCTCGGACCCTCACCACCATCGCCGGTCCTTCTACGGATCCGAGTGTGCTTCCGCGAGCGAAACCGCATGTGCGACGTTGCTGCCTCATAGTGCTGCTTGCTATCCTAGGTCCAAGGGAGTCATATCACATCAAATTGGTATCATTGTCCTCCGCTGCATGTTGTGTCACATCACCCTGGGCCCTCTGATACGTTTCCCTGTCTTGCAGTTCTTCTTCTGGTGATCCACAGCCCGCTCAGGACACAGCGCGAGATTTCGCCTCTTCATCTGGCGCCGTCTGTGGGAAACGCACGAAGAGCCAAGATGGTGAGAAGAAGCCCAGGGAGGAGATCCGCCGTCGAGAAGGGTAAGGCCGTGGTGGAGGCAGGAGATGGCCCCTCCAGGGTCTCACAGAACCCTCCCTCCAACGCCAGCGTCCCCACCAATGGGTCGCCGCCCCCTCCGACGGCGACGGGGGTACCCCCCAACGGTGGCGACGAGGTCTTCCAGGCCCTCAATAAGAAGCTTGACGTCCTCGTGGAGCTCATGAGGGCCCAGGCGGCAAGGGATGCCAGGTCCCGCGCCCCGTCCGGGAGCCCCCCCCGTCGAAGTGCGTCCCAGCATACCACTGGGGGCCGCTTCACCCTCCGCGGTCAATAGCTCATCCGCAACAATGCAGGAGGACCCTCGCAAGCTCCGCCCTCGGAGCAAGAGGCTTCCTCCACGCCCAGAAAAGGGAAACAGGGGGCGAGGCCTCCACGCCCGAGCGTTGCCGGTCCTTAGGATCGCCACGACGCCCCCCCCAGTCCCACGGCGCGACCGCAGCCGGAACTATCCCTCCGATTGAGGGATTTCGAAAGACGTTTTGCAGAGCAAGAGCGCGCCCTCCGCGCCCTGCAGAAGACCTCTTCCCCGGAGGATGAGGAGAAATCCCCTTTCTCTGAATACATCTTGAAGGCAGAGGTGTCTCCCAGAACCTCCATTCCGACCTTCAAGCTCTATGATGGCCAGGGCGACCCAGCCGACCACTACGACAGCTTTGACGCCCTGGTGACTCTGCATGGAACACTGGATCCTATTAAATGCCGAGCCTTTGCGGCCACCCTGGTCCAAGGCGCTCAAGTATGGTTCCGGGCCCTCGCCCCTGGGTCCATCCGGGACTTCAGGCAATTCGGGCGAGTCTTCAAGGAGAGCTTCGACGGAAGCGCCCCCCCAAGGTCAGTAGCGGGGCTCCTGGCCCTCAAACAGGCACAAGGGGAAAGGCTCCAGGCTTATGTCCACCGATTCAAATCGGAAGCCCTCAGAATTCCCCGCCTGGATGTGGCCTCGGCCATGACCGCTCTGACCGGGGGCACCCGGGATGAGAATCTCTGCCGCGAACTGGTCCTCCACCCTCCCTCGACCCTTGCCGAGCTAGTAACTCTGGCAGTGCGCCACGCCGAGTGCGAAGAGGTACTCAGCGCCTGCCGAGACACAACCGGCTCGGGTCGAGAGGGGGACAAGAAGCGAGCCTCCGAGCCAAACCCTGGCTCGGGCAAGAAGCGCGATCGGAAAGGAGAGCGCAAACGAAAGTATGAGCGGTACACCCCGTTGACCGTGCCAGTCTACGAGATCTATGAAGACATCAAAGACTCGGGACTCCTCCGCCAGCTTGAACCAATGAGATCGAAGAACCGCGAGCGCGACAGGCATTGCCTGTTCCATGGCGACCACGGGCACCACACCGGCGACTGTCACTAGCTCCAGGACGAGATCGAACGTCTCATCCGTCAGGGGCACCTGGCCCGATTTGCATCCGGGCGCAAAGAAGACCGAGACGCCGCCGAGGAGATCGACAACACCCCCCGAGGGGTCCACATCAACGTCATCTCCGGAGGAACGGCATCGGCCGGCGACACCAGCAGAGGAAGGAAGCGTCATGCCTTGCGGGCCAGCCGGGTCTTAGAGCCCTCAGGGGGCCCGCCGAGGGAGCCCCAGGTCATAGTCTTCTCCGACCAAGACCTAGAAGGGCTAAACACCCCGCATGATGATGCCCTCGTTATCTCGGCCACAATAAACCATTGTAACGTAGATAGAATTCTGGTTGACAATGGGAGTGCCCCCGATGTATTATCTTATGACTGTTTCCTCAAGATGGGGGAAGACCCATCCAAGCTCCGCCCGATCCGAACACCCCTTTGCGGGTTTAACGGCCTGGCCACCTACCCCGAGGGAGCCCTAAGCCTGCCGGTCACCATCGGCACCCCACCCAAAACCGTTACGGTCATGGCAGACTTCATAGTGATCAAGGGTATGATAGCGTACAACGCCATTTTCGGTCAGAAAATTCTCAGCCGAATAAAGGCCGTACCATCTACCTATCACCAGAAAATGAAGTTTCCCACCAAAAATGGGTTGGGGGAAGTCCGAGGTAACCAGGCCACGGCTAGAAGGTGCTACAACATCTCGGTGGAAGCCTCAAGGCCGGACGGGAAGGATAAGGGCCCTAAGGGAATCGAAGGGAAGACCGTAACCGCCGAGCCCGGCGGTGAATCGCTAACGGTATTCCTGAACGATGACCCGGCCCTCGGAGTAAGGATCGGAGCTGACCTACCTCCCAAGGAACAGCAGCAATACAAGAAATTTCTTTCTGAGTACGTCCAGGCCTTTGCTTGGTTCGATGATCAACTCCCTGGCATACCAGAGAAGACCGTGATGCACAAGCTCAGCCTCGACCCCACCGTCAGGCCCGTACAGCAACGGAGAAGGAAGCATGCGCCCGAGAAGCAGGCGATCATCAAGGCGCAGGTCACCAAGGGACAAGAGACAGGCCTCTTCAGACCAGTCCTGTACCCTACGTGGCTAGCCAATGTCGTCCTGATGCCAAAAACCACAGGTAAATGGCGAATGTGCGTGGACTTCACCGATCTGAATAAGGCTATCCCCAAGGACTGCTATCCGCTACCGAGCATCGACCAATTGGTTGACTCAACCTCGGGCAATGAGATACTCAGTTTCCTAGATGCTTATTAGGGTTATCACCAGATCAGAATGAATCCAGAAGACGTCGAGAAGACCGCCTTCATCACCGACTGCGGCGTGTACTGCTACACCCGGATGCCCTTCGGGTTGAAGAACGCCGGAGCCACATATCAGCGACTGGTAAATCACATGTTCGAGGGGCAGCTAGGTCGGAACGTCGAGGCTTACATTGATGACATGCTCGTCAAGACCCCCAAGGCCCAAGACCACTTCACCGACCTTGCCGAAACCTTCGGCACCCTCCTGAAGTACAACATGAAGCTCAACCCCGCCAAGTGTGCCTTTGGAGTAAAATCTGGAAAGTTCCTGGGTTTCCTGGTCACTCAGCGCGGGATCGAAGCCAACCCCGACAAAGTCCAGGCCATCCTGGACATGCGCCCGCCCACGTGCATTAAAGACGTCCAGCGTCTAACAGGGCGTGTCGCCGCTCTCAGCCATTTCTGGTCCCGTGCGGCCGAACGATGCTTGCCCTTCTTCAAACTGATGAGGGGACCCAAGCTAGCATCTGCTACGTTCGCAAGGGATGAGGAGTGCCAGACAGCGTTCGCCGAGCTTAAGAAGTTCCTAGCTTCGCCACTGGTGCTCTCCGAGCCCATCCCAGGCGAAGTCTTGCTGCTCTACCTCTCGGCGACGCCATCCACGGTCAGCTCGGTCCTAGTCAGAAATGACTCGGGAATCGAGAGACCGGTCTACTACACCAGCAAGGTGCTCAATGAGGCTGAACGGAGGTACCCCGCAACCGAGAAACTTGTGCTAGCGTTGGTTACCTCCGCCAGGCGCCTCCGCCCCTACTTCCAGGGGCACCCCATCACCGTGCTAACCGGCGTGCCGTTGAAGAAGATTCTGGCCCACCCCGAGGCCTCGGGGCGACTCGTCAAATGGGCCATTATGCTCAGGGCCTACGACATCTCGTACCGGCCGCGATCAGTAATCAAAGGCCAAGCGCTCGCCGACTTCATTGTCGAAAGCACCATCCCCGCCGAGGACAGGCCTCCGACCACGACCGGGCCAACCTGGGAACTGTTCGTCGATGGATCGTCCAATTCGGCAGGCAGCGGTGCGGGGATCCTCCTGAGGTCCCCCGAAGGGATAGAGCTACAGTACGCCTTGAGATTCAACTTTCAGGCATCCAACAATGCTTCCGAGTACGAGGCCCTTATCTCGGGAGCACGCATGGCCCGACGGTTGGGGGTCGAGCGAGTCAGGATCCACACCGACTCTCAGCTAGTCGCAGGTCAGGTCAACGGTGAATATGAAGCTCGGGAGGCACCCATGATCAAATACCTTCAGTTGGTCCGGAGCCTGGCCCAACAGTTCGAGGAATTTGGGGTAGTCCGGATAGCTCGGGAGCAAAACTCTCGGGCAGACGCCCTCTCTCGATTGGCCTCCTCCCTAGACCCGGAAGGTACACGATCGGTCCTCCTAGAAGAGCTAGAGTGCCCGAGCACCGACACGGAGCTCCTCGCTGTTGACTCGGCCACTCCAGGTGACTGGCGCTCCCCCTACCTGTCCTGGCTACAAGACTCCCAAGAGCCCTCCGACCCTCGAGAAGCCCGCCGAATGAAGTATCAAGCTCGGCGCTTCGTCATCCTCGACAACACCCTCTACCGAAGATCGTTCTCCGGTCTCCTCTTGAAGTGCCTCGGTCCCGACGAGGCAGGTCGAGCCATCCAAGAGATTCATAAAGGCCTGTGCGGAGCGCACTCAGGGGCAAGGTCGATGGCCAGAATCCTGTTACGACAGGGGTACTGGTGGCCCACCCTGCAGCGCGACTGCTCGGCCTATGTTCAACAGTGCGACCGATGCCAGCGATTCGACCACTTGGTCCATCAGTCGGCTACGGAACTTGTCACCCTAGCTGAGCCTTATCCTTTCGCCCGGTGGGGAATTGATATCCTTGGGCCATTCCCAACGGCCCAATCCCAGAAGAAGTTCATCGTCGTCGCCATCGACTACTTCACCAAGTGGATCGAGGCCGAGGCTACGGCCAGGATCACCGAGACAGTCGTATGGGGCTTTGTTTGGAAATCGATCATTTGTCGCTTTGGCATCCCCCGAGTGATAGTAAGTAATAACGGTCGGTAATTCGACTCTCGGTACTTCCGAGACAGATGCGCCGACCTAAATATCCGCAACCACTTCACTTCGGTCGCCCACCCTCAGGCCAACGGGCTGGTTAAAAATGCCAACAAGACTATCTTGAAAGGCATAAAAACCAGACTTGGCAAGGCTAAGGGTAGCTGGCTCGAGGAATTGCCTAGCGTACTACGGTCGCACCGAACGACCCCCAGGACGGCAACCAGAGAAAGCCCTTTTCAGTTGGTATATGGCACCGAAGCCGTCGTTCCATTGGAGATCGCCAATCCGTCTCTCCGAGTGATCAGCTTCTCACTCGAGGCAAACGGGCTAAAATTACTCGAGAACCTCGACCTGGCAGACGAACTCCGAGAGATCGCGAACGTCCGAGCAACGGAGTACCAGCGCCGCCTCACTCGATACTACAATGCCAAAGTCCGAGACAGACGTTTCCAACCGGGGGACTTCATCCTCAGAAGGCCGAAGCCTCTCGACCACTAGAGGCGGCGGGCAAGCTGTCCCCTAACTGGGAAGGCCCCTACTGAGTGGTCGAGACGCTCGGAAAAGGTGCGTACAGGTTAGCGACAATGGAAGGGGAACCTATTCCTCGGACATGGAACGCAGCCGCACTACGCAGATTCTATTTTTGAAATTATACAGCAAGATGGACGGAATAAATCCCTTTTCTTTTCATTCCAAATCATTGGTACATCAGATAGGCAAATGCCAGTACATCACATAGCAAAAAAAAAAACAAAAATCCGTCTAACACCGCTTCAAGGGGTCATCGCTCGACTGACTCGGTCTTGATCTCCTCGGGTCTAGCCACTGACTCTGCCTCGTGCGGAAACTGGCTCGGACAAAAGGTGGTCGAGCCAGTTGGCTCGGGTGGCCCGTGACAAAGGTGACAGAGGGACTGCAGGAGGAAGGCCACCTTTAAACTTTGAGGAAGGCTACCTCCCAAGTTGGCAACAACCAGGAAAAAGGAGCGCCGTGAAGGCCTCCCCTCTTCCAATCTGCCAACTCCCTGGAAGGAAGGAGAGAGCAAGCAGCCCCCGAAGAGTGAAAGAAATGAAGAGAAGAAGAGGGAGAAAGAGGCTGCAGACGGAGGAAGGCCTCGGTGAGGAGGGAGCTTGATACGCCTCCTCCCCTCACATGGAGGGAAGTGACGGCAGACTCCCTTGATGCCCCCATCCGTCCTTCGCCTCGGCGTCCACCCGGAAGCCTCGTCGGAGCTAAGAAGAGGCCAACACCGTGCTTCCACACGCCAAAGCCCTCCCCAGATCCGCGCGGCGACCGTCGGACCCGTCTCGTGCACGCGCGGCGACCGTGGGATCCGTTCAACATTACAGGACAACGGGAGCCCGCCGCTCCCCGTCGTCGGCGGCGTCACCCTCCGAAGGATCCTCCATGCTCCGAATGCAAAGGCACAACGCAGAGTGAAGAGAAGGAGCGAGGAAAGACTGTTAGAGAAAATCCCAAGCAGTGAAGAGGAAAGGGCGCCTTTCGGTCCTTCTTATAGGCCAAAGGAGGCTACACGCCTTAAATGACCCCCCCTCGGAAACACGCCAAAGGATTTCTCCCCTGAACAGTCACCTCCAACTCCTCGTTTCTCGCCCTAGTGGATTCACGAAGCGGCCTGACATTCAAAGCATGAGGGAATGGAAGGACGCCCCGTCAGAAGCCTACCAAAACAGTGTGCGAAAACCACGCAGGACATATCGGCACCTCCCAACTACTCAAGATCCGCCAACCAAATCACGGCAAGGATAATACTCAAACAGAGCAAGTCATTTATTATCACACCAAAAGGAAACCCTCTAAAAAGAGGGAAGAGAGACAAAAAGGGAAAGAGGCAAAATACATCAGGCCTCGGGCCCACTTTGACGTTCGAGAACGGCGGAAGGAGACGCGTCACCCCCGGCGCCTTCGGTGATGGCCGGCTCGGACACTGACCTCGCCTGTGCGAGAACTGTCTCGGTCGTGAGCCCTCCCGAGACGCCCGGAGCCGGTGACCCCGACGGAGGTGACCCCTCCGAATCTTCCCCGACCGACGAGGAAGAGCTGGAAACCGACTCATCCGGGTCGTAACAATGGCCAAAGGGGAACTCGATCGCGGAGTTTTGCTCATTGGCGTAGTCTACCGCCCGGCGATAGCCCTGCTTGAACCCCTTTCGAGCACCCCGGCGTAGTGCTACCTCGTAATAGGGTAGGGCGGCTTCCACCAGGTCGGCCGAGTAAGCATCCGAGCTCCTGTAACACTCGATTGCCTCCGCCTCGATCTGCCCCGCCCTTCCGACGAGCTCGACCCGAGCCCGCTCTGCCTCGGCCGCACGCTCCTCTGCCCGGGCCCGGTCCACCTCAGCCTCAGCTCGGAGATGCTCCGCCATCTCCGCCCGATCTAGCAGCTCGGCGCGTTCGAGCTCCCAGCGATTGTCTAGCTCGAGGCGATGCAGACGCTCCTCCTCCAGGGATCGGCTTGCCCTCTCAAGAGACTCTCGGGTCTTGGCGAGCTGTTTGGTCAGCACCCCGACTTCCAGTCGGCTCGCCCGCGCCACCTCCCGGAACGTGGAGAACTCCTGTCGGAGCCCCTCATGCTCCCCCTTGAGTCGGGCTAGTTTCCTCTCGCATCCCCCAAGGGTCCAGGCAAGGTTTGACCGCTCCACCTCCGTCCGAGCGTGCGCCTCCGTCATTAAAGCCGCCAACCGAGCTATGACCAGGCCGCCCTCCATCAGAACATCAAGGAGCCCGGGGGGGGGGGGTATTGCGCCTCTCTCCCCCCTTCGTCCTTGTGGCAATCGACCGGCAGACCCGATACAGGTCGCCCGTAATGCCGAGCCTTTCCAAGGCCTACGACAGAGGGGACCGCTCCGCCCGGGGCACCCCGCCAGAAGGCTCTGCTCGAGCGACGGAACCGCCTGAACAATGTGGTAGCATAGATCGAGGCATTCTTGGCCCGATACTCCTCCACCTCGGCCATGTCAAGCCAAAGCGCCAGGCAGGCCGAGAAAAAGCCAGCTTCCCCTAAGGTGCACACACTAGATTTCCAGGCCTTTGAGAAACAGAAGGAGAAAGCCAAGGGGGCTGCCAACCTTCCTCCGCCCAGAACCACAGAACGGCGGGAGGGCCCCTTACTAAGGGAGAAGATGAGAAACAAGCTATATTCCTTCTCCCGAGACAAGTCCAAGCTCCTGTTTGAGTGGGCAACCAGCTACAACAAAATCACACTGCCAGAGTCGAAAAGACCCAGCGACCTGAAGAAGAAAGACGACCCACGCTTTTGCCTGTACCACCGGATGCTCGGGCATACCATTGAAGACTGCTATGTCTTCAAGGATGTTATTGAATCCTTAATCAAGAACGGGGAACTGGACATGGGGGAGCATAAGGTAGACCCCCCACAACCGCATGAGTTGCCCAGCATAACCTCCACCATCAACATGGTCTCGTTATACCAGGAGCTGCCCGAGGAGTGGGCGGAGGCCTGCGCCTGCGCCACTTACGAGACTTTTATCATGGCCCCGGCTCAAGACCAAGGAGGTTGGTAGACCGTACCCAAAAAGAAGAATAGAAGAGCACGCGTCCCTCGGCCCACCCCAGGAGTTCATCTGAGGGATGTGACGCCCCCGCCTGCACCACCCTCGGCGAGCCCGGTTTGCCACGACACGGCCCCTCGGCTGGTCATGAGGCGGCCCACTCACAACAAAAAGAGCTCTCTCCCACGACAGATGCATAAGAAGACTAGCCCGACGGTTGAAAGACTCCAGGCTATTATTGATGGGCTCGAGGATTATGAATAGCCCGAAATCCAGCCCGTGGAGCTGAAGGAGTATGTCCCCTGGGAGGAGTTCGAGTCACTCGAACTTGCTCCAGGATTAGAAGCCGAAGCAGAGAAAGAGCCTCCCCTATGGGGTGAACTTCTCCAAGAGCAGCCGTTGGCTGCAGCAGGAAAGAAGAAGAAGAAGGAAGACCCAAGGGCAAGAAGAAAAAGGAGGTCGTCGTCGCCTGCAACACCCTCTCGGCGCTATTCGACACTGCCCTCTCCCTGGAAGAAAAAGAAGAAGAGCCACCCCATGAGCCGGCAGAGGTGAATCAAGTTGAAGTGTCCACTTCCCAACACGCCACCAGGTCGGGAAGGAAGTGGGGGCACCCTCCTCAGGATAACCTCAACATCATGCTCAGGGGAGAACAACCATACCAGGTTCCCGACCCTGAGGTCCGAGGCACCGAGATCCCTCCTCCGTCGGGTCTCTATCCCGGAGGGGCCAGGAGCTGAGGCATCCCTTCATTCGCCGAATTCCTGTTAGCCCGAACGGCAGGGCGGGCGCGTCCCCAGGGGTCTCCTTCGACCAGAGAAGCGAGCAGTTCCCAAGCTCCACCGGCGGCGGCTCCCCCTCAGCTGGAAGAAGAATTTAACGGCATCCCAAACCTCGCCGAATTCATGAAAGAAAAGGAGGAGGCCCCGCCGGCCCCACAGGCTGTGACAGAACCCGCAGAGGAGGCATCCCCTGATCTGACACCCCAGCTCCAAGGTGGGGCAGGCGCGGCAAGCCCGAAAAGATGAAATTACTCAAGGTGCGGGCTGCCGACCGAATAGTCAGACACCTTAAGAAGATCCTGACCCGGTTTACCGTATGGGAGATGCTGTCTTTGGATGAAGAAACACGGCAACCCATCATTGCCGCGCTCCAGACGCCAGCACATCTTGAAGCTTGCCTAGCAGAGATATCACCTGAGGTGGCCGTGGCTTTCACAGAAGATGACATGCTCCTGCCCACCTGCAGCCATAACAGACCCCTCTACATGAAAGGGCAGTTGAACGGCCAGCCTATCAATAGGGTCCTGATCGACCCAGGGGCAGCAGTGAATATACTTCCTTACCGGGTGTACCAAAAGCACTACTTTGACGTGCACCTGGTTGAGGTCAAAAATGTCAAGATTGTCGGTTTTAACCAGAAATGTGAGGTGCCCATGGGGGTTGCAGAGTTCAACTTGACCTTTGATGACTTTACCACCAAGGTCTAGTTCCACGTCATCAACTCCAACACCTCCTATAAGGCGTTGCTTGGCCGGCCCTGGCTACACCAGAAAAGAGTGGTGCCCTCCACCCTGCATCAATGCATCAAGTACCCCTGTGAGGGGAAGGAAGTTAGAACCTTCACCGATCTCCACCCGTTCGAGGTGTTTGAGTGTCATCTGTCAGATGCCAACCTATATCTAGAGAAGGCAAAGCAAGCTCCCCAAGCCGCCCAAGATAAGGGAAAGAAGAAAGTGGAGTCTGGAGGCTAGTTTCCTCCGCCACCCCCGGGCTATGTGGCTCCCCCACATGTACCATTCATTGCAGAAGAGGGGGGGATATTTAAGGCAGCCACTCTCGCCATCTACTCTACACCGGGGACGCCTTGCCTCGAAGACCTGCTGGAGGATGTCAGAGTCCCGCCAGGGATCATCAAGCCCATTACAGAAATTGACTGTCAAGTAGCGGAGCAGCTGAGAACTTTTGAAGTGCCTAACCCGGAGGGGCCATCCACTATCTTTTATGTTGCCGGAGAAAAGCCAGTCAGGGAAGACGATGATTGCCGGTTTCCTGATGAGTTGCATGGCCCGCACGTCCCCATTGCGGGACTCCCCCACATGACCGACCAGGCAGCCAGAATGGTCAGAAAGCAGAAGATTCCTCCCTACCAGCCCTCCAGCCGGAAGGAAATGTTTGAAAGAATGTGGAGCCCACCAAACCTGGATCGGCGGCTGCTGCAAATCACCCAGCACCCCGGTCTGGGCTTTTCACTAGAAGATTATTACGAAGCTGATGTGATATCAGTTTCGGCCTTGTCCGGCGATGACCCCGCGGAAACTGTAAATTTACGGGAAGCCCACCAAGATGTATATTTTAGGTCTCCGGCTGAGGAGGCGCAAGACGAAGAAGTGTTCCTTTGGAACCCCCTCCGCCACCGCTGCACGGGGGAGACCTCCTCCTTCCCTGAGGGACCAACCTCGAAGGGTCACACCACCGAGACGCCCTCATATCGGCCTGCTGGCAAAGCAAGGAGCAATAGCATGGGCCATGCTCCGAATTCCCCTCGATACGACCCCGTCATGTACGCCTTGTACCATAGGCAGCAACGGGAAATCGGGATGTTAAAGGCACGGCTGGCTGAGTTGACCTCGCTAGTGACTGACCTGATCCAAAGTACTCTCCGCCCGTGGGGTGGCCATATGTCTCGACCCCGAGACACCAGCCCTGATGTCCCCGTCTGGTCTAGAAGGGAAACAAGAGACACAGCAAGCCCATTAGCCGGGCGGCCAACCAGGCGAGGCCTGACACTCCAAGAGAAGCTGCAGAAGCCCTACTCTATCCCAAGAGAGAAGACTCGGGGTATCTTTGACTGGGCCTGCCATTACGGCAAGGTCTCCCTCCCAGGGTCCAAGAGGCCGCAGGACACCTGAAGAAGTGGGGACCCACTGTTTTGCCCCTACCACCAGATGCTGGGCCACGCTATCGAAGACTGCTATGTCTTCAAAGACATTGCTCAAGACCTCATTAATAGGGACGAGCTCAGAATGGGAGATTACGTGGTAGCCCCGTGATGGGGACATCGAGGCAAGACCGTACGCATTTTGTTTGCATTTATGTCTTTTCATATTTGTATGTATACCCTTGTGTTATATGGGTACGCAATTGTAGGTCTTAGTGGGTTTATATGTAAAATTCCAGTAGGACCAAGTAATGGGGCCCTCAGCCCTTTCCCATTGGTCCATGTCACTCATGTGGGGCTGGTCAACCATCCTAGGTGGCCATCTAGAAGGGTTGAATGTCAAAATGCCACATGGGTAGACAAGTGGTTAAATTAGTCCAAGGTGGGTTACCTACCTTCACCTACCAATACCCTTGGTCAAGGGGGCGCCCCTCTCCCCTTATTATTGTATTAATTTTTGTGTGTGTTTCACACTTAATCCCAGCCCTTCAATCCCACATCCCTAGATCCAAGGGTCTAGATTAGATTAGATACCTAGCATATAAAAGTGTGTATTTTCATGTGGAAATTAATGGAAATTCAGAAAATTTGTTGAAAGGCCAAAGGCTTCTTGCGCCCCCAGCTCCTCCCCTCTGGTTCCTCTCCTCCAACCTCCAGTTCTAGAGTGTATCCACCTTCTATCTTCCCCTCTCAACCTCTGATCTTCATCTGTGCCGACGCCGCCACCGTTCGTGCCGCCTTCGAGCCGCCGCGGAGCCGTCTTCAAGTTTCTGTCCCACTGGATAGAGGTGTGGTTCGTGAATTCTTTCTGCCAGCCACGAGCTCAGATGGATTTGAAATTTTGAGGGTGTGTTCTTGCCTTGACTCCCCACCTTCTCCTAAATTTTCACGTCCAAACTCCACCATTTAGTAATTTTCCATTTTCGTTCATTTTGCATTCCCAGATCTATTTTATCTCTATCTACAGTGACAACAGCCATATGTTTCTCACCTCCGACCCTCTTTTTGATTTTTTCAAACCCTCCCAATTTTACTGGGAGTTCTGTCCATCATCCCCTACATCCACCATTTTTATTGATTTTTTATCCACCATCTATCCATTTTTCCAAATTCGTTTTCTATCTCAGCTACAGTGCTTTCAGCCCATTTCCAGATCCGACCCACTTCCAGTTCAAAAATCCTATCAATTCATAGCCACATCCAAACTTGTCCAAACTAGTTTTGCCATTTTCCTAGATTGATTTCCTACAACTTTACTGAAGACCACCACTTTAGATTCGGACGTTCACATATCGGTCAAAGGTAGTTCTCAGATAAGTTCTCTGCAGATCTGAGAGCCCAGTCACTATACAACAGCAACTCAACAATTCATTAAAGTCCAGATTCGTGCAGATCCAGGCCATATCTTTAAGCCTATATTGAAGTATTTGAAGTTATCTTTCCAACGGCGCCAGTCTCGTGTCGATCCGACATCGGGGCTGATCGCAGCGTCCGTTCTCGCCTGGACGCGCGCTGAAAACCAGAAGTTGCAGATCCGTGGCCGATTGTTCAGACCGGTGCCGATCGGAGCCGCCCGGCCTCCGGCCGGTGAACCAGCGCGCCTCCACTCCAGGGAGCGCTCATCCAGGCATCCACCACCATAGCGGTGCCACCGGATCCCACACGGCCCCTCCGGACAGCAAGTGGGCCCCACAGGCGCGAGTACGTGTGCGGCCGAAGCTACGCGAGAAGCCGCCCGTCAACCCGAAATCGGTGCTCCCGGGCCCCATTGTGTCGCCCTTTACCTCCCTGCGTGGAGTGGGCTGTAAATCATTGCTGTAATATTCATGTATTAACTGTCCCGGGAGTACGAGTTCGGTCGGGTCCATCGTCCCCACGCCGAGAGCGTGGAGGTATCGTATTCGCTCCTATACTCGGCATTTTGCTTACTTCATATATATTTATTTATGCCACTACTAGAGAGCATGTGTAGGGGTATCTAGCTTGCTATATTTTTGTATCACCGCTGCTGCGAGAGAGAGCGTTACCATCCCGTGACCCGATCCGGGCACGAAAGTGTGAATTGACCACCCTAGCTCTAGCCGGTTTCTCAACCGTGCACGTCCGATGCTTCCCTCGTTAAGGGATGATCGCGAGCTTGTCGTGTCCGTGTCTCATCCCGCATCACCCCACCATGCCCCCACGTGGCGGATAGCCCCAGAACAGGAGCCTATACCGTATCCATCCAGTACCAGGCGCCTGAAGACGCGGCTACCCCGGCACCCGCCGGAGCTGTCTATGATGAGTACACAGAAGACCCCGAGGTGGCCCTGTGCCTTTCTACACCAGCGGACCCCATGGACCCGGCGGCTACTGTCCAGGAGGAGCGCGCGGCAAATGCAGCCTCCGTGCCCCTTCATGAGGAACAAGAAGAGGGGGATGGCGTCCTCGAGCCCGAGGACAATGAAGATCAAGACTTTGTCGATTTGTCGCCAGCCCCGTCGGAAATTGAAAATGGCGGCCAGGCCACCGTCGACGAATTGATTGAGATCGACCTCGGCACAGAAGGTGACCCCAGGCCGACCTTTCTGAGTGCTCTTATGCCCCCACAGGAGAGAGAGCAATACACAAAGCTGCTGCAAGAATTTCGGGATTACTTTGCCTGGAACTACAAAGAAATGCCCGGGCTCAGCCTCGAAGTGACTCAGCACATTATGGCCATTAATCCCAAGGTGGAACCAGTGAAGCAGTCTCCCCGACGTATGAGGCCGGAATTGATCAGCCAGATCTGCAAGGAGTCGACAAGCTCATAGACGTCGGCTTCGTGGCGGAAAACCAGTACACTACTTGGTTGGCCAACATCGTACCGGTGAAGAAGAAGAATGGACAGATCAGGATTTACGTGGATTTTCGTGACCTGAATAAAGCCTGCCCAAAAGATGACTTCCCGGTGCCTATCACCGAAGTGATGATTGATGCAACCACTGGCCACGAGGCCCTGTCTTTTACGGACGGATCGTCTGGCTATAACCAAATTTGGATAGCTGACCACGACCGGATTAACATAGCCTTCAGATCGCCCAAGGGGATATTCCACTACAAGAGGATACCCTTCGGCCTCAAGAATGCCGATGCTACATATTAGCGGGCGATGACCAAGATCTTCGACGAGCTGCTGTATAGCAAGGTCGAATGCTACATCGACGACCTGGTTGTCAAGACTAAGAAGAGAGCTGAACATCTGAGCGACCTCAGGGTCGTCTTCCAAAGGCTCCGACTGTATGGGCTGAAGATGAACCCCATGAAGTGCGCCTTCGGCGTGTCCAGCGAAAAGTTCCTCGGCTTTATTGTCCGGCACAGATGGATCGAGATCGACCCCTTCAAGATAAAAGCCATTCAGGAGTTGCCCCCTCCGTAGAGTCTGGGAGAGCTGAGATCCCTACAGGGCCGTTTAGCTTACATACGCAGGTTCATTTCCAACCTATCGGGGCACTGCCAACCTTTTCATAGATTGATGATGAAGAATGCACCCTTCAGCTGGGGTCACGAATGCCAGCACGCGTTCGACCAGCTAAAGGAGTACCTGAAGACCCCGCCAGTCCTGGGGGCACCTGTCAAAGGTAGACCGCTTATTCTCTACATAGCAGCCACCGAATATTCACTAGGGGCAATGCTCGCCCAGAATAATGATGAGGGAAAGGTGCAGGCTCTCTACAACCTTAGCCGGAGATTGGTGGGAGCGGAAGCCAAGAACACCCCGATTGAGAAAGTCTGATATCCAGAAGTTGAGGCACTACATGCTGTCCCATGAAGTAAGTTTAATATCCAGAGCTGACCCCATCAAGCACATTCTCTCCCAGCCTGCCCCGAAGGGGCGCCTTGGCAAGTGGGCCGTGCTGCTCATGGAGTTTGACATCACCTACGTGCCGCAGAAGGCCGTTAAGGGACAAGTCGTCGCGGATTTCTTCGCAGCACACCCTGTGCCCGAAGACTCCCCGTTGGCCACAGAGCTACCCGAGGATGAGACACTGGAGGTGGATCATGTCCAACAAGCTATCTGGCAGCTATACTTTGACGGGGCCTCGAGAACAGAAGCGACCCCGTCCGGACGCGCCAAGGTACGGGCCGGAGCAGGCATCATCCTCAAATCGCCAGACGGAGAAGTGATGCACACTTCCTGCTGCATTAGCAAGCCCTGCACAAATAATGAAGCAGAGTATGAAGCTCTGATCATCGGCCTCCAGGTGGCCCTCCAAATGGAGATCAAAATGCTCCAAGTATTCGGCGACTCGCTGCTGGTCGTCAAGCAGGTCCAGGGGTAGTTCGACGTCCGGAAACCTGAGTTGCTCCCTTATCACACTAAGGCAAAGGGGCTCATGGAGCGGTTCTACCTCCTCGAGATAGGCCATGTCGCCAGAGGGGAGAATGCACAAGCTGACGCCCTGGCAAAATTGGCAAACTCACTGGCAGTGCCTCCAGATGGATCTCTCAATATCCAAGTAATAAATCAGCGCCAAATGCCCAATATGATAGAAGAAGAACCAGAAGAAGAAGAGTTAGAAGTAACTACAGCAGAAGCCGTCGGCCTACCTGATTGGAGAGACCCCCTGATGCAGTGGTTCAAATACCGGCAACTGCCCAAGCAGAGAGAAGAAAAGATCAAGCTAATCAGAATTAAGGACTCTTATGAGCTCCGAAACGGAATGTTATTCCGAATGGTGGCCGATGCCAAGCAGAAATTACTCCTCCGATGCTTCTCCGTTGAAGAAGCCTGGAGGGTCATGAAGGAGGTCCATGCCGGGACAGCTGGCGCACACCAGGCGGGATCGAAAATGAAGATTGAAATAAAGAAGCTTGGCTATTATTGGCCCGCAATGTTCGACGACTGCTGCAAATATGCTAAGTCGTGTCAGAAATGTCAAGAGCATGCCATCATACCCAGAAGGCCCCCCGTGCAGTTACACCCAACCGCGCCCAGTTGGCCGTTTGCCCAGTGGGGAACAGACGTCGTGGGTCCCTTATTTGCATCTTCCGCAGGTTGCAAGTACATTTTGGCGGCAACCGACTACTTCTCCCGTTAGGCAGAGGCTGTCGCCTTGCGGGAGGTCACCGGAGAGATCGTGGTCAGGTTTGTCCGCCGTAACATTATATTCTGATTTGGCATGCCCGACCGGATTGTATCAGACAACGGCAGCCACTTTCGCAACCAGAAGGTCTACCGGTTGGTAGAAAAATACAAGATTGATTGGAGGACATCGACTCCCTACAACCCACAGGCTAACGGGCTGGCCGAAGCTTTTAATAAGACACTCTGCACTCTCCTGGCCAAGACTGTTAGCTCTAACAAGAGGGACTGGGAAGAAAGGATGTACGAGGCGCTATGGGCGTACCGGACCGTATACAAGACCCCAACAGGCTGCTCGCCCTTCTCTCTCGTATACGGCTAGGAGGTAATCATCCCCGTTGAACTGGAGATACCTTCCCTCAGGGTCGCTCTTCAGCATGGGCTTGTCCTTGAAGGGCAGACCAACGTCGAGCGAAGACTCGAAGAACTCTCCAGCCTGGAAGGAAAACGGCTTCAGGCCCAACAGAACATTCAGGTCTACCAGGCCCGGACTGCACGCGCCTTTGACAGGCTCGTCAAGGGACACGAATTCAAGAAGGGCGACCTTGTCATGGTCAAGAGAAGAGACGTTATGGCCGCCAACCCCAAAGGCAAACTAAATGAGAACTGGCTCGGACCCCACGTAGTCCAAAAAGTCTACGAAGGCGGAGCCTATGTAATTGTCAACCACCGCGGGGAAGTTCAATTCTCGCCTCTTAATGGAAGGCACTTGAGACTGTACCACGCTCCGGCGCCCCCATTCAATCAATAATATTATCCTTCGCCCTATTTTTGGCAGATTTGCGTCATTAATGTCCAAACGACTTGACCATTGCCCGTGTTTTCAAAAAAAAAAGAGAAAAAAAAAGAAGAGGAAAGTAAAAAAAAAAGAGAAAAAAAGAGAGAAGAAAAAAAAAGAGAAGAAAAAAGAGGGGAGAAGAAGAGGAAAAGAAAAAAAGAAGAACAAAAAAAAGAAAAGAAAAAAGAGGAAGAAAAAGAGAGAGAGAGAGAGAAAAGAAAGAAAAAGAGAAAAGGGCAAGGGAAGAATAAAAGCCAAGAAGAAGGGGGAACGCCCCCCATTTCCAATCATCACCCCGCATCAGCGGAGATACTAAAATAAAGTAAACAAACTCTTCTCTCCGTCCTCCCCGGGCGGTGAGTACCCCTTTGGCGTGGATCTCCCGTCCAGGTCATTGACTAAACAAACTCTTCTCCCCGTCCTCCCCGGGTGGTGAGTACCCCTTTGGCTTGGACATCCCGTCCAGGCCATTGACTAAACAAACTCTTCTCCCCGTCCTCCCCGGGCGGTGAGTACCCCTTTGGCTTGGACCTCCCGTCCAGGTCATTGACTAAACAAACTCTTCTCTCCGTCCCCTCCGAGCGACGAGAAACCCGGTCTCTGACCAGGGCTCCCCGCCTGAGGCCAGTGCGCGGTTCCAACATTATGGTGAGGCCGGTGAGTCAACCATTTGATACAGTGGAGTGGTTCCCTCGTCCTTCCCCTGGGAGGGCGAGCACTCTCCCGTGCCCTGACATGGGTTCCTGCCTAGCTCTCCCAGAGCGAATCGCCGCGAAGATTTACACCCTGCCGATGTGTTTTGGCACAGCAAAAAGGAGGAAAGAGGAAGAAGAAGACAATATACACAGAAGAGAAGGTAGGAGAAAAGAGATTCCCCCTGGGGTGAACGCACACCGAAAGTACATGT
Organism: Amorphophallus konjac; assembly: GCA_022559845.1. NCBI lineage: Eukaryota > Viridiplantae > Streptophyta > Magnoliopsida > Alismatales > Araceae > Amorphophallus > Amorphophallus konjac. Next base: position 128,841,151 of record CM040121.1, read on the forward strand.
GAAACAATAAGTGTTCTATTCTATTTGAAAAAGGATTAGACTACATATGCTTCGGGGCATACCCCTGTGTCACATTTCAAAAAAGGGAGAAGAACTAAGGGATGCGACACTCAGTCAACACCCCGGAAGATGTCCTCGAGAGGGAGGATCCCGACGCAAGGGAAGTTCATCATATCACGCAGTCGGCCCCTCAATCCTTCGAGACAGGCGAGTTCAGCTTCCACGGACACCATTTCAACTCGAGCGACGGCAAGAGCTTCGCTTTCCTTCTCGACTGCCCTTTCAGCCTCGGCAAGGTCAAGCCTAGCCGTAGCGAGGTAGCCCTCCAGCTTCGCGATTCGGCTCTTAAGGGCGCGAACATTACCTTGGCCTTCCTCCAGGGCCCCTCCATGGTGCTCTTCATCACGACGCCACGCCTCCAAGGTCTGCAGGTACTCGTCTACCTGGGCATCCAGTGCGGCGCGATCGTCGGGAGCCTGGGTCTCGAGGAACTCGCGGCGTTTGACATACCTCAACAGTAATAAGACTCACCGCGACCACTCCCCCAGTGGGCAGCCCAGCACTTGCAGTGTCCCAGTTAGCTGGGTCACTATGCTGTGCACCTCCCGGTATGATAAGGAGAGGTCGGCAAGGAGCATTGTCCGCAATGTCACTAGCATTTGTCAGACCGGTGCATCCGACGAAGTGTGGCTGACTGAAGGCACGGTCGGGGGAGTGAATTCCACGGTGCTGTCCACCTCCGTCCACAAATCGGCATCCACCGCGGCTGAAGAGGATGGAAGAGCAAGAGTCAAGTCGTCCGGCCGACGTAGGTCGGCAAAGGATCCTTGGCCGGCCACCGCTGGGGGAATGGATAAGGTCATCGCCGAAGCACTTGGCACCGCCATCATTCGGTGTTCTCCTGCCTCCTCTTCCTCTGCCCGGTCCGCCTCTACCACTGTTTCGATAGACAGGGGCGCAGGTGCCGCTGCTTCGGCCGAAGGAGGGGCTTCGAGCAAGGCCGGGTCCGAAGCCATCACCCATAAACTTCTCTCTCGCGTCTGGGATCCCTCCAGGTGTGCGCGAAGCCCCGCGAATATCTGCCTCAAGAATGGGTCCTCTACTTGGCCCGAAGCTTCGGCAGTGGCGGAAGTGGAACCATCAGTCGGGGTATGCCGCCCGCTTGCACAAATGTGGCGAGGCTCTCCACCCCCGGTCTGAGACCGGAACCAGCCCCTCCACCGCTATCGGACCAATGCTTGGCCTCCGTTTGGTGACAGCCTTCCGGACACGGCCAGACGTCTCCCCTGGCGTCGGCATTACCTAATCATGGGGAGCAGAGTTAGCCATCCGCTAGCTGGAATGAATTAGACGATATCGAAAGGTGGGGAAGAACCATAAGCCCTACGTGCTTACCTCGGCCACCGGGATGATGCTACCTTCGGGCGCAATCTCCCCCTCCTCCAGAGGCTCGTCCGCCGTTTCGGTAGCACTTAAAGGCTCCGCGGACGCCTCCTGTTGAAGGGCGTCGAACAAGAGGGCTAGCTTGTCCATGCCAGCAGCGGCTCCTGTCGGGCGGTCGACCGGCACGACTGAAGCGGCCTTCCCCACAACCTCCGGCTGGATAAGCTCCTGAAAATTCGGGAATAACAAGAACAAGGTCACTAGGTGACTACGAAAAAAAAGGGGGGTCCGGCCCAATCAAACTCACACTTACAGCAGCCTTCCCCATAAAGCTTGAGGAGCCAGCAAGTAAGGGGGCCTTGAAGACCGGCTTGGGCGGCCCCGATGCTTCAGACGCGCCCTCGTCAGAAGCCACTTCATCAGAAGAATAGTTATAATCTACCTCCTCGCCCGACGAAGACTCGACCGCCACAGGCTCCGCCCTCACCGACAAAGGAGCATCCTCTTCAAGGTCAATGACTGGCGCATCCTCCCGCGGGCTGGATGAGGCGGGTACGACAGACTTCAGCCTCTTCCTCATGTACTGCTGCGTCACCAGGAGATGCAGGCGGGGCCCAAATAGCCCAGTAACTGCCCCAGCTGCGCCTGTCGTATAAAAAAAAGGAGAGGGAAAGACGGGTCACATCAAACCCAGTTGGCTCCCAAAGAATGAAATGAGTCAATTAGGCCGACAAAGATAAATACCCTCTTCAGCTCCTATAGCGCGGGGTGACCCACGAGCTTCCTCGGCAGGCAAGGCCTTCTCGAGAGCCGTAGCCGCCCCCTCGCCTGGGATCAGCACAAGTGCCGGCTCCTCCGTACCGTCTGAAAGGAAGAGGGGCAATGGTCACATGCATATAAAGGGCTCACCCAGGAAATAAATAAATCCAGAAAGATGTCAGCGGCCAGTGAGCCTCACCGACATGGTGGCTCAGCTCGGTCCGAGTGACTTCAAATTCCTCGAAAGACGGAATGGAAGCCACCGGGGAGACGGTCACCGAGGCCGGGGAGACCTCTACCCTCCTTCGCTTTGCCTCCTGCCGCCCAGCCACTTTGGCGGCGGCCAATGCTTTCTTAACTGGCGACTTTGCCCGGGACCTCCCCTTGGCTTGTGGTGGGGGAGTCGGAGTTGGCATCGAGGTCGCCCCTGCCACTGCCGCAGCTTCACCCACATCGGGGACGGGCACAGGAACCGGCTCCTCCACGTCAGGAATGGGCATGGGCGCGGGCTCCTCTACAGGGGCTGAGACAAAATGAAGCATTCAGGTGTCGAGGCCTTGCTTCAAAATGAAAATAATAAAAAAAGAGACTTAAAAGGCACGCTGATGGTTGCAGACGCTAACCGACAGGTTGGCTCGGCTCGGTCCGGGTGACCTCAAACTCCTCAAAAGACTGAACTCGTGACGCCGGAGGAGCGGTCGTCGAAGCCTTAGCCCCCTCGATTTTTCACCGCTTCGCGTCCCGCTGCTTGGCCGCTTTAGCAGCATTTATCGCCTTCTTCACAGGCGATTTGGCCCGGGACCTCTTCGTAGCCTTAGGCAGGGGAGCCGTAGTCAGAGCTGGCAGTGCCGCCTCAAAATAGGCGGGCTTCTGGACGAGCCGAAGGAAGTTCCGGTACGTCGCCATTTGCACGCTGTCGGGATGGTGTGTCAAAATAGACACACACATATGATTAGCATCCGATAACCTGCTAAGGTCGCAGCAATGAGAATAAAGGAGATGGAAAGGTTAAATACCGTGAGGACCGGTGTACAACCGAAGTGTTATTGGCCAGTAGCTCAGGGACGGCTCCTTGTCCCGACGCGCCGCCTCTCGGACCAGCCAGCATACGTCCTCGACCTTCTGGCACCGGTCTGTAAGGGTAGCCAGATCTGCATGCTTCTTCGAAGAGAAGTGGCAGAAAATATTGAAGTGGTCCATGCCCCACCCGTCGGCATAATAGTATGGGACGTGTAGGCGCTTGCTCAGGATGGCGGCCGTCTGATCCTCAATCTTCAGCCCATTCACCCGCAGTAGGACATACAGCCATGTGGTGTCCTTATAATTCTCGGGCTTCCTCTCCTCCCGCCTCATAAACGTGCGGTATGGGCAGATCGGGTCCCTCTCTGGACGCCAGCTCTTTGCGGGGGTGCCCTCCTCCTCCATGGGGAGCGGGTAATTAATGAGCTCCAGACGGTCACTCCCTATCCGGCAAAGGTCCCTCAGGGTCTTCTTGTAGTTATCCTTCATCACCGGGGGTAGCTCCACCTTCGGTGTGGGCCTCGCTTCCCGAGCTTCGCGGCGGGCGGCCAGATATGCCACCACCTCCTTCTCCTGCCTGTTCTTGAGACGAAGGAGATGCTCCGGCTCAATATCAAGTACCGGTATCGGCTGTCTGCTCAGGAATTTCTTCTCGGCCCCGTCCCAGCAGTCAGTCTTGTGTAGCCGATAGAAGGCCGTCCGGGCGTTCCACCACTTTATATACTCTGGAGTCACTCGGGGGATGCGACAGGGGGCTGGCACTCTGAAGGTGGCAGAGTCCGCCCGGTGGAAGAAATCCCACCAGCTTCTGGCATGCTCGGCGATCGAACTTCCCCGGAGATTTCGGGAAGGCAAGCCGAACTGTGCATGATAGACAGGGATATGCTGATCATATCCGAAGTTTCGGCCAAACCGGAAGGGGTAATATGGCTCCAGCAGCACATTGTCCCCCTTTCTAAATGCCAGCACACTTGGGCGAATAGACAGCGCCCAGTCTCTCAGCTCAGGCTCAAGCAATGGCCGGACCACGTTCTCCTGACTGATCGGGTGGACATACTTCTCCACCTGATCGTCTTTGCACTCCCTCTTATTGTTCACCAGAGGGCTGGAATGTGCGGCCAACGTCCAGAAGTGAATGGTGCCGGCCGCGTCTCGGGGAACCATTGTCAACCGGCCCCGAATATCATACAACCGTTGGGAGGTCGACCCTGGCTCCGCGCTGGCAAACTCCAGCATCCTCGGCACCAGCCCCCAGTCCTGAAGAGCTCGCGGGGCGAACTCGGGGAAAAGCGAGCAGACCCACGCATTGAAGAAATGCAGCGGACATATGTACCGAGCTTGTCTCGGGAACTGATGAGTGCTGATGTCCCCCAACGCCTTGTAAATCAAGCAAAGAGTTGCCGGGCACAGGGATAGCCTGATGCCCCACGCCATCTGACACGCCGGGTAGATGGCATCCGGCCGAATAACCGTCTCGTCCCCGTATGGCATGGCAAACGAACACAGCCAGTACGCGAGATAGGCGGCGCAGTGAGTCTGCGGGTCGACACCCATCGGATTGGGCCCGCTCCGACGCCCCCTGGGGGGGATCTTCACATCGAGCTTGGGCTTCGCACGCTTCTTGCGAGCAACGGCGGTGCCGACGCAGGGAAATTCCTCGTATTGCTTCAGCCCGTCATAGAAGTATTGCAGCCACAGGGTCATACGCACCCTCTTTCTGTCCCCACGGGGAGGCTGCCTCCCACCGTGCGCCAGCTGGTATAACTCCCGGTATGCCTTCATGAGATACCGGTAGGAATATCCAAGAGAATAGTAGCCGTGCCCGTTGGTTTCATCTTTGATCAGGTCAGGGAGGCAGACCTCTTCGTAAGGCTCCCCGTCAATGGGCAAGCCGCTCAACTGGCTGAGACTCCACAGGTCCAGGGAAGTTTCACCTTCCGCCGTGTAAAAAGTATTGGTCTCAGCACTTAATACCTCTATCATACCACAACAGAGACCCTTAGAGATGGGGTAGCCGTAGCGGGAGGCGTACATGCTATGATAAATACCAGCTCGGACTAGCAGTGGGGTGTAGTTGAATAGTACGTACTCGGTGAACTCCACCGCCCCTTCACGGAAGCTGTGTGCATCTTGAAGCTTCAGCTCCCCAAACCAGCCCAGCGATAGTTCATACTTGAACCTGATGGCCAGGCAATCTAAGATAAACGGCTCCTCCCTGTAGCCCCATTTTAGGGGAGCCAAGAATAAGCCAAATCGGGGCGACTCGCCATGCACCTTCCCGGCGGACATGTCCCATTTTGCCGGGGTGAATTGAGGTGCTCGCACCAATTTGTCTTCAGCCGGCAGCACCCCCTCGATCCCCAGGACGGGCTTCCACTCCCTGGCCTCTCCCACCAAGTACATCGGGACGCTCCTGGGGACACTGTATAAAAAACTATCCTGGGCATGCAGAATGGCCCGCTCGGCACTCTTCACGGCCCGGAAGTCTCGTCCCTCCCGTGAGCGAAAATGCTTCAAAAAATGGATGAGGTGTTTGTCCTTCGGAATGTCCTTCCTGTATTCTCCCGTGGCCCGGTCGAATGTAAAGCCGCCCTCGACACTGGCAAGCCTGCGGAAATCCATAGTCTCCCTATCAGACTCCGATGACTCGGCCAAGGCGGCTATCTCCGCATGCTCTCGGTCCAAGTCCTCCACGTTGAGCCATGTGACAGTTGGCACCGGAGCCCGGGGAACGAGGTCGGCACCAACAGCGGCAGCAGGAGCAGAAGAACCGCTTGGGGCAGCCATCTATCTTCAAAGATACAACAAATAGAAGATCAGAATAAGCCACAGGCAAAGAGAAATGGAAAACTGTAAAGGGGCTTTACTACAAGTAAAATGAATAAGACGTTGCCAATTTCTGACGAAATTTCGGCAGAGTTTCCCCTAGGCCAGAGGTGTAAGGGAAAACACGGGTGCGCGTCCACAAGGAGTGACGGTCCCAACAAAGTCATGGTGGGCCCCGAGAGGCAACACCAGAAGCTCGTCGATCGAGGAAGTCTTCTTCCCCTAGCTGGAGACCTCCACCGGTACACCACCCAGGTGCCCTCACCGGCACACCCCCTGGGGTCTTCGCCGGCACAGCCATACGCCTCTTCCCCGGCACACTAGGCGCCTTCGTCACCGGCACACCCTGCGGGGGGCTTCCCCGGTACGCCCTCAGTGCCTTCCCCGGCACACCCACGGGGGGCTTTCCCCGGCACACCTTCTATCCGCTCCACCGGCACGCCCGTGGAGCCCTACCCCGGTACGCGCCTATACCCACTCCCCGGCACGCCCGTATGCCGCTCCCCCGGTACACTCTGTGGGGTTTCCCCGGTACGCCCTCAGGGCTCTCCTCCGACACGCCTCGACGCCCTCTCGCCGGCACGCCTTCACGCCTCCCTCACCGGCGCCCGATGGCCTCCCCTACCACGACATCAGAGGAGAGGAAGGAGAAGAGATGGAGAAGAAGAAAGAGGGTAAGGGAGAGAAGAAGGGAGAAGAGGACGGGAGGAAGGAGAAGAGGAAGACATTGCTTCACCCTCCGTCGTTCCCCAAACTGAGAAAGAGAGGGAGAGGGAAAAGGAGGAAGAAGAGAAGAGAGGAGGAGGAGAGCCTCCCCGCGGTGTTCCCCTCACCCTGGTGAAGAAAGGGCGACGACGGCGGTGGTGCTCGCGGCGGCGGTCGCGCTCGGAGAAGAAGAAGAGGGACGGGAGGGGGCCCGCTTGCTCCGTCGCCGAAGAGAGAGAAAGAAAGAGGGAAGAGAGGGAATTCGAAAAGGGGGGTGGCCCGTTTGAGCCACCCCCGCCCCTTTTTATATGAGCTGGGAAAAAGGGGGAGAACGAGAAAGGATAAAAAAAGAAGAAGAAAGGAAGGGGAGAGAAGAAGAGAAAAAGGGAATAAAAAAAGAGGAAAAAAAGAGGCAAAATAGAAAGGAAAAGCACAAGGGGAGTTTTAATGAAAAGAAAAAAGGGGGAGAAGGGGGAAGACAAAAAAAAGAGAAAAAAAATAAAAGAAAAAAGGAGGGGAGAAGGGAAAAGAGAGGAGGAGAGGAAACTAAAAAGGATGAAGAAGAAAAAGGAATAAAAGGAGAAAATAAGAAAAAAAGGATATACAAAATATTAAATAAATATGTGTATATATATATATATATATATATATATATATATATATATATATATATATATATATATATATATATACGTGCATATACCTTCGTACGCGTCTACTCATATATGTGGATGTGTGAGTCAATAACATACAATAATAGGTGTCCACGGGGAACATCCCATTCCCACGGTCCTGTGCGGACAGGCATCCGTACAAGTGGAGACGACTTTATCCCCGCCCACAACGCACTCATGTGATAACTTCATATTTTCACATATTATTTCTATATGATTTGGAGATAATTCTAAATAAAATTACTTATTATGTGTGAAAATGATCATAGAAGGAGATTTTTGTTAATATGTGAGTCTTCATGGAAAATGATTGGAAATATTAATAATAAACTTGAGTGCATATATCTTTGTGTTAACAATATTATATATATCATATATGCATCCTTTTTAATGGCAGGATGTTAAACACATGGTGGTGATGGGTATCACGTAAAGGCCCACGTGGGTTGCATGAGGCAACAAGGTGGCATCAATATAACATGAAATGCATAAGAAGGATATTACATGCATGGCAAGGCTTGGTGCATGTATGAAAACACGTACATGGGCTTGACATAAATGGCCATGTGGCTTGTATGAAGGCATCAAGGTGGCTGCAGTATGCATGAAATGCATAAGAGCATCACGTGCATGAAGGCTTTAGCGGTCGAAGATAACAGTGGCTAGCCATGCATGGTTGGCAGCTGGTGGTTGCGATGAGATAAGTGGACGCAGCGAAGGCTTCGGAAGCGAGATGCTCGCGTGAGATGCAGTCAAGGGATCGGTGGCGAGGATAGCGGAGGCCATCCGCTCAAACAATGTGGCAGCCGTTTGCTCATGGTGAAAGGATCGTAGCGGCAGCGAGATGCTCGCGGAAGTTGCTGTGGGTGACACCGGTGGAAGATAAGAACCGGCGTCGATTTTGGAGGTGGTTCCGTGGAGTTCTTGGCGAGGCCGTCTCCCAATAAAAGGGAGGTTCAGGAACGCAGTGGGGGTCGGCTCGTTTTTATGCTTTCAGTCATCCTTTTGGATTTTGAGTCTGTAGTTGGAGTTTTCCAGTTTTCCCTTTTGAGATTAGCTTTTGGTCCTGGAGTTCTGTCCAGACTTAGCTTTGATTAGGCATCGTGTAATCTTTGTTTTGAATTCAATGGAAATTTTTTAATCTTTCTGCTTTTGGTTCTCTCTTTGGGTTTTAGTTTGCGTCGTGAGCGTCCCCGGCGAGCACCATCCGTGGCAGCTGTGCAACACCCGGGGCGAGCCTCTTTGCTGCAGCTATGGGCCAGTGCCACTGTTGGTGACGTGGTCCGTGCGTGCATGGCGTTTGCAGCAACCGTCCGTCCGAGGGGAGCTTCCCTCTGCATCGTGTGGGTGCTGTAGCGCACTTCTTCAGCGGCTGGAAGTGCAGCGTCCATCTGCTGCCGTGCTTGTCACGAGGGCGTCCATGGCATGAAGACGTGAAGAGGAGAGAGACAGTGGAGCCTCCGTTGTGATCCCGTGGGATCTTTCCTTCGACTGCAGCTGTGGTTTCTCAGCCACAGTTCCTTTTGAAATGTGTTGATGTCTGTACAGAGAAAGGAGAGAGCAGCACTGTTCTACCGTTGCTTCTTCCTTTAAGCATTGTTATTTTTATGTTGTGCATTTGGGTTTCTTTCCTTGTCTCTTGTATTGTTTAGTTTAACTTAATTAGTTCATCATGGTTGTCTTAGATTAGATGAATACGTGTGAGAATGTTCCTTCATTAATAGAAGTGTTTCGCTTATTCATCCTCATCCCTCTTTCTACTCTCTAAGCATGGTGTGTTTGAGATCTTCTTTGCATTTATTTAATTGGTGTTTAGTTTCTTAAGGATATTCTCCTTGACTTGTTAATTTTAATTTGTCGACTTTTACTTTAAGGACCATTTGCTCATGAATTGTTAAAACTCAAGATTTCCTACCTTAAAAATCTAAATTTCTCCGTGGATTCGACTCGGACTCACTGCTTATCTATTCTCTTTTAATTAATTTGTGAGCCGATAATTAAATTTGGTAGTGGATGTATTAACGGCATGCATTTTAACTATCAATTTTTGGCGCCGTTGCCGGGGAGATTTATGATTTTTAGGTTGTTAATCTTGTGTTTTTGTACATAAATTGACACGAATCATTTCTATTTTTTTTGTTGTTGCAGGGAGATAATCAAAAAATAAAAAAAAATAGAAAAAGGTAAACAAAAAAAAATTGGGTGAGCGCTTTCCAAGTAAGTACTCACATTTTCCCTTCTTGTGAATTCAATTTCTTTTTCTTTCTTTCATTTTTCATATCTTGTGGCTAGATAGATTCACAAAATAAAACTGAAAAAAAAAATTCCATTTGAACTTTAATAAAAACCTTCATCTCAAGAGTAGCAACCACATTGCCATGTCTTAGGCCATGCATCATTTAGGCTTTAGGCTTGAATTCATTTTGTGATTAAATGCATTGTGGAAGAATTTTTCAAGGTGAGTTCTTTCTTTTTCCTAAATCACATGACATGCATTTTTGCATAGAACCCCTTGTTTGATATTGTGGTGTTGCATTTCATTTCAAATTTATCTTAAGGGCAAAACCCATAATCACATAAGGTGGAGATTTCATCACCCTTCCTTAGCCCACAAACCACAACTCCACATTTTGCATTTCCCAAGCTTAATAAAATCTAGTAGACATTGGCCCTAGGGTTCACTTTAAGATTTGATTTCACTTGGGCCCATTATCAATTTGGAAACTAGTGTCTAGGAAAGAGGTCCGATGGCAAACGCCTTAAGTGAGATTGTGGTTTATTAATTAGGACCCTACATCTGTAGGGGGAGCCTCCCACAACCCCACTTCTTTCCTGACTAGTGGACAAATTTGGTAGTGGACTTGGGCTGGATTCAAGTTGATTTGTGAGAAAGCCAACATTTGAGCCCACTTAGTGGTTGAACCTTAAGAGAAATTGTGCTTGTATCACCATCTAAAGGTTGGTGTCTAGGCAAGAGGTTAAAAGGCTACGCCTAAGTGGATCCGTGGTTCATTAATTAGGAGCTTGCGAAAGCAAGGGGAACCTCCCACGATCCTACCTCTCACCTGGCCAACTTGAAGGTCGGTGTGTGCGAGATTGCAATTGAACTTTGGGGAATTCTCACTATTTGTGCTTTTAAGTCCAAGGAGCCCTAAGTCTTGTAGGTTAATTTGTTGATCAAGTGTTTGCTAAAATAATTTCTGGAGTTCATGCAAGGTAGAAGATCCCAAGTTCCACATTTAGTTGAACCTATCCAAGAAATAAAGAGGGTGATCCATCAAGCCCAAAATCCCATTCAAGAAATGGCTAATCAAGGTGAATTGCCCAAGCAGATGAAGGAATACTTCATTCCTTCTAGCTATCAACCTTCCACATGTATCCATCTTCCGGAAGTGCCAGCAGCCCAATATGAGATCAAATCTAGCACGATCCAAATGCTCCCGTCATTCCATGGGCTTACAAATGAAGACCCATATAAGCACTTAGATGAGTTCTTGGAGATATGTTCCACTGTGAAAATTCAAAATTTCACAGACGATACCCTAAAGTTGACTCTATTCCCTTTCTTCTTGAAAGATAAAGCCAAATATTGGTTAGGGACCTTAGGAAGACCCATTCGGTCATGGGAGGAAATGCAAAAGGAATTTTTGAAAAAGTTCTATCCTATAGGTCGGACCAATACAATGAGAAGAGCCATCACGGGCTTTGTTCAAAACCCAGGGGAATTGATCCATGAGTCTTGGGAAAGAATGAAGGAGTTATTGAGAAAATGCCCACATCATGGGCTATCAAAATGGCAGATTGTGCAGGCCTTTTATGAAGGATTGACTGAACCCTATAGGCAAATGGTTGATGCTTCGTGTGGAGGTGCGTTTATGAGTAAAAGTGAAGAAGAAGCTTATGCTCTCTTTGAAATGTTGAGTGAGAACTCCATCAACCATGCCTCTCTTTCTTCATATGAAAAATCAGTGGGGCCATCTAGAAAAGCTGGGATGTATGAGGTAAAAGAGAAGGGAGAATTTGAGCCTAGATTAGATGTGAATGCCTTGGCCCAAAAATTAGAGAAAGTTGACCTGTTAACCCAACAAGTGGGCGAGCTCATTAAATTGAATAAACAAACCTTCAATGCCCAATCACAACCATCTTTCTACTCTCGCCAAGGTCCAGTCCAAGAAGCATGTGTGCTTTGTGAAAGCCCAGCCCATCAAGTGGATGAATGCCCTGCGGCAGCCCAGTTACCACCTGCTATCCAGGAGCAAGTTTATGCAGCCCAAGGATTGTCTAAGCCCAACAATGACCCATTTTCAAACACTTACAACCCGGGCTGGAGAAATCACCCAAACTTCTCTTGGAAGCCCCAGCAAAACCAAAATTTTCAACCCAAACCCCAACCTCAGGCCCATTTTCAAAATCAAACTTTCCATAGAGGCCAATTGTCACAACAGTTACCCAATCACCCTCAATTCCCTTATGGCCAACCATCTTATGGCCAACCCTCATTTGCTCAGCCCGCATATGGGCAATCTTCACATCCTCCTCCAGTTTACCAACCACCTATGCAACCTCCACCAATGGCCCAAAATGATGACAAAATCAATCAATTACAACAACTCATTTTGGCCCAAAACCAATCTTTCCAAACCCAAATGGCTGAAATGAAGGCCCAGATTGGCCAACTCTTGGAAACCAATGTAAGGAGAGATCCGGGTCAACTTCCAAGTCAACCCATTCCCAACCCTAGAAATTATCCTCCTGGTTTTCAGCAGCCCCTTCCACTCGCCCCTCAAGGGCAATTCCAACAAGGCCCAAATCCTCCAAAGGGCCCACAATTTGAGAATGCTAAGGCCATTTCGGCCTTAAGAAGTGGTAAAATCTTATCAGACCCACACCAAATTGATGAATCCAATCAAGCCTCATCTACTCAAACCCAAGAAGAAGAAGAACCCATTTCCACTCCTATAGTGGATAGTGAGGCAATCAACAAAGAGAAAGGGAAGGCAAAGATAGATGAATCACCTGAAAGCTACAAACCTAAGATTCCCTTCCCTAATGCCTTGGACGCTAGGAAAGAAAAGAAAAAGAAGAACAATCAAGCTCAGAATGAAGAATTGATGAAATTGTTCAAACAAGTCCACATCAACATTCCCCTCTTAGATGCAATCCAACATGTACCTGCATATGCTAAATTTCTCAAGGAAATGTGCACTCAAAAGAGGGAACCAAAGGTAAATCTGGAAAGAATTCTATTGTCTGAGGATGTTAGTTCTGTCCTACTAAATCAACTCCCCCAGAAAATGAAAGATCCTGGCACCCCACTCATATCTTGTGTCATTGGGGGGGTCACCTTTGAAAATGCTTTGTTGGACTTAGGAGCAAGTGTCAATCTCCTCCCAACATCTGTGTACCAAAAGTTTGGTATGGGAGAACTCAAATCAACCCCTGTCATTCTCCAACTGGCTGATAGATCTGTTAAGACACCTAGGGGGTTGGTAGAAGATGTCCTTGTCAAGATAGACTCTTGCTATTTTCCAGTTGATTTTATAATCCTTGACATGGAGTCTAAATTAGACTTAGCCCAAAGCCCAATTATATTGGGCCGTCCCTTCTTAGCCACAGCCAATGCCAACATCAATTGTAAGTCTGGGCTTATGGACATCTCTTTTGGAGATCAGAAGATGACACTAAATGTCTTCAATGCGTCTAAACAAATAAGGGAGGAAGAAGATTGTTACATCATTGATGTGATTGATGAGATGGTAGAAAATGACCCTCCCTTGACCAGAATAGAAAACTTTGACAAAGCTGAAGACAAAGAGCCCATTTCAGAGGTCAATGCTCTTCATCAGTTTGAACATTTGTCTGATGTGAAACATGAACCTTCACTTCCCTCCATCCATGCCCCACCACACCTAGAATTGAAACCCCTACCCGATTCCCTGAAATATGCCTTCTTAGGGGATGAGAGGACTTTGCCTGTCATAATAGCATCTGATCTGACACCCACTCAGGAGGACCAACTGATTGATGTCCTCAAAAGACATAAGGAAGCCATAAGTTGGTCTGTGGCCGATCTTAAGGGAATATGTCCATCAGTATGCATGCATCACATTTATCTGGAAGACAATGCAAAGCCATCTAGGGAGATGCAAAGAAGGCTGAACCCTCACATGAAAGAAGTGGTTAAGAAAGAAGTAGTCAAATGGCTTGATGCAGGAATCATATACCCAATCTCTGACAGCCCATGGGTTAGTCCAACTCAAGTGGTACCTAAGAAAGCTGGGCTCACTGTGGTGAGCAATGACAAAGGAGAATTAGTACCCACTAGATTACCCACAGGGTGGAGGGTATGTATAGATTATAGGAAATTGAATGAGGCCACTAAGAAGGACCATTTTCCCCTACCATTCATTGACCAAATCTTGGAGAAATTAGCTGGCCAACAATATTTCTGTTTCTTGGATGGTTATTCAGGATATAACCAAGTGGCCATTTATCCAGAGGATCAAGAAAAGACCACATTCACATGTCCTTATGGGACATTTGCATTTAGGAGAATGCCCTTTGGGTTATGTAATGCTCCAGCCACTTTTCAGAGATGCATGATGGCCATTTTTTCAGATATGGTGGGGAACTTCTTAGAAATTTTATGGATGATTTCTCAGTCTTTGGAGATTCTTTTGAAGTATGCCTAGATAATTTGACAAAAATTTTGGAGAGGTGCATAGAGAAGAGGTTGATTCTAAGCTGGGAAAAGAGTCACTTCATGGTAAAAGAGGGCATAGTGTTGGGCCACATAGTTTCTGAGCGGGGTATAGAGGTGGACAAGGCCAAAATTGACCTCATTTCTAATCTTCCTCCACCCACCTCAGTTAAGCAAATTCGGTCTTTCCTTGGCCATGCCGGCTTCTATCGCCGGTTTATCCAAATTTTCTCTCAAATTGCCCGACCTTTAACCCTTCTCCTAGCCAAGGATATCCCATTCAATCTTGATGAACAATGTTTACAAGCATTCAATATTTTGAAGGAAGCTCTGACCAAAGCTCCAATCCTTCAACCACCTGATTGGTCCCTTCCCTTCGAAATCATGTACGATGCTTCAGATTTTGCTATAGGAGCAGTCTTAGGGCAGAGGATTGACAAACGCCCTGTGGTGATTTATTATGCTAGTCGCACTATGGGTGATGCTCAACTGAATTACACCACCACTGAAAAAGAACTCTTGGCTGTGGTGTTCGCCCTTGAAAAATTCAGATCATATCTCTTAGGATCCAAGGTCATCATCTACTCTGATCACTCAGCCTTGAGATACCTCATGTCCAAGAAAGAAGCCAAGCCCCGTTTGATTAGATGGATCTTACTCTTGCAAGAATTTGATATTGAAATTCGGGATAAAAAGGGGTCTGAGAATGTGGTGGCTGATCATCTCTCTAGAATTCTTGTGCAAGAAAAGGAGCCCATAAGAGACTTTTTTCCTGATGAACAACTCTTGTCCATTAGCCACATCCAACCCCCTTGGTATGCCAATATTGTCAATTATCTGGCTGTTGGATTGACCCCTGAAGGTTGGTCTAAGAATGAGAAGGATAGATTCTATGCTCAGATAAGACACTATTTTTGGGAGGATCCAAAATTATTCCGTATCTGTGCGGATAATGTCATTCGAAGGTGTGTCCCTGAAAATGAGCATCAAAGCATTCTCACCTTCTGCCACACTCTTGCTTGCGGAGGTCATTTTTCTGGAAAGAAAACTGCTGCAAAAGTCCTCCAATGTGGTTTTTATTGGCCCACTCTCTTTAGAGATGCCCATGCTTTTAGTCAATCTTGCCCAAAATGCCAAACTATGGGGAATATATCTCGAAGAGACATGATGCCCTTGAACCCCATTCTTGTGGTGGAAATTTTTGATGTATGGGGAATTGATTTCATGGGACCATTCCCACCATCTTCTGGGCATGAATACATTCTAGTGGCTGTGGATTATGTTTCCAAATGGATTGAAGCTGTAGCAACTAGAACCAATGACCACAAGGTGGTCATGAAATTTGTGCAAAAGAACATTTTCTCTAGATTTGGATTCCCAAGGGCTATAATTAGTGATGGAGGTAGTCACTTCACTAACTATCAATTCAAGAGTTTGCTGAAAAAGTATGGGATCACTCACAAAGTGGCCACACCATATCATCCCCAAACAAGTGGGCAGGTAGAAGTCTCATATCGAGAAATCAAGAACATTTTGCAAAAGACTGTGAGGACTGATAGGAAGGACTGGGCTGAGAGATTGGATGATGCTTTAGAACAGCTTATAAGACCCCTATTGGGATGTCACCCTTCAGATTGATTTATGGAAAAGCCTGCCACCTCCCAGTAGAGCTGGAACACAAGGCTTATTGGGTAATCAAACAATTTAACCTGGATTTGACCCAAGCTGGATCACACAGGGCCTTGCAATTAAGTGAGTTAGAGGAGCTTCGTGAGGAATCCTATGAGAACTCCAAAATCTATAAGGCCAAGATGAAAACTTTTCATGACAAACACATCTTTAGGAAAACATTTGAGCCTAATCAAAAGGTCTGGTTGTTCAATTCTAGATTGAAACTTTTTCCTAGGAAGCTCAGATCTAGATGGGATGGACCATACATTGTGGTTAATTCATTTTCACATGGTGCTGTCGAAATCTGTGACCCCAAAAGTGGCAACACTTTCAAAGTCAATGGGCAGAGACTCAAACCCTTCATTGAAGGAGTCTCAAATGAACTGATTGTGGAAGAAATTGCATTAATTGAACCAAGTTGAATTCGCTGATGTCTGGCTGAAGACATTAAACTTAGCGCTCATTGGGAGGCAACCCAATGCTTTCTTACTTTCTTACTTTCTGGTGCGGACACCCGAGCAGTTGAGCGACGTGATACGCCGAGCCACCGGTACCGCACACGGAGCACGACTCGAGCCACCTCAGCGTCCATCTGGCTCGGAGACAGCCTGGAGACTCCACCTTGAGCCTCCCCATTTATCATATTTAGTTAGACTTTATGTGTGTGTAATTTGTGTTTATTTCGTTGTATTCGGTTTGCTATTTTGATTGTAAGAGGGGCTTATGTACAATTTGGACCCCGTGGGCCCCACGGGCCCCCCAGGCCCCTCCCATTGATCCACCTCAGCCATAGGGCCCCATGTGGGGTTGGTCAATATCCTATGTGGACATCTAGAAGCCTTGGACTAGTCAATTGTTCACATGGGGGACAAGGGACCAAAATGGTCAACAATTCCACCAACCTTCCACCTACCATGTCCCCCTTGCCATTCTAGTCAATAGGCCGCCCCCTTCCTTGTATTTTTTAATTTTAATTTGTGTGGATGGTCACATGCTATCCCAACCCTCCATCTCACACCCCTAGATCCAACGGTTGAGGGTTGATTAGACATATGACCTATATATGCTTGTAATTTTCAATTTTGATGAATTAATGCCATTTGAAAGTTGGAAAAAAATCTCTTGAGCAGGCCTAGGCCGCCCCCTTTCTCCTCTCCCTCTCCCCTTGAAGCTGTGAAGGCTTCCTTCTGGTGGTGAGACTCCACCCTATCAGTTACGGTCTTTTGCCGCTGCCGAGAGTGTAGGTACTAGCCCGTGTGTCCATGTCACCGCTATGAGAGTGAGAGTGACCTGTCCCGTGACTCGATCCGAGTCCGGAAGTTGAGTCGGACTACCCTTGACCTCCGTCGGTTCCTTAACCGCGCACGGTCCACGCTTTCCCTCGCTTGGGATGACGAGTGAGCTTCCACTTCTGTTAGCGACATTTTGCCACTAGGAGCTCGTAGTGTCGGGCTTAGTGTCTCCCTGGTGTGTGCTGCTGGTCGCGTCTTCATCTAGAGTCCGAGGGTGGCACCTCATAGTGTCGTCTCCCGTGTCCGTCCCGCATTAGTTTGGTATCAGAGCGGGTCGAGTCTAGGGTAGTCATTGCATAAGTCTTGCATGCATCATGGTCTAAGTCAAGTCTAGGATCATCATTTTCAAAAAAACAAAAAAAGAGTGTTTTAAAATTACATTTCATCCCGATAATTCGGTATCTTAAAAGGTGTTGTCCGAACGTTAGGCTACGCCTATCGGGAAGACCGCACACTTGCGCGAGTGATCTTCGGATCGATTAACTCCGCCATGTACCGGATATTGGTTTAGGTCTAGGAGCATTAGTCGATGTTTGCATTAGTTAGTGCATTCCAACCTTGCATAGCCGGTCTAGTGTAGTGTCCAAGTGTCGGCATGTCCAACATATAGTCCCCCCCCCAATTTCCCATGGATTCCCAATCACCCGGGCAATATGGCCGTTGGTCCACCCATGGGCTTGGCAATCATCCCCTCCACTTCCGTAGGCCCGAAGCCTCGGACTTTTATGGCTCCAATGACCCAGGCGACTACCTCAAGTGGGAAGCTGCCATGGACACATACTTTGATTGTTATACTATGTCCGATGCCATGCAAGTTAGTTTTGCCCGAGAGAGGCTTGTCCACAAAGCCGCCTAGAAATGGGAGAGCATTGAGCCCATGAGAGAGGTAAGGAGGCAAAGGCCCATCGAGTCGTGGCATGAGATGAAGGACGAACTTAGGAAGGTCTACCTACCCGGCACGATCACCTCCAACCGACCCCACCCAATCACATCCACCCAAGTGGGCCATAATCGGAGGCAACGTGCCGCGCATGTAGAAGAGCCTAGGTCCACGACTAGGCCGACTTCATATGGGGGAGTCCATCACATCGCTCCTACTCCAAACCCCACCATTGCTGAACTCTTCCAAATCATTTTGGATAAGGTGGATAGGAAGTGTGATTATATTGAGTCCCTACTTCCCCCTTGCCTACCTCCTAGCCGAGATAGAACCAAGCATGACCCTAAGGAGGTAGCGACCGGTAGTCCCAATCCAGTGTCATCTAGAGTGCCATCCCGAGGTCCTCTCCCCATCTTGGTGGATCCTCTTCCCCCACCCACGAGAGCCCCATTGCCTACACCCCATGTCCGTCAGGAGGATAAGGGTAGGGACCCACTTATCAAGGAGCGTAGAGGATCACGACAACAGTGTTATCGCTGCCAGGGGTTTGGCCACTTTGCCAGACAGTGTCCCACTCGGACATCTCTAGCCCTAGGGGATAAAGGGGTTGGAGAAACCTCACCTTCCGATCTTATTTCGGAGCCCTCTCATTTGGAGCCGCCAAAGCCCGAGCCACCCGTGTTTCTAACGGGTACACTTTTCATAGCCGAGCCACTCTTTAGCTGGCTTAAGATAGGTTTGGTCCCACTTCCCTTCCCCTCTATGGACCCTATCCTACCTCTGGTGCCAATCAATTCCTTTCATACCACTTTCCGGTCTAGTCACTATGTGGATACATTAGATGACCTTCTTAAAGGGTTAGACCGGCAGTGGACATTTACGCACTTGTTGGCTCCAGGCTTCGACCGACCCACAGGTCGTAGTTTCACTCATCCCACTTTAGGGTCCATCACCTCCGTGTACACCGTGGGTCATGTTACCACGGAGGTTCTTCTACTCCTCCCTATGCTGGCCGAGTCCGACTTCATTTCCTTTTACCCAAGGGAGGAATCTTACTTTCCACCTATGACTGTCGTCCCACCTCTCACAATGAATGAAGGTGATCATTTACACCTCCAAGATTTCCAAATGTGGGATAGTGATTTGTGGAAGCCTAGTCTGAGGGGTCATACCTTCTTTGATCCCTTCGACCCATTCTCTTATGGACTCCGTGACCCACCATATTTACACCACCTTTTCGAGAGAGTCCACCATCATACCCCCACCGTCTCATCTCCCTTCACGGATGAAGGTGACCATCAACACCTTCTAGAATTCCACACATGGGACCTTGAAATGAGGGAATCCATATCGAGGGGTCACACATTCTTTGATCCCTTCGATCCCTTTCTTCATGAGCCCTTTGGCCGACAACCTCCATTCCACCTCTTTAAGGAAGTCCACTATCACACCCCTCCTACTCGGGCCTGGCAACCTTTACATGGCAATAGGTCCGAACCGTCATTTGGGGGTAATGAGGACTTTGGTTTCCCCGGGCCACCTCAACCACCCAAACCTCCCGGACTTCCCACATCCAAACCCCATGTCCATGGTTGGTGCATCGTAGGATGTCTAGGAGTCCACCATGACATTAACCTCCGGTTATGTCAAATGCATGCATGGCACACATTCGGATGTCCTGGACCGCCTTGCATATGATTGGGTTTTACTAACTGTAGGGTTGTTTAGGGTCGTGTGTGCATCCGTGTGTTTCTTTTCTTTTGGTAAGCATGTTAGGTCGTGTGTGCATCCTGTGTTTCTTTTCTTTTGCTAAACATGTTAGGAGTCTACATGACGATGTCCGTCGTCACAGTTGAGGCCAGCAATGCACGGTACAAGGAGTTAGCCGATGTCCATCGACACCACCGAGAGTTCCAAGAGGGTGAATATGTCATGATCAGGGTAAGACCTGAACGGTTTCCCTCTGGAACCGTTAAGAAGTTGCAAGCTCGCGGAGCCCGTCCATTCAGAGTGTTGAAACGCGTTGGATCCAATGCATACGTTGTGGACTTGCCCGAGGAATATGGTATAAGCTCTACCTTCAATGTATCGGATCTTGTTGCATATAGGGACCCAGCAGTGATCCCTAGTGAGCCTTTTGAGCCATCTCCTCCCCTTGAGAGTGATCCCACACCTGAGTGTCCACCTCCAGCCCCGTTGTTACGGCAGCGTGAGCAAATAGATCATATACTGGATGAGCAAGTGACAGTTACCAGGAGTGGATCTTACCCGCGCTACCTAGTGCGATGGAGAGGACGGCCCGCTACTGAGGACACATGGATCACACATGGCGAGTTGCAGCGGATTGATCCGGACCTTCTGGAGCGATACAGGAGCGATGCAGACCCTTACTCGACAGGGTCGAGTTTCTCCCACCCGGGGAGAATTGGTGCGGACACCCGAGCAGTTGAGCGGCGTGATATGCTGAGCCACCGGTACCGCACACGGAGCACGACTCGAGCCACCTCAGCATCCATCTGGCTCGGAGATAGCCTGGAGACTCCACCTTGAGCCTCCCCATTTATCATATTTAGTTAGACTTTATGTGTGTGTAATTTGTGTTTATTTCGTTGTATTCGGTTTGCTATTTTGATTGTAAGAGGGGCTTATGTACAATTTGGACCCCGTGGGCCCCACGGGCCCCCCAGGCCCCTCCCATTGATCCACCTCAGCCATAGGGCCCCATGTGGGGTTGGTCAATATCCTATGTGGACATCTAGAAGACTTGGACTAGTCAATTGTTCACATGGGGGACAAGGGACCAAAATGGTCAACAATTCCACCAACCTTCCACCTACCATGTCCCCCTTGCCATTCTAGTCAATAGGTCGCCCCCTTCCTTGTATTTTTTATTTTAATTTGTGTGGATGGTCACATGCTATCCCAACCCTCCATCTCACACCCCTAGATCCAACGGTTGAGGGTTGATTAGACATATGACCTATATATGCTTGTAATTTTCAATTTTGATGAATTAATGCCATTTGAAAGTTGGAAAAAAATCTCTTGAGCAGGCCTAGGCCGCCCCCTTTCTCCTCTCCCTCTCCCCTTGAAGCTGTGAAGGCTTCCTTCTGGTGGTGAGACTCCACCCTATCAGTTACGGTCTTTTGCCGCTGCCGAGAGTGTAGGTACTAGCCCGTGTGTCCATGTCACCGCTGTGAGAGTGAGAGTGACCCGTCCCGTGACTCGATCCGAGTCCGGAAGTTGAGTCGGACTACCCTTGACCTCCGCCGGTTCCTTAACCACGCACGGTCTGCGCTTTCCCTCGCTTGGGACGACGAGTGAGCTTCCACTTCTGTTAGCGATGTTTTGCCAGTAGGAGCTCGTAGTGTCGGGCTTAGTGTCTCCCTGGTGTGTGCTGCTAGTCGCGTCTTCATCTAGAGTCCGAGGGTGGCACCTCATAGTGTCGTCTCCCGTGTCCGTCCCGCATCACTTTCTTTTAAATAATGATGATCTATTTTTTAGGAGCATGGAGCAACATATCTCTCTCTACAGCAACATTTCATCTTGCTCAGGTTGTACCTTTCCATCTCAAAACATTCACTCTATATTGTCCTAATTTTCTATTTTAAGCATGTCATTGAGGACAATGTCACTTAAGTTGGGGGTAGCTTAAGCTTAAATTTTCATCAAAATGCTGTAATCTTTCATGATTCCCCTAACAAATGCTTCAGGGTCATTTTTCATGATAAGAAACATTGTCAAAATGATAAGGTTTAGAATATCCACTTGTGACAGCATTGAATTAAAGGGTGAATTAGTTGGTTATGTTTTTAGCATCTTCCTCGGAATACACTCAGATTTTTCTTTGAACTCACACACATTCGCACACTAATAATGAGAATAGTAGGTATTAAACACGAGGATGATGAGATCTTTACTTAAAAACTTAGGCGAGGATTGAAAATTATGCCTAGTCATTGAAGATTTATCGTGGGGAAAAAGCTACCTGCCTGCAAATAAGTGCAAAGCACCAAAAAGAAAGAAAGAAAAAATATATATATATATGATGAAAAACTCATGGAAAATGCTCCTGATCTTAGTAACCGGGCCTACTTCTCCTAGCAAGAGTTGAGGTTCACGTCAAACAGTGAAGGAATGTGCAGCACCATGATGAAAAAAAATGATGATGATCAGGCAGAGTGAAGCTACCTGTAATTCGAGAGTCTAATTTAAAATAGGTAGAATTGGAAATCATTGTTAAGTGATAAATAGAAGGCTCATTCATCCAGTTGTCTGATATCCACTAATCAAATTAGATCACATGCACAAAGAGATACAAAAAAAATTATGAGTGTAACCTGGGGAAGTATCTAAATTACATGGATTGACGAAGTTTATTCTTGACATTTATTGCTTGAACTTGCAGTATTCTATAGTTCAAAATCATGATGCTCACCTTCTTGTCATGAAACGTGATATATGAACTCTTGTTAGTCTTAAATTTATAATTATTTGCATTGCTAAGGGACTAGCAATGAGTAAGTTGGGGGGTGTGACAACTTCATATTTTCACATATTATTTCTATATGATTTGGAGATAATTCTAAATAAAATTACTTATTATGTGTGAAAATGATCATAGAAGGAGATTTTTGTTAATATGTGAGTCTTCATGGAAAATGATTGGAAATATTAATAATAAACTTGAGTGCATATACCTTTGTGTTAACAATATTATATATATCATATATGCATCCTTTTTAATGGCAGGGTGTTAAACACATGGTGGTGATGGGTATCACGTAAAGGCCCACGTGGGTTGCATGAGGCAACAAGGTGGCATCAATATAACATGAAATGCATAAGAAGGATATTACGTGCATGGCAAGGCTTGGTGCATGTATGAAAACACGTACATGGGCTTGACATAAATGGCCATGTGGCTTGTATGAAGGCATCAAGGTGGCTGCAGTATGCATGAAATGCATAAGAGCATCACGTGCATGAAGGCTTTAGCGGTCGAAGATAACAGTGACTAGCCATGCATGGTTGGCAGCTGGTGGTTGCGATGAGATAAGTGGACGCAGCGAAGGCTTCGGAAGCGAGATGCTCGCGTGAGATGCAGTCAAGGGATCGGTGGCGAGGATAGCGGAAGCCATCCGCTCAAACAATGTGGCAGCCGTTTGCTCATGGTGAAAGGATCGTAGCGGCAGCGAGATGCTCGCGGAAGTTGCTGTGGGTGACACCGGTGGAAGATAAGAACCGGCGTCGATTTTGGAGGTGGTTCCGTGGAGTTCTTGGCGAGGCCGTCTCCCTATAAAAGGGAGGTTCAGGAACGCAGTGGGGGTCGGCTCGTTTTTATGCTTTCAGTCATCCTTTTGGATTTTGAGTCCGTAGTTGGAGTTTTCCAGTTTTCCCTTTTGAGATTAGCTTTTGGTCCGGGAGTTCTGTCCAGACTTAGCTTTGATTAGGCATCGTGTAATCTTTGTTTTGAATTCAATGGAAATTTTTTAATCTTTCTGCTTTTGGTTCTCTCTTTGGGTTTTAGTTTGCGTCGCGAGCGTCCCCGGCGAGCACCATCCGTGGCAGCTGTGCAACGCCCGGGACGAGCCTCTTTGCTGCAGCTATGGGCCAGTGCCACTGTTGGTGACGTGGTCCGTGCGTGCATGGCATTTGCAGCAACCGTCCGTCCGAGGGGAGCTTCCCTCTGCATCGTGTGGGTGCTGTAGCGCACTTCTTCAGCGGCTGGAAGTGCAGCATCCATCTGCTGCCGTGCTTGTCACGAGGGCGTCCATGGCATGAAGACGTGAAGAGGAGAGAGACAATGGAGCCTCCGTTGTGATCCTGTGGGATCTTTCCTTCGACTGCAGCTGTGGTTTCTCAGCCACAGTTCCTTTTGAAATGTGTTGATGTCTGTACGGAGAAAGGAGAGAGCAGCACTGTTCTACCGTTGCTTCTTCCTTTAAGCATTGTTATTTTTATGTTGTGCATTTGGGTTTCTTTCCTTGTCTCTTGTATTGTTTAGTTTAACTTAATTAGTTCATCATGGTTGTCTTAGATTAGATGAATACGTGTGAGAATGTTCCTTCATTAATAGAAGTGTTTCGCTTATTCATCCTCATCCCTCTTTCTACTCTCTAAGCATGGTGTGTTTGAGATCTTCTTTGCATTTATTTAATTGGTGTTTAGTTTCTTAAGGATATTCTCCTTGACTTGTTAATTTTAATTTGTCAACTTTTACTTTAAGGACCATTTGCTCATGAATTGTTAAAACTCAAGATTTCCTACCTTAAAAATCTAAATTTCTCCGTGGATTCGACTCGGACTCACTGCTTATCTATTCTCTTTTAATTAATTTGTGAGCCAATAATTAAATTTGGTAGTGGATGTATTAACGGCATGCATTTTAACTATCATCATGACACCACTACCCCGCCGACGAACAAGCCCTTCCCTGGCACGTAGCCTCGTGCCTCAGCCACCCCCCATCATACAAAATCGCCATCATGGGCCCTACTCCCGGATCGACAGAACCGCTATCCTTGCGCTGGCATTCGTCCCTTGCCAGCGAATAAATCCCTTTCCGGCGTAAGGCTCCGTGCCCTAGCCACCCACTCCATACAATATTGCCGTTACGGACCTTACGTCTGAAACGGTACGAATTCTCCCGTTGCGCTGGCGTTCTCTTCTCGCCAACGAATGAGCCTTACCTTCCGGCGCAAGGCTTTGTGCCCTAGCCGACATTTGTGTATCACTCGCTCGTCAAAAAAAAAAGAAGAAAAGGAAATGGGGTTAAAAATAGAGATACCCCGCCAGACTTGCCCTTATACGGGGACAAGGGTAAAAATGGCAACAACCCGGCTGTAGCGAAAACCCGAAAGGGCGCTACAGGAAAAATCGGGTACCCCGCAACGTGAAAACCCGAGAGGGCGCGTGGACAAAAGCAAGAGGGGGCCGGTACCGGCGAAAACCCGAAAGGGCGCTTGTATCGGTAATGTGGTTCAAAAAAAAAAAGAAGAGAGAAAAGAAGAAAAGAAAAGAAGAGATCAACAAACCAGGTCAGCTCCCGACACCCTGTCGGCACTGACGAAGAGACCAAGAGATCAACAAACTAGGTCAGCTCCCGACACCCGGTCGGCACTGACGAAGAGACCAAGAGATCAACAAACCAGGTCAGCTCCCGACACCCTGTCGGCACTGACGAAGAGACCAAGAGATCAACAAACCAGGCCAGCTCCCGACACCCTGTCGGCACTGACGAAGAGACCAAGATATCAACAAATCAGGTCAACTCCCGACACCCTGTCGGCACTGACGAAGAGACCAAGAGATCAACAAACCAGGTCGGTTCCCGACACCCTATCGGCACTGACGAAGAGACCAAGAGATCAATAAACCAGGTCAGCTCCCGACACCCTGTCGGCACTGACGAAGAGACCAAGAGATCAACAAACCAGGTCAACTCCCGACACCCTGTCGGCACTGACGAAGAGACCAAGAGATCAACAAACCAGGTCGGCTCCCAACACCTTGTCAGCCCTGACGAAGAGATCAAGAGATCAACAAACTAGGTCAGCTCCCGACACCCCATCGGTATTGACAAAGAGACAAAGAGATCGATAAACCGTGTCAATGCCCGGCACCCCGCCGGCGCTAGCGAAGAAAAGAAGAGACAAACAAGTCATGTCAGCTCCCGACACCCTGTCGGCACCGACGAATAGAAAAAAGGAGACCAGTGCACCCACGGGCACCGCCTGGCTCACCCAGATCCTTCGCCTGCGCTACCCGTGGGTGGGGGGCATTTGTGGACACCAAAAATTGCACACCCAGATATCCCGTTCGACCCAGCATCAACAACAGAACTAAGGGAAGAAGCCCCAGAGATGCTGGTCGTCCGGATTCCCCGAACATGCACACACTGTCGTGAGGCTGTCTCCAGAGTCACGACAGTGAAGAGAAATCAACCACCAAGGGCCTCACAAACCACGGGCCACAGAGAAAATTAAACGGGCCATGACTCGTGCTCACAACGAGCTCAGAACGGGCTCAGAAATATGCCCGTTTGGGCCTTCAACGACACACCCCCAGGGGGGGATTTCAACGGCACACCCCCAGGGGGGGCCTTCAATGGCACACCCCCCAGGGGGGGACCTTCAACGGCACACCCCCCAGGGGTCTCCAACGGCACACCCCCAGGGGGGGCCTTCAACGGCACGCTGTTTGCCCCCTTCAGTGGCACGCTTGGGCAACCTTCAGTGGCACGCTTGGGCAACCTTCAGCGGCACGCCTTTTGCCCTCTTCAGTGGCATGCTTACAGTGTCTTACAGCGACACACTTCTTAAGCCCGCCAGCGGCACAGCGTGAAGGCTTTTCAACGGACAAACGACGTGAAGCCCATACCCTAAGTATCCTTGGCGCGCAGTGAGCTGTCCGAGGTGTCGATCAGAGATTGGGCCACGTAGGCTATTCCCCTGACAGCCAAGACGGGGGAAGTCAAACCCCATGATCACCAGCCGCTTCCCGCCTGCGGCTGCCGTGCTCGAGGGCTCCCGCTGCTGGGAGTATAAATCCCTCCCATTCGACAGAGAAAAGGAGGAGGGAGACAGAGAGAACAGAGAAGGAGAACACACACAGAGACAGAAATAGAGGCAGAGAGGAGATACGAGGAAAAGAGACGAACAGGAGCCACCGACGAGAAGAAAGTGAAGAGAGTAAGAGAGGGAGAGCTGAATGTAGCAGGGGAAGGTGCGGGGGAAAGAGCAGTGGACGGTTGTCCCTGCTTCGATCCTCAACACCTTCCCTCCCGTTGTTTCCTTGTTTTCTTCTTTCTTTTCTTTTGTTCCTTGGTTTTCTTTCTTGCCCGTAGCCTTGACGCGGGCGTGCTTTGTAATGTACATGGATGGCTACGGCCCTTTGTTTCCCATGAATGAAGATCATTCCCCCCTCCCTCAGTGGGTTTTCTCTTTGTCTCGTTGTTTTAGACCACAGCATGTTTGGCCGTCATTCCCATCGCTTTCCGGTGTTCACGTTCAGCACTCATGCCGACGATTTCCACAGGGTGTGTGCCATCTTGAGCGGTTCGAGGTCACGAACCTCCTCCTCCGAAGCCCAGTACCTTCATCAGTGTCTGCCCCCTTAGCCTTTCTCCCTCTTGCCGGGAGCCTCTGTGGGTTTGATCGATTTAACGCCCCGCCCCAATAGTCGGCAGGCCAATCCCTTTTGGAGCTCTGATTCGGTGCGCCTGCATCTTTCTCCAGCGGCACACCCTTCCGGCCCTTGGCCGGCACACCCAAAGCAGCCCCCAGCGGCACACCCTTCCGCCCCTTGGCCGGCACACACATAGCAGCCCCTCAGCGGTACACCTCCCCTTTAGTGCCTCAGTGGCACGCCTGGCCCTGCCCTAGCCCGGTACGCCCTGGCTGACCCCAGTCCACCCTATCTGGCCCGAGTGGTCTTCGGCTCGTCATTTTCCCATGTTTTCCGAGGTTTTACTAAGGTGTCGCCGCCCTCGGGCGCCCACCTCCAGTAGTTGGGTTCCGCCACTCCATGTGGGCGCGTTCCCTTTATCTCCCTTACGCCCGGGTCAAGGGGAGATGCTGCCGAATTTTTGTCAGAAAATAATAAGACATTAAAAGGCAAAAGGAAGCAACAAACGAATGGAATGATCAATGATAAAACTTTCCGACTAAGCAACCTACTGCCGATGGCATGATGAGGACTGAACCGATTAACAACATGGCTGACCGAACGTCCGACCCGCGAGAAGAGGCTAAACAGAATAAAGGAAAGGAGAAATTTATATAAGACTACATGAAAATCAAGAAAGGAAGAAAAGAAAAGCCTTAAAATAAACAGAGGGAGAGCGGATCCTCTTTGACACTCCCCACCCTAAATCATCACCCCCAGCGGTACACTTCGCCCCAGTCTCAGCGGCACACCCACTAGCCCCCAACGGTACACCCTTCTCCATCCCCAGCGGCACGCCTTCTCAACCCCCCCAGGGGCACACCTCACCACCTCCAGCGGTACACCTTTCTCCACCTTCTGCGGCACGCCTGTTCCAGCCTTCACCGGCACACTCCCACCACCATACTCCTCCACCGGTACACCTCCTTTGGACCTCCACCGGTACGCCTTCACACCCCTCTTCAGCGGTACACACACACTCATCCCTCTCACACCGCCTCACTCTTTCCCCTTCCCCGGCACACCTCCGCCCTCCTTCGCCGGTACACTCCCAAGCCATCACCCCTCTCAGCGGTACACCCCCTCAGCCTTTCAACGATGCATCCTCTTGGCCCCTCGCCGGCACACCCCTCCTCTCCGTCTGCAGACTCGGTAGGTTGATGCATGAACACAAGAAATGTATAGACTTTGCCTGAAGGGTTGTATCAATGTAGACAGTGAAGTATGCACAACGTATAGACTTTGGACTCTGTATAGACTTTGAGCTGGAGGATGTGTAGACTTCACAATGTACAGACTTTGAACCGCAATGTGTAGACTTCAAGCTGGCCGACGTACAGACCTTGGGTTGGCTAATGTATAGACTTTGAACTGCAGCCAAGGGGCGGTGTATATGCTTTGAGCTGAACAATGTATAGACTCTGGGCTGGCCAATGTATAGACTTTGAACTGCAGCCAAGAGCCAATGTATAGACTTTGGGCTGTCCATTGTACAGACTTTGGGCGGGTCAATGTACAGACTTTGAGCTGCAATGTATAGACCTCGAGCTGCAGCCAGTGAACAATGTATAGACTTTGAGTTAGCCAACGTATAGACATTGGGCTGGCCATTGTACAGACTTTGAACTGCAGCCAAGGGCCAATGTATAGACTTTGGGCTGTCCAATGTACAGACTTTGAGCTGCAATGTATAGACTTTGAGCTGCAGCCAATGAACAATGTATAGACTTTGAGTTGGCCAACGTACAGACTTTGGGCTGGCCAACGTACAGACTTTGAACTGCAGCCAAGGGTCAATGTATAGACTTCGAGCTGAACAATGTATGGACTTTGAGCTGGCCAATGTGCAGACTTTGGGCTGGCCAACGTATAGACTTTGAGCTGCAATGTATAGACTTTGAGCTGCAGCCAATGAACAATGTATAGACTTTGAGTTGGCCAACGTACAGACTTTGGGCTGGCCAACGTACAGACTTTGAACTGCAGCCAAGGGTCAATGTATAGACTTCGAGCTGAACAATGTATGGACTTTGAGCTGGCCAATGTGCAAACTTTGGGCTGGCCAACGTATAGACTTTGAGCAGGATGTATAGACTTTGTGTGCAGCAAACAGCCGATGTATAGACTTCGTGTCGCAGTAACCCGTCAATGTATATACTCTGAGTCTTCCCCGACACACCCTCTTCTACCTTCGCCGGCACACTCTCCTCGGTGCCTTCCCCGGCGCATCCTCTTCTCCCTTCACCGGTACACTCTCAACCATCGCCCCAGCGGTACACCTCCTTCAGCCCTTCAGCGGCACCCTCCTTAAGCCCTTCAACGGCACACATCTCCAGCCCTTCGCCGGCACACTTTCTGCCCACCTTTCTTCAGCGGTACACCCCCCTTTTAGCCCTTTTAATCCGCCAAGGACTGACTCTCCCCCCAAAACAAAAAAAATACATGTACATACCGGTATGTAGAGGTAGCACTGACAAGCTAATAAAAAAAATCATGGTGAATAAATAAATCTGAACATATTCATAAAAGAAAAAAGATGATGAATGAAATAGGTGACAATAATAATAATGATAATAAAAAGGGTAATAATGACAAGGAGCAAGATGAGGGAAATCACCCGGAACAGATACGGAAAGAGGAATAAGCAATGGAGTAGTAAGAACAACAATGATAAAACAACATAAGGTATTAATAATTCCACATTGCAGCCCCCTCTCTCCGTGACTCGACGCAGAAGGAATAATAATGTAGCCCTCTCAGGACGGGCCCGAGTCTTGGGAATCATCCTGACATGGCCAGACCCCGACCCAGTCTTGGGCCGACATTCCAATCAGACCGGATTCGTTTCTCTCCCCTGAGCCCTTCCGGGCCGTTATTAAAATTGCCGTGCATTCGACAGACATTTGAACGGATTCGTCCCGATTTTCCGTCTCGTTTTTATCACGGACCCGTGTCCGAATATGAAAAGGTCCACGAGTGATGCGGGACGGATGACTCGACCGGGCTAGGACGTACGACGGACACAAGTGCGGCCAGCACTAGCACATTAAGGCAAGCCAGGCGGCTAGCCACTGTGGTATTCTCCGGGTGGAGATGCCTCTCAACAGCGCTCTCTCTTTAGCCCAGCGATCGTCCCTTGCGAGGGAAACGTGGGGATCGCGGCGATTAAGAAACCACCGTCGCCTAGGGTACCGATTCGCGTTCAGTGCTCGATTGGAGCTACGGAACGGGCACTCTCAACTCACTAGCACGGTGATTTAGATACAAGCTAACGGCCCTAATCTCACAAACGCAGCAATATAGAATGTATACTAAATTAGCAATGTGAGAATGGAATGAGCGCGTACCTCCACGTCTAGGCGTGGGGAAGAATTCCCGGCCATTTTCCGAACAACCCCGATATACAAATGATTTAATTTTACAATTTCAGATCTGGAAACCCACTCCACACAGGGAGGTAAAGGGTTACAAAATGATGTTTGGGGGTTGCTGGGTCCCGGGTTGACGGGCAGCAAGCAACGGAGCCGAGGAAGGCGAGCTGGAGCCGAACGAGCGCGCCGAGGGCGAGTCGACTTGGTTCTACCCACGCCAGGCACCCTACGCAGCGATCTTCCGACGACTATAACTCCTAGCCACGACGTCTGATTGGAGTGCCGTTTGTTGGAGAATGACGGTGACTGGACGTAGTTTCTTCACTCCAGAGGGCGCATTCAGATCCTTTCAGATCGGGGTGCAGCAATGATTTCTTTCAGCATCTGATTTGGTGTTCACAGAACTGCACAGACAGACAAATAAATGGTGGAAAAAGGGTTTCCGATGTCGAAATGGAACTCCGTCTATGGGAGGTTGTTGGTGACGTCCATAGGAACAAATCCTCTGAAGACCTCTCTCTCAGATATTGGCTGGATGAGGCGGGACAGATGTGGGAAGTCGCCTCTGGATCTGGACTGAGTCTGTTCAGATCTTCTTGCGCGACCTCACGAGAATTGACGCCACGGACAGCACAGACCTTGAAATGCAACGAAACCAGAGGCAACGTGAAGATGACTTGCAATACTTTAATTGATCTTCCGACACCAGCTCCTGATCACGTTGTGGTTGGGCTGCATAAACCGAAACACAGTCACCCTCAGATCTAGACTGCACTCTGGGATAGATCTGCGCGCCGCCACGAGAAAAATCACCGCTGGTGCTCCCGAACTCCAAACGGCATCAAACCAGCGCTGAATTCTTCAAATCTTGTAGTAGTATCAAGGATAAATCGTAGAGAACAAGATGATAAGAGGGTGATGGGAAGAGAAGGCCGAGTCCACGACCAGATTTCTGGGAAATTCACACCAAGGGAAAGGGCAAGAGAAAGAGGAAGAATCACTCTCTTAACAATTTTCTTTCAACAAAATATCATTAGCCTTTACATATACAAAGTACAAGCCTTTAAATAGGCATTACAAGAGCTATAGAGGGCTGGGGGGATGCGTGGGATACCATAAGGGGGGAGGGGAGGGAGCCCATTACAACTTGCCAAGTGGTGAAAGTGAAAGGGGGGGGCAAGGGGACATGGGTGTTCACCAAACTTTGAATTTCTTGTAAAAAGGAGGGAGGTGGCAGCCATTTGAATATGACCAGCAGCCTTTCTAGCCTCCCATGTGGTAAATGGAGAGGGGAAGAAGAAAATTCAAAGTTGCTAGCCTAATACAACAAGGAAGGGGTCACCCCCCTTATTGGGCTATGAATGGGCCACTTGGAGGCCTTGGCTTAAGCCAGCCCAACCAGCCAATATGGCTTAAGGCCATTCCCATCTTAAGAACCCAAGAGTAAAAGAAACCCATTTTAGAATGAGGCCTCTCCCACTTAGGGAGCCCATATAGAAAGGGAGCCCAATTGGGCCTTGCTAGGCTAATGGGTTCTCTATCTTGGTCCAAGGCCTTTCCTTTCTTAAGGAGAATGGTAAAGGGCCTTAGCCAATTAGCCTTGTAAGAGGCCTATAACCAGCCCAATATGAAAACCCACATATAATGTGACATTACAAGCCCAATTTAATGCTAAAAAAGGTCCAATTTGAAGCCAAAGTGTCCCCAATTTGAAGGGAAGTCGATGTAGTCAACTTGGTGCTCCGCGTATGGCACCGTCGGTTCACCGACATGTCACATGATCGCCCTGGTGTCCGCACCAATTCTCCCCGGGTGGGAGGAACTCGACCCCGTCGAGTAAGGGTCCCGAAGCTTGCATTCTCCGCATGTGATCAAGGTGTTGGTCATCGTGGGGCATCCTCGCCAACGCACTAGGACGTGTGAATATGCGCCATTCCTTGTGGTGATCACCTGCTCATCCAGTATACAATCTATACGCATGCGTTGAGGCTGGAAGAGGTGGACTCTTGGGTGGTGTATCACTCACAATAGAAGGAGAAAGCCCAAAGCTCACTAGGGATCACCGCGGGTTCCAATATGCTACCAGATCTGAAACATGGAACGTCGAACTGTCACCATAGTCACCCAGTAGTTCAATATCGTACGCATTCGGACCCACTTGTTTCTTGACCCGGAAAGGGTGGGGATCGTGGACTTAGAGTGGCTTTCGGTCTCCGGGAGGAAACCAATCAGGTATGACCCTGACCTAGACGTACTCTCCCTTTGAATCCACGAATATGTAGCATGCATCGGCTACCTCCTTATATGTGCCTGACTGGCCTTTTATTGATACGACTTAATGCAAATCATATGAAAGAAAACAAACCATAGAAACAAACACACACACTTGAATTTAGACAAACCTATGGTGATGTAGACCATGCATATGCAATGGTGGACCAGGGCACCCGAATATGTGCCATGCATATACTAGATGTACTCGATGCTTGACGGAATGGACGATTCCTAGACACCCTAAGATGTACCAATCATGCATTGGCGACCTATGGGATTTGGGTGGGGAAGGACTAGGATATCCAAAACTACCCTCGTCATTACCCCTAGACATAGGTACGGCTTGCCAACTAGACCGAGGGGTAGGGACGGGATGGTGAACTCCTTGGAAGAAGTGGAGTGAATATGATAGCTCGGGAGGTTCACTAGTGAAGGGATAAAAAAGGTCAAAGAATTTATGACCCCATGAAGTGGGTTCCACCATGACTCGGTCCCAATTGTGAAATTCTTGAGGGTGTAGGTAGTCACCTTCATCCGTTATGGTAACTGGGATGGTGATCTCATAGAGAAGGTACGGTTCCTCCCTCCGGATAAAAGAAATGAAATCGGGCTCGGCCGGCATAGGGAGGAATAGAAGGACCTCCGTGGTGACTTGACCCACGGTGTACACGGAGGTAATGGATCTTAAGGCCGGATGGGTGAAGCTAAGACTAGCGGGTTGGTCAAAGTCTCGGGCCAAAAGGTGCGTCAACTTCCATTGTGAATCTAATCCCATAATAAGGTCATCCAAAGTATCGACATGGTGACTAGACCGAAAAGTTGTGTGGGAGGAGTTGACGGACACCAAAGGTAGGGTAGGATCCATAAATGGGAAGGGAGGTGGGACCAAGCCATCCTTGAGCCAACGAAGAAGCGGCTCGACTATGTATAGCGTTCCCGTAAGAAACACGAGTGGCTCGAGCTTTGGTAGCTCCAAAGAAGAAGGTTCCGAATGAAGATCGGAAGTAGATGATAATGGAGCTCTAGGGAAGGGGTTCTCCGATTGAGGTGGGGAAGGCCATGGTGTAGGCGGCTGGGAGGTGGATGCTTGTCGAAAGCCACTATACCGAGAAAAGTGAGACTCAAATGGTTCGACCACTAGAGCGACCGTATAGGAGTCCGCTAGAGAGAATGCGTTGCGGATAAGACATTCCAACTGGAAGTGAAGGCACAAACCTCTCCGGAACTGAAATGCAGCCGTGTTGCTCTCCTCTCCCAAGCCATGTTCCAACCAATACTTATGATATGCCCGAATGTACTCGGACACGGACCTATCACCTTGGACGGGTCGACATGGGTTGGCCATAGTTGTCAAAATATGGGAACGGATCCCTAGGAATGGATATGCAAGGCCATTTGAACATGAGACACAAACGGATGCTAACACCGACTAATGCAAACACATACTAATGCAACAATGATGCACTTAGACCTAACCAATTTCCGGTACGAGGCGGAGTTAATCGACCCGAAGGTCACTCGCGCAAGTGTGCGGCCTTCCCGGTAGGCATAGCCTAATGTTCGTGTCACACCTTTTGATATACCGTTTATTGGGATGCAATTTTAAAACACTTTTTTTTTGAAATATGATGATCCTAGACTTAAATGACACTTTTGTTTTTGATTTTGGACACCCTAGACTTAGAACGACGCTCTGATACCAAACTGATGCGGGACGGATGACTCGACCGGGCTAGGACGTA
The DNA here is from genome assembly GCA_022559845.1 of Amorphophallus konjac. Lineage (NCBI taxonomy): Eukaryota > Viridiplantae > Streptophyta > Magnoliopsida > Alismatales > Araceae > Amorphophallus > Amorphophallus konjac. Next base: position 128,875,616 of record CM040121.1, read on the forward strand.
CGACGGACACAAGTGCGGCCAGCACTAGCACGTTAAGGCAAGCCAGGCGACTAGCCACTGTGGTATTCTCCAGGTGGAGACGCCTCTCAACAGCGCTCTCTCTTTAGCCCAGCGATCGTCCCTTGCGAGGGAAACGTGGGGATCGCGGCGATTAAGAAACCACCGTCGCCTAGGGTACCGATTCGCGTTCGGTGCTCGATCGGAGCTACGGAACGGGCACTCTCAACTCACTAGCACGGTGATTTAGATACAAGATAACGGCCCTAATCTCACAAACGCAGCAATATAGAATGTATACTAAATTAGCAATGTGAGAATGGAATGAGCGCATACCTCCACGTCTAGGCGTGGGGAAGAATTCCCGGCCGTTTTCCGAACAACCCCGATATACAAATGATTTAATTTTACAATTTCAGATCTGGAAACCCACTCCACACAGGGAGGTAAAGGGTTACAAAATGATGTTTGGGGGTTGCTGGGTCCCGGGTTGACGGGCAGCAAGCAACGGAGCCGAGGAAGGCGAGCTGGAGCCGAACGAGCGCGCCGAGGGCGAGTCGACTTGGTTCTGCCCACGTCAGGCACCCTGCGCAGCGATCTTCCGACGACTGTAACTCCTAGCCATGACGTCTGATTGGAGTTCCGTTTGTTGGAGAATGACGGTGACTGGACGTAGTTTCTTCACTCCAGATGGCGCATTCAGATCCTTTCAGATCGGGGTGCAGCAATGATTTCTTTCAGCATCTGATTTGGTGTTCACAGAACTGCACAGATAGACAAATAAATGGTGGAAAAAGGGTTTCCGATGTCGAAATGGAACTCCGTCTGTGGGAGGTTGTTGGTGACGTCCATAGGAACAAATCCTCTGAAGACCTCTCTCTCAGATATTGGTTGGATGAGGCGGGACAGATGTGGGAAGTCACCTCTGGATCTGGACTGAGTCTGTTCAGATCTTCTTGCGCGACCTCACGAGAATTGACGCCACGGACAGCACAGACCTTGAAATGCAACGAAACCAGAGGCAACGTGAAGATGACTTGCAATACTTTAATTGATCTTCAGACACCAGCTCCTGATCACGTCGTGGTTGGGCTGCATAAACCGAAACACAGTCACCCTCAGATCTGGACTGCACTCTGGGACAGATCTGCGCGCCGCCACGAGAAAAATCACCGCTTTTGCTCCCGAACTCCAAACGGCATCAAACCAGCGCTGAATTCTTGAAATCTTGTAGTAGTATCAAGCATAAATCGGAAGGAACAAGATGATAAGAGGGGGATTGGAAGAGAAGGCCGAGTCCACGACCAGATTTCTGGGAAATTCACACCAAGGGAAAGGGCAAGAGAAAGAGGGAGAATCACTCTCTTAACAATTTTCTTTCAACAAAATATCATTAGCCTTTACATATACAACGTACAAGCCTTTAAATAGGCATTACAAGAGCTATAGAGGGCTGGGGGGATGCGTGGGATACCATAAGGGGGGAGGGGAGGGAGCCCATTACAACTTGCCAAGTGGTGAAAGTGAAAGGGGGGGGGCAAGGGGACATGGGTGTTCACCAAACTTTGAATTTCTTGTAAAAAGGACGGAGGTGGCAGCCATTTGAATATGACCAGCAACCTTTCTAGCCTCCCATGTGGTAAATGGAGAGGGGAAGAAGAAAATTCAAAGTTGCTAACCTAATACAACAAGGAAGGGGGTGCCCCCCTTATTGGGCTATGAATGGGCCACTTGGAGGCCTTGGCTTAAGCAAGCCCAACCAGCCAATATGGCTTAAGGCCATTCCCATCTTAAGAACCCAAGAGTAAAAGAAACCCATTTTAAAATGAGGCTTCTCCCACTTAGGGAGCCCATATAGAAAGGGAGCCCAATTGGGCCTTGCTAGGCTAAAGGGTTCTCTATCTTGGTCCAAGGCCTTTCCTTTCTTAAGGAGAATGGTAAAGGTCCTTAGCCAATTAGCCTTGTAAGAGGCCTATAACCAGCCCAATATGAAAACCCACATATAATGTGACATTACAAGCCCAATTTAATGCTAAAAAAGGTCCAATTTGAAGCCAAAGTGTCCCCAATTTGAAGGGAAGTCGATGTAGTCAACTTGGTGCTCCGCGTATGGCACCGTCGGTTCACCGACGTGTCACGTGATCGCCCTGGTGTCCGCACCAACGAGTGACCGACATGGCCAGCGGCTCGAATCCTAATGCGGACTTTGGTGTGATTTATTCCTGTCTCTTTTTCGCGCAGTTAGTATTATCTCTTTCGGCCGTAGGGCCCCTAATTTTGACAATTAATCAAGGGTGTTCCCTCGTATGGGGGATGTAAATGACGTCGTGACCTTTATGGCATGACGGGATCTGGTCCCGACACGAACCACACAATCGTCTGGCGAAGTTAGATTGAGCGCACCATGGGCTCTTCGGAGCCCAAAAAGATTGTCACTCCGGTGACTGGCACGCCCACGCACTTAATAGATGAATCAACCATTCCCGAATGGACGAGCATAATAAACGAAGGAAAAGTGCGTCCACAGGCATGCCGAGAGTGCCCCAGGCGAGGGGCTAAAGGCTGTGCCGGGCAGGCTGGGTGTACCGGGTGGAGAGTGCATCGCTTGAACGCCAGGCATGGAGTGTCGGTGGAGGGCGACGGGAGCGCGCCGGGTGGAGGGCGACGGAAAGTGCATCGGGTAAAGATGCAGGTTAGGTGTGCCGGTAGGGACAGGCCAAAGGGTGTACTGGACAGGAAGAGATTAGAGTGTGCCAGACCAAGCTGGCTGGGTGCGCCGGGTGAGGCGTAGGTTAGGCGTGCCGGCAGGGACGGGCCAAAGGGTGTGCCGGGCAGGAGACGTTGGGGCTTGAGGTTTGTGCATGCTAGGCAGAGTCTGAGCATGTTTGGGAAATGTGTAAAGGGCAAGGTCTATACACATGTGAGATGTGTGAAGGGCAAGGTCTATGCATATGTGAGATGTCTGAAGGGCAAGGGAGGTTGAGTGCGCCAGGCAAGGGCGGACTAGGTTGTGCCGGGCAAGGGCAGATTGGGTGTGCCGATAGGGCACGAACTAAGGGCGTGCCGGACAAGGGCAGATTGGGTGTATCGGGAAGGGTAGGCCGGTTCGAGGGTCGGTGTAGCAGTGGTTGGGTTGGGGAATGTCCCTCTATTCATGAGACGCATGTGAAGAGTTTTCTTTTATTCGTGAAATGTAGGTGTAGGGTTTTGATTTGGTTTTCTTTTATTCATGCAGGTCATGTTCGTGGTTATCTTCTGCAGTCCGCCACAATGGTGTGTGCATCCGGTTATTCGGGCTCTCCGTTGTTCCTTTGTTATTTCGGCGAAGCCATTGCATTAGTGTTTATTCTGTTTATTTGTTGTTTCTTTTTGCATTATTACTTTCCTTTTATTATTATTATTATTATGTTAATTCTAGTAAAAATTCGGTAGCATTTTCCTCGACCTAAGTGTTGGGGGGGTGTAAGGGGTACACGCCCACAAGGAGTGGCATGACCCGATAAGTCAAGGTGTGCGCATATGCATCAACACCTTTGAGAAAACTCCGAAAAACACGGAAGTCAGCAAGCGGGAAACACTAGGCTAAAAAGAAGCTAAGGGTGCATCGGATAGAGGGACTAGTTGGGTGCACCGAGTGGAGGTGGCCCAAGGGCGTGCCGGTGGAAGGATGGGCTAGGGCTGCACCGGTTAAAGGGGCAAGTCGGGTGTACCGGGTGGAGGTGGCCCAAGGGTGTGCCGGGCTGGAATGGGCTAGGGCATACCGGGTTGACAGGGGCTAACCGCAGGTGTGCCGGGTAAAGGGAGCTGGCAAGTGCACCGGATGAAGGTCCGAGCGGTGCACCGATCGGAAGCGGCTGAAGGGTGTACCAGGCAAGGATGAGCCAAGTGCGTGTCGGGCAAGGCGCAGACAAGGGTGTGCCGGGAAAAGGGGCAGAGGGAGTGTATCGGATAAGGGTGTTGGGCAGAGGGAGTGCACCGGTCATGGGGGAAGCCCAGGGGCATGACGGTGGAGGGGAGACTTGTTCCCGGATGACGGGGGGCTTGTGATGCAGAGAAAGGGGGGAGCCACTGAGCTATCCTACGAGGGAGGAATGGCCGACGGGGTGAAACACCTGAGGGAAGGCTGTAGCACTCAAAAAGTAGTCGGTAGAAAACCATAAGGGGAGTGAAACACCGAGGAATGCAAACACGAAGAAATGCCTTAGAAAGACATCAAAAATATTTGTAAGCCTTCTACTTCTATTCTCACAAGATGAATGCCCCAAGGGAGCTAATACATTGTAACAAAAAAGGGAAAACGGAGGAAAAAAGAAAGAAGGAACAAGATACGGTGGGGGAAGGGGAATGGAGCATTGGCTCCTCCCCTCCCAGACCTCACTCCCTCTCTTCACTCACTCTTCTTCTCTTCTTCTCTTCTACCTTCTTTCTCTTCACTCAGGCGATGGTGGGTGGGGCAGTAGGCACTTGTCTCTTCTTCTCTTTCTCTTCGCACGAGCGGCGATGGGTGGAGTAGGCTTCTTTTTTTCTTCTCTTCTTCTCTCTTCACACAAACCACGGTGGGTGGAGCAGCAGGGTCTCCTCTCTTCTTTTTTTCCTCTCTTGACCGTCTACGCAGGAGCTCTTCCTCTCCCTTTTTCTTATGTCTGTCTCCTTCTTTTCCTTTTTTTTTGCTGCGTGAGGGGCTTGTATATGCTTCCGACCGCGTTGACATCCGCTGGCGGTGAGAGTTAATGGGGATTGACCCCAGTCGTGTCTCCAGGAGGGAGGACACCTGCATGCCTGGACTGGGCGTTGACACCTCGTCAGCGTCGTAGCTGGCTTGACGTGATCATGTTGCGCGCCAAGGGTCACCCGGAGTGTCCGGAGTGTTTGCCGCCGGTCGCACCGGTTCGAACAGTGGGACGCTTCGTCGGGTGGCCAATGGAGTGCACCGCTGGAGGGGGCATGATGGTGTGCCACTGGAGGGGCTTAACAAGTGTGTCGCTGGGGGCTTAAAGGGTGTGCCGCTGGGGGCTTAAAGATTGTGCCGCTGGGGGCTTAAAGATTGTGCCACTGGAGGGGCATGACAAGTGTGCCACTGGGGGCTTAAAGGGTGTGCCGCTGGGGGCTTAAAGAGTGTGCCGCTGGAGGGCCACAGTGGGTGTGCCGTTGGAGGGGCATAGCGGGTGTGCGGTTGGAGGGCACTTGAGGGTGTGCCGTTGGAAGGGCATCACGAGTGTGCCGTTGGAGGGGCTACCATTGGTGTGCTATTGGAAGGGGGACCAAGGGCGTGCCGTTGGAGAGGCACAAAGGGTGTGCCGTTGAAGGGCACAAGTTAGTGAGCCGTTGGAGTTGGCGTGAGAGGGCGCAGGGTGTGCCGCTGGAGAGCACAAGTTAGCGTGCCGTTGAAGGGGCATAAAGGGTGTGCCGTTGGAAGGGCACAGAGAGTGTGTGCCATTGGAAGGGCACTTGAGGGTGTACCATTGAAGGGCACTTGAGGGGCTTCCTTTTCTTCTTCTCATCTTCTCTTCTCTTTTCTCCTCTTCTTTATTCCCCTGCACGTAAACATGGGGTGAGAAATTTTTTAGTGTCCACAGTTTCTTAAACTTATCCTTCTTGAATTTCCTTTTTAACTCTGGACATTCTCTTCTCATGCCCGGGCTTCTTGCATTTGTAGCAGATAACGCTGTTGGGCTTGCTCGGCTTGCCCTTGGTTTGAGCCGACTTTCTTTGCCCCTTCCTGAAATTTCCTTGAAATTTTCTTTTTCTTCATAGGAATTTCTTCACTTGGCGTGTCCACATGGCCAAGTTTTCTTCCTCATTACTTCCCTCGCTAGACTCCTCTTCTTGGGAATCATCATCAGATTGGTGGGCTTTCAATCCAACCGTTTTCTTTTTCTTCGTTTCTTCCTCGACAGTTCTCTTCATGTTTATCTCATAGGTCATGAGTGACCCTATGAGCTCGTCCAAGGAAAGTATGGACAGGTTCTTTGAATCTTCAAGAACCATGGTCTTGGTGTACCACGCCGGTGGAAGGGATCTCAACACCTTCCTTACAAGTTTGGAGTTTGTGTACTCCTTCCCAAGGCCTTTGAGACCATTAGTAATCTTTGTTAATCTTGCGAACATTTCTGAGATCGTCTCTTCCGACTTCATTTTAAACAGCTCATAGTCTCTAACCAGCATATTGGCTTTGGTTTTCTCTTCCGGCATCATTTTAAACAACTCATAGTCTCTAACCAGCATATTGGCTTTGGTTTCCTTGACCTTAGAGGTTCCTTCATAAATAAGCCGCAGCTTGTCCCACATTTCCTTTACCGAGCTACACATGGAAACACGAGAGAATTCATTATGATGAATGGCACATTGCATGATATTCATTGCATTAAAATTAACTGTGGATTTCTTAATTTCTTCGAGTGTCCATTTATCCTCATCATCATAGAGTTCATAAGGACACTTGTCCACAACCCTCCAGACCTCATACTCCTGAGCCCTTAGAAAGACATGCAATATGTTTTTCCAGTAGGAGTAATTCGAACCATCAAAGAAAGGGGGACGATTAATAGAATGACCCTCAGGCATCATCCCCTTGTTAGGCATTGATCTGGATCTTTCTCTAGATCGTTAGATCTGTGAAAGTTAGAGCCTTAGCTCTGATACTGTAACGACCCGAGATCCGAGTACCAGAAAGGAACTGACGCATCTCGAATCTCGACCCGCCACCCACGAGCCCGAACACTCGGAAGGGTTAAAAGGATGGTGTGGGAGTACAAGAGAAGCTAAAATAACCGCAGAGATAGCATAATAATTTAAATAAAATGCACAAAATAAGATAAATAACTAAACTGCTACAAGGTCCAATGTATCTCATGTCCAAATTAAGTACAGTCAACAAAAAAAAAAAGTACAAGTACACGGGGCATACCCCGGCTCTGGCAATTGGCGACTAACCCTGATTAGAGGAACCACGCTGAAACTCCGCCGCGCCTCTCGACAACCCCGCCTCACCTGAAAAGTAGGGGTGAGCCTCATTTCATTGGCCCAGTAGGGATCCCTCGGACCCCCACCTTGCACGAAAGAAACAAGGAGAAAAGACACAAGCGAACGCGGAAAGTAACGCTACCTAACGAAGGTACGGTAGAATCAACAAGCAATAATAAATAAACGGACAAGCTCTCTACGACTAACCGTACCACGCCAACCGACCTCAAATCAGTGGGAAAATGAGTCAGTACCTGACCGGAGACAGAGCACCACCCACTAGAAGAACAGCCGGATGCGTCCCCTGACGTCTTACACTGCGCCTCAAGTGTCTCCCTACAACGCCCCAGGCGGAGACTGAGACACACAACAGTAACCAAGAACTCCGAACAAGGACTAGCTGGGGTCACGCTCGTCAGCACGGGTCCTCTGCCCCCAACTACGCGTGCACACACAGACCAACTACTCTAGGTCGGGTCCTCTAGCCGGTTTTCCCCCTAGTCGGACTCGGGCTGTAAAGGCAAGGGGCCCTACCGAAACCAGCTTAAAAATTGTCTCTCTCGGGTATGCCGCTCCACCACTCCCGGGTGGGTCAGCACACACGTGCCGTAAGAACGCTACGACTAGTGGACGTGTCACCAGAGGTAAGACTCAACTCACGGAAACCACGTATTGAAGAGAAACGGGAATGCGGCCCACCCCGGACTGCCCCTAGCCTAGCGGTCTATCGCTGGACCGCGAGGCTCAGCCTAGCAGTCGAACCCACGACCGCCAAGGATCAAGCCATGGTAACGCCTAGCGGTCTATCGCTAGGCCGCTTGGCAAGCCAAATGATCCATACCTGGACCGCAAGGCAATGGTAAACGGTCGTACCCTTGACCGCTTACCAACGCGTGACTCCCAACAGTCAGAAACATGCGCCCCGAGGGCGCAACGGTCAGAAAACGGCTAGTATTCTATCGCACGACTGCCTCACCTAGCCTAGCGGTCCATCGTCAGACCGCAAGGCCTGCCAACAATACAGTACAGCCAAGCGGTCTCCTGGAGACCGCCAGGGGAGCCATGCGGTCACTGGAAGGACCACTAGGCTCTCCCGAGTGTGAAATGGTGGGAAATGCCCAAAAACCCCGATCCACGCCCCGATCATCGCCCAATGATGGGGAAACAAAGGGGGAACCTCCCCCAACCCTCCTAGCATGCATCTATGGCCCCGAATCAGTCAAAACCCCGAGAATCGATGGATTCGGCACTCAAGCCCTAAGCATGGAAATTCCCCTCCCGGCATGGATTTAACTCCTCTCGACCTCTCCTCGGACTATAAATCGTGGCAAGGAAGGGGAGAAGGGTGGAGATCAGTCCCCCTACCTCAATGGAGCTCGAGCTTCGCCAGATCGTCGCCAATCTCGAATCCAAGCTTTTAGACCCTTGAACACCCCGCCTCTCGCCGCGAAAAGCACGCCACCGCATCCGCCTCATCGCCGCCGCCACGCCGCTGTCGGAGTGAAGGAGGCCGCGCCACGGACTCCCGGGGAGGAAGAACATAACGGTCGGGGAGGGGCGCTCCAACAGGAAGAAGAAAGAAGAAGAAGAAAAGGGGAAAAGAAAAAGGAAAAAGAAAAGGGAAAAGGAGGGGTATTTATAGGAAATCTGGAAAATACAGAAAATTAGGAAAAAAATCATTTTTGCGATCCTCGAACACGCTCAATGCACTGGTACAGTCCTGGAGGAGGAGAACGCAACAGTTCACCCTCTATGGCGTTCCACAGGTTCGTCAGGGAGAAACACGTGTAAATCATAAAACAAGCGCCGGGACCCCCGAAAGTGATCCAAAACTCACGGATCCAGATCCAAAAAATGTCCGAAAATCTGGGACATTACAGCCCACCCCCGTAAATAAAATTCATCCTCAAAATTAAGGACAAGGCATGGGGATAGAGGAGAAGACTCATCCGAACAAATAAGGATAGAGCCGCCGCATCTCATCCTCACGCTCCCATGACGCCTCACCACCGGAGTGACGCTGCCAGACTACCTTAACCAGAGGGATAACCTTTTTCCGCAGGTGCTTCTCACACCGATCCTCGATGTGAATAGGGTACTCCGGAAGGGACAAGTCTGGGGTCACCTCGGGCCAAACGGCATCCTCCAGAACGTGGGAATCATCGGGCATATACCTCCACAGCATAGACACGTGGAACACATCATGCATATAAGATAGCTTCGGGGGTGACTGCAACCGATAGGCAACTTCACTAATACGCTCGACAATAAGAAAAGGACCAATGTAGTGGGGACTTAGCTTCCCACGCCTGCCGAAGCGCATTACACCCTTCATGGGAGAAACTCGTAAAAACACCCGATCTCCCACGGCAAAGCTGAGGGGTTTCCTCCTCCGATCGGCATAACTCTTCTGTCGGCTCTGCACTGCCAACATCTTCTACTGAACCAGATGCACCACCTCAGTACACTGCTGTACTAAATTTGGTCCTATCAGGACACGCTCTCCCACCTCAAACCAATTGAGCGGAGTTTGACAAGGCCGCCCGTATAATGTCTCGTACGGAGCCATACCAATGCTCGAATGATAGCCATTGTTGTAGGCAAACTCCACTAACGGTAAATGGTAGATCCAACTCCCCTGCCACTCCAAGCAACACGACCTCAACATATCCTCCAAAGTCTGGATAGTCCTCTCAGATTGACCATCTGACTAAGGATGGTGTAGACACGCCAAAATTGACGCTATGTTGATCAAATCTCATGTCACTATGTTGACGCCTCAAAGTGAACTTCGATATATTCATAATATGAAGTTTTTCTATTTTTTATGTGTTTTTTGGTTTGTTCTTGCATTTTTTGTGATTCACGACCTGAGGAGGGGCGTGTTTTATATAGCGACCTAACATGGGGCGTGTTCAAAGAAAGGACGACCAAAAGTCAGGGCGTCAATTCCTAGTATTATCCGTTTCAAAATAAATTCAAATTATTGATTAACGTCCTTCCTCAGGGCGTGGTTTCAATTAACGCCTTCATCTCAGGCGTGTTCTCATAATTTTCAAATGAAGTAAGTTTTATTGCCAAAATTAAATCCAAGAAGTGACGCCCTTGATTGTGGTCGTGTTTTGAGTAGCGTCTTGATGTAGGTCGTCAATTTGTGATTTGACGCCCTTCTGAAGGTCGTGTTTTATCCTTCGGTGTCGTGTTTGAGTATGCCTTTCCTGAGTAGTTCCCTGCCTCCAATGGTCTCCTTGCTCGAATTGGCGTTAGAGTCCTGCCTTCTTTGATCATTGCCTATCCTTATCTTCCCAAATTTGAGCTTATCTTCGATTGAAATCCTATAAAAGGATGCTCTGGTCGATCTAGACGGAGGTTGACGGGTCAGAGAGTTCACAGGTTACGATCAGAGGTTTACGAGTTCGGGAGTTATAGAGCTTCATCTTCCTCCTGTGCGATCATTTAGAAAGGGCTCTGCTTCCTTGCTGCTTCCTTTGCTTCCTCTTCTTCCTACTACGGTTTCCCCTTTACTATTTTACAGGAACAGCAGGGGCCTTCTTTCTATCTTTTTCTGTCTTCCGTTTTCTTTGTTGCATCATCATATTCATATCATCTCTGTCGCACAGTTTCCTTTGCATTAGTTTTATCACACATCTCCTCCCTCCCTAATTCTTCTTAGGGGTTTTAAAAACAACAAAAAAAGAGGTGCGCATGTTTTTATCCTCTTCATCATATTTTGTATTTGAGAGTTGATACTACACACTTTTGGCTGATCCACTTCTCTTGGCTTGTTTTATTGTCTTTTTTTTTGCAAGGGTAATCAATAAAGGAAAACCCCCTTCATCGGCCGGCCGGTTGAAGGAGGAAGAGGAATTCACAATCCATCCCGCGTTCTATTTTCCACCAGGTATTCACGATCTTCTTTGTTTCTTCTTGAGGTAACCCCTCTGGCGATCACCCTCCTTAGTAGCACCACGTGCTTCTTTTCCTTATTATTATATCATCTCCCCCTTATTTTTGTTATGCTTTCTCATATTTAAATTTCTTCTTCGTGTGTGGATTTATCACGATCTACAGATGGTATGCCAAGCTAAACGCTAGTTCGGTGCCCATAGCTCTCTGGAAGCTCCTCCAAAATCCCGAAGTGAAGCAAGGATCACGGTCAGACACAATGGAGATGGGAACTCCATGCAACGGGATGATCCGCTTCACATACAGATGGGCTAAACGATGCACACTCCAACTAACCTTGATCGGAAACAGCCGAGCCATTTTTGTAAGTCTATCCACCAGTAACCAAATACTATCATGCCCACTAGATGTCCTCGGCAACCCAACCACGAAGTCAGTGGTCACGTGGTCCCACTTCCATGCGGGGATCTCCAAGGGCTGAAGTGTACCTCCTGGTCGCTGGTGCTCCATCTTCACCTGCTGATAAATCATACACCTGGCCACAAACTCCGCAACATCTCTCTTCATCCCAGGCCACCAAAACAGCCTCTTCAGGTTCGGGTACATCTTAGCCGATCCGGGGTGCACGGCATATCGGCTCCCATGAGCCTCACGTAGCACCGCACGCCTTGCATGCTCCTCGGCTGGGACGTACAACCTACCTCGAAACCACACAGCTCCATCCTCGCCAAACTCCACCTCGGCCATCGATAGAATACGAGGCAGCTCGGGGTCTGCACGCTGAGCCTCAGTCACCTGACGACGAATAGCTGGCGTGACAGTCAAGCTCGCGAGGACAGCCGAACCCTTATCCCAAGGGATCTTGAGCGTAAAAGTCATGACCGGCACCTACTCCCATAACCTCCACTTCCTCAACAACATCTGACTGACCACCACCTTCTACTCAAGGCGTCAGCCAAGACATTCATCCTGCCAGGCTGATACGACAGAGTAAAATCATAGTCCTTCATGTACTCCATCCACCTCCTCTGCGAGAGGTTAAGATCCTTCTGAGTAAACACATACCTCAAACTTTGATGGTCAGTAAACATCTCAAACTTCTCGCCGTACAGATAGTGCCTCCAGATCTTCAGAGTGAAAATCACCCGCTAACTCAAGATCATGAGTGGGGTAGTTCTCCTCATGTGACTTTAATTGCCGAGATGTATACGTCACAACTCTACCATGCTGCATCAGTACGGCGCCCAAACCTACCCTGGAAGCATCTGTACACACCACGAAACCTCCCGATCCCGAAGGTAACACCAACACTGAGCGGTAGTGAGCAATCTCTTCAGCTCCACGAAACTCTGCTCACACTCCTCCGTCCAGATAAACGGCACCTCCTTCCGCGTAAGCCTGGACATCGGGGCCGCAATACGAGCAAAATCCTAGATTAATCTCTTATAGTAGCCTGCAAGCCCCAAGAAGCTCGGAATCTCCATGATAGAACTCGGCCTTGGCCATTGCACCACAGCCTTGACCTTGGCCGGGTCCACAGAAACGCCATCACCAGAAATCACGTGCCCCAAAAAATGCACCTCACTCAGCCAAAACTCACACTTGTTGAGCTTGACATATAGCTGGTGATCCTACAAGGTCTACAACACCACCCTCAAATGATGCACATGCTTCTCAGCAGACAGGGAATACACGAGGATGTCATCCACAACCACGACCACGAACTGGTCTAGATACCGACGGAACACCATATGCATTAAATCCATAAATGCCGCGGGGGCATTAGTGAGCCCAAACGGCATCACCAGGAACTCATAATGCCCATACCTCGAGCGGAACGCAGTCTTCTCAACATCAGACTCTCGAATCCGCAGCTGGTAATAACCCGATCTCAAATTGATCCATGAAAACACCCGGGCAGACTAAAGTTGATCAAACAAGTCATCAATCCGAGGCAACAGATACTTGCTCTTAACAGTCGCCTGGTTCAACTGCCGGTAGTCGATGCATAGCCTTAAACTACCATCCTTCTTCTTCACAAACAACACCGGCGCACCCCAAGGGGAAAAGTTAGGACGAATGTACCCCTTGGCCAGCAACTCCTGCAGCTGCGCCTTCAACTCTCTCAACTCAGCCGGTGCCATCCGGTAGGGGGCCTTCGACATAGGCGCCGTACCTGGTACCACCTCAATCACGAAATCAATCTCTCACTGCGGTGGCAACCATGGCAACTCCTCAGAAAAGACATCAGAAAACTCGCACACAATGGAAATATCCTCCACATCCGGACACTACCGATCGACCAAAACCACAGAAGCAAGAAAACCTCGGCAACCCATGTCAAGCAATCTACGAGCCTTAATGGCCAAAATAATAAAATGGGAAGAGGAAGATCGGATACCTTGGAAATAGAAGGTGGGTCCACAAAGCTGCCGGAAGTAGACCCTCTTCGAGCCGCAATCCACCATGGCATGATGGGCCTCGAGCCAATCCATGCCCAAGATCACATCAAAGTCCTGAAGCGGCAATGCATAAAACATGGCCGGTAAGTTCCGCCCATCCACCCACGCAGGCACCTTCTCAAGGAAATACGGGGTGATCATGAAATCACCAGTAGGCAACTCCATTGCTAGATCACAAGACACCTCAGTAGCCGACTCCTCGGCACTCTGAGTAAAATCCTCCAAAATGAACGAATGGGACCACCAGAATCAAACAAAACTCGAGCCGCACAACCCATAATCGGAATAATACCTTCCACCAACTGTGATGCCTCAGCCTCAGCTCTGGTCATGTGAGTAACTCTGCCTCGGGATCTCTGCCTCCCTACGGTAGCTGATCGAGTCAATTGAGAAAACTGACCCTACTGGTGGTACTGATGCGGCTGCGATGACATCTGCTGGGGCTGAAACTGCTGCTGCTGCTGAAACTCGTGCGGCTGACGCGGTCTCTGCGGACAGTCACGTGCCATGTGCCCTGGATGGTCGCACCTGAAGTAAACCACGGGCGTCGAGCACTGCATGCCTGGATGAGAGTCGTCGCACCGAGGACACCCGCCCCGAGAACCACTCACTGAACCCTGGCGCTGGAACGGAGTAGGCTGCTGAACACTGCTCGCTGACTGCTGCCTCGACTCCCTGCGATCCTGACGTCTCCTGATAAACCCAGCTTCCTTAAACAGCTTCTTGAGCTTCGATCCAATGGAAGATGAATCCGCCGCTGACGCCACAGACGGAGATGCCCCTGAACCACCTACAGAAGGCTGAATGGTACTATGCTACTGCACATCCATCTGCTGGCTAAAATCCGTCTGCGACTGACCTGCACTACCCCGACCTTGAGTCTTCTGCAAATCTCTCTCCAACGCCATCGCTGCTCTACAAGCCGCATCCAAGTTGGTCAAGCCCGACGCAAGCAAGGGATGCCTCAGCTCTAACCTCAAACCTCTGACAAACTACTCGGTCTGTGCGGTGCATAACGGCCTAGTTCAATAAACCTGGATCTATACTGCATCACGGTCATATCACCCTGGACCAGCTCTAGAAACTCACACAGCTTCTGTGACATGAGGAAGGATGGACAAAAAGTACGCTCGAAAGTCGAGACGAACTCCTGCCACATGATCTGTCGAAGAGGACGGGACTAAAACACTGCCCCCCACTCTGACGTCCACCAAGTCTGGGCTGGCTCCTGCAATCAATGCGTAGCCAACACCACCTTCTCCTCCTCGGGACACTCCATCGATCTAAACACTCGCTCCAGGTCATCTAACCACTCCCTAGCCACCTCTGGATCTGGTTGCCCGTTGAAAAGAGACGGCTGGAACTGCAAGAAATCCCTCAGCACGCGACCAGGACCACCTCGAGACAACGAACCCTCGCCAGCCTCACCGCCCTGCTGCTGCTGAAGAACATACTGATGTAGACACGCCATTCTTGACGTCTCCTGAGAAAGTCTCATATTACTATACAACGCCCCGCGACGGCTTACGCGTTTTAACTCACTTGAGTGCTTCCTTTTCTTGAGTCTTCTTCCGCCCTTTTCGGCATCCGGAATCATCTCGTCACGGCATTCGGACGGCATCAACACCAGTCAGACGCGTCAGGAGTTTCGAAACCAAGAAGGGTGTCTGCCGGGCGGCAGCCGACTGAGGACCCGGGTGGGTCTTAATGGGGGCGTCCAGGCCCCTGGACGCCCCCATTCTTTAAATTTATTTTATTTTTATTTTTGTTTTTTCAAAGCCCAAAAATAAATAAAAAATATATATTAATGGAGGCGTCCAGGCCTCTGGACGCCTCCATAAAAACAAATATAAAAAATGTGTAAAGTGCCAGTTGGCATAAAAGAAAAAAATAATAAAAAAATACATATTAATGGAGGCGTCCAGGCCCCTGGACGCCTCCATAAAAACAAACATAAAAAATTAAAATGCCAGCCTTGGCATAAAAGACAAAACAACAAAAATAAAAATAATATATTTTTGGAGGCGTCCAGGCCCCTGGACGCCTCCATCAACTCTCTCACGGGCGTCGGCCACCAAACGACGGTTTGTCGTGTGTGAAAAAATCCAAATTATAGAGACGTCCAGCCACCTGGACGCGTCCATTTCTGAATCACGAGGCGCCGCTCACAAAACCACGCGTTGTGTCAAACCGCGTGCGGCCGTCGGTGGTGTTCGGTGGACCTGTTAGAGGCGTCCGGGGCCCTGGACGCCTCCACAAAAATATTCCAAAAAAATTAATAAAAATAGAATAAAATATTAGTTCGGCCCTGATGGAGGTGTCCAGCCACCTGGACGCCTCCACCCTCCGGAGCCCTATAAATAGAGGCCCACCCCCTCAGTTCTAGGAGAGCTTCGAAGAGATCCGATAGGCTGCCAGAGCCCAGAGGCTACCGAAGTCATTTTCTAACCCGTGGGGTCTTTTGTAGGTGGAGGTTCTGCCGGCTTCTCGGGTGCCCACGCTCGCGAGAGGAAGGTCGTCTTCATCCACCGCGCTTCCACGCCATCCCTACGCTGCCGGAGCTCCGCCGGATTTCACCATCGGCACATCCAATAAGTCAATCCTTTCCTTTTCTTCTTAGTTCCTTTGCATTCATCATCTCGCATCATCTATCCCCCTTCATAAGGGCGCCTCTTCTTATATACTTCTTGCATCCATCATCTCATTTTCCTCCTACTCGAGTCCGAGAGGGGTTTAAAAGACAACACCAACCAGGTGTGTGTCTTACCATCATTTCGTTATTTTTATCGCAAGGATTTGAATACTACACCTTCATCTTTCTAATCCACTCGTTACTTGTTTGTCGTTGTTTTGCAAGGGTACCCAAGGAAAGCCCTCTCCGTCGGCCGACCGAAGGGGGAGGAAGAAGCAACCCGCCATCTCCCGCTCTTGAGGTAGGCGCGATCACTTTCTTCATTTTGGGGCCTTTCGGCCCCTGGCAATCACATCTTGTTCTCGAGGCCGTGGCGAGTCACTTCCCTAATGGCCGTTTAAATTTCCGTTCTTATATTCTCTTTATATTCTGTTATATTCTGCTCATATGCTCGAGGCCGCGGCGAGTCACTTCCCCAATGGCCGTTTAAATTCCCGTTCTTATATATTATATTCTTATTTATTCATGTTCTCGAGGCTGCGGCGAGTCACTTCCCCAATGGCCGTTTAAATTTTCTTTATATCCTGTCATATTCTTATCTATTCATATTCTCAAGGCCGCGGCGAGTCACTTCCCCAATGGCCGTTTAAATTCCCGCTCTTTATATTCTCTTTATATTCTGCTATCTTCTTATCTGCTCATATTCTCGAGGCCGCGGCGAGTCACTTCCCCAATGGCCGTTTTAATTCCTGCTATTTAATTTCTCAACCATTCCCGTCCCCCGAGGTCGCGGCGAGTCACTTCCCGCTATAGCCGTTTAACCCCCATATCTTGCTATATCACATTTGTCACGCTCGCCCCGCCGGAGTAATCTCCCGTGGTGGCCCCTTCTCTTTTCTCTTACTTCTGTGTTGCAGCAAACAAAAAGAAGGAGCCCGCACGCTCTGCGTCTTCTCCGCTCCCCGAACCGCGTGACGTCGCTCACAGATTGGCGATCACGGTGGGACCTCTACTGCTTTCTTTCGACTACCCTTGCAAGTTCGGCACCATCCGTGCCTCTCCACCTTGGCCCCCGCGCGCGCCCCCGTTGTGCTCACGGCAGCACTGTCAGTTTTGATTGGTTGTTTGTTTATTACATGTCTGTTATTTCTGTTGTTTTCCCACTCCATATCTCTGTCAGCATTTCATTGCATGCATCCATCCCTCTTTTCTATCCTTTTTTCATTTTTTTTAGGATCACCCTTTCCCGGTGAAGGAAGGACTCTCCGTTTGAGAATTCCTCTCAACGGACTAGAATCTCCTCCACTGGGACCTCCGTAAGTCCCCGACATCGAAGAATCTCCTCTTCGTTCACTGGGCTGGTTGTACCATTGAAGTTCCCCGAAGTTAGTCATTTCATTCGTGGTGAGACGAGAGACCCTAGCTGACACGGCGGTGAAACAAAAATAAACTAGGGTCCCCATTTTGTGTGAACTTCGGATCTCGCTAAAAACACAAAAAAATCATCAAAATCAAAACACAAAAAAAGGCGTAAAGGCATCAACTTGTTTGATAATCTCTGCTACCTGCTTGCTAGTGTATGTTTTTACGTTCTGGGAAAACTGTGAGCATGGCTCACGAGTCTTTTGAGGAGAACCACCCTAGTCGTGGTTTGTCAGCCGACCCGCGAGTCTATGCTATGGACTCGGGTCCTTCTCATGAGCACTCGCATGAGGTGTAGGTTATTGCCGGGTACACATCCCCACCGCAGGATATCTCTTCCTTACTGGGCGTCCTCGCCAACACGGAGCTTACCTCTGAACAGCTCCGGGCCTTCCAGGCCATTCTAAAAGGGAAATCTGTTTCCCCCACGCCCCAGGAATCAACTCCGGCCATCGCACCCCTCCAAGAGTCCGTGCAGGCCATTCCATCTCCTTCATTGGCGCAAGCCATCCAGTCTCCCTCGCTTCAAGGACAAGCGAGCCAACAACCACCCTCATTCCAGTTCCCGTCACAATCTCAAACTCCCGTTGTTCCCCACACACCGCTTCAGCCAGGGCCAACTGTCGGCGGTCCGACAGCTCCCTCTCATTCCGGGTTCCCCCCTCAAGTCTCCGGGAGACAGTTTCTCCCCCAGTGGCAAGTGCCACCTTCACCTCCAGAGGAGCTCACCCAATCGCTCCTCAATAGGTTCAATCGCATGGACGAGCAGTTTCAAAATCTGAGAAGGATGGTGGACGTGAAAGCCACCCCGGAGGTTGCTTTGCCAATCCTTCCCGTCATTCATCTTCCTCCCTCCGAAATGCCCACGTACCGCAGATACAATGGTACCGGCAACCCCTTCATTCACCTCAAGGATTTCATGTATGAATCCTCCTATTGGCAAAACGATCAGAGGTCCCTGGCATACCTCTTTCGGAGATCATTGGATGGTCCCGCGCTTGAGTGGTTCTATTCCTTGGAGCCCCGCGAGGCCGAGAATTTTGAAATAGTCCAGAGAAGGTTCTTGCAGAAATATAGGGATAGGGTTGGTCCCTCACTCTCCATTACCGACCTAGTGGCCGAAAAGATGAAGCCCGACGAGGATTTTATCCGCTATGCCGATAGATGGAGGTCTCTGGCGGAAAGAATAAGGGATACCCTCTCTGAGCCCGAACAAGTGAAGATGATTGTGTCTAATGCAACCCCACAGTTCAGACACGTCCTGGCCATGAATAAACTTACTACAATGGAGGATCTCTATGAAAGGGCCCGATACATCCAAACCCAGTTAAAAGACTCCCCCATTATGAACATGTTTGAGTCGTCGAAGCCCAAAGTGGTCAGAAAGACAGGCGCTGGTGTCCCGGGCGGAGCCACAGAAGGGGTCGTGACAAATGAGCAAGTGGGTGCGGTCAACAATGCCAACTATGCGGTCAACCCAAGGCCTCCACAAATGCCCCGACTTCCCCTCCAACCAGGTCCTTTCCCTCTTCGTCCTCCACCCAAAAATAATCCACCCCAGGATAATATGCCTCCATTACGTCAACCCCAGCAACAACAACCACAACCTCAGCAACAACAACCACCACTTCAGTACAACCAAGTTCCACCCCCGGGGAACTATGGTCCCCAACAGCAACAAAGGAGGCCGCTCGGTCCCAAGAGAGCCTACTATCCACCATTGCCAGAAACCTTAGCAGACATTTTTAATGCCCTCATGGCATCAAACCAACTCGCCCTACCCAGAGAAAGGCCCGTGTGGCCCCCAAATGTTGATACCTCCAAATACTGCGTCTACCACAGACAGCCAGGACACACAGTAGATTACTGCTTCCATTTCAAAGATTACATCCACGATATGAATGATGAACATCAAATAGATTGGGATGAAATGAGGCGATACGTCGCCGCTCTTAAGGCTAGAAGACCTCCTCATAGGCCACAGCAGTAGTTACAACAGCAGCAGCAGCAACCACAACAACAACAACAGCCTCAGCAGGCCCCACAACAACAGCCCGACATGGGCATAATCCAGAATCCATTACCGGAGCACCAACAGCCCAATCATCAGGTTAACCCCATCTCCTCCTTCCCGGAAGTCGGGAGAGAGCAGGTGTGGCACCAGGAAAGTACCTTTATTCTTTCTTCCTCCAACCCCATCGTCATGCAACCCCCTCGCCTTGCCCGGGTAGCACCTCTCTCTCATCAACCCGCGTCAGTATCGCCTTCACCATTTCCACTACCATTACGCCCTCTCATCCGTACCCCGATCTCCTATCAACTGACACTCTCCACTACGCCTTCACACCCTCTCATCTTCTCTCACTCCCCCACTTTATCATCCACCTCTACCACATTTACCCCTACGCCTTCTAAACCCCTTATCATCCGTCAACCATACATAACCCCGTCTTTCTCCACCGTATCACCACTAATGCCTTCAAAACCACTCATTACCCATCACCCACCTCAAAATCATTGCCCGCTTCAAGCCCTACCCACTTCTACTTCGTCTCCACCTCCACCTTCCAGACCCCTTATCCTTCATAATCCGCGCGATATCCCCTCTACCTCCATGCCTCTACCTAACAAACCCCTCATCAGAATCCCTGCTCCCGTCATCACCCCTGCTTCATCAACCATTCCTCCACCACTACCCCTCAAACCCCTGTTAAAACCGACTGCTACCCCCGCAGAGGTACAAAAGCCGCAGGCAATGGTGCTCCGGAGTGGAAGGATTTTCCACAGGGTTTTCCCCCACAACAGTCAGAATTCTGAGCAATCTCAGCCAGAGAAGGATGATGGAGAACAACCAGAAAGAGCTATCCCTGGAACACAGTATGATCTATTGAAACACTTGGACAAGACACCTGCTCGGATCTCCATCCTGGAGCTTCTTCAAAGATCCACATCCCACCAGGCAGCCTTAATGGAGTACCTTCAAAGGGTCATGGTGAATAAGGACCTCCCTGTAGAAAAGATCTCTACCGTCCTGACCCCAACGGACACACAACCGGCCATCATGTTCCACAACTACGAGCTCGCTCCCAAGGAAGCTCGAAAATATGCACTGTGCATTTCAACAAAAATCAATGGGGTATCCATAAACCCGTGTCTTGTGGACACGGGTGCGTCCATAAATGTGATCTCCATGAGCACTCTTCAGTTGTGTGGGATCGACGAGGAACAAATAAGACCTTCCTCGATCACGGTCACGGCCTATGACAATAGCAAAAGGCCGCCGCAGGGGATGATTATTCTGAAGGCAGAACTTGGCCCCATGTCAATTCCCACGGAATTCCATGTCCTCGACATGGACCCCACATTCAAGGCTATACTGGGTCGCCCTTACATCGAAGCCATGGATGATGTGCCTTCCACCAACCATCAGTGCATGAAGTTTCCTTACAATGGGAGAATTATTAAAGTGGTCAGTACACCTGTCCTTCACACAGTGGATGCTATCAACACCTCTCTGCCCTCTGTTTGGCCGTCTCATCGGCCCATATTGTCATTACTGGATGTACGTGATTCATCTCACGTTCCACTAGCACCAAAGGAGCCGGTCAGGACAACCGTAACATCATGTCTCCCTTTTCACTCCAAAGGTTGGGAGATTATGAGGAACATCGGCTATCAACAGGGTAAAGGTCTGGGCGCACAATTACAGGGTATGCTCAAACCGCCAAAGGAAATTAGGCCGAACCGTAGGTTTGGCCTAGGCTTCAAAGGACCGTTCAGGGCGGATTGGAAGCCCCTCACATGGACTCTATCAAACCACTTCAACAGAGGGCCCGTTGTTCAGATGGGAGATTACCCACGAGAAGCATATGGGGGATCACATGCTGTATATTTGGCTGAAAAATGTCCGAGGATCACCAAAAGAGGCAAGATCAAAGATCCGGAATGCGAGTGGAACAAATGGTTCGACATACGGGACATTTCCGTTGCACTGGAAAGGATGTTCTCGTCTCCGCAACTTGAAGGACCGCCATTGATCTCCGGAATACCAGAGAATATTACCACTCTTGCCAAGGTTCCAAACTATCCTCGTCCTCGCCAGAAGGACTCTGTCATCGACGGATCTTCATCCGTCCTCAACATTGCCGTCGACGGCTCATTAGCCGCCATCCTCTCCATCCACTCGTCTCAGCCTTTGCTGATATCTTCTTCCTGGGCCAGACAATTGTCTGATGATCTTCCCAGATCCCCTTCTCTGTTTACATACCTACGCGGGCTTTTCAACCCGCGCCAGGTCTTCAACCATGATCTGCTCTATGAGCCTCACAATCCTCTAGCCATAACCACTTTTCTCTCTCCTCCAATCTCTTTTCACTGCTTTGTCATTAAAAATGAAAATGAAAAAAAAACGTCAATTTTCAAACTCCCCAACAACACATCTTCGTTGAGGAAACCTCCTACATCTCCCACGGGTGCATACCGCCTTGCGGACCACCCGTCCAAGGTCCGATGAGCGACCTTTTCTACCCCTCCTCTGAGGGGTCTTCTCCTGTACATTCTACACCATCCTCTTCATCTTCCTCTTCTTCTGTAAATATTGTCAGTCAATCTAGGAATGATAGGCCAAGGGTAGTACCTAGGAAGAAGTCCAAGGGGAGGCAGATCCCTCGTCGATTCCTTCTGGATTTAGCCGCCAGGTGTCAAGCCCTCCTTGCCATCCCCCAGTTGCTAGAAAATCCCATCCGGCTACCGGAAATAGAATGTGAGGGCGACTGTGCATTTGATGAAGGGTATGGAGTCTACGAGATCATGGATGAAGAATGCCCCACTGAAGATGAGGGTGAAGAATATGAGGATGCGGCGGGCGCATACGCTAGTGGAATAAGGAGATTCGACGAGCCGTCAACCGCCGTAGAAGAATCCACCAAAGAAGTCAACTTGGGAACTGAGGAAGACCCTAGGATCATCCTCATAAGTGACAACCTACCACCCTCTGAAGAAGAGGCATTAATTGAGGTTCTCAAGGAATATAAGGACACGTTCGCATGGAGCTACGAGGATATGCCGGGTCTGGATTCAACCTTGGTCGAACACCGTTTAACCCTAAAACCAGGGTCCGTCTCGGTAAAACAAAGGTTAAGGCGTTTCCACCCTCAAATGGCTTTGAAAATGAAAGAAGAGGTCGATAAGCTCCACAAAGCCAGGTTCATTAGAGTCGTTCTTTATCCTCAATGGGTGGCGAACATTGTCCCGGTCATGAAGAAAGATGGGAAAGTCAGGATTTGCATCGACTTCCGGGACCTTAACCGCGCGTGTCCAAAGGATGATTTTCCCTTGCCTCACATTGATGTGTTGATCGATAACACGGCAGGTTATGAGACTCTCTCGTTCATGGATGGATTTTCAGGATATAATCAAATTCGTTTGGCAGAAGAGGATCAGGAGAAGATGTCATTCACTACCCCTTGGGGAACATACTGTTACGTGGTCATGCCGTTCGGATTAAAGAATGCTGGAGCTACTTACCAAAGGGCGATGATGGCCATATTTCATGACATGATGCACATATATCTGGAAGTGTATGTGGATGACTTATTGGTAAAATCAAGGACCAGGATGGAACATCCAGAAGTTTTGGCTAAGGTCTTGCAAAGGTCAAGAGAGTTCCAATTGAAAATGAACCTGAAAAAGTGTGTGTTTGGTGTGTCGTCGGGTAAATTGCTGGGGTTCATTGTGAGCAAAAGAGGGATCGAGATAGATCCCGACAAAGCTAAGGCCATCAGGGATATGCCGCCTCCCAAGAATTTGAGGGAAGTCCGAGGTTTAATCGGGAGGTTGCAGTTTATTCGTCGGTTTGTGTCCCAACATTCACAAAGGTGTAGAATTCCACTGGAATTCTAAATGTCAGAAAGTTTTTGAAGGGTTAAAGGAATATCTGGCTAGTCCACCCGTTCTCATTCCACCCAAACCAGAAAAACCTCTGATCCTTTACGTCTCAGTCTTGGATGACTCCGTGGGAGCCGTCCTCGCACAAGCTGATGAAGAAGGCAAGGAACGGGCAACCTATTACTTGTCCAAACTTCTTAATCCCTGTGAGCAGAAGTACACCGTCATGGAGAAAACCTGTGCTGCCCTCGTTTGGGTAGTGCAGAAATTGAAGCACTACTTCTTGGCTCACGAGGTCCACTTGATTGCTCGAATGAATCCTATCAAATTCCTTCTGGAGAAATCCGTCCTTACGGATAGGCTAGCACGCTGGCAAAGTTTTCTCTCTCAGTTCGACATCACCTACATCCAGCAAAAGGCGATTAAAGGCTATGCCATAGCCGAGCATCTCGCTCACCATCCTCTTCCCAAGTTCGATCCCGTCCAATCAGAGTTTCCAGATGAGGAACTAATGTCCGTCAACCAATCAGATGAGCCAATGTGGACGCTATATTTTGATGGAGCTCTGAATTCTCAAGGGAGAGGAATCGGCATCGCCCTCCTGTCGCCTGAAGGCCTCACATTCCCATTGGCATACCAACTCAAATTTCCAGTCACCAACAATATAGCCGAATATGAAGCTCTTCTAGCTGGCCTAGAACTCGCTCATTCTTTTCGTATCACTGAGTTGCGAGTCGTAGGTGATAGTCAACTCATCCTTCGCCAGGTGCTCACTAAATATCGCACTCGCGATCCCAAACTCAAGCCATACCAAGAACTCACTGCTGCCTTTGCCAAACTGTTCGCCAAACTGATCTTTGTTCATGTCCCTCGTCATCAGAATATTCTCGCCGATGCCCTCGCCTCGTTGGCATCATCCATAAGGTTCCCTCTAGGAAGATGGTTTAAGTCCATTTCCATCTACAAACTTCACGCCCCTGCAATCGATGATGCTTCCTACGTAAATATCAAAGACAGGATAGCAAGAAAGATCCTGCAGGAAGATATCCTTGAGAAGAGGGAGATCATGTTGGCAGAGGTTGAAGAAGAACTGGCTGATGAAGAGAAACCATGGTTCTATGAAATTGTCAAATACTGCCAAGATCAGTCTTATCCTGAAGGGGCCACCACAGAGGACAAGAAAGCCATAAGAAGGGTGGCTCAGAAATATACTTTGGTTGGAGGTCTACTCTATAGGAGGAGCCTTACTGGTATTCTGTTAAGATGTCTTGGTGACGATGAGCTTTGAAAATGTGTAGAGGAGACGCACTCGGGCGTATGCGGTGGCCACGTGAATAGTCAGATGCTCGCCAAGAAGATCATTCGCCAAGGCT
Source organism: Amorphophallus konjac (assembly GCA_022559845.1). Classification (NCBI taxonomy): domain Eukaryota; kingdom Viridiplantae; phylum Streptophyta; class Magnoliopsida; order Alismatales; family Araceae; genus Amorphophallus; species Amorphophallus konjac. The sequence continues at coordinate 128,900,257 of CM040121.1, forward strand.
TTTATTGGCCCACTATGGAAGAAGATTGTGCTGTCTATGTCCGTAGGTGTGTCAAGTGTCAACTTCACGCCGATAAAATCCATTCACCATCTTCCTCACTTCATCCAATATCTTCCCCGTGGCCTTTCTCCATGTGGGCATTCGACATCATTGGTCCCCTAAGTGATCCCAATTCCCTCACCAAGCAGAAATCTTTCATCCTTACTGCGATGGAATACTTCACCAAATGGGCCGAAGCCGAAGCTTACGCAAAAATCAAGGCGTCAACAGTCTGCAAGTTCATCATGAAAAACATCCTCGCCAGATTCGGCGTCCCAAGCACAATCGTCACCGACAATGGGCCACAGTTCATTTCTCAGGACCTACAGGACCTCTGCAAAAGGTACGCAATTGTATTGCATCATTCATCACCTTATTACCCACAAGGTAACGGCCAAGCGGAGGCCACCAATAAAATATTGCTCAAAATCATCAAAAAAACCTGCGAGTCTAGTAAGTTTTCAGACTGGCCAGAAAAGCTTATCGAAGCTCTATGGGCCTATCGCACTTCAATCCGTACCCCCACCGGGCAGACTCCATTTGCCCTTACTTATGGTATGGAAGTGGTAGTCCCGTACGAGACTCTGATCCCTTCTCTCAGGGTACAATTGGACGAGAAATTTCCCCTCGACGATCGTCGTAATTCACTCCTCGCCCAGTTGGAACTCTTGGATGAGAAACGGCTGGCCGCTGCCGAACACGCGCGTGTGTATCAAAATAGACTCGCTCGCTTTTACCAAAAGAAAGTCGTTGAGAGAAAATTCAAAGTCGGTGAGATGGTCGTAAAAAATTTTTTTGTCAAACCTGGAGGTCCGCGTTCTAAGCTCCAACCCAATTGGGAAGGACCATTTGTAATTCAAGCCGTGTACCCTGGCAACGCCTACAAGCTAGTCAACGCCGAAGGGACCGAGTTATCCCACCCTTGGAATGGGCTTTATCTTAAGAAATACTACCCTTAGCACAAACAAAAAATGATGAAAAGATAAAAACATCAAAAATAAAGAAATATTGAAAACCACTAAAAATATGGAAAATTCAAAATGCCGATGCCTGGCAGTCACCATATAGTTAAGTCCCTGCATTTAACCTTCATGTTAGGATAGGGCCCATTAAGGCTTGGTAGGCACCGGGTCTTGGTTTGCCAGAACCGTGGAGATCCCTGTCCGGCCACGTCGGCCTATGCTCGCTCGAAGGAAGCTAACATGTGCTCACTTATGTATTTTATTCAAAAGTCGGTAGCATCACCTACGGTGGAGCGTCACCCAGAAGATCTCCAGAAGTTGTAATCTTTATTCTTTTCTCTTCGACCAAATGAGACAGTCGGCGCCCTTAAAACGCTGAGCATGAGAAACCGAAACTCAAACCCCAAAGGTAAGAGTAGGATCCATTTCCTCGAGCATCGATCAGAGCACGAGAAGAGGGCAGTGTCCCCGCAGGCATACAAAAAGGGAGCCCACAAACGTCAAACGACTATATCTCCCTCACAAAAAGAAATACAAAATCAAAATCAAGAGAAAAGCCTGGTCGTGACCGTGCCTGTTGCGATAAACGGAACCCCTCAAAGCAAAAGTCTGAATCCACAAAAGGGGCCGTGGAATGTAAATGCTCGAGATTTGGTCCGAAGTTGTCCGAAAGGAAAGAGTTAATGGGCCCTTATTCGCTCGCCGGGTTAACGGTTTTGCTGATCCTCTCAAGAGGTTTATCCCCCACGCTCTTCCTTCTTCCTCTAAAGATGAAGGTTCGATGGAGTTTCTGAAAGGTGAAAACTGCCCAGGGTCTGCGACCTTATTTTAATATACACATATGGTTGCCTACTTTGAAAAGCAAAAGCTATCGCTGCGAAGGAGTCTCCGTGTTTCTGGCTGGTCAAGACCCCTGTTTACCACCTTGATGTCTTCTTGTTTAACCTCGGGCTTAGGCCAATGCAAGCGCGTCACCTATGGGTGCGACGGCGTCTGATTCCGGGTCAGCATCGCGCGGTTGGTCGTTAGGGTTCCAGGGTGTTCCATCATATACCATCTAGAGTTGTGAGGAAACAGACCCGGGTCGGGCAAATCATTTACCTCGAACACCTTTTGGGTGAATCCCTGTGGTCGGAAGCGACTGGGAGCCTAAGCATGGCATGACGGTATTGTCATCAGGGTAAGTCTTAGCCGGCGGGATCATCATTCGAGGGGTCTAGAGGCCCAAATCAACCTAGATGTGCACTTAGGATACCTGGGAGGTTAGTAAGAAACCCCTATTCTCACGTAGGTTAGGTGCCATGTGGGTGCTTGCCGGGCGTTAGCAACAAAAAAAATCGAAATGATAAAAGCAACAAAAAAAATGGAAAAGAGAAATTGTACATATTTGCAAACAAAAAAAATCTTTTTTATGATAAAACAAAAAATGCCAAATATAAAAAAGAAAACAAATCAATTTTGCATGATTGCATTTGCGTGCAGCATCTCACTTTAATACCGCTTGCATTCGTGTGCTTACCTGTCGCATTTATCATCACTTCTTTCCCTTGCCTTCGTTAAATAAAGGCTTGGCCCCTTGACCAGTTATCAAGGACAGTCACAGTGACCATTTGCTTATTGAGCAAGGGGCCAAGTCAGAACAGAAATTCTGATTTGTTTGTTTCAGTGATGTGTGCAGGGATCAAGGCAACAGAAGTAAAGGTGAAAACCAAACAAACCAAACCTTGTATTTTATTCCAAAAACCAAAAAAATTACATCAAGTTCCGCCCTCTCTCTCCGCATTACTCGTCCCACTACTCTCCGGGCAAAACGCTCTCAAAGGTGCTACCCAACTACGAAAAGCGGTACTCCTACCGCTCTGTACTCCTCTTCCTATTCCCACACCCCGGCTTTGATCCACAGAAACAGCAGAAAAGCTACCAACACGAAAGCCGCGCTCTCGTGCTCTTCGGTAGCGCTCCTCACCATCTCTCAGCCACTGTTCAGCAAGGCCAAGGCTGATTCGGAGTTCGAATAGTTGGGCTTCCATGGCCCTTCGTTCCTCCTTTTCAGTCAATCTGTTGGCTCTTTCTCTCTCTGCGTCTCTTTCTCTCTCTGCACGTTCTCTCTCACGGTCTTCCCTCTCCAACTGGAGAGTGATCCTCAGTTCCACGGCATCCCTAGAGGAGTCGTCATCAGGATGACGCCGCAGTTCCCTCTCCAGTTCTGCTATCCTAGCCTCCTTCTGCGCAGCCTTGGCAAGCGCTTCTTCCGTCTCCTTTTCCTGTCAAGTGTACCATCTCAGATACGCGATAAGACGTAAACCAAGAGAACTCAACACTGAAACTTTTACCTGTATACAGAGCATCCCTTCTGCCTCCGCGGCACGCTGCATGGCATGAACAAGTTGCTCATGAAGCAAGTCAAGTTCTGAGGTGGGAATCCACAAGCTGGAAGAGGCACCACCTACTCCCATCGCTGGGGAAGCCGCGCCAATCTGGGCATGCTACGACCGTGTGAATTAGCAGCCAACATCTGGAATCTGGGATTTTAATTAGGAACGTACTGTACACCTACCAAGGCGCTCGTAGCTCCGCGGGCATTACCCAACTGTTGTTCCATCTCTGCCAAGCGAGTTCGTAAATTCGCTATCATGGCATCCCGGACATCCTGCAGCCTTACGAGTCAGCATTTTCACCAAAACCAGGAAAAGGAGAAAGAAGAAAAGAGAAAAAGGAGAAACCTACCTCCACAAGTCCCCGGGGTTGGAACCGCTCTGCGTACTTTGTCCTATATAGACGCAAGTAGTCCTCGCTATCCCGCGCCTGTGATTCTACAATCGTGCCACCCCGTTGCCAGTCCTCATACTGTTCGGGGAATCGTACGCGCCAGTCAATGCAGGTCGCCGGTCCCCGCGTCTTTCTCCCGACACGAGGTGGCACAACTGAATCCACCCATTCTTGAGCCAGTCCTAAAGTCCTCATAACTAATCGTAGCCGAAGCGGCTCGATTTCATTCAGGCAGTGCATCCACAGTTCCCGTCCGAACCGGGCACGACTTGCTAGAACCCACGGCTGGTCGGCATCGACCATGTCTGAGTAGGGTCTCCAGTTTACCATCGCTGCAGGGAACTCCTGTAGCTCCCGCCTTAGCACCATCAGTTGGTAGGTTAGGGGTGCCGCACTCATGATGGGTTCCCACCGCCTGGCTAGCGGCACCATCGCGGGTCGCCAATGCCGAGCTCTCCCCATAGGGAGGTAATAATAGCTCCACAGCTGCTCGGCGCAGGTCATCAGAACCTTGCAAAAACACAAAAAAATATAAAACAAGCAAAACAAAAAAAATACCTGGATGAATGGTGTGAAACCACTCACAGTCATCTCACGATCCGTTTCTTGGAATAGGCCTGCAAACAAGTGTGCCAGCATGGCGGCTCCCCAGGCATAATACCCTACTCTTTCAAGGTCTGACAGCAGCTCCAGGAAGCGACATTGGATACCATCCCCTTTCGAGCTCAGTACCAATCTCCCCAAAAGGAAGAGGAGAAATCTCCTCAAATCTATGTTGCATCTTTCCCAGTCGCCGAAATCTGTGCAGTACACGGCACGGCATCCTATTTCCATCCTTTCCATGAACTCTTCTGAGGATTCATCGTCCCGCCGACGAGTGTCGGTGAGCCCTAATGCATCCATGAGGGACGCCCTAGCTACCAACCTATTTTTCCGACCATCTAGGTCCAAACCCAGTAACTTCTGGGCACCTTCTCTGTAGTCCGCGTAAGTGACTCCGGTCACTGCCTCGCCCTCCACCTTCAGGCTTGTGATCCGGACCACATCCTCCAAGCTGGGCACCATGTGCCCCCAGGGCATCAGGAATGCCCAACTCACTGGGTCCCATCTCTCACACAAGGCTTGGATCAGGACCAGGTCGAGCTGGATCGGCTCGATCCGAAGAAAGGTGCCAAAACCCATCACGTCTAGCCTGGCCTTCTGAAAATCTGGGAGACCTCGGTATGCTGCCACTACCAACTCCCATGAGATCTGTGATTTCATCACACACTACGCATTCAGGGAATGGAGAGGAGGTTTGGTAAGAAAGAAAGGAAGAAAAAAAGAATGAAAAAAAAGGGGGGCAAGAAAACTTGGCTTACGAGTTGTGATTGGGGCCTTTCGCTGAAGTGCCCTTCGAGGGCCGAAAGCCTCCGGGAACTACTACCACTGGATCTGCTTCTCTTCGAGGAGTGAGAAGATTCGCCCTCCATCCAACTCTCAGAATTTTGAACTCCTCCTCTCCCGTGAGAACTTGTGCTCCTCGAGTTAGCTCACGATATACCAGGGAGGATAAAAGGGACACGAATTTATAGAAATGGAAGGAGTGCAGGCCAAGATTGCCTCCATCACTTGTTAATGATAGCCCTCGCAATAAGGCACCTGCCATGCGGTCCCGTGTGTCACTTCACCACTCGCACAGGATGATTGATTGGACGAAGATATGGCAACTAGCCCCCTATGTTGTCTAGGGATACCCTATCATGTTTTGGAGGACGTCCGCAAAATTTGACGCAACATCCGGGAGAAGGAACTAGGGCCGTCATTATTGACTTCGACGGCAGATTCCTATGGAAATGGTCACAACAAGACGCGATTCTCCACTCGGGGCGGAGTCTCGGCAGACCCATCACATGGGAACAGTGCAAAGGAGAGGAAGTGTAGGGAAGAAGGAACGCACAAGAGAACAAACAAGCAGCAGAAATTAAATCATTCCATTCATAATTCTACATAAGCTGTCACAAACACTACAATCATAGAGAGGTGGCGGGTCCACTAGCTCGCCAGCTCTTGCCATTATTTCCATGCTCGTCCCTCTAGGCGTCCCTCTCCTCTCCCCCGAGGTGAGGGTCCCTCAGAAGCCTCCGGGATCCCCGTGCAGTAGCACCTGCCTCGCCTCTTGGCGCCTGTTCCGCAGCAGTGACTCGCTGCTCCTCCCCTGGCGTGGCGAAGAAGCCACTAGCGACAAAGCGACCGGACTGGCGGAGTCGCTCCCCGAACTCTCGCGCTCTCTCGTAGCGCGTCTCCATCCCTCCTAGTCTCTGCACGGCGGCCTGAAGGCCCAGCTGGAGCTCCCTCACTTGGGCCTCCAAAGCCCTCCTCTCGGTCTGATCCCGCTGTCGCTCGGACCTTCTCTCAGCTTTCTCTCTCTCTGCCTCTCTCCTCATCATCTGCAGAAGAACCCTTAACTCCAGGATGTCTGGAGAAGGTCTCTCCTCACCGCGATGTCGCAGCTCCGCTACAGTCGCCACCCAGGCATCACGCTCCTCCTCCGCCCGGGTCGCGCGGGCCACCGCACCGGCAAGTTGTTCCCGGAGGGAGGCAATCTCGAGAAAAGGGGCCGAGGAACTGGAAGATGCACCACCAATCATCCCCGCCGCCGCTGTCTGCTGGGCACGCTGGAACAAAATAAACAACGGCCGTTAGTGAAACTCCAAAATCTGAAGATAAAAGTGCGGCACGTAACTTACCAGGAGCGACAGCTCATGCTGAGCGACGGCCAGCTGCCGCCTAGCCTCTGATAGTTGGGCGCGCGAGCCGCCGATGCCACGTGTGTCCCCAGCTTGGGGAAGCCCCGCATAACTCTCTCTCTACCGCCGCAGGAAGTCGGCGCTGCCCTGCACCAATACACTCCCTTGTTGTCCAGGGAGACGTACGTGCCAGTCCTCGAGACTCGCCTTGCCGCGACTCTCCCTCCTGACGCGGCTCGGCTCGTCCGCACTCGCCCACTCATCGGCCAGGCCCAGGGTCCTCGCCGCACCAAGAAAGAAGGGCCTCACATCATAACAAAGAACGCGTCCCCTGTCTAGGACGCGTCCATCATTTGAGTGCAACACACGCCGAACCCTTTCCCCCCTCACGCGGCTCGCTTCAAAACTCAAAATGAATTAAAAGAGGAAGAGATCGGAGGACCTACCAGACCGTGTTCACCTCCCTCCGCGACATCGGGCCCCTCGGGTCCCTCGGGGACCCGAAGCGGCCCTTCCTCCTCCATGGACGTCGTTCCATGTTCTTGCGTGTCCCTCCTCGGGCGAGGAGTTCCTCGTCCCTCTCCACCTTCACCATGGTCGGGCCCATCGAACTCCATCAATCAAAAGAGGAGGAAGACGAAAAAGGGGCAAGCGAGTTTCGGCGGAAGGCGGGCTCGTTTGCGGGTAAGGCACGAGAGAAGAAAGGCCACCCGACGCTTTAAATTTGAATTCAAGGATTAAGACGCGTCCTCGCGCCTGGACGTGCCCAAAAGGGGGAGAAAGGAAACAGAATCCCCCCGTGCAAAGCGTAGTTCCCCGCTGTTCAGGGTAAGGTCTCGTGGAGCGTGTCTCGAAGGACAACTCAGTGCAAAGAAGAAAGTGTGGGAGAGAGAAAAGTACACACAACACAAGAAAGTCATTTTCATTTCATATAATAGCCGAAAGTACATCATACAGTGAGAAGGGTGACGTGTACAAGCAACTCTCTAACTCTCACCATCACCCTCCTGGTCATCTCTCTCCTCCCTCCTCTGCCGGGGATCCCTAGGGGGCCTCTGCGAACCCTGAGAAGCCGTGCTCGCCTCACCCTGTGGTGGCACTCCAGCCTCGAAGGCGCGACGACGCTCCTCGGCCGAAGAAACCAGATAGCTGCCCATGGAAAAAGAACCAGACTGACGAAGTCGCGCCCCGCGTTCCTTCGCCCTCTGGTACCGCTCCTCGCTCTCCCGAAGCCTCCCCTCCGCCGTGCCAAGACTCAATCGGAGCTCCAGCAGTTGGGTCTCCAGAGCCCTCCTCTCGGTCTGATCCCGCTGTCGCTCCTCCTTATCCCTCTCCCTCTCTTTCTCCACGCACTCCCTATCCCTCTCTCTCTCCTCTCTCTCCTTCATCGCCTCCCTCCTTGATAGCTCGAGGGTGATCCGCAGATCCAGCACGTCACGAGGGAGCTCCTCAGCCTCCCGTCGACGCTCCTCCTCCAGCTCCACAATCCGGGCGTCACGCTCCGCAATCCAGGCGTCACGCTCCGCCACCCGAGCGTCGCGCTCCTGCTCGGCACGAACAGCACGCCAGGGCCTCTCGGATCTCGGCCACCTGTCAAAGCATGCATGCACCGTAAGAGAACAGTGATAGAAGGAGGGCAGCCAGAAGGAGAGTCGAGGTCAGGCAAACGCTCACTCGAGCCTCGCGGTCATGCTCGGCCTCCTCAGCCCGAGCCACCGCATACGCCAGTTGCTCCTGGAGGGCAGAAACCTCCGGAGGAGGGCCCCGCGAACTGGAACCCGCTCCACCAGCCATCCCGGCTGCCGTTGTCTGGTGGGCCCGCTGAAACACAGAGCGAACGATAGTTAGAGGCCAAGTATCAAAAAAATCCAGGTCACAAAAAATGCATCGCATAAACTCACCAGGATCTCCAACTCCTGTCGGATGGCCACCAACTGTCGCCTGGCGTCCGCCAACTGGGCCCGCAGGTCGGCGATCATGTTATCACGAGCATCCTACATTATACATAAGTTAGTGTTACATGCATATACATATAAAAGAGTGAAGCATTCTCATTTCACTTACCCCTGCCATACCACCAAGGAAGAGGCGGTCCCCATATGTAGCCCAGTACCGTCTCAGGTAATCAGTATTGTCCTGTACATGGGACACCACTGGGACCCCGCCCTGCTGCCAGTCCTGGTACTGTGCTGGGAAGCGCATACGCCAGTCCACAACCTTCGCCTTCCCCTTGGTCTTCCACCCGATGCGGGCCGGCTCTGTTGGTTTATTCCAACGTTTATTTCCAGCGTCTCCTTGTATTTGGTGTGTACCATGTGGGGTATGGGACCCACGTGGGACCATCGGTGCTTGGCAGCCCAACCCGCCGCATGGATTATGGGGTCCATGTGCGAAGCCCCTCATGCCCGCCCACAGCACGTCATAGACGTGGGGTTCTGCGCTGCCATAAGGAAATACGGTCTAACCTTCGCTACTAGCTCGAGCTTTTAGCGCAACGGTAGGGGCTTGATCCTGTAAACTGGTATCAGAGCGAGGTCGCGGGTTCAAATCCCAGGTGCCGCTGGGGGGGAGATTGTTGGTTTATTCCAACGTTTATTTCCAGCGTCTCCTTGTATTTGGTGTGTACCATGTGGGGTATGGGACCCACGTGGGACCATCGGTGCTTGGCAGCCCAACCCGCCGCATGGATTATGGGGTCCATGTGTGAAGCCCCTCATGCCCGCCCACAGCACGTCATAGACGTGGGGTTCTGCGCTGCCATAAGGAAATACGGTCTAACCTTCGCTACCAGCTCGAGCTTTTAGCGCAACGGTAGGGGCTTGATCCTGTAAACATATTGTTGTGCCCCTGTGTGGTTTTGATGATAGCGGCCATTGTGAATTACAATGATAACCTATGACTGCTTGGATTGAATTTGACTGATGGATTGTGCATGATGGATTGTTGTTTGATTGGCTACTGAAATCCGCTTGACTGATTGCCTTATAACTGAGTCAGCACTTACTGCTTTCTAGGCTGGAAATATTCTTGAGTCCATGCATATTGTGTTCTGTCAAAGTCTTGAATTCGTACAGTCTATGCATTGATATGAATGGGTCAATGTAAGTTTTGTTAAGCGTGCTCCCGTCCGTGCATGCTTGCATGCTTCATAGTTCGTGCACGTTTCATCAATCACAGGTTCGTGCACAAGTAGGCTTGGCAAGTCTTCAGGTAAGAGAGCTATGGAAGCTCGTGCAGGTTCTGGCTTATACTGATTCGTGCATACTTAACCCCGTGCACATTTTTGGTTGCCACAAAGTTCGTGCATTTCTTGCTTTGAACAATGTCCGTGCATAGTCTGTTCACCTCGTGGTGTTTTCACAATTGTGTCTTCACAGAACCTTGTGTATCTGGTCTTCGTGTTGTTTCTCCTCACAATCCCGAAAAGACTTCGTGTCGTCTAAGTCTACAACACTTCGTGTTAATTTTTATGGCTACCAGGTAAACTGCTATGAGGTAGTATGTTGTGTGTCCGTATTGTTTTCTTCACACTTCGTGTCGGTCTCTGTTTTTGTCTTCGTGTTATCTTTTGTGTCTATGTCTTCGTGTTGTGTTTATGTACTTCGTGTCGTTTTCTTTATTTCGTGCTGTAGTCATCGTGTGTACCTCGTGTCGTTCTTTCTCACCTCGTGCTGTTCTCATATGACTTCGTGTCGCTCTCTTTAAAGTGTTTATTTTGTTACAGTGACACGTCGTGTCGTTGTTCTTTACTTCGTGCTGTTTTCACTGTCTTCGTGTTGGTCTCTCTCATTAGACCTCGTGTCTTTCTCGCCTTGACCTCACTTCGTGTCGAATCTTGTTTTTCATCTTCGTGTCTGTCTCGCCTTGACCACACTTCGTGTTGCTTTACGTAGACCTCGTGTCTTGCTTGTTTGCAACCACTTCGTGTCGGTTTCTGTTGTCAGCACGTGTCGTCCTTAGTTCGAGTCGGTTCTTTATTATTTCCGTCTTCGTGTTGTTCTTCCTAGACCTCGTGTCTTTCTTGTGTTGAAACCACACTTCGTGTTGGTTTCTATTTTTTCGTCTTCGTGTTGTGGTCAGCTCGTGTCGTTCTCTTTGCTGTGTGTTATGTCGTGTTGTTTTTATGTTCATGTCTTCGTGTTGTTTTTGTCTTCGTGTCTCCGTGTTGTTTTTGTCTTCGTGTCTCCGTGTTGTTTTTGTCTTCGTGTCTTCGTGTTGTTTTTGTATTCGTGATTTCGTGTTGCTTTTTGTATTCGTAACTTCGTAGTGTTTGTTGTTACAGTGACACTTCGTGTCGTTCTCATTTTACTTCGTGTTGTTTTCTTTCTACTTCGTGTCGTTCTCTTAGTAGTGTTTGTTTTGTCACCACTGTATCTCGTGTCGTTCTCTGTTTAGTGCACCTCTTGTCGTGTCCACATACCTCATGCAGTTCTAGTTCTTATGGCACTCAAGGTTAATGGTTTTTATCTCTTTGCAGGTCCGAGGAAGAACATTCATTGGTGTCTGGCTGCACATGATCCGATACTGAAGGAACAAATACGAAAAGGGCACGTGGCAGGAAGATTCTGGATCGAGCGTGGGAGGCACACGCGTTTTGTGCCCTATCCACCTGCTGTTGCTGCTATAAATAGAACCCTTCGTCCTCAGATGAAGGTGATCGAAGAAGAAGCCTGGAGAGCAAAAAGTCCTTCGATCCAGAAAAAGAAAAGAGGAAGAAAAAGAGAAGAAAGTGAGAGGAGAGCAGAAGAGAATAGAGAAGCAGAGATCGAGAGAGTGAGAGAGTAGAAGAAGAAAAGAGCTGCAGTAGATTGAAGAAGAGAGAAGAGAAGAGACAGAGAGAGCCTGCGATAGAAGAAGAAAAGAAAGAGAAGAAGAGCAGAAGGAGAAGAAGAGAAAGAGAGAGAGTTAGAGAGCTCATGAGGGTTAAGAGAAAAAGAAAGTGAGAGAGAGAAGAAGAGGAAGAGAAGCTTACCTGAAGATCTGTCTACTGGACCGTGGATCAAATCCAGGCCAGTCAGCTCCATGCGAGCCACATCTGTGTTATCTTTCTTTACAGCTTTCTGATCGCTGTGTATTTTCCCTTTCTTATTTTTCCTTTTTCATTTGGTTAGCTTTGTACTTCCGTTCCTCTGGTCTGAGGTCGGGTTCCCTCCGGTTTGGAGGAAGGGAGATCTGATCTCCGGTTGCAAGTATCTGGAAGCTACTTGTGGGTTCCCTCCGGTTTGGAGGAAGGGAGACTTGTCTCCGGTTCTGGGCTTGTGGCTTGCAAGTCCAGGGGTCCCTCCGGTTGGAGGAAGAGAGGTCTTCGACCTCTGGTTTGCTGGTGACTGGTAGTCACTGGTAGGTTCCCTCCTAGTCTGGAGGAAGAGAGACCGTGTGTCTCTAGTTTCCAAGTGGCTGGGAGTCACTTGGGGTGTCCCTCCTGTTGGGAGGAAGAGGGGAGGTTGTTCCCCTAGTCAAGCTGTGTGGCAGCATTTGTTGCAGACTGAGTCTGCGGTTTCTAGCGTGAGCTAGTGGAAGCCACACTCGGGTTGAGTGTGGGGTGGATGTAGGTCTGCTGGACCGAACCACCTAAAAACCCCTTGTGCACTGTGGTTTGATTTGGCTATTTGTGCTTCCGCTAGATGTTTGCATAGGGGCGCTCCAAGTGTTTGCTTACAGGTCGAGTAAATGATTTGATCAGATTTTGTTCTGAGTGTTTTAATCTGTCAAGAGAGCGAAATTCTAGTTGTGCTATATTTTATTAGCACTCTAGTGATCTCACTGTGTGTTTATTTAGTTCGGCACTGCTCATTAGTTTTCAAGCTTGTTTAGTTTGCGAACTAGCATTTTTAGTGAGCATAAGATTTTAATTGGGCGTTTTTTAAAGGACATATTCATTCACCCCCCCTCTGAATACTTGCACCAAACCCAACAATTGGTATCAGAGCGGTTCCCTAGCTCAACAGATCCAACGATCTGAAGGGGATCCTGCCATCTTGTGAGGTGTTCTTCTGCTCGACTGTTGCTTGGATTTTTAATCGAACGCTTACTGATCGCTTGATCAAATGGCTCCATCCGTGATATTTGATGGTTCTAATTTCTGTGATTGGCTAGGCGGCCTTGTTGTCTACTTAGATTCCATTGATCCAAATCTATGGAATCTTGTGTCTAGAGGCCCACATAAATTGTCTCACGATCAGACTAAATGGTCCAAGGAGGACAGACTGAAGAACCGTGAGAATCTCATGGCTCTTAATATTTTGACAGCGGCAGTCGATACTGACCTATTTCCATTTGTCTTCGAGTGCACATCTGGAGAGAAATTTTTAACAAAGTGGCTGCCGTTCATGAAGAGCAAAATGATCAGTGTTTGATGGCCAACCGAAGCAATCACAGTGAAGATCAAAGGGATGACTCATCATCTCAGGTAAGCTCCGAACCTGAAGATTTATCTTATGATGAGCTATCAGATTCTTATGATGTCTGCATGATAGACGTTAACAATGTTAAAGAACAAAATGTTGCTTTAAAAGTTGAGAATCAAAACTGTCTAAACAAGATTATTGAATTAAAAGACAATCTGAATGAGAAAGATATTGATCTCCTTAAGAGCATGCAAGATGTAACTGTGCTTAAATCCATGATGGATAATCTGAAACGTGACAGTGCTGAATGTCGAAAAGAAAATGGAAGATTAAAAGATGAAAATAAAAAACTGATGGTCTTGAACACAGTGATGGGACAGCAATGGTTAACCATTGAAAAAGAAAAAGGCATTCAGAAGGAAGACTCATGCAATCAATGTACAATCTTAGAGGATCTGGTTAAGGAAATCAAATTTGATGATAATTTTCAAAAGAATACAATCAGATCCTTAAGAGAAACGAATGAGTCATTAAAAAATTTGAATGATGCCCTACAAAAATAGATTGTCATATGTGAGGAAGAGTTAACAAAATCTGAATTGAAAATATCCTCCATACAATCTGAAATAGCCTCTCTATCAAAAACTGTGAAAGGGAAAGAGAAAATGAATGTCACCCTGAATGATAAAAAATCAAATCAGAATTCTGTGTGTTCATGCTCAACTTCATCCATGAATATCTCTGCTGAAACTGTGCATGACAATCATAGCCTTCATTCATATTCACATGCACATATCTTTAAAGGATTGCTTGCTGAAAATTCTCAGGTCAAGAATTTTTCTGATAAAAGGAAAAGTGTTAAATGCTTTTACTGTCATAGAATTGGTCATGTCATGCATAAATGTGATTTAATGAGACAAGATGACATAAAAGCCAAAAATTCTCATGCTAACAATCATGCTCATCTGAATAAAAGAACTAATTGCCTTGAATGTGGTAAAGTAGGTCATACTGCTGCACAATGCTGGTGTGCTAGAAGTAAGAAAACATCACAGTCTTATCATGTTGATTTGAATGCTAAAATAAGAAATTCAATTGTCTGCTCTCACTGCTTGAGGCATGGCCATACAGTAGGAAACTGTTGGCATGTAAAGGGAAAGGATTTTCATTCCAAATCTGTAAAATTCCCTGCTCCCCATGTTGCTGCTAGAAATGACTATGGCTTTAAAAGAAAAACACTTCCATGTCTTAACTATGGAAAGCCAGGTCATAAAGCTAATCAAGGATGGTTGGCTGGAAATAAAAGACAAAATGTTCATATGGATAACAAAAACCTTCATGTGAATAGATTTCATGATCATATTAACATGCATGCTCAAAGGAACAAAAACTCTGTTGTCTCTTGCTATTATTGTGGTCAGTATGGACATTCCATGTCCAACTGCAAATTAATGACATCTGATGACCTTCATGCACAAAGTTTGTTTAGAACACATGTTGGGGGTAATACAGGACCCGAGGCCGCTTGGGTTCCTGCTGGATCAAAATAACCCAGTTAATGCAGGTGTGCCTTGGAAAGAAATAAACAAGAAGGGGTAAATAAACCAAGGCACTCAAGTGAGAAGACCCCGGGTTACTACTTTGAAGGTCAGTTCTGAAAATTGTAATTAAAGTCTGCTCTATAATTTGCACTGCTATTATGATTGGATATCATGTTTAAATCTGATCAATTAGGAGCTTGTATCAGATTCTGTCACTTGCACTGTTAAACCTGTCTTTTGAGCTGCTCATGCACACACTGCCATAATGAATATCAATTGCATTCTCCTGCTCACTCATAAAAGTTCAATTGCTGAAATTGTATGGGTGCTACACTGTCATGCATGATCACCATGGATTAATTTGCCAAGTGTACATGGAACTGGTTAAGGGGGAGCTGAACAAACTGTCTGAAGATCTTGGAACTGTTAGTACTGAATTGATCTGTTCAGTCCTAATCAACCTGATGTTAGGTCTGCTCTTGAAAATCTGAAATTGTTAAAATTAAACATCTGAGCTGTCAATTAAATCATGCAAATAGGTCAGGCTGGATTATCATGAGCATTCGTCATGAAACCATGTATTGAATTCTCTATGCACATTCCATATTTAGTCAGGGGGAGAGATGCATAAACATGCATGATTCTACTGCAAATCACTCATATTGAAACATGTCAAAAAGAACAATTCTCATGCATATTTTAAGGGGGAGCATCACTCATTCTCTTGAAGTTGCATCTGACTCTTGACACACATTTCTGCCATCAAAGCTCATTTCTGTCAACTGAAATTCACTCTGCAGTTTAAAATTCAATCTTGATCAATTCCTTGGGTTTGTGGAATGCATTTTATATCATCTTCCTGCGACAAATGTCTTCAGCCAATCTTTTACTCATTCAATCAATTCCCTGAATTGGCTATTTCTAAAATATATATTTGCCCTCCTTGAGATTCAGAAAAATTTTCTCTGTGCACATCCTGCTCATAAATCTGAAAACAAACTTAATAGGAAACTTCTGTCATATATAACTATGAATGTCTGAGACTTTCAGCCGGTTGAAATCTTATGTACATCTGATGGTTGTTTATGAACATTTCTTGAAAAATATCTGAGTTGGACTTAATAAACTTTAACCAACACCTTCATGTTGTATCTCTCAAACCTTCTGAAATCTGAAAAATTCTGAAATCATGATATTCCTTCATTGATATGTATGAAATTAGTATTGATTTTTAAACATCTGAGAATATGGATTATGTCTAAGGGTAAATCCTGTCAGAGCAATGACCTTGGTCACTGAGAAACCATGTCCAAAAGACTGAGTCATGAGGTGCCACTGTTAACTCTGCTTAAAAAAAAAGAATGACTTGTTGAAAAATCTGGCAGAGCAATGGCATGCACACTGAGAAATACACTACTCTCACCAAAGAATTGAGTTCCAGTGTGTCATGAAGTGTATAATGCTATCCCTGTTCTTATGAAGCATGACAGTTACTCCTTCCAAGTACTTAGGGATACTGGCGTCTAAACAACGTGTATCCTCTAGTTACAAGGATGTACTAAACTTAATTACTCCTGAAACTGTTGTTAAAAGTTATCATCTGAAATTATTCGAAAAAGGATCTTATTTGGAAACCTTGACAGAGACAAATAGTTTCTTGAATGTTTAATCTCAATACTATTGACTGCATCTCTTAAGGAAGTCCTTGAGATTAAGTGAGTAAGAAAGAAGAAGGTTAAACAAGACTATCAATATGAAAGAATGGTTCATCTTTATTAAAACTAATTTCAGATGTGAGTCAAAAGGTTCATACACAAACCTTGCATACATAATGTTCTGATCTGGGTTGTCAATAACGGTTCATTCATAGGTCTCTATGATGGAAGAGTCTGAATTTCTTGTTTAAATCAGATTTATGAAATTGATACTCCATTGAAAATCTTCCACATTTCTTTGAATGCTAGCTTTCTCTCAGAATTGATATCTAGTCTTTCAGACCTACCTGATGATTTCCATTCATATCACTGGTCTTTGTAAGGGGTGCCTGCTTAAGGGGGAGTTAGTCAATCATGGATTGCATTCAAGTCTACATGGCTAATCAGTCCATTTTCACTCTTAAGTTAAATGGATGAACAAAATGACAAAAGAACTGTTGAGCTTTCCACCATCTAGTTGCTTACTTTCACATTGTTTTGGGGTGCCCCTGTCAGTTTTGCTGAGGTGATTAATATCAAGCACACACTTGCTTTCTAAATCATGTGTTCCACGGTTGGTCAATGTCTAAGGGGAAGAAAAGGGCTTTCCTTCATAAGCGCTTGACTTCATGTCTCACATATTTCACTGCTTACCTTACATAATTTAGTGCCCCTGTTACCTTTTTGTTGAAGTCAAAGGGGGAGAAAAAATTTGACATAAGTCAGTGTAATTCATTGTAATTCATAGTGTTGCCATCATCAAAAAGGGGGAGATTGTTGTGCCCCTGTGTGGTTTTGATGATAGCGGCCATTGTGAATTACAATGATAACCTATGACTGCTTGGATTGAATTTGACTGATGGATTGTGCATGACGGATTGTTGTTTGATTGGCTACTGAAATCCGCTTGACTGATTGCCTTATAACTGAGTCAGCACTTACTGCTTTCTAGGCTGGAAATATTCTTGAGTCCATGCATATTGTGTTCTGTCAAAGTCTTGAATTCGTACAGTCTATGCATTGATATGAATGGGTCAATGTAAGTTTTGTTAAGCGTGCTCCCGTCCGTGCATGCTTGCATGCTTCATAGTTCGTGCACGTTTCATCAATCACAGGTTCGTGCACAAGTAGGCTTGGCAAGTCTTCAGGTAAGAGAGCTATGGAAGCTCGTGCAGGTTCTGGCTTATACTGATTCGTGCATACTTAACCCCGTGCACATTTTTGGTTGCCACAAAGTTCGTGCATTTCTTGCTTTGAACAATGTCCGTGCATAGTCTGTTCACCTCGTGGTGTTTTCACAATTGTGTCTTCACAGAACCTTGTGTATCTGGTCTTCGTGTTGTTTCTCCTCACAATCCCGAAAAGACTTCGTGTCGTCTAAGTCTACAACACTTCGTGTTAATTTTTATGGCTACCAGGTAAACTGCTATGAGGTAGTATGTTGTGTGTCCGTATTGTTTTCTTCACACTCGTGTCGGTCTCTGTTTTTGTCTTCGTGTTATCTTTTGTGTCTATGTCTTCGTGTTGTGTTTATGTACTTCGTGTCGTTTTCTTTATTTCGTGCTGTAGTCATCGTGTGTACCTCGTGTCGTTCTTTCTCACCTCGTGCTGTTCTCATATGACTTCGTGTCGCTCTCTTTAAAGTGTTTATTTTGTTACAGTGACACGTCGTGTCGTTGTTCTTTACTTCGTGCTGTTTTCACTGTCTTTGTGTTGGTCTCTCTCATTAGACCTCGTGTCTTTCTCGCCTTGACCTCACTTCGTGTCGAATCTTGTTTTTCATCTTCGTGTCTGTCTCGCCTTGACCACACTTCGTGTTGCTTTACGTAGACCTCGTGTCTTGCTTGTTTGCAACCACTTCGTGTCGGTTTCTGTTGTCAGCACGTGTCGTCCTTAGTTCGAGTCGGTTCTTTATTATTTCCGTCTTCGTGTTGTTCTTCCTAGACCTCGTGTCTTTCTTGTGTTGAAACCACACTTCGTGTTGGTTTCTATTTTTTCGTCTTCGTGTTGTGGTCAGCTCGTGTCGTTCTCTTTGCTGTGTGTTATGTCGTGTTGTTTTTATGTTCATGTCGTGTCTCCGTGTTGTTTTTGTCTTCGTGTCTCCGTGTTGTTTTTGTCTTCGTGTCTTCGTGTTGTTTTGTATTCGTGATTTCGTGTTGCTTTTTGTATTCGTAACTTCGTAGTGTTTGTTGTTACAGTGACACTTCGTGTCGTTCTCGTTTTACTTTGTGTTGTTTTCTTTCTACTTCGTGTCGTTCTCTTAGTAGTGTTTGTTTTGTCACCACTGTATCTCGTGTCGTTCTCTGTTTAGTGCACCTCTTGTCGTGTCCACATACCTCATGCAGTTCTAGTTCTTATGGCACTCAAGGTTAATGGTTTTTATCTCTTTGCAGGTCCGAGGAAGAACATTCATTGGTGTCTGGCTGCACATGATCCGATACTGAACGAACAAATACGAAAAGGGCACGTGGCAGGAAGATTCTGGATCGAGCGTGGGAGGCACACGCGTTTTGTGCCCTATCTACCTGCTGTTGCTGCTATAAATAGAACCCTTCGTCCTCATATGAAGGTGATCGAAGAAGAAGCCTGGAGAGCAAAAAGTCCTTCGATCCAGAAAAAGAAAAGAGGAAGAAAAAGAGAAGAAAGTGAGAGGAGAGCAGAAGAGAATAGAGAAGCAGAGATCGAGAGAGTGAGAGAGTAGAAGAAGAAAAGAGCTGCAGTAGATTGAAGAAGAGAGAAGAGAAGAGACAGAGAGAGCCTGCGAGAGAAGAAGAAAAGAAAGAGAAGAAGAGCAGAAGGAGAAGAAGAGAAAGAGAGAGAGTTAGAGAGCTCATGAGGGTTAAGAGAAAAAGAAAGTGAGAGAGAGAAGAAGAGGAAGAGAAGCTTACCTGAAGATCTGTCTACTGGACCGTGGATCAAATCCAGGCCAGTCAGCTCCATGCGAGCCACATCTGTGTTATCTTTCTTTACAGCTTTCTGATCGCTGTGTATTTTCCCTTTCTTATTTTTCCTTTTTCATTTGGTTAGCTTTGTACTTCCATTCCTCTGGTCTGAGGTCGGGTTCCCTCCGGTTTGGAGGAAGGGAGATCTGATCTCCGGTTGCAAGTATCTGGAAGCTACTTGTGGGTTCCCTCCGGTTTGGAGGAAGGGAGACTTGTCTCCGGTTCTGGGCTTGTGGCTTGCAAGTCCAGGGGTCCCTCCGGTTGGAGGAAGAGAGGTCTTCGACCTCTGGTTTGCTGGTGACTGGTAGTCACTGGTAGGTTCCCTCCTGGTCTGGAGGAAGAGAGACCGTGTGTCTCTAGTTTCCAAGTGGCTGGGAGTCACTTGGGGTGTCCCTCCTGTTGGGAGGAAGAGGGGAGGTTGTTCCCCTAGTCAAGCTGTGTGGCAGCATTTGTTGCAGACTGAGTCTGCGGTTTCTAGCGTGAGCTAGTGGAAGCCACACTCGGGTTGAGTGTGGGGTGGATGTAGGTCTGCTGGACCGAACCACCTAAAAACCCCTTGTGCACTGTGGTTTGATTTGGCTATTTGTGCTTCCGCTAGATGTTTGCATAGGGGCGCTCCAAGTGTTTGCTTACAGGTCGAGTAAATGATTTGATCAGATTTTGTTCTGAGTGTTTTAATCTGTCAAGAGAGCGAAATTCTAGTTGTGCTATATTTTATTAGCACTCTAGTGATCTCACTGTGTGTTTATTTAGTTCGGCACTGCTCATTAGTTTTCAAGCTTGTTTAGTTTGCGAACTAGCATTTTTTAGTGAGCATAAGATTTTAATTGGGCGTTTTTTAAAGGACATATTCATTCACCCCCCCTCTGAATACTTGCACCAAACCCAACAGGCTCTTCTACATCAACCCACTCCTGGGCTAGCCCCAACGTCCTCATAACCAGCCTCAGCCGAAGCGGCTCGATCTCGTTCAGGCAATGGACCCACACGTCCCGCCTGAAACGAGGAAGACCCGCTACAACCCAAGGCTGGCCAGCGTCGCCCATGCCCAGGTAGGGTCTCCACACCACCTGCATCACCATACATACATCATATTAGTTGCCATTCAGTCACATAAGAAAACACAAAAAACCATACGCATCATACCATGGCCTCGGGATACTCGCTCAGCTCCCGACGAAGTGACGCCAGCTGGTAGCCGTGGGGTGCTGCAACCACGACCGACCTCCACCGCCGCGCCAGAGGCACGGCCCTCCTGTTCCCATGCCTAGCCCTCCCCATCGGGAAATAGTAATAGCTCCACACCTGCATCCATCATACATCATTAGTACAATAATTGCATATTTAACTGTGGGAATGCATAAATAAAATGTTTACTTGGAGAAAAGGTGCGAAGCCGCTGACTGTCGTCTCCTTCTCCAAAGTCTGGGAGAGATCAGCAATCAAATGGGCAAGCAGAGCCGCTCCCCACGCGTAGTGTCCCACTCTGTCCAGATCCGCCAAGATCCCGAGGAAACGGCAGTGGATGCCATCCCCCTTCGTCCCCAGCAGAAGGTGGCCCAAGAAGAAGAAAAGAAACCTCCGGAGGTCTAGATCCACCAGCTCCCTCTCGCTCGGATCCTGGGTGAAAGCTGCACGGGCATCTCCCTCCAATCGTGCCAGAAACTCCGCTCCAGTCTCGCTAACCCGCTGGCGCGGGTCAACGAATCCGAGCGCCTCCATGATCTCCACTCGGCCAACTACCCTGCTGTCCCTGTCAGTCACACTCGTCTCTAACCACAGCAGGTCCAGGGCACTCTCTCGGTAGTCGGGGTAGGTGACCCCGCTCACCGCCTCTCCGTCCACCCGTAGCCCGGTGATCCGAGCCACGTCCTCCAGTGACGGCACCATGTGCCCCCAGGGCATCAGAAACGCTCGGCTCGGCGCGTGCCACCGCTCCCTCAATGCCTGGATAAGAGGAAGGTCGAGCCGGAAGGGCTCGATCCTAAGGAAAGCTCCAAAGCCCATGGCGTCCACACGCGCCCTCTGGAAGTCTGGCAGCCCACGGTATGCTGCCACCACTAAGGACCAGCTGATCCGGCCCTTCATCACGCCCTGCACACCACAAAACCAACAAAAGAACACATCAGCATTATGAATATTAATAAACAATAACACTGTATATACTACTTATTTATCTTATTTTATTTTTATTTTTAAAAATATTTATGTTTTTTTAGAGGCGTCCAACACCTTGGACGCCTCCATTACATTTTCTTTATTTTAATTTTAGAAAAACCCAAAAACAAAAACAAAAATAAATAAAATATATATATATATTATCATGGAGGCGTCCCATTCCCTGGACGCCTCCTTTTTTTAATTCTTTTTTTATTATTTACGAAAATAAATAAATTAAAAAAGAACAAAAAAGAAAATGTGGAGGCGTCCAGGCCCCTGGACGCCTCCTTCCCTCACACCCGACGTTCTCCACACAGCCTCTCGTCTGCCCTTTTAACCCAGTGAACCAATAGAATGGAGGTCTAAGGGCCTTACCGGATCGTGCTCGTCCTCTGCCGCGTCGCCAGCATCCACTGCAGCCTCCAAGGCCAAAGAAAGAGCCTCCTCACCCGCGGCAATCTCCTCCGCCGCTGCGGCCTCCTCGGCACCATCCCTCAGCCTCCTCGGACGACGAGCCCGTCGTTTCCGCTTCTCTGGACCCCGGCTCGATCCTCCTCGCTCCATTGGGATTAAGAATGGGTCGTCTGGGGTGACTGGGTCGTCAGAATGAACAGTACAAATGAGCAGGGGGTGAGGCCCCCCCCCATATATATAGAATCCACTTTAATTGGGGCGTCCAGGCGCCTGGACGCCCCCACCTTTTTTATTTTTATTTTTTTTTCAAAATTCAAAAATTTAGGGGCGTCCAGGCGCCTGGACCCCCCCAAAACAAAAAAACCAAAAAAAATATATAATAAAAATAGGGGCGTCCAAGACCCTGGACGCCCCCAAAACAAAAAAAAATGAAAAAAAATTAATAAAAAATTAGGGGCGTCCTGGTCCCTGGACGCCCCCATAATAAAATTTTTTTTAAAAAAAAATATAATAAAAGAAAAAAAAGATAAGAATATGTATATAATCCAAACAAAAGAAAAAACACAAAGAAAAAAAATCACAAAAAAAAATAATAATAATTAAGGGGATGGGGGTCCCAAAACATCCATGCCAGGTTTTATTCCATCAGAAAAGCAGAATGAGCTACATCAGGGGCTTAGGCGCCTTAGGCCTTAACCTCCCCAATTCGGTTACATAAGCCCTCCACAGCTCACACTCTTCCCCCACGTGCGCTAAGGCCTTTCCCGCAACACTTGTCTTCCAGGGAGCTTTGACAGCTTTCGCTTCCTTCGCATCCGCTTCAGTGCCCAACTCCCTCTTCTTCAAAGGAACAATGCCAGTCGGTAGCGGGAACGAATGGCGTGGGATGCCAATCTGGAGGCAGCACCGATGCGCATTATAAAGGACGAACTCGGTCGCACCGATCAGTTGAAGATCAACTTCGGGAGAAGGCCTCATGAGAAGATCTAGCGAAAGCAAACATGCCGGTGCGCAAGTAAAGAAGCCTTGTGTCACGGTGCGGAAGTGAGACCGCCAGTCTTCGCATTTCTTCAGCCACGGAACGCGGTTCACTACAGTACCACCGAAGCCTAACACGTCGGCTATGTGATGAAGAGGGCTTTGTTGGAAGAGCTTCGAAGCAGTTGGCATTCCCTCGCGGTGGTCGAATTTGAAGTGCAAATCAAGCCAGCAATTCAGGACAAGTGCGCAACCAAAAGGAGGCTTACCCATGCTCGAGGCAGTAAGGCCACTATACAGGTAGGCGAGGACAGCGGGTCCCACCCTTTTTCCACGCCAGATCCCGCAGATAGCACTCAGTTGGTCTTCCTCCACCATGTTGTCGGTATAAGGAAACAAGAGAGCACCCGCCAGACAAATGGTGAACCCCTTCATGATTCCCTCCAAATAGTCATCGTCTGGTAACCCTCTCAGGGCGTCCATGACCCACTCCGCAAGCTTTTGGAGATCGATCCCCTTTTGAGTACGGACCTTTCTGGCTGCGTCGGGCGGCATGAAGCTTCCAAGAACGCTTTCGGAAGTCACCCGTGTCAGCATCCGCATAGCCTTCACCTTCCCGTCACTCTTGAATTTCTTCAATCCGAGCAGAAGTTCCACCTCCTCGAGGAGGATGGTCACCTCGAAGGTCGGGAAGATAAAAGTATGGGTCTGGGGATGCCAGATCTCCACTAGTGCGCCCATAGCCGCCCAGTCCATACGAATCTTCTCATAGTGTTTGGCGTGAATAAGGAGCCCCTGCAGATGCCACTTCGAGAGTATGGCCCTTATGCCGATGGAGATGTTGGAAGTTAGCTTTGAAAGCCATGGCAGTTTGGAAAACTTCCTCGGGCCTGGGAAGAGTGGATATGGCTGGAAGAGAAAAGAAAGAAGAAGAAAGGAAGGTAGTAAGAAGAAGGTTCACGTGGAGAAATTTGAAAAGAATCAGCTTACCATATGCGACATGATCGTCCCACTCAAATGACCCTCGAGGTCGGAGAGTCGCCTGATCTCGCTGCTAGGCCTGCTCCTCTTCATAACGGGGGAAGACTCCCCTTCCATCCTGAAAATCTCTAGATTCTCCTCTCTTTCCTCTCCTGAGCTTCCAAAACCCACCTTGGTGCATTTGAATGAACTAGCCTAAGGGGAGTTCTTATAGGAAGGGAAGATCGCTACAGGACGGAACATGTCACATCAGTGGTCATTGTCAAGATTTTGTCTGGATCTCCTTTGTACTGTGGTGCGATTCTGCTGTGATTCTGCTACTTTCTGATGTTGCTAACCTTTGCTAGTCTGTGCAGCTTTTACTAACAGACGCCTTTATCCTGTCTCATGTCCCACCTTTCAATGGTTGGTCCCACCATGTCATGCATCATAGTATACGATACCTACGCTACTAGAACATGTCAAGGACCTTGCGACCCGAACAAATCTGGGATTTGAGTTCCCCTTCAACAAAAACAGTGATGATCCCGAAAGAATTTGGGTTGTACGGATAAGCCGTTAACTTGTGGTAGCATGGGGACGACGGTTCCATTCAGTGAGTTGGTGCGCGGATAAACGGGCCCCAGCTCAGTGTCGGCTCACCGGATCGGTATCCTGACCCGTTCTTAACAAGTTGACAATATTATCCTTGGCTATTTTCTATTTTAGTTTGTTTTAAATTTTTATTTTAACCCAGCATGCATTCATATAGGATTTTGATTTATTGCGGAAGATCATTCAAGTGATTCGATTGCGAAGGCCGTTGTGCTTCAATTCCTACAAATATGAGATATTCCACTCCGAATGAAATACTGAGTTTCCTTGAAACGGCTCTACGCTGCTCTTCCAAAGGAGACCCTTGTTTGGACAGACCCTCAGATATTCCTTTTTACCTTGCTTGACCCACCTTGGCCGCCGCACTTCCACATTGGCTGGTAACCGCTCCCCAAAGGTGAAACCTCCGGTTTATGACCCAGGTACTTCCACACCGAGAAGTTGGTCTCCTTTTCGTGCCTGAGCGCACATCTCACCCTCCCTTATTTGATCTCCGTCCAAGCAATCGTCAATATTTGAAAGACCTTCTTCAAGGTCGCCTCATTGAAACTTCAGGAAAGATTCCAAACAGTAACGTCAAAAGCGTGTCTCATCACACCTTGGCATCAACTTATCAGTCCGCTCCCACTTCATTTCACTCCACTTCGATACCATTCCACTACGTGTCGCTCCCTTGCAAAGCAGACGCCAAGGCGGGGCAGCTGTAGACACGCCATTCTTAACGTCTCCTGAGAAAGTCTCATATTACTATACAACGCCCCGCGACGGCTTATGCGTTTTAACTCACTTGAGTGCTTCCTTTTCTTGAGTCTTCTTCCGCCCTTTTCGGCATCCGGAATCGTCTCGTCACGGCATTCGGACGGCATCAACACCAGTCAGACGCGTCAGGAGTTCCGAAACCAAGAAGGGTGTCTGCCGGGCGGCAGCCGACTGAGGACCCGGGTGGGTCTTAATGGGGGCGTCCAGGCCCCTGGACGCCCCCATTCTTTAAATTTATTTTATTTTTATTTTTGTTTTTTCAAAGCCCAAAAATAAATAAAAAATATATATTAATGGAGGCGTCCAGGCCTCTGGACGCCTCCATAAAAACAAATATAAAAAATGTGTAAAGTGCCAGTTGGCATAAAAGACAAAAAATAATAAAAAAAATACATATTAATGGAGGCGTCCAGGCCCCTGGACGCCTCCATAAAAACAAACATAAAAAATTAAAATGCCAGCCTTGGCATAAAAGACAAAACAACAAAAATAAAAATAATATATTTTTGGAGGCGTCCAGGCCCCTGGACGCCTCCATCAACTCTCTTACGGGTGATGCCCACCGAACGACGGTTTGTCGTGTGTGAAAAAATCTAAATTATAGAGACGTCCAGCCACCTGGACGCGCCCATTTCTGAATCATGAGGCGCCTCTCACAAAACCACGCGTTGTGTCAAACCGCGTGCGGCCGTCGGTGGTGTTCGGTGGACCTGTTAGAGGCATCCGGGGCCCTGGACGCCTCCACAAAAATATTCCAAAAAAATTAATAAAAATAGAATAAAATATTAGTTCGGCCTTGATGGAGGTGTCCAGCCACCTGGACGCCTCCACCCTCCGGAGCCCTATAAATAGAGGCCCACCCCTTCAGTTCTGGGAGAGCTTCGAAGAGATCCGATAGGCTGTCGGAGCCCAGAGGCTACCGGAGTCATTTTCTAACCCGTGGGGTCTTTTGTAGGTGGAGGTTCTGCCGGCTTCTCGGGTGCCCACGCTCGCGAGAGGAAGGTCGTCTTCATCCACCGCGCTTCCACGCCATCCCTACGCTGCCGGAGCTCCGCCGGATTTCACCATCGGCACATCCAATAAGCCAATCCTTTCCTTTTCTTCTTAGTTCCTTTACATTCATCATCTCGCATTATCTATCCCCCTTCATAAGGGCGCCTCTTCTTATATACTTCTTGCATC
Source organism: Amorphophallus konjac (assembly GCA_022559845.1). Lineage (NCBI taxonomy): Eukaryota > Viridiplantae > Streptophyta > Magnoliopsida > Alismatales > Araceae > Amorphophallus > Amorphophallus konjac. The sequence goes on from CM040121.1 coordinate 128,926,348, forward strand.
CATTATCTCATTTTTCTCCTACTCGAGTCCGAGAGGGGTTTAAAAGACAACACCAACCAGGTGTGTGTCTTACCATCATTTCGTTATTTTTATCGCAAGGATTTGAATACTACACCTTCATCTTTCTAATCCACTCGTTACTTGTTTGTCGTTATTTTGCAAGGGTACCCAAGGAAAGCCCTCTCCGTCGGCCGGCCGAAGGGGGAGGAAGAAGCAACCCGCCATCTCCCGCTCTTGAGGTAGGCGCGATCACTTTCTTCATTTTGGGGCCTTTCGGCCCCTGGCGATCACATCTTGTTCTCGAGGCCGCGGCGAGTCACTTCTCCAATGGCCGTTTAAATTTCCGTTCTTATATTCTCTTTATATTCTGTTATATTCTGCTCATATGCTCGAGGCCGCGGCGAGTCACTTCCCCAATGGCCGTTTAAATTTTTGTTCTTATATGTTATATTCTTATTTATTCATGTTCTCGAGGCCGCGGCGAGTCACTTCCCCAATGGCCGTTTAAATTCTCTTTATATTCTGTCATATTCTTATCTATTCATATTCTCAAGGCCGCGGCGAGTCACTTCCCCAATGGCCGTTTAAATTCCCGCTCTTTATATTCTCTTTATATTCTGCTATCTTCTTATCTGCTCATATTCTCGAGGCCGCGACGAGTCACTTCCCCAATGGCCGTTTCAATTCCTGCTATTTAATTTCTGCACCATTCCCGTCCCCCGAGGTCGCGGCGAGTCACTTCCCGCTATGGCCGTTTAACCCCCATATCTTGCTATATCACATTTGTCACGCTCGCCCCGCCGGAGCAATCTCCCGAGGTGGCCCCTTCTCTTTTCTCTTATTTCTGTGTTGCAGCAAACAAAAAGAAGGAGCCCGCGCGCTCTGCGTCTTCTCCGCTCCCCGAACCACGTGACGTCGCTCACAACTGATACATGCCCCGGAAGAACTCCTCTGGTCCGGGAACTCTCGCCTCTCTAGTTGCATCATCCAGGAGCACTGCTCTACTCTGCCCTTCCTAGCCCCACCCGATTCTCCCTGCTGGGAATGAGTCGCTCTCCTAGGCGCCATAACTCCTGCTAACAGAAACAAACAGCAGAATCAATAAAACACACGGAGCCCTACGCCAGTCGCTGATTGTACAGGACATTTCATGGACCTTCTAGACCACTGCAATCATTTCAGGTTCTTATGTACTTCCACATCCTCTCTTTGATACCAACTGTAACGACCCGAGATTCGAGTACCAGAAAGGAACCGGTGTGCCTCGAATCTCGGCCCGCCACCCACGAGCCCGAAGACTCATAAGGGTTAAAAGGATGGTGTGGGAGTACAAGAGATGCTGAAATAACCGCAGAGATAGCACAATAATTTAAATAAAATGCACAGAATAAGATAATTAACTAAACTGCTACAAGGTCTAGTGTATCTCATGTCCAAATTAAGTATAGTCAACAGAAAGAAAAGTACAAGTACACGGGGCATACCCCGGCTCTGGCAACTGGCGACTAACCCTGAATAGAGGAACCACACTGAAACTCCGCCGCGCCTCTCGATGACCCCGCCTCACCTGAAAAGCAGGGGTGAGCCTCATTTCATTGGCCCAGTAGGGATCCCTCGGACCCCCACCTCGCACGAAAGAAATAAGGCGAAAAGACACAAGCGAACGCGGAAAGTAACGCTACCTAACGAAGGTATGGTAGAATCAACAAGCAATGATAAATAAATAGAAAAGCTCTCTACGACTAATCCTACCACGCCAACTGACCTCAAATCAGGGGGAAAACGAGTCCGTACCTGCCTAGAGACAGGAGCACCACCCACTAGAAGAACAGCCGGATGCGTCCCTTGACGTCTTACACCGCGCCTCAAGTGTCTCCCTACAACGCCTCAGGCGGAGATTGAGACACACAACAGTAACCAAGAACTCAGAACAAGGATTAGCTGGGGTTGCACTCGTCAGCACGGGTCCTCTGCCCCCAACTACGCGTGCACACACAGACCAACTGCTCTAGGTCGGGTCCTCTAGCCGATTTCCCCCCCCAGCCGGACTCGGGCTGCAAAGGCAAGGGGCCCTACGGAAACCAGCTTAAAAACCGTCTCTCTCGGGTAAGCCGCTCCACCACTCCCGGGTGGGTCAGCACACGCATGCCGTAAGAAGGCTACGACTAGTGGACGTGTCACCAGAGGTAAGACTCAACTCACGGAAATCACGTATCGAAGAGAAACGGGACAGCTGCCCACCCCAGACTACCCCCAGCCTAGCGGTCTATTGCTAGACCGTGAGGCTCAGCCTAGCGGTCTATCACTGGACCGCGAGGCTCAGCCTAGCGGTCGAACCCATGACCGCCAGGGATCGAGCCACGGTAACGCCTAGCGGTCGATCGCTAGGCCGCTTGGCAAGCCAAACGGTCCATACCTGGACCGCAAGGCAATGGTAAATGGTCGTACCCTTGACCACTTACCAACGCGTGACTCCCAACAGTCAGAAACACGCGCCCCGAGGGTGCAACAGTAAGAAAAGGGCTAGCGGTCTATCGCATGACCGCCTAGCGGTCCATCGTCAGACCGCAAGGCCTGCCGACAATACAGTACCGCCAAGCGGTCTCCTGGAGACCGCCAGGGGAGCCATGCGGTCACTGGAAGGACCGCTAAGCTCTCCCGAGCGCGAAACGGCGGGAAATGCCCAAAAACCCCGATCATCGCCCGATGATGGGGAAACAAAGGGGGAACCTCCCCCAACCCTCCTAGCATGCATCTATGGCCCCGAATCGGTCAAAACCCCGAGAATCGACGAATTCGGCGCTCAAGCCCTAAGCATGGATATTCCCCTCCCGGCATGAATTTAACCCCTCTCGACCTCTCCTCGGCCTACAAATCGTGGGAAGGAAGGGGAGAAGGGTGGAGATCCATCCCCCTACCTCAATGGAGCTCGAGCTCCGCTGGATCACCGCCAATCTCGAATCCAAGCTTTTAGACCCTCGAACACCCCGCCTCTCGCCGCGAAAAGCACACCACCGTGTCCACCTCGTCGCCGCTACCGAAGTGAAGGAGGCCGCGCCACGGACGCCGGGGGAGGAAGAATGTAACGGCCGGGGAGGGGCGCTCCAACGGGAAGAAGAAAGAAGAAGAAGAAGAGGGGAAAAGAAAAAGGGAAAAGGGGGGTATTTATAGGAAATTCGGAAAATGCCAAAAATATGAAAAATTAGGAAAAAACATTTCTGCAATCCTCGGAACACGCTCAACGCACTGGTACAGTCCCGGAGGAGGAGAACGTAACGGTTCACCTGCTATGGCATTCCACGAGTTCGTCAGGGAGAAACACGTATAAACCACAAAACAAGCTCCGAGACCCCCGAAAGTGATCCGAAACTCACGGATCCAGATCCAAAAAATGTCCAAAAAATCCGAGACATTACATATACCAATTGAAGTTCTGCGATCAATGACACCCAAGAGGGGGGTGAATTGGATAATTACAAGTTTTAAGAAAACTTTAGCAAATTTAAAACAAGTGTGATAAAATAGCAACTAGCAAGTTCAGATCTGAAGCAAAACATGATAGATCTATCAAAAACAATCACCATGATAGTTCTTTGGTACTAGGCGGAGTTGTGAATCCGAAGATTCTACTCACGCAAGGTGTTATCGTCCTGACAAGACTGACATTGTCAATCTGAACCTAGCTTTTGATATACCAAGGATCTAACGTGAAAACGATCAATTAGGCTAGATCTAAACGAAGAAATCAGTAGGGATAATATACGAGAATGCTAGCACAGAATGGGGGTAGAAGAGAAGGATCAAACCACACAAGAGATAGGGATTTTTTAGGTGGTTCGGATGTAATGACGGTAACCTACGTCCACCCCTCACAAACTGTGAGGATCCACACACTATCTTGTAAAGGATTACAAGGTCTGAGCACACACGCACCCGTAGAAAGATAGGAACTCCCACGAAGGTGAAACCACACCGAAACACACACGAATATGAAGGAACCAAGACTCACACACACGGATCTGGATAGATCCACACACACACACACGAATGTTTAGATATTACAAAGAACACACACTTGAAGCTCAATGAAAGATAAAAGTAGAAACACAAATGAAAACTTCAGATTTAAGCTCCCCCTTAGTGGATGAAGAAGATCTTTGATGAAGATTGTTTCTCAGCTTGATTTCCACTTGAATGGCTTCAGGATGATCTTCAAATGCTTGAGATTTGATGACGAATGCTTGAACGAAATACTGTTCATGGAGTTCTTCCTGCAGCCCACTTTCTCCTTTGATAGTCTTCCTTTGATCCCCTTTGTATGTTAGGGTTTCTTGGCCCAAGAGTTATTTTTATAAGACCTAGGATGGTCAAGGGATAAGCCAAGAACCAGATCCACAATTCATGGCATGTCTGGTGGCTTTGGGATTAAAGAATCTAAAGGAGAGGGCTTCCCACATTGAGAAATTCAAAAGTCAACAATTGTTGCCTCAGGTGGTTCGGTCGACCGAATTCACCAGTCGGTCGACCGAACTCTGAGAATTCTGTAACTTTTCGAACCTGGAAAAACCAGTCGACCGAAATACTCAATCGGTCAACCAAACTCTGTAACTTTTACAGAGTTCAGATCCCTGGAGAAATTGGTCGACCAAACCCTGTCCATGGGTCGACCGAACTCTGGAAAATCTACAAAAATAGCTTGTTAGCCCAATGAAACGTATCCGTATGACAAGAGCTTTATGTCCTCATTTGATCCATTCATTTTTGTGTTTGATTTAGCTTAGCTTATTCATTTAGAAGGTTTTAAATATTTAAGTATTTACCATTACATAAAATGGCCTTAAACACATTTAAACACGCTCAGTGCTTTCTCTTGATCACTTTGACATGGCACGAGTCAGAAACTAAGTCCAAGGTTTTGTTATCATCAAAATCACTTGGAGAGACTTAACATGAAGTTCAGATCTTTTCTTTTCTGCTCCTTGACTTTATCAGAAGCTATATTTTGATTTCTTGGTTTCGATTTCTATTTTTCTTCTAAGATTTCTCTTCCATTTCTTCGTGTGTGGTTGCTGAACTTTCAGCGTGTTTCCGGTACTCTATTTAGGGATCGGGGTGTTTTTTGGCTGCTGTGTAGCCGTGTGTGTGTTGAGGAACTTGTTCCTCTTGTAAGCTGTTTGGCAGCATGTGTAGCGAACTAGCTCCGTGTGTGTGTGTGTGTGTGTGTGTGTGTGTGTGTGTGTGTGTGTGTGTGTGTGTGTGTGTGTGTGTGTGTGTGTTCTTCTTTGGCCCGAAGTGAAAACCTCACCGGGTTGGTGAGGGGTGGACGTAGGTCTGCTAGATAACAGCCGAACCACCTAAAAATCCCTGAGCAGTGACTTGCTGTGGTTTGTTCCATCTCTTCTACCTCCTTCACAGATTCAAATATCTAGTTACTGCGTCTCACAATCCTCTACTCTCGAACAACACAGTTTCTAGTCTGCAATCGAGTTTAAGGTGTTTAAACGAGTTCATTTGATTTTTGCTATCTTTCTAAAAGAATTTAGTAGTTAAATTTTTAAATAGTGGAGATCTATTCATCTCCCTCTAGATCCACTCGTACCACTCATCAACCCCCATCTCTCGCCCCGCCTCCTCCCAACCTACGATGACTCCACCACATCTCGACACACCTATCCCTCTCCTCCTTGCTTCTCCTTCACCACCCCCTCCTCCACCTTTCCCTGATTAGCGGTCATCTCCAACCTCCTCACTGGCACCTCCAGCACCCTCTGCTTGTGTTGAGATGTGTCGTTGTTGCCATACTCATGGCCCATGCCTCTATTTTGTTGAAGGTTGCCACCAACAGGTACAAGCTGATGACTTACACTCCTCCCTCCTCCTATCCTCCTCATCCAACCTTCTTTGCTTCTCCTCCATTGCCCCCTCCTCCCCTTCCCCTCCCTCCTCATCTCCAATCGCCGCACTGATACTTCCAGGGCCCTTTGCTCGCTAGCAAAGTGTGTTGCCACCATCACCACCCTCATCCCCCTTGCCTCCTTTTTGCCACCATTTGCCACACATGTTAGATATTATTCATTTTCATTTCCAATTTTGGTAATTAAATCAAAATCAGAAATAGCATATTCTGATTTTAATGGAATTTAAATAAAAAACCCTTCATCCCTATTGGAATTTATGCAACATCTGGAAATGCAATGAAGGGTGAGGGATTTTTCTAAATCCCTATTCCATACGTCAACTGCCATTCCAGAGATTTTTCTAAAAAGGCCAATCGCATTTGGCGGAACATGCCTCCATTTGAAATTCCACCCTAAGTGCTGTGCATAAAAAGACCTTTTTGTCCCCTTTGAATCCCTTCTCTCTGTCTATCTTCTCTCCCTACAATTAATGCAACGAAGAAATGAATCAGGATTGAACAGTGTCACGATTAGTAAACTATTCATTCCTCTCAGGCAATGGCCATGGGAGGCAGCGACAGCGTCACCGCAGTAGCAGTTGGCAAAAGAAAGGATGGACCGACGATGGCAATATTGGAACCGAAAAAGGTGACGTTGAACTCTGGCGATCGCGACGGTGAACTCCAATGGTGGTGATGGAGAACTCTGTAACAAGAAGAAGATGGGCCCTACATTTGTAGCCAGAGAAGGGGGAACAAGAGGGCAAAACCATAATTTTGCAACCCAAAATCACCCAGGAAGCAACAGAAGAGCCCTACGCGAGCTTCTAGAGATTTTCAAAAATGGGGGGCTCTGTGTACGACTCTCTCACATCCTAGAATCTATCTACGCATGAAAGCCGCGCATCATCGTTGCGCCATTTTGAAAATGTGATGCGACTATCAAGAATTTCAATGATTGGAATCCAATTCCAAGACGTTTCCAGACGCACCCTTAGGGCCCATTTGGTATGGGTCATTCTATGTTTGGTATGTTCAAAATGGGTGGGGATAAGCCGGGTTAAGTGAAATAAGGTTAATCCCGATTTTGGGGTTGGAAACGGGGATAAGTCATTCCAACCTTTCCAACCTTTTGTTGGAACGACTTATCCCCATTTTTTTAATCATATTTCACCCTTTGTGTACCAAACGTACATGAGAATAAGACTAGACATAAATTATCTTAGAATGACTTACACCTATTCTTCTCAAAATTTATCCCGATATCAAACATCACCTTAGACATCACTATTTCCTAGTTAGTCTTCAACCCATTTGTGGCCGTAATTTATAATACTTAATATCTTTAGAGTTTTAACTTAACAGAGATATACTGACTATATATACACGTCGTATCGTTCCATCAGCATGGCCTTTTATAAGGAAGCTACTCCTTTATCTTATTAATAGTACTTATGGTTAATATGACAAGCCATTTTCTTCTCTAACAGACACACATCTTCTTGCAAGATGCAATTAGTTTTCTTTTTTCTGAATTGGTTCATCTAAAGTTAAGTATATTCATTTGCCTCCACTATATAATACCTCATCTATCATATCATTCTATCTAAGCTAGCTATTGGCCTCTAATCTTGCTAAGGGTTGGGCCCTAACAGGAAAAATAGTGGCATCATGAAATCATTGCACTCCCTTCTGCTCTAATATTTGCAAAGGGAATGCAGAGCTGAAGATAAGAACAAAAGAGGCGGAATTTTTCCCAACTTTTTGTCATACCATTTGATTGATTTGCTTACTTTGAAGATTTAGAAGTAAAATATATGCTTGTCGCATTAAACTGGTTTGATTTGTACATATCATGTATCTTTCATTAGACGTATGTAGATTGTGAGAATGTTCATGAGATTGGTTACCATTTATTTTCTATTGAAAGATCTAAAAGTCTCACCTGCTGAGACATATGTTAAACTCATTTTTTATGGTTGTAGGTGACTCTTCCTGCTATATATGCTAAGCCATGTCAACATCATTCCAAAGAGCCTCCCTCTCCAAGGGTGCTTGACTACGCAAGCCAAGCACCTGATTTTTTATAAACCATTTCACTCTCTCTTCATAATTTTTCTACTATTTGATCGATCTTCTCATTAATAAGTAGAAGAGATCCATCGCATTTATATGTAATAAATGCTACAAATCTCCTTCCCGTAAAAGATTTTGTACTAATAATGTCTAATAAATGCAATGCATATGAGTCTCTTCCTATATATATATAAAGGTCTGATTCAAATGCCGTTGGGTGTGCCCCTTCTTTCCAAAGTCTCATTGTAGTTGTTAATGATTTTGATGGATTCTGTGATCGCCCGTGTTTCCAAACCTCATTCTCGTTCTCATAATTAGTTTGGAGTCCAGAAATATATATATATATATATATATATATATATATATATATTTAGCCACTGATCTCCAACGTTTTTAGCTCACAAAATGTCTGATCAGAAGATGTCAAATTATCTTCTGGGAATGGGTGACATAGGGAATTATGTTGGCTTCACCATGTTCTTCAGTCCCCTCTCATTTGGGGGGCCAGAGCATGATTGTGAAGGTATATTACTCTTTGCTTTTTTGCAAATTGTTTGCTATATTACATATATATATATATATATATAATTAGGATTCATGAACAAAATCTTGGGATGCTTTAGAAATGTAGGGTTTGAGCCTTTTTTATCTTGCATAAAGATATAGACAATTATGTCGGCGCCTGCAGCATGGGGTGGTGGCCGGGGATGGCTGTCCTCCGGCGCCACATGGCCGGCGTCTTCTTCCATCCAGGTGGAGCAGGAACATGGTGGCCGCCCTGGGATATGGCACGCCTCATCACCCGGGGCCGGTGACGAGACGAAGCACAGAGGGCGGGCGTCAAAAATTAGTATTAGCATGCGAAAACTACTGCAGTGGGGTAAGTAAGCAAATGGAAGCTAATTATGCTGGGAACTTATCAGTGGGTACTGTAAGAAGATCCGAAGACCAGATGTACAACCAAAAAGAAAAAAACACCGAAGTCACGAGAGTCAGCTATTTTCTCGAGCCTTTCTTTCTTTATGTAATTACTCCCACTACGTGTAAATGTGCGACGTGTATCCCTTCTTACCACGTTGCTTCCCGGCCCACAGTTGTCCCCCGATCGCTGTGAGTACACATATACATAAATAAAATAAGAAAGGGCTTGTTGCACAATAAACTTTTTTAATGGATGGTAGCATGGTGTGCTGTAAAATAAGATTTGTAGTCCCGTTCTTATCGGTAATATCGATATTTTACTAGTACGATATGGTACGACTCGATATCGTTGCGTATCGAGATAAAAAATATAATATATATATATATATACATTATAAAATAAAAATACTCAAATGAGTTACTATCTTAATTGGTTAGTTGAGATCTGGTTTAAATTAAGTCTTCTCGGTTCGATTTTTATGTCTATCACATTTTTAAGTATATTTTTAACTTAAAATTAAATTAAATTAGTTTCAAAAAATAAAGAAGGTAAACGTACTGAAAACATATTTTAAACACGGTATAAAAAGTATTTAATATTTAAAATATATATATCACGTATCGATATCGTATCACAGATTGATCGTACCGATTTGATGTTAGTACGATCTGATATAGACAATGTTGAGTATATCCAGGTGATTTTGATGATAACAAAACCCAGGTCATGTGTTTTCTCACGTGCTATGTATTAACAATCAAGTTAGACCTTCATACGCAATCAAAGTCTAATTTCTTCTTGCAATAAGTTTAAGTGTTCATATCCTTCAAATTGCCTAAGTCCACCTTGGTTCGAGAACTGACCAAGCTAAGCACAACCCACTCACCTTGATTGGAACAAGATGTAGCCATAAACTGATTCGTTCATGTATTATGATTCATTGGCTAACTTCTTTATTTTTTGCAGGAATTTCAATCAGCAGTCGACACCCAGCTAGGGCCGGTCGACCGGTTTTCCCAACAACGAAAAGTCCCATTCCTGTAAAATCCCGGTCGACCGCCCCCTCCTACCGGTCGACCCCCAGCCTCGAAGCAGCCATGTTTGACTTTGTTTTCTACAACGTGGATGTCACGCCCCGAACAAGGCGGAAATATCGGGACGTACAGTTAGGGACACGCTGGCAAGAGAGAGAGAGAAAAAAAACTAAATAATATATAAGTGCTACTAGATGGAAATACTAAATGATCATTAACAAACCACCACTGATACAATAACCTCATGTTCAACTTACTACAACTGGAATCATCAACCACTAAAACTCAATAACATGGCTGAGACTAAAAGCTCTCCAAAACACAACTAAAAGTAAGATATCACGCTACTAACACACTAGAACTGATACACTCAAGACATCACTCCTGCCCTTCTCCATCGGTAAGTGCGTCACCTGAACAGCTTGGAAAAGGGGGAAACACAACTATGAGCTGACGCCCAGTAGGAAATAACAGACAGGTATAAGTGATTAACAGTTTAATTACATTTTAAAATGTCATGCTACAAATGATAAAATAATAAAAAGATAACGATGATATCACGAAAACAAAATTCAAAGATCTTGCAAGGTCAAGAAATATAATGAATAGAATGGTAAGACAAGAATTTACTACAGGAGATAACGATAAAAAGTAGTTGGCCATATCAAGACAATTCAAGTCATATCAAGCACGTATGTAATTTCATTTCCACGTCCAAGTAATAAGCAAGTAAATTAACCACAAGTAGAGTATAGAACAGTGAAGAGTGGAAAGTGAAAAGTAGTAGAAAGTAATGTAGAGAGTAGTGTAGAGAGTAGTGGACAGTCCTAGATTTAACACATGTCAAGTACTGGTGCCAAATGTCACACCTAGTCATTCACCTCCCCGGGGGTACACGTAGTGTTCGGGCGCTCTTTCCAGGACTAGACCGAGTCCTTAATTGTTTGCCAGGCATTGATTTCTTTGGATCAAAGATCCCACGAATCTAGACTTCCACAGTTTATGGCCAGAATTCCAAGGTTTAAACTAAGTAGCAATAACAACTTCAAGTAGGAAAGAGATTCATTTCCAGAATTTCAAGGTAAGTATAATCATCAAGGAGATCGAAACCAAGTCACAACAAGAGTAAATAGTGCTGCGCTGCTGTAAAACAGCAGCAATCAAACAAGCTAATCAACATATTAATCCTAATCACCAAGTTAAGATATCATGATTAACCATTATCATTTGTATTAGCCAAAGAGCCAACAAGCTAGAACAAGTTGTCAAGGTAAAGAACAAGCTCTCACAGCGGTGAAATAGAATGCATTATCAGGGGCTTTAATTACACCATTAATCATTAATTAAGTGAGTTTCTATTTAACCAATGTAAGTGTTGTAATGGAGATAGTAACATCGTGTTTTGTACTATGTTTGCGAGAAAGGACCAATGCAAATTGAAATCAAGGGGGGTACATGAATAAGTCAAAAGTTCTTCCAAAATATAATTTCAATGGGTCTAAGTTAAATGGGTTGATTCCCCACTGATTCAGATCCATCTTCGGTTCGAAAAACGAAGAAAATCGGGTTTCTGGTGTACGGGTCGACCCTTGGGGTCGACCCCTAAAAAACTGGGGTCTGGAAGCAGGATGGGTCGACCCCTAGGGTCGACCCCTGGGGTCGACCCTAGGGCTGGGCCGCATGGGTCGACCCCTGGGGTCGACCCTCGGGCTAGCCTGGGCTGCCAGGTGATGGGTCGACCCCTGGGGTCGACCCCTGCAAGCCCAGAACCGGCCGGGGCTTCCGGAAAACGCATGAACTCGCCCAAATGGGGTCCAAATGAGTTGAAATCAAAACCACATGCCATAGAAATCTTGCTAGACATATTAGGGTCATAAAACTATAATTTGGAAACACGAATTTCATCAGAATTCACAAGAATCACAACCTATCTATGAAGAATACAAGGAGACCTAGTTCAGGACATACTTCCACTAAATCATCGAATTCTCTCGATATACAAAACCAAATTTGGGGATTTTGGTGTCAAAAGAAAGCTAACTCGATCATGAATCCAATCATATATAATATTCTACATGAAGATCAAGTTACATGACTCAAAATGAGCTCGTAATCAAGCTCTGACTTAAGGAACACTATATGAATCATGTTCTAGACATGCTTCTACAAAAATCGAAATTCACGATGCATGCTCAATGGAATTTTGGGCTTTCTACGTTAAATGAAAGATAATAACATGCTGATTACTTCATGTAAGTTGATTAGAATTTGGTTGTTAGATCCTACCTCAAATCGGAGAGAGAAAACTCAAACCCTAGGATGAAGAACACTTGGACAGCACCTCACAAAAAGCTCGATTTCTCCACGGACACCTAATGAAAATTGGGGCTTTTGCCACCAATGGATAGAGCTCGATGAGAGGAACAATTTGCTATACTCATGATCAAAATTTGGTTGAGAAATCCTACCTCAATCGATGGATCAAAGAAGGATGAAGGGAAGCCAACGACGGCCTGCTGACCCACCTCCACATTTCGAACTAGATCTCTCCAGATCTGAAACTTCAACGAACCCCACAGCAGCAAATGAAAGAAGACTCGTAGGGCTTCATTTTGATAGCTCATAGAGCTTCTGGAGCCTTCTGAGTTGAGAGTATTCGCTGCTGCAAGTTACGTGTTTAGAAACGGCGCCGAAATCTTTGACTTGACCAAACTATGTCGGCATCACGTTTTGGGGCTAAGTTTACCTCAAATTGATTGAGGGTAAATGTTCCTTACATTGTGGCCTTCCATTTGCCACTGATTTCAGATCATTTGGTTGAGAATTGAGGTCGAATTTCGTGTTTTAATCTAAGGGTTAGGTATGGGTCAAAAGTGTGCACTTTTGGGTTTAAACTCTAAATAGATCTTACCACGGATTTACAATGGCGTAATGCCAGAAGGAAAAGTTGTTATCTACCTCGACCTTAATCTGTTTACTATTTTTACAGATTTATCTAAGGTAGTCGGATTTTTACTTATACTATTCCGTAAATAGTTAAATGTTAAGTTCGGAAGACTAAGTTCACTAATTCGGCATAATAAATGATTTTCTTAGGGTTAAATGTAGAAGACAAAGTTGCTAAAAAAAATTAATTCTACAAGATGTGATTTTTGGGGATTTTTAGAAAATAGTTGAAAAATGACTTATTCTATTAATTAATTAATTAGTCTAATTAATTTGGATAATTCTCATTAATTCGAATAACTTCAAATAAATTTCAAATAATTACAAATAACTTTCTAAATAAATTTCTAAAGAATTTGGGGTCTTACACCCTCCCCTACTTAAAGGAATTTGGTCCTCCAAATTCACTGCACTAAAACTGAGAGTAGAAAAAGATCGCTCACCTAGAATAGATCGGGATACCGCTTTCGCATAGTCTCTTCAGACTCCCATGTAGCTTCTTCGGTCCCACGCCGACTCCACTGAATCTTGACCATCGGTATCGAACGATTCCGGAGTTGCTGTTGCTTCCGGTCTAGAATCTTGACAGGTCTTTCCTCATAGGTCAAATCTTCCTTCAGTTCAAAATCCACCTGCTGAATGATATGAGTGGGATCGTACACATATTTCCGCAACATAGACACATGGAAAACGTTGTGTACGCCAGACAATTGCTGTGGTAAAGCCAGTCTGTATGCCACCTCTCCCACTCTATCTAGAATCTCGAATGGACCAATGTACCTCGGACTCAGCTTGCCATGAATGCCAAATCTTCGGATCCCTCTCGTCGGAGAGACCTTTAAGAACACATGCTCGCCAACCTGAAATTCCAATGCTCTCCTTCTGTTGTCGGCATAACTCTTCTGTCTTGACTGGGCTACTTGTAACCGGTCTCGGATAACACGGATGTTCTGTGATGATTCCGAAACAAGATCTGGTCCAAGCCACTGTTTCTCACCTACCTCGTCCCAACAGAACGGGGAACGACAACTTATACCATATAGTGCTTCAAAAGGAGCCATCTGAATGCTAGACTGATAGCTGTTATTGTAGGCAAATTCAATTAATGCCAAATGCTCACTCCAATTACCACCAAAATCAATCATGCAAGCTCACAGCATATCTTTCACTATCTGATTGGTTCTTTCAGTCTGTCCATCTGTCTGTGGATGAAAAGCAGTACTGAAATTCAGACGAGTACCCAAAGACTCTTGCAGTCCCTTCCAGAAATGTGAAGTAAATCTGGGGTCTCGATCAGATACTATATTCACTGGAATACCATGCAATCTCGCCACTTCCTTTATATACAAAGCAGTCAATACATCAATCGTCCACTTGGACTTAATTGGTAAGAAATGAGCCGACTTTGTCAATCGATCGACAATCACCCATATCGCATCAAATCCACCACGAGTCCTAGGTAGACCTATAATGAAATCCATGCCAATACTTTCCCGCTTCCATTGGGGTATGTCGAGTGGTTTCAATTTCCCTGCTGGTCTGAAATGTTCGACCTTAACTTGCTGACATACCAAACATCTGCTCACAAAATCTGCAACTTCTCTTTTCATATTCGGCCACCAAAAGGACCTTTTCAAATCTCGGTACATCTTAGTGCCTCCAGGATGAATGGTATATCTGCATCTATGAGCTTCCTCAAGAATTTTTTTCTTTATTGTAGCCTCATCCGGAACACAAGTTCTGCCTTTAAATAATAATCTACCATCATCGGCCAACATGAAGTCAGGTCTGCTGCTCAAGCTTCCCTTGATCTCTACCAACTCGGGGTCATTATCTTGCAAGGACTTGATCTCTATCAATAATTCAGGTTTAAGTTGAATCTGAGCAATCAAGATCCGATCATTGTCAATATTAAGATCCATACTAGATAATTGTTCCAACAACCTCCATTCTTGTAACATGAGACTTGACAATCTAGCTACTGGCTTCCGGCTTAATGCATCTGCCACAACATTACCTTTGCCAGGATGATACTCAATCGAGAAGTCGAAGTCTTTCAAGTACTCCAACCATCTCCGCTGCCTCATGTTGAGTTCCTTCTGAGAAAATAAATACTTCAAACTCTTATGATCTGAGAACACTGTAAAGGTTTCTCCATACAAGTAATGCCTCCATATCTTCAAAGCAAACACGACTGCAGCAAGTTCCAAATCATGAACAGGATAATTATCTTCGTGCTTCCTCAACTGTCTAGAGGAATAGGCAATCACCTTCCCATGCTGTATGAGTACACAGCCTAAGCCAATACCTGATGCATCAGTATAAACAACAAATCCTCCTTCACTAGAAGGTAAAGCCAAAACAGGTGCAGTAGTCAAACACTCCTTCAGAGTCTGAAAGCTTCGCTGACAATCATCTGACCAATCAAACTTATTCTCCTTGCGGGTTAATCTTGTCATAGGTACTGCAATCTTGGAGAAATGTTGAATAAATCTTCGGTAATAGCCTGCCAGGCCTAGGAAACTTCTGATTTCAGTTGCACTAGTAGGCTGCTCCCAATTCTTCACTGCCTCAATCTTCGAAGGATCAACTGAAATACCTTCCTTGGTGATAATATGTCCGAGAAAGGACACCTCTTGCAGCCAGAATTCACACTTTACTGAACTTAGCATAAAGTTGATGATCTCTCAACAGTTGCAATGCCATCCTCAGGTGTTCAGCATGCTCCAATTCACTCTTGGAATAGATCAAGATGTCATCAATAAATACCACGACCCACTGATCAAGATAGGGCCGAAATACATCGTTCATCAACTGCATGAAAGCCGCTGGTGCATTCGTTAGACCAAAAGACATAACGACAAACTCAAAATGACCATACCTACTGCGGAAAGCCGTTTTATAAATATCCTCTTCCTTAATCCGCAACTGGTGATATCCAGATCGAAGATCGATCTTAGAAAAATATTGAGCTCCTGCTATCTGGTCAAATAGTTCGTCAATCCTCGGCAAGGGATATTTATTCTTGATAGTCTGCTGGTTTATTTGCCGATAATCAATGCACAGCCTCATCGAACCATCTTTCTTCCTGACAAATAGTACAGGGGCTCCCCACGGAGAAGTACTAGGACGAATAAAACCCTTCTCAAGTAATTCCATCAGTTGCTACTTCAGTTCCCTCAGTTCCGCAGGAGACATACGATAAGGAGCCTTAGAAATAGGAGCTGTGCCAGGAATAAGATCAATAGAAAAGATAACTTCCTGCTCAGGCGGAAGTCCTGGTAGTTCTTCTGGAAAGACATCAGGAAAATCTCGGACAACAGGAATGTCCTTGATCTCCATCTGCTGCTCAGGAGTTGCACAAACAAAGGCTAGAAAAGCCTCACACCCATGCCTCAAAAGCTTATCAGCTCGAAGAGCCGAGATGAGCGGTACAGAGTTATGGTGCTTGACTCCCGTAAAAGATAAACCAGAATGTCCAGTAAAAGTCACTGAGCTAGAATTACAGTGAACATTGGCCTCATACTTGGCCAACCAATCTGCTCCTAGGATTACATCATAATCCTTCATATCCATGCAGACCAAATCTGCTGGAAAGTTCTGTTCACCAATCATAACCTTACTAGAAGGATAGAAATACTGGATTGTTGATCTAGTGCCAATAGGGGTTGAAATCTCTAACGGAGTATTCATCAAAATAGGTTCCACAACTAATGACTTAGCAAATCTCCGTGAAATAAAAGAATGTGTTGCACCAGTATCAAAGAGAGCAAATGCGGGCTTATCGATTATAGTAAGGGTACCTTCGACGAGTCCGCCATCATCAGAAATCCCAGTTTCATCTGCATGTAAAGCTTGAAGCTTGCCTTGTGGTTTCTTGAAGACTAGAGGTTTTGCCGATGTAGCTTGCTCCGATATGAGAGGACAATTGGGGATACGGTGCTCCTTGCTTCCACATCGCAAACAGGCGCCTAGCTTGCGCCAGCACTCCTCTATCTTATGACCCGGACGATCACAATAGTTGCACACGCCCTTGAATGGAACAATAGGGCCAGGCTTCTTGTCTTCATGCCTCGGCATCTTGCCCTTCCACGATCCGGACCCGCTCCACGAACCAGGTCCACTAACAGGCCTCTTCTTGGTATACCCAGGTTTGACACTCCCGGAACCCGTAGGTAATTCTTTCTTGGTGCCTTTACCACGGATTCTCTCCGTCATTTCAAGAGTATCCTCCAGAACTTGCGCTTTCCTTACCACCTCAGAATACGTGGAAATCTCCATCGGTGCCAATTGGTTGATATAATGAAGCTTCAATCCATTGAGAAAGCGCTTCGCCTTCATCTTCTCGGTGGAAATGAGATGTGTAGCATATCGAGAAAGCCGTGCAAATTGAGCCTCATACTCTCTCACGGACAAACCACGTTGTTTCAAGGCCGCGAACTCTGCCGTTTTCTTCTCTTGCGCTCTATCAGAAAAATACTTGTTGTTGAAGAGTTCTTCGAACTCTTCCCACATAACTTGCCGATCACCGAGAGTTGCCTTGATAGAATCCCACCAAGTACGTGCATCATGTTCCAGTTGAAATGTGGACAAAAGGACACGCTCTTGGTTGGTGCATTGCATAACTTCAAAGATTCTCCCCATCTCATCTAGCCAGTGCTCGGCTTGGTCAGGGTCAGTCGAACCAGCGAATCTAGGCGGGTTCATTCCGCGGAAGTTCCGGTATAGATCACCGGTGCCATGCGGTGCCGCTCCTGCCTGAGCTACTTGTTGAAGGGCCTGAGTAAGGCCTTGCACCGTACGCTGTAGGTTCCTCCATTCAGCACGATCAGCTGCCATCTACACGAGAAATAGATTACTTAGGTTTAATCAAGATAAATAATTACACGATTAAGGAACGATCCGAACCCAAGTTTTTACCCATTCTCACAAGGTCAGGTCCTAGACTTTTACAAGGTTAGGGATCTAATGCACCTAGACACGACCAAAAACTCGGTACCTGGCGGAGGTAATCGGTCCGAAGACCACTCGCACAAGTGTGCGACCTTCCCGATAGGCGTAGCCTAACGTTCGGACAACACCTTTTGATATACCAATTATTGGGATGCAATGCAAGAAAACCTAAAACTTAGGAAACCTAGGAATGTGAAACCTAGGCTCTGATACCAACTAAACTGTCACGCCCCGAACAAGGCGGAAATATCGGGACGTACAGTTAGAAACACGCTGGCAAGAGAGAGAGAAAAAAAAAACTAAATAATACACAAGTGCTACTAGATGGAAATACTAAATGATCATTAACAAACCACCACTGATACAATAACCTCATGTTCAACTTACTACAACTGGAATCATCAACCACTAAAACTCAATAACATGGCTGAGACTAAAAGCTCTCCAAAACACAACTAAAAGTAAGATATCACACTACTAACACACTGGAACTGATACACTCAAGACATCACTCCTGCCCTTCCCCATCGGTAAGTGCGTCACCTGAACAGCCTGGAAAAGGGGGAAACACAACTATGAGCTGACGCCCAGTAGGAAATAACAGACAGGTATAAGTGATTAACAGTTTAATTACATTTTAAAATGTCATGCTACAAATAATAAAACAATAAAAAGATAACGATGATATCACGAAAACAAAATTCAAAGATCTTGCAAGGTCAAGAAATATAATGAATAGAATGGTAAGACAAGAATTTACTACAGGAGATAACGATAAAAAGTAGTTGGCCATATCAAGACAATTCAAGTCATGTCAAGCACGTATGTAATTTCATTTCCACGTCCAAGTAATAAGCAAGTAAAGTAACCACAAGTAGAGTATAGAACAGTGAAGAGTGGAAAGTGAAAAGTAGTAGAAAGTAATGTAGAGAGTAGTGTAGAGAGTAGTGGACAGTCCTAGATTTAACACATGTCAAGTACTGGTGCCAAATACCACACCTAGTCATTCACCTCCCCGGGGGTACAGGTAGTGTTCGGACGCTCTTCCCAGGACTAGACCGAGTCCTTAATTGTTTGCCAGGCATTGATTTCTTTGGATCAAAGATCCCACGAATCTAGACTTCCACAGTTTATGGCCAGAATTCCAAGGTTTAAACTAAGCAGCAATAACAACTTCAAGTAGGAAAGAGATTCATTTCCAGAATTTCAAGGTAAGTATAATCATCAAGGAGATCGAAACCAAGTCACAATAAAAGTAAATCGTGCTGTGCTGCTGTAAAACAGCAGCAATCAAACAAGCTAATCAACATATTAATCCTAATCACCAAGTTAAGATATCATGATTAACCATTATCATTTGTATTAGCCAAAGAGCCAACAAGCTAGAACAAGTTGTCAAGGTAAAGAACAAGCTCTCACAGCGGTGAAATAGAATGCATTATCAGGGGCTTTAATTACACCATTAATCATTAATTAAGTGAGTTTCTATTTAACCAATGTAAGTGTTGTAATGGAGATAGTAACATCGTGTTTTGTACTATGTTTGCGAGAAAGGACCAATGCAAATTGAAATCAAGGGGGGTACATGAATAGGTCAAAAGTTCTTCCAAAATATAATTTCAATGGGTCTAAGTTAAATGGGTTGATTCCCCACTGATTCGGATCCATCTTCGGTTCGAAAAATGAAGAAAATCAGGTTTCTGGTGTACGGGTCGACCCTTGGGGTTGACCCCTGAAAAACTGGGGTCTGGAAGCAGGATGGGTCGACCCCTGGGGTCGACCCTCGGGCTGGCCTGGGCTGCCAGGTGATGGGTCGACCCCTGGGGTCGACCCCTGCAAGCCCAGAACCGGCCGGGGCTTCCGGAAAACGCATGAACTCGCCCAAATGGGGTCCAAATGAGTTGAAATCAAAACCACATGCCATAGGAATCTTGCTAGACATATTAGGGTCATAAAACTACAATTTGGAAACACGAATTTCATCAGAATTCACAAGAATCACAACCTATCTATGAAGAACACAAGGAGACTTTGTTCAGGACATACTTCCACTAAATCGTCGAATTCTCTCGATATACAAAACCAAATTTGGGGATTTTGGTGTCAAAAGAAAGTTAACTCGATCATGAATCCAATCATATATAATATGCTACATGAAGATCAAGTTACATGACTCAAAATGAGCCTGTAATCAAGCTCTGACTTAAGGAACACTATATGAATCATGTTCTAGACATGCTTCTACAAAAATCGAATTCACGATGCATGCTCAATGGAATTTTGGGCTTTCTACGTTAAATGAAAGATAATAACATGCTGATTACTTCATGTAAGTTGATTAGAATTTGGTTGTTAGATCCTACCTCAAATCGGAGAGAGAAAACTCAAACCCTAGGATGAAGAACACTTGGACAACACCTCACAAAAAGCTCGATTTCTCCACGGACACCTAATGAAAATTGGGGCTTTTACCACCAATGGATAGAGCTCGATGAGAGGAACAATTTGCTATACTCATGATCAAAATTTGGTTGAGAAATCCTACCTCAATCGATGGATCAAAGAAGGATGAAGGGAAGCCAACGGCCTGCTGACCCACCTCCACAATTGGAACTAGATTTCTCCAGATCTGAAACTTCAGCGAACCCCACAGCATCCAAATGAAAGAAGACTTGTAGGGCTTCATTTTGATAGCTCATAGAGCTTCTGGAGCCTTCTGAGTTGGGAGTATTCGCTGCTGCAAGCTACGTGTTTAGAAACGGCGCCGAAATCTTTGACTTGACCAAACTATGTCGGCAGCACGTTTTGGGGCTAAGTTTACCTCAAATTGATTGAGGGTAAATGTTCCTTACATTGTGGTCTTCCATTTGCCACTGATTTCAGATCATTTGGTTGAGAATTGAGGTCGAATTTCGTGTTTTAATCTAAGGGTTAGGTATGGGTCAAAAGTGTGCACTTTTGGGTTTAAACTCTAAATAGATCTTACCACGGATTTACAATGGCGTAATGTCAGAAGGAAAAGTTGTTATCTACCTCGACCTTAATCTGTTTACTATTTTTACAGATTTTTCTAAGGTAGTCGGATTTTTACTTATACTATTCCGTAAATAGTTAAATGTTAAGTTCGGAAGACTAAGTTCACTAATTCGGCATAATAAATGATTTTCTTAGGCTTAAATGTAGAAGACAAAGTTGCTAAACAAAATTAATTCTACAAGATGTGATTTTTGGGGATTTTTAGAAAATAGTTAAAAAATGACTTATTCTATTAATTAATTAATTAATCTAATTAATTTAGATAATTCTCATTAATTCGAATAACTTCAAATAAATTCCAAATAATTACAAATAACTTTCTAAATAAATTTCTAAAGAATTTGGGGTCTTACAGTGGGAAGCCCTCTTCATTGGGTTTGTTTAATCCAAAAGTCACCAGACTTACTGGTGCGGACACCCGAGCAGTTGATCGGCACGATACGCCGAGCCACCGGTACCGCACACGGAGCACGACACGAGCCACCTCAGTGTCCATCTGGCTCGGAGACAGCCTGGAGACTCCGCCTTGAGCCTCCCCATTTATTATATTTAGCTAGACTTTATGAATGTGTAATTTGTATTTATTTCGTTGCATTCGGTTTGCCATTTTGAGTGTAATAGGGGCTTATGAGCATTTCGGACCCCGTGGGCCCCACGGGCCCCCCGGGCCCCACCACATTGGGCCACCTCAGCCTAGGGTCCCACGTGGGGCCAGTCAACATGCCACATGGGAATATCTAGAAGTTTGAATGATAAAAAACACATGGGGGACAAATGGCTTAAAAAGTCCATATGGAGGCCACCTACCCCACCTACCATTTCAACCTTCCACATCTTGCCATTCAAAGTCCAAGGGCCGCCCCCCCCTTTGTTTTTTTATGTATTTTTTGTGTGTGATGTACACATCTCATCCCCACCCTCCATCCCCTTCCCCTAGATCCAATGGTGGATAAGAGATGTGATATGTAACATATATAAGTTGTATTTTCTCCTTTTAGTGAATTAATGCATTTGAATTGGAAGAAAATCCCTTGAGCAAGGCTTAGGCCACCCCTCCCTCTCCCCTTGAAGCTGTGAAGGCTTCCTTCTGGTGGTGAGACTCCACCCTATCAGTTCCGGTCGCCGCCGCCGCCGCCACGAGCCGCCACCGCACCGCCATCGTCTTCATCGGAGTTCTGCCCGCGTAGTACCACAGAAACTTCCACGAAATTTGTGTCTCAGCCACGAGCTCAGATCGATCTGGAAATTTTACTGGAGGTTCCAGAGGTGTCAAGGATATCCCATAAATTTTGGTTTGTCATTCAGATCCCGTTTCATAATTTTTGATTTTCGTTCCCTCTTTCATTCCAGTTCTGCCAGCAGTCTGTCCAGATGCAGCTCCGCCCTGTGTTTCATGTCTTAGGTCCGTCTTTTGATCTCTGTTAGTCCCATAAATTTTACTGGAGTTTCCTTCCATCCACCCCTTCATCCACAATTTTTCTAAATTTCTGGTTCGCCCATTTCATATTTTCTACAAATCGTTCTCAGTCCCATCTACAGTTCTGTCCACCTGTTCCCAGATCCGACCACCAGGCACTCCAAAAATCATATCAAATCGCCACCACCTCCAAATCCAATTCCAAAATTTGTCCCAATTTCGTGGTTTGATTCCCTACAATTTTGAAGGATACTTGAAGCCTGATTCCAACGGCAAGCAGGCGGTCAACGGCCATTTACAGGAAACTCATATGCTGATCTGATATTTCGGGAGCTGTGCAATAGAGGATTGAAAAATAGTTAAAGCCCAGGTCCGCAAAGGTTCAGAAGATTCAACTGGCCCTAGGTTGAAGTATTTTGAATCCTCTTTCCAACGGCGCTGGTTTCATCGCATTCTGACGATGGGGCTGATCGCAGCGGCCGTTTTCGCCGGAGCGCGCGCTGCTAAAACAGCAACCTCAGCTCGTGGACAGCAACTTCAAAGCTTGGAGATCGGGACCGATCGACCCCCGATCGGTGTTCCCGGCCGACCGCCGTCAGTGGAGGCGCGCCACCAGGGGTCCCCATCATAGTGGGTCCCACCCCTGCAGATCCGGAGGACAGCGCCATCCGTGGGCCCCGCGGGCCCGCAGAACCCACCGTTCGGAAAGCACGAAAATGCGGAGTTCGGCACCGCCGGGCGACATCAAGATGCTGCCCGTCAACCCAATTCGTGTGATTCCCGGGCCCCGCATGTGACCTTTTACCTCCCTGCGTGGAGTGGGTCAAATTATTGTACTGCTGTAAAATTGTGTTAACCGGGGGTCCGTGATTGGCCGGGGTTGTCTTCGCCACGCCGGGTGCGTGGAGGTAATAGTCCGAACTTCTTGGCGCTACATTGCTTAGCTAGTATACAGTCTTAAGCCGCTGCCGAGAGCATAGGTACTAGCTCGTGTGTCCATGTCACCGCTATGAGAGTGAGTGTGACCCGTCCCGTGACTCGATCCGAGTCCGGAAGTTGAGTCGGACTACCCTTGACCTCCGCCGGTTCCTTAACTGCGCACGGTCCGCGCTTTCCCTCGCTTGGGACGACGAGTGAGCTTTCACTTCTGTTAGCGACGTTTTGCCTCTAGGAGCTCGTAGTGTCGGGCTTAGTGTCTCCCTGGTGTGTGCTGCTGGTCGCGTCTTCATCTAGAGTCCGAGGGTGGCACCTAATAGTGTCGTCTCCCGTGTCCGTCCCGCATCACTTACCATGATTTCTGGGTCACCGCTGTGAGTGCGATAGGAATCTAGCCCGTGAGTCCATGTCACCATTGTGAGCGAGAGAGTGACAGTCCCGTGGCTCAATCCGAGCACGGAAGTGAGTCGACCACCCTTGACTCTGCCGGTTTCTCAACCGCGCGGATCCGCGTTTCCCCTCACTTGGGATGACGAGTGAGTTTGCGTTTCTGTTAGCGACGTATAACCCATAGGAACACTTAGTGTCGGGCCAAAGTGTCTCTATTGTTGTATGTTGCTGGTCGTGTCCGCATTTAAAGTCCGAGGTCCGCATCACTTAGAGTCGGTCCCCATGTCCGTCCCGCATCAATTTGGTATCAGAGCGCCAGTTGAGTCTAGGGTTAAAAAAAGAGTCGTTTAAGTCGAGTCTAGGATTATCATTATTTTCAAAACAAAAAAAAGTGTTTTAAAATTACATTTCATCCCGATAATCCAGTATATTAAAAGGTGTTATCTGAACGTTAGGCTACGCCTATTGGGAAGGCCGCACACTTGCGTGAGGAGATTTCCGGGTCGACCCTCTGCCACGTACCGGATATTGGCTACGTCTAGGTGCATTAGTTTGTGTCTCCTAGTCTGTGTGTCAGTTGCATGCCCACCCGTCGAGGCACCCAATACTCGCTACCACCACCTATGGCGGATTCCTGAGCCCGTAGTTCCGATGAGCCCT
The DNA here is from genome assembly GCA_022559845.1 of Amorphophallus konjac. Taxonomy (NCBI): domain Eukaryota; kingdom Viridiplantae; phylum Streptophyta; class Magnoliopsida; order Alismatales; family Araceae; genus Amorphophallus; species Amorphophallus konjac. The sequence goes on from CM040121.1 coordinate 128,950,614, forward strand.
CGACGGTCGAGATGTTCCGAGCCCTCATGGATCGTCTCGATACGCGTATGGATGGCCTTAGTATGCGTCTAGATGGCATAGGAACGCGTCTAGAAGGGAGGATGAAAGCCCTAGAGGATCAGGCCGAAGCATCGGACCAGTCCATTCAGGGTCTTGTAGGGAAGATTGCTGTCCTTGAGAGGGCCCCAGTGGCGGCACAACCCGCGCCAACAAATGGCCAACAAGAGCCGGTTCAGCAACCTGTTGCTCTAGGGGCTCAAGGGGCGGATGTTGGGAGGCAGCAGGTGCACGAGGTGGATGACTATGCATCCGATAATGAATAAGGGGGTTACGGTCGTGATCGTCGAAACCAACGACGGAATCGTGATGATGACGGCGACCGTGTTCTTAGGAGCGTGCGTGCGGACCCTCCCCTATTTGATGGATCTTTGGATCCGAAGGTCTATTTAGATTGGGAGGCCGGCATGGACCGGTACTTTGAGTGGTTTGAGATGACAGACCACCGAAGAGTTCGGTACGCTAAGATGAAGTTGCATGGGCAGGCCCAAACTTATTGGATCAATGTGGAGAGCCTGTTAGTGCAGCGACATCAACCCCCGATCGGTACTTGGGATGACATGAAAATGAAGCTGAGGCAGAAATACCTTCTTGCCATGTATCGCCAGCGTCTCATAGATAAATGGCAAAGTCTCTCCCAAGGGACCCGGTCCGTGACTGAGTACACCGCCGAGTTTGATGAGTATTATTTGCGGTGTGGAGTTACGGAAGAGAGCACCAAGACCATATCGCGCTTTCAAAGAGGTCTGCGGCCGAACTACCAATATGAACTTTTTCGCCGTAATGTGACCACTTTGGAACAGGCGTATCAGGTTGCTCTCGAATTGGAGCAATTCGAGGCCGAGTTTGAACCTACCCATCGGTTGGGCCCCTTTCCCATTCGTAGTGTCGAGTCCCGTGGCTCTTCAGGCACATATCCGAGGGCCCCCATGGCTAGACCTCAGGAGCCCACTTGTCCCGAGCCATTCGCTCCTAGGCCTCGCCCTCCACCTCCGAGGGATATCCCTCCTCGTCCCCAACCCACGGCACCCACGGTCCGTCCACCGGCACCCGCACCCGTTGCTCGTCCTTTGTTGCCTACACCTCCTATCCGTCGGGAGGATAAGGGGAAAGGACCCTTGATCGGGGAGCCTAGTGGATCACGGCAGCAGTGTTATCGCTACAATGGATTTGGCCATTTCGCCAACTAGTGTCCCACTCGCCAGTCTCTTGTCATTGGGGACACACAGGTCGGGGATGCCACCTCTTCAGATCTTGTGTTAGTTAGCTATGAAGCAGATCAAGAGCTAGCTGACGAATACTATGAGATTGAAGGTGATGGCCAGGATGCCCAGCATTCGGACGATACCCACTTGGGGGTCGTCAGGTGTATTCTCACCTAGTCACAGGCCAGTGATGACTGGCGTCGGACCACCATCTTTCATATATACTGTAGGCTGGGAGGGCATGTGTGTAAGGTGATTATCGATAGTGGGAGTTGCATCAATGTAATCTCCACGGGCGTAGTCTCACGTCTTGGTCTTACTCCCGTGGACCATCCTTGCCCCTATCGAGTATCATGGGTGGATTCCACCTCCATTCCGATCAGGTTGCGGTGTTTGGTCCCGCTGCAGTTCCATGCCTACCGTGACGAGATCTGGTGTGATGTCCTCCCCATGGAGGTGGGCAATATCATTCTTGGTAGGCCGTGGTTATTTGATCGGGATGCCACACTCCATGGCTGGTCGAACACCTATACCTTCGACCATGATGGCCGACAGATTTCCCTCCACCCCGCTCAACCCAAGAGCCCATCAGTTAGGGGTCCTACTGGCCCTAGTACTCCGGAGCCTTCCGTCCCTGAGCCCAGTACCCCATCCCCAGCCGGGCTATGACCGTTACCTCTGGCACAGGCGAGCCCTCGACTAGGAGGTTGATGATGATTAGCTCCTGAGAAATGGAGCGGAAGGCTAGTAGGGGCTGCCCTGTGTTTGCTATTACGGTCCGAGAGGTGGAGCCAAAGTCCGAGGGTGAACTCCCACCCGATGTCATTCCTATTCTGCAGGAGTTTGCTGATATCTTTCCCGAGGAGCTTCTCGAGGGACTCCCACCCATGCGGGATATTCAGCATGCTATCGACCTGATTCCGGGCTCCTCATTGCCCAATCTTCCTCATTATCGCATGAGTCCCACGGAACATGCCGAGCTAAAACGCCAGGTCGATGAGTTGATGCAGAGAGGGTCTGTTCGAGACAGCATGAGTCCGTGTGTTGTTCCCGCATCACTCGCCCCAAAGAAGGATGGCACATGGAGAATGTGCATTGATAGTCGTGCCATCAACAAAATCACCGTGAAGTATAGGTTCCCTATTCCTCGCCTAGATGATATGCTAGACATGATGGCCGGTGCCACTATCTTCTCGAAGATCGATCTTAAGAGTGGTTACCACCAGGTGAGGATTAGGCCAGGTGATGAGTGGAAGACCGCATTTAAGATCAATGATGGTCTATATGAGTGGTTGGTTATGCCCTTTGGGTTGACCAATGCCCCTAACACCTTCATGCGACTCATGACTCAGGTCCTTCGACCATTCATTGGAGTCTTTGTGGTTGTGTATTTTGATGATATCCTTATATATAGTCGCACTAAAGGGGACCACTTGGACCATCTAAGACAAGTCTGTCTGCTTTTGAGGCGAGAGCAGTTGTTTGCGAACCCACAGAAGTGTGCCTTCATGACACCTCAGCTTACATTCTTGGGTTTTATTGTGTCTAGTATCGGGGTCTCCGTCGATCCGAAGAAGGTCCGGGCCGCTGTTAAGTGGCCAGAACCCCGTACGGTCCATGATGTTCGCAGACTCGTGGCTGAGAGCAAGAAATCCGAGATCAAGGGGCTGTCCTGAGTGGACAGAACTCCGACGACGGTGGCGGTGGTGCGACGGCGGCACGAAGGCGGCGGCGGCGGCGATGACGATCTCACGAACTGATAGAGGAGGCTTCACACCTCAGGATCACAGCCTTCCCAGCTATGGAAGGGGGAGAGAGGAGAGAGAGAGAGGGGCAGCCCTTGCTCTTTGGAGGAAATTCCAATATTTTCTTTCATTAATTCCAATCAAATGAAAATACATGCTATTTATGTGAAATAACAAAAGACACTAACTATCCCTAGATCTAGGATTGGGGAGGGGTAAAAGAGGGAGTCCACAATTTATTTCTCCCATGTGATTTGGAACTAAATAAAATAAACTACAAATCCTAATAAACTATAATAGAATGGGGCGCCCCCTTGACTTATATGCTCCCATTTTTGAATTTTTCTACCCTTTGTCCCCCCTTGGTCCAACCCTTCTAGAAGCCCACCATGGAAGGTTGACTGACCCCACATGGCCCAAAGAGATGAGGTGGATCAATGGGAGAAGGGATGGGGGGCCCGCGGGACCCAGGTGGTCCCAAATTACAAATAAACCCCTGTTACAATCTGAATTACAATCCGAATAAAATGCACATTACACACACAAAGTCCAAATAAATACTATAAATACCGAGACTCAAGGGGGAGTCTCCAGACTGTCTCCGAGCCAGATGGAAGCCGATGTAGCCCGAGTGGTGCTCCGCGTACGGTACCGATAGCTCGCCGGTTCGTGCCTCTCGATCGCTCTGGTGTCCGCACCAATTCTCCCCGGGTGGGAGAAACTCGACCCTATCGAGTAAGGGTCAGCATCGCTCTGGTAGCACTCCAGTAGGTCCGGATCTATCCGCTGCAACTCTCCACGGGTGATCCAAGTATCCTCGATGGCGGGTCACCCTCTCCAACGCACTACGTAGCGCGGGTAGGATCCACTCCTTGTAACTGTCACCTGCTCATCCAGTATAAGATCTATATGCTCTCGCTGTCGTGGAGATGTGGCTGGTGGTGGACACTCAGGTGTGGGATCACTCTCAATGAGGGGAGATGGCTCGAAAGACTCACTAGGGATCACCGCTGGGTCCCTATATGTAACTAGATCCGACACATTGAAAGTTGAGCTTATACCATATTCCTCGTGCAGGTCCACATCATACGCATTGGATCCAACGCGTTTCAACACTCTAAATAGACCGGCTCCGCGAGCTTGCAACTTCTTTACGGTTCCAGAGGGAAACCGTTTAGGTCACCGGGGTCTCCCCTGATCCGGAGAAGGACCGGGCCATTGTTGAGTGGTCGGAACCCCGTACAGTCCATGATGTCCGCAGCTTCCATGGCCTCGTAACGTTCTATCGTCGTTTCATCCACGGATTTAGCTCCGTCACTGCCCCGATCACGGATTGTATTCGGGAGGGCACATTTGTATGGACGAAGGCCGCAGCTGCTGCCTTCAAGGACATCAAGGAGCGCATGACCCAGACACCGATCCTTCAATTGCCAGATTTCTCGAAGGTGTTTGAGGTCTCTTGTGATACGTCGGGTGTTAGGATAGGAGGAGTGTTGAGTCAGGAGGCCCACCCGGTCGCATATTTCAGTGAGAAACTGAATGACGCGAAACTGCGATACTCCACTTATGATAAGGAATTATACGTAGTTGTTCATGCTCTTAGACATTGGAGGCACTATCTTTTACATTAGGAGTTTGTTTTGTACTCTGATCATGAGGCCTTGAGGTTCCTCCATTCCCAAAAGAAGCTTAATGCGCGTCACAGCCGATGGGTTGAGTATCTCCAGCAGTACACATTTGTGCTTAAACATAAGGCTGGAGTGGAAAACAAGGTAGTTGATGCTATGAGTTGGCGTGCTTGTCTGCTGACCACCATGAGTGCCGAGGTCATAGGGTTAGAGAAGATGAGAGAGGCCTATGGTGACTGTCCTGACTTCGGTCAGATTTATACCACTCCCCAGGCCAGACGCTCGAGAGATCATGATGATTATGTGCTCCAGGAGGGTTACCTCTTTCGAGGAGGCAGGCTTTGTGTTCCCCGAACTTTGGTTCGAGACTTCTTAGTATGGGAGTATATAAGTCAAGGGGGCATATAAGTCAAAAATGGGAGCATATAAGTCAAGGGGGCGCCCCATTCTATTATAGTTTATTAGGATTTGTAGTTTATTTTATTTAGTTCCAAATCACATGGGAGAAATAAATTGTAGACTCCCTCTTTTACCCCTCCCCAACCCTAGATCTAGGGATAGTTAGTGTCTTTTGTTATTTCACATAAATAGCATGTATTTTCATTTGATTGGAATTAATGAAAGAAAATATTGGAATTTCCTCCAAAGAGCAAGGGCCGCCCTCTCTCTCTCTCCTCTCTCCCCCTTCTACAGCTGGGAAGGCTGTGATCATGAGGTGTAAAGCCTCCTCTATCAGTTCGTGAGATCGTCATCGCCTCCGCCTTCATGCCGCCGTCGCACCACCGCCACCGTCGCCGGAGTTCTGTCCACTCAGGACAGCCCCTTGATCTCAGATTTCTTACTCTCAGCGACGAGTTCATCTGGAGCCCAAACATTCAGGGTGAGTTTCAGGGGTCATCACCACGTCCTAGAAAATATGGTGGAACTTCTAGTTTTTATTTTACATTTTTCCATTTTCGTTCTCCACCTCCTCTAAGATCTGCCAGCAGTCTGCCCAGATTTCCAGAACCCTAATAGGTCATTCATGAACCCACCTTCTCGTGCCCCAAATGACGTGATATTTTTATTGGAGGTTCTGTCTACCTAATACCACGTCCAAAAATTTTCTTGTGAATTTAAAAACTCTTTCAAATTTTCTAAAAATTCCCTTCAGATCCCAGCTCAGTTATGCCTGCCACTGTCCAGATCCGACCACCCAGTAGTATAAAATACTTTTCCCAAACCAAACCTCCACTAAACCCTTCATAAAAATTATCCTCGTTTTCCTCTCTCTCCCCTCTACAACTTTTATGAAGAGCTCATCTTCTGATTCGGCAATCTACATCACGGTCAACGCCAACTCTCAGGAAAGTTCATTTCTGTCCGGCCAGATCTGAAACAGAGATCAGTCCGGTTCTAAAATCTCCCATCAGAAGCATAGTCCCAACAAATTTTCTGGAGCCCCAAAGGGTCGAAGGATTTCGAGAGATCTTTCCAACGGTACCTCTTGTGTGCCAATCCGACATCGGTGCTGGTCGCACCGACAAATCTTGCCGGGTCGCGCGCTGCAAAACAGAGATTGCAGATCTGTGGCCAACACTTCCGACAAGTGGAGATCGGAGCCGCCCGACCTCCGATCGGTGTTCCAGTCTAACCGCCGTCCAGGGAAGCGTACCACCAGGTGTCACCATCACATCGGGACCCATCCCACCAAGTCCGGAGGACAAAGCAGCACGTGGGCCCCACGAACCGCAGATCGCGCCATCCGGACAGCACTAAAATGCGGATTTCGGCACCGTCAGAGCGACATCAAGATGCTGCCCGTTAACCCACTTCCCGATACTCCCGGGCCCCACATGTGACCTGTTACCTCCCTGCGTGGAGTGGGTCAAAACTTTGTACCGCTGTTCAATGGGAGAAGGGATGGGGGGCCCGCGGGACCCAAGTGGTCCCAAATTACAAATAAACCCCTGTTACAATCCGAATTACAATCCGAATAAAACACACATTACACACACAAAGTCCAAATAAATACTATAAATACCGAGACTCAAGGGGGAGTCTCCAGATTGTCTATGAGCCAGATAGAAGCCGATGTAGCCCGACTGGTGCTCCGCGTACGGTACCGACGGCTCGCCGGTTCGTGCCTATCGATCGCTCTGGTGTCTGATAACGCGAAAGTTCGTCGTTTAAAACACACGTATAACAATCTTAAAACCAAACTCGTACAAAATGATCAAAAGAGAACGTAGTACTATGGCAAGCACGGGTCGAATCCACAGGGAAGAAGAGATTTTTAGAGTTAAAAATCTTAGAGTCCTTTGAAAAACACTTGTGATTTGGATTTGCTTAAAGAAAATAGTGAAATGATGAACAAACCAAACACTTAATTGAACACACCATGACTATGCACTTATACTATAGAAAATAATTGCATGAAGTGAAAAGAAGATATAGAAGAAAGAGATAGAGAGGGAAGAAGAGCAAGAACTAGATCAAGAGAACAACTCCTTTCATTAACTTAAAAGAAAGAGCACATGAAATGTGAAACAAGTTTATACTAATGACACAATAAGATTACAATGAAGTGAAATATCACAAAAGCAATAACACAAGAAAAGCCTGGAGTTTGGAGTTTGGATATGGTAGCAGCAATGGTGATGATAGCGCCGTCCTCTCTTGGCCTTGGATCACGAACAACCTTGTGGAAGATGTCGTCTACGCCGGGAGGAAGTCGCCTTCGTCGTTGAAGCAGTCTTTGGAGGGTGAATAACTTTGAACCCAAGAGGAATTAGGGGATGTCCAAGATAAAGAAGTTGAAGAGGGGGAAGAGAGGAAAAACTTAAATGAAGAACTCAGAGAGAAAAGAAGAGAAGAATGACTTCAAAATGGAGACATAACCGAAGTTAGCACCTCGGATGAACAGTAAAAATACAGGACATCACTTTAAAAAATAGATTATAACTTAAAAACAGTAGAGAATTAGAAGATGGTGTAGAAGAAGAAGTTGTAGAACATTTAGAAACAAAGGACTTTCATGAAGACAGTAAGAGGAGAAAATGATGAGAAGGGGGAGAAATATGGGAAAGAACAGAGAGAAACATGAGTTTGCAGATGAACAGGATAGCACAGTGAAAAATACGAAATAGCTTAAAAAATAGAAGGAACTAGAAGATGCTCCAGAATAAGAAGTTGTAGAGAACTTAAAAATAAAGAACTTTGATGAAGAGTGCATGAACTGAAAATGAACTTACAAAGGAGAACTCGGAGGCCTAAGGTTGGGAGAGAAATTACCAAAAGAAGAACACCCTTCTCCTTCTTGTCATGGACTATTTATAGGAAAAGTTGGGTAGATGGAGGGTGGAGATTGTATCAAAAGAGATGGATGGATGGGATTTAAGTAGAATATGATGCATGGGGAAGAGAAAAAGTAGGTGAGTACACCCTCCTTGGGCTTTGGACAACCCCCTTCCCAAGACTCATCATTCCTCTCCTTTATTTCAAACTTTGAATTCAATTCTCCCTCCAACCGAAATATGTGTTTCTTTTACTCAATTTCAAACTTTTAGAATTTCTTTTCCCTCCAATCAAAATATGTACTTTTGACTTGGTCAACATGGTGGTGACAGTTTTGCCCCCGACTTCTTTTGTAATTACCTTCGGTGTCCTACACACACATAATTGCACTTTAGTCCATAAAAATTACCACAATGTGCACATAAATCTTTAATGCTCATGATTATGCAATGGAGAATTAATGCTCATGGCCCTCAACTTTAATTTACTATTAAATAAGATAATCGAATTAATCAATTTCCGTGAAAGCTCCAATTTAAATGCGGAGTTGAGGTTAACTATGAAATATGCATAATTGCCTAATTATATGCACATAAAATGGTGTATATGTAATGAATTGTCATAAGAAATGGACACTTATCACACCCCCCAATTTACTCATTACTAGTCCCTTAGCAATGTAAACAATTAGGAAATTAGGACTAGCAAACACTCATGTGTCACAGTTCATGGCAAGAACATTATGCGTAATGATTTAGACTTTGGAGTATTACAAGTTCAAGTAGAATATATTCGGTACAAATTTCATCAGTCCATGTATTTAGATCTTCCCCCAGGATACACTCAAAATTAAATATCTCTTTGTGTATGAGTGATATAACTTGACTAATGACTACCAAACAGTCTAGATGAATGAGTCTTCTACCTTTCACTTAAAGATGATTTTTAATTCTGCCCACATCTTGAATTAAGCTTCTCGAATTACAGGTAGCTTCACTCTGCCTGTTTATTCTCTTTTTTTTTTTGACACACGGTGCTGCACATCCCTTTGCCGTTTGACGTGAACCTCAACTCTTGCCTTAGGAGAAGCAGGCCCGGTTACTAAGTTCAGGGGCATTTTCCATATATTTTTTTTTTGGCAGGTAGCTTTTTCCTCACGATTACTTTCACCGAATGGGCATAATATTCATCATCACCTAAGTGTCCAGTAAAATTCCCATCATCCTAATATTTGTCATCCACCAATCTTGTTATTGTGCAATTGTGTGCAAGTTCAATAGAATTTTCAAGTGTATTCTGAGAAAAAGGCTAAAGACATAACCAATTAATTCATCCCTTTAACTTGCAACTTTCACGAGTAAGACTCTAAGTCCTATCATTTTAAGAAAAGTTTCTCATCATGAAATATGAACATGAAACACTTGTTAGAGATGTGATGAAATGTTGCAATTATTTTGAGAAAATTACAGCTCAAGCTACCCCCCAACTTAGGTGACATTATCCCTAATGACATGAATAAGATATAAAGCCATAAAAAGTAGAGGGAAGGATAGATACGACCTGAGAGAGAGATGCCGTCGTCAAAGAAATATTGCTCCATGCTCCATGCTGCGTAAACAAAAGAAGAAAATCAATCACAATTTTTTTTTTTGAAAAGAGACAGGATAATTGGGTTGCCTCCCAAGAAGCGCTAAGTTTAACGTCTTCAGCCAGACGCAATGTAGCTCACAATGGGTCACTCAGCCTGAGAGAGTCCTCCTGCAGCATTGGAAGATTTTCAATGTAAGGTTTCAAACGTTGACCATTGACAGTGAAAGTTTGACCAGTTTTAGGATCAAGAATTGTTATTGCACCATGGTCAAATATTTTAACTACCACATATGGTCCATCCCATCGGGATTTCAATTTGTCAGGGAATAATCGCAGTCTAGAGTTAAAAAGCTAGACCTTTTGGTTGATTTGAAAAGTTTTTCGTGAAATGTGTTTATCATGGAATGCTTTAGTCTGGGCTTTATAAATCCTAGAGTTCTCATAGGCCTCATTGCGAAGTTCCTCTAACTCATTCAGTTGAAGGGCTCTATGAGAACTAGCCTGTGCTGAATCAAGATTGAATTGCTTGATTGGCCAATAGGCCCTATGTTCCAATTCGACTGGTAAATGACATGGCTTTCCAAAAATGAGCCTATAAGGGGACATGCCAATGGGAGTTTTGTAGGCGGTCCGATAGGCCCATAAAGCATCATCTAATCTTTCTGACCAATCTTTCCTATCAGGCCTAACAGACTTTTGTAAAATGTTCTTGATCTCCTTATTAGAAATCTCCACCTGGCCACTAGTCTGGGGATGGTAGGGGGTAGCAATCTTATGTGTTATCCCATACTTCCTAAGCAAAGTCCGGAATTGAGAATGGATGAAATGTGAACCCCCATCACTAATGATAGTCCTAGGACACCCAAACCGAGAGAAAATATTCTTACGAACAAAGTTCATGACAATTTTGTGATCATTAGTCCTTGTGGCTATAGCTTCTATCCACTTAGACACGTAATCCACCGCCACCAAAATGTACTCATAACCAAAAGATGGTGGAAACGGTCCCATGAAATCAATTCCCCATACATCAAAAATTTCCACAAACAGGATAGGGTTTAAAGGCATCATGTCCCTGCGTGACATGTTTCCTACAGCCTGACAACGCTCACAAGATTTACAAAATATGAATGCATCTTTGAATAATGTTGGCCAGTAGAACCCACTCTGCAAAACCTTGGCTGCTGTTTTCTTACCTGAAAAATGTCCCCCACATGATAAGGTGTGACAAAATGTCAGAATGCTATGTTGCTCACTCTCAGGGACACACCTCCGAATGATTTGGTCTGGTCCTAAATGGAATAGCTCAGGGTCTTCCCAAAAGAAGTACTTGAGTTTAGCAAAGAAACGATCTTTTTCTTGTTTGGACCAACCTTCAGGAATTTTTTTCACAACTAAGTAATTTACAATGTGCGCATACCATGGGGGTGAAATGTGGCATACACTAAGGAGGTGCTCATCTGGAAATGAGTCCTGTAAGGGTGTGGTGTCTGATGTTATAATTCGGGACAAGTGATCTGCAACAACATTTTCACTTCCTTTTTTATCCCGAATTTTCAAATCGAACACATGTAGTAAAAGGATCCATCTAATCAACCTTGGTTTGGCATCTTTTTTAGACAGCAGGTGTCTAAGGGCTGAGTGGTCAGAAAACACAATACTTTGGCCCCTAGCAGATAGGATCGAAACTTTTCAAGAGCAAAGACAACGGCAAGTAACTCCTTTTCTGTTGTGGTGTACCTAAGTTGGGCATAAGCGAGTGTGCGGCTCGCATAGTAAATTACCACAGGCTTTTTGTCTACCCTTTGTCCCAAAACAGCACCTAAAGCATAATTTGAGGCATCACACATAATTTCAAAAGGCAATGACCAATTGGGAGTTTACAATATTGGGGCATCGGTCAACGCCATTTTCAACGATTCAAAAGCCTCAAGACATGATAGGTCAAGATGGAATGGGACTTCCTTAGCCAGCAGATTAGTGAGAGGTCTAGAAACTTTGGAGAAGTCTTGGATGAACCGGCGATAGAAGCCAGCATGACCCAGGAATGATCGGATTTGTTTTACTGAGGTGGGTGGTGGTAGTTTGGAAATGAGCTCAACCTTGGCTTTATCTACCTCAATTCCTCTTGCCGACACTATATGTCCCAGAACAATGCCTTCTTTAACCATGAAATGACTCTTTTCCCAACTGAGGATAAGATTAGTGTCAATGCATCTCTTCATTACTTTGGCTAAGTGATCAAGGCAGGAATCAATTGTGTCCCCAAAAATGGAGAAATCATCCATGAAAACTTCTAAAAAGTTGCCCACCATGTCAGAAAAAATTGCTAACATGCATCTTTGAAATGTTGCAGGCGCATTACATAATCCAAAGGGCATTCTCCGAAAAGCAAATGTTCCGTAGGGACATGTAAATGTGGTTTTTTCTTGATCTTCTGGGTAGATAGCCACTTGATTGTACCCAGAATACCCATCTAGAAAACAGAAGTATTTTTGCCCTGCTAATTTTTCCAAAATTTGGTCAATGAATGGGAGGGGAAAATGGTCCTTCTTTGTCATGGAGTTGAGCTTCCTATAATCAATGCAGACCCTCCATCCCGTGGTCAACCTAGTAGGTATCAACTCTTCTTGATCATTGGCGATCACAGTCAGTCCAGATTTCTTTGGGACTATTTGGGTTGGACTTACCCACTCACTATCAGAAATTGGGTAGATGATACCGGCATCTAGCCACTTGACCACCTCATTTTTGACCACCTCCTTCATGTGTGGGTTTAATCTCCTCTGCATGTCTCTGCTTGGTTTTGCATTCTCCTCCATATAAATGTGGTGCTGACAAATGGATGGACTAATCCCTTTAAGATCAGCGACAGACCAACCTATAGCCCCTTTATGAGATTTAAGGACCTCAACTAGTTTCTCCTCACGATTAGGTTCAAGGTCGCTTGCTATGATGACTGGTAAGGTTTGGTCTGGACCTAGGAATGCATACTTAAGGGAGGCCGGCAATGGTTTTAATTCAACCTGAGGAGGAAATTGTAAAGATGGCAGAGCTGGTTCAGATTTAAGCTGAGGCAAGGGTTCAACTGGGGGCCACGTCCTAAGTTGAGTTGACTGGATGTCAACTTCTTCTCTCATTCTGATCCTACTATCCCCTTCAATCTCCAGTAACTCCTCAATGGTGTCAATAACATAGCAATCTCCTTTTTGATCATGAAATTTGGATGCCTTAAAAATATTGATGCTAACTTTTTGGTCCCCAAAAGATATGTCCATAACTCCTGAAGCACAATCTATATTAGCTCTAGCCGTGGCTAAAAATGGTCTACCCAAAATGATAGGAGTATGTTTGATTTCTTGGGGAGAAACCATGTCCAAAATAAGAAAGTCGGCAGGGAAGTAACACTCATTCACTTTAACAATGACATCCTCAATAAGGCCCTTTGGAGTCTTGATTGATCTATCGGCGAGCTGGAGAATAATGGGTGTAGGCTTGAGCTCACCGATGTCAAACTGCTCATAGATGGAGGTGGGAAGTAAATTCACACTGGCTCCTAAATCAAGGAGAGCCTTATCAATGGTCACACCCCCAATGTTGCAAGAGATAAGGGGTGCTCCAGGGTCCTTTAACTTCCTTGGAAGTTGGTTGAGGACTACGGCACTAACGTTCTCAAGAAGCCGAACCTTTTCCGGGGTCACTCGTGGCTCCCGCCTAGGAGTGCACATTTCCTTCAAGAATCTAGCATAGGCTGGGACATGTTTAATGGCATCAAGGAGAGGGATGTTGATGTGTACTTATTTGAAGAGCTCCATCATCTCCTCATTGTGGGCCGGTTGTTTCTTCTTGGGATTTAAGGCATTGGGAAATGGCACTGTTGGTTGGTAAGTGCTAGGCCCTTCATCTAGTTTTCGCTTTCCCTTGACATCCTTTTCCTGGTTGGGTTCCTCTTCACTATCAGAAGATATTTCTGGGGCCTGAATCAATGAAGTAGAAGTAGACTCCTGGGGATCTTGGAGGACTTTACCACTTCTTAAGGCTGAAATTGCTTTTGCATTTTTGAGTTGTAGGCCTTTTTGTGGTACTTGACCTGATGGGTGCTGAAAGAGAGAAGGAATTTGCTGATTCATGGGGAAGTTTGGTTGTGGGAAGCCCGGGGCATTATTTCGTGGGTTGGCAATGGGCTGACTTGGCAGTTGGCCCACTTCCCTTCTCATGGTGGCTTCAGCCAATTGGCCTAATTGGGTTTCCAACTTAGAGATAGTTTGCTGGTGGGCTTGAAGGGTCTGTTGAAAAGATTGACTTTGAGCTTGAATGGTTTGTTAGAAGGATTGATTTTGGGCCAGAATTAGTTGTTGTAACTGATGGAATCGATCATCAGTTTGGGAGTCCTGGTGGTGATGCAAAGGAGGTTGATAGGTTTGTTGAGAATTGGAAGACTGCCCATAATTGGGCTGAGGAGGTTGGTATGGGGCCTGACCCTGGTTGAATCGGGGGAGTGGTTGTTGGACTTGCGGTCCCCGACCATAAGCATTTCCTTGAAATGGTGGCTGTGCTTGAAATTTGTTTTGGATGGGTGGTTTGTGAGTTTGAGACGTAGAGGGGATGGTGGGCTGATTGGGAGATTGTTGATTTCTCCAATTGAAATTGGGGTGATTCCTCCAGCCCAGATTATAGGTGTTAGAAAATGGGTCATAGTTGGGCTTAGAGAACCCCTGGGCTGCTTGGACTTGCTCCTGTATAAAAAGTGGTAACTGGGCTGCTGTTGGGCAATCGGACACATGATGGTCGGGGCCAGCACATAAAGCACACACCTCATGGTGTGTTGGGTCCGAGTATGGGTTGGACGTAGGTAAGATGGTGGTTTCTTGTTTGTTCTAGGCCAGGAGCTGGTCTAACTTATGGGCCAACATATCAACTTGTTCTAGCTTTTGGGTCATGATATCCACCTTGTCCAATTTTTGATGGATGAAATTCACATCCACTCTAGCTTCAGGTTCCACACGATACATTCCGGCCCGTTTAGATGGCCCAATGGTTCTCTCATATGAGGATAAGGAAGCGTGGTTGATTGAATTCTTGCTCAACATTTCAAATAAGGCATAGGCCTCATCCTCACTCTTGCTCATAAAGGCCCCACCACATGATGCATCAATAATCTGCCTAACTTGATCATCTAGGCCCTCATAGAAAGATTGCACTATTTGCCATTTGGAGATCCCATGATGTGGGCATTTTCTGAGGAGTTCCTTTAATCTCTCCCATGATTCATGTATTTGTTCATTTGGGAGTTGCGCGAATCCTGTGATTGCACGTCTCATGGTGTTGGTTCTACCGATGGGGTAGAATTTCTTAAGGAACTCATGTTGCATATCTGCCCATGTGCCAATAGGTTTCCCTAAGGTCCCTAGCCAGTATTTGGCTTTGTCCTTAAGTGAGAAAGAGAATAAGGTCAGGCGGAGAGCATCATCTGTGAAATTTTGAATTTTCACAGTGGAACAAATTTCTAGAAATTCATCCAGATGTTTATAGGGATCTTCATTGGTCTTCCCATAAAAGGATGGGAGCATCTGAATGGTGCTAGATTTGATCTCATAGTGCAAAGCATGGACATTAGACAGTTGGATACAAGTGGATGGCTGATAATTCGAAGGAATGAAATATTCCTTCATCTGTTTGGGCACCCCTAATTGGTGTTGTTCAGCCATAGGTTGGGTTTGATTTTGAGCCGGATTAAAAATGAATCGCTCAATCTCACTAATGGGCTCAACTAAGTCAAGGTGTTGAGATCTTCTCCCTTACATAAACCAAGGTTAAAGATGAGAGATGAGAGAATCGTTTTATGATGTATTTATTTTTTAATTTTTTTTTGTTTTGACTCAAATAAGGACGAAGAGAGATAAGAGGATATTTTTTTTCTTATTTTATTTTTTTATTTTTTTTATGTAAACACAAACAAGTTATCACACAAATTACTTAATGCCCTAGATGTGACCTAGACCTACAAATTGGGTTTCACAAAATGGCTAACGTGAAACTTAAGTTCACCCTCAATATTTCCACCGGCCAGGTAAGGGGTGGGGTAGTGGGAGGTTCCCCCTACTTTCGTAGGGACCTAATTATGCCAAACCACTAACCCGCTTAAGGCGTTTACCGTCCGACCGTCTTGCATTAGGCACCAGTTTTCATAAGAGGGTAAGCTCAAATAACACAAGAACCACAGTGTGAACTTAGGGCCAATGTCTACTGAATTTTATTTGAGGTCTAGGTGATGCAAAGATGCAAGAGAATTATGATTTGTGGGCTAAGGAAGGGTGATGAAATCCCCACCTTATCTTGCTTATGGGTGTTGCCCTTAAGATATTTTGAAATGATATGCAACAAAGCAAGTTCAAACAAGGGGTTCTATGCAAGAATGAAAATGCATGAGCATACTTTTTGAAAAGTTAGAGTACTCACCTTGCCTCCTGTAATCTTCAACAATGTAATTAACAACAATTAGACAATAAAGAAAAAGATCTTCTATCCTAAATGATGCATGACTTAAAACATGAAAGTGTGATTTCTACTCTTAGAATGAGAATTTTTATTAGGTTCAAGTGAAGAGTTTTTTTTTTAAATTTAGTGAACCTATCTAATCATAATATGCAAGAACATTAAGGAAATGACACAAAATGAGAGGAATAAGTTTGGAGACTTACTTGATGCGCAATCTCTCGTTCTTCTCTTTTTTTTTTTTGAAATGAAATGACAAAATCAAAAGATGAAAGAGAGAAATATAAACTTACCTCTTTTTTTTGAATTTTTTTTAACCTGTAAAAAAAAAGAGAGCTTTATTAGTACACTATATACACAAGGAAAATAAAGTTCTTAAATAAAAAATCATCATTCTTCCCCGGCAACGGCGCCAAAAATTGATAACGCGAAAGTTTATCGTTTAAAACACGCGTATAACAATCTTAAAACCGAACTCGTACAAAATGATCAAAAGAGAACGTAGTACTATGGCAAGCACAGGTCGAATCCACAGGGAAGAAGAGATTTTTAGAGTTAAAAATCTTAGAGTCATTTGAAAAACACTTGTGATTTGGATTTGCTTAAAGAAAATAGTGAAATGATGAACAAACCAAACACTTAATTGAACACACCATGACTATGCACTTATGCTATAGAAAATAATTGCATGAAGTGAAAAGAAGATATAGAAGAAAGAGATAGAGAGGGAAGAAGAGCAAGAACTAGATCAAGAGAACAACTCATTTCATTAACTTAAAAGAAAGAGTACATGAAATGTGAAATAAGTTTATACTAATGACACAATGAGATTACAATGAAGTGAAATATCACAAAAGCAATAACACAAAAAAAGCTTAGAGTTTGGAGTTTGGAGATGGTAGCAGCAATGGTGATGATAGCGTCGTCCTCTCTTGGCCTTGGATCACGAACAACCTTGTGGAAGATGTCGTCTACGCCGGGAGGAAGTCGCCTTCGTCGTTGAAGCAGTCTTTGGAGGGTGAATAACTTTGAACCCAAGAGGAATTAGGAGATGCCCAAGAAGACGAAGTTGAAGAGGAGGAAGAGAGGAAAAACTTAAATGAAGAACTCAGAGAGAAAAGAAGAGAAGAAGGACTTCAAAATAGAGACATAACCGAAGCTAGCACCTCGGATGAACAGTAAAAACACAGGACATCACCTTGAAAAAGAGATTATAACTTAAAAATAGTAGAGAATTAGAAGATGGTGTAGAAGAAGAAGTTGTAGAACATTTAAAAACAAAGGACTTTCATGAAGACAGTAAGAGGAGAAAATGATGAGACGGGGGAGAAATATGGGAAAGAACAGAGAGAAATATGAGTTTGCAGATGAACAGGACATCACAGTGAAAAATACGAAATAGCTTTAAAATTAGAAGGAACTAGAAGATGATCCAGAATAAGAAGTTGTAGAGAACTTAAAAACAAAGAACTTTGATGAAGAGTGCATGAACTGAAAACGAACTTACAAGGGAGAACTCGGAGGCCTAAGGTTGGGAGAGAAATTACCAAAAGAAGAACACCCTTCTCCTTCTTGTCATGGGCTATTTATAGGAAAAGTTGGATAGATGGAGGGTGGAGATTGTATCAAAGGAGATGGATGGATGGGATTTAAGTAGAATATGATGCATGGGGAAGAGAAAAAGTAGGTGAGTACACCCTCCTTGGGCTTTGGACAACCCCCTTCCCAAGACTCA
Source organism: Amorphophallus konjac (assembly GCA_022559845.1). Taxonomy (NCBI): domain Eukaryota; kingdom Viridiplantae; phylum Streptophyta; class Magnoliopsida; order Alismatales; family Araceae; genus Amorphophallus; species Amorphophallus konjac. The sequence continues at coordinate 128,968,345 of CM040121.1, forward strand.
TCATTCCTCTCCTTTATTTCAAACTTTGAATTCAATTCTCCCTCCAACCGAAATATGTGTTTCTTTTACTCAATTTTAAACTTTTAGAATTTCTTTTCCCTCCAATCAAAATATGTACTTTTGACTTGGTCAACATGGTGGTGACAGTTTTACCCCCGGCTTCTTTTGTAATTGCCTTCGGTGTCCTACACACACATAATTGCACTTTAGTCCATAAAAATTACCACAATGTGCACATACATCTTTAATGCTCATGATTATGCAATGGAGAATTAATGCTCATGGCCCTCAACTTTAATTTATTATTAAATAAGATAATCGAATTAATCAATTTCCGTGAAAGCTCCAATTTAAATGCGGAGTTGAGGTTAACTATGAAATATGCATAATTGCCTAATTATATGCACTTAAAATGGTATATATGTAATGAATTGTCATAGGAAATGGACACTTATCAGTGTCCGCACCATAATCTTTTTCACGATAGTGTGGGAATCTTCACAGATCGTGAGGGGTGGACGTAGGTTGCTGTTGTTGCATCCGAACCACCTAAAAATCTCTGTCCTTTGTGTGATTTGTTCCTTTTTCTCTATCCCCATTCTGTGCAACATATGCGTAGTTTTCTTGGTTGCATTGTTTGTGTTAGATCTAGCATAATTTATCATTTCCATACTAGATCTTGGGTATATTAAAAGGTGGGTTCGGATCGGCAAGGCAAACCTTATCAGAAAGATAACATCTTGCGTGAGTTGAATCTCCGGATTCTTACCTCCGCCATAGTACCGAAGATCGTTTGAGTGCGATAGATTCTATTAGATCTCTTTGCTTTCATATAGTCTTGGAATTCATTACGGCCTTTATTCCTTCCTGTTTGAATCGGGCATAAATTTGTTAAAAGTTTGTATACACCAAATTCACCCCCCTCTTGGGTGTCATTGATCGCAGGACTTCAATTGGTATCAGAGCTAAGGCTCTATTTCTTTCAGATCTAACGATCTAGAGTAAGATCCAGATCAATGGCAAACAAGAGTATGATGCCTGAGGGTCACTGTGGACGTCGAAAAATGTCGATGATGATCATACGGCATGCACGTCTCGACACTCGAGAGCAAGCCGAAGATGAAAATGCCAAATAAACCTCATGCCTCGCCCGATCAGGATGAGGACTCGCTTGGTGGTCCGCTAGCCGATGAGGGAGCCCCCCCCCCGGGGCGGAAGATATGGCCACAACTCTACAGCCAGCCGTGTCGAGAGCTGAATCAAAGAAGAGTCGGGGACTCCGACACAGCCCGACGTGCACCAAAAGTCACGCAGAGTCTGGGACCGGGCCCCAAAGGCTGTGAATGGAACATTGTAGAGGTCATACATAGCAACTGGAACCTTCCGGGAATGTCGACATTCACGTAAAATGGCCGCGACTTCAAGAAGAATCCGTTTAGTGCTTAAAACGGCGCGAGGGGTCTTAAAACGGCGCCCCTTATCCGGCGCGCCCCCCCCCTTTAAAACGGCGCGCCCCCCTTTGGGATGTGGCGCCGTTTTAACTCCTTTTGTTTTCATTGGCTACACGGCGCGCCCCGAAGCCCCCCTTGATGCTTAAAACGGCGCCCCTTTGAATATGGCGCCGTTTTAACCTTTTAACCCCTTTCTCTGAAGCGCTTCCTGGCGAGCAACCGACCCATCCCATCGACATTACGGTCCCCTGTTTCCTGGGAACTGCACGATGACGAACAAGCCTGAAATGGCTAAAACGTCTGCTTCGACCCGTTGGGCATCCAAGCATGTTCTTCAAATGGAAACCCTCGAGCCCTGCACTGTCGAGCGCTTGCTCCATCAGCCGGCCGCCCATTCCCCTGCAAATGATGAAAGCAAACGTGGCTAGCGGTGTACATGCCAGCGAAGGAGGAGGCCATGCCTCTGCCCCTCTCCCGGTCACACTGTAGCTGCGGCGGAGGTGACGTCCACGACAGCGGCATTCGACGCGGTGACCCCATCAACGTTAGCAACGGCAACTGCGAACAGAACAAAAAGCCATAGAAATGGGAAGCTTGCTTCCCTGCTCTCCATATAAATACAAGCCCCAGGCAAGAAGCAACAAGAGGAGGGACGCTCTACTGGCGGTGAAGCCCTGCTCCGAAGTGTGAAGAGAGATAAGAGGGTGAAAGAAAGAAGGAGAGGTGAGGGGAAGAGAGCTCGGTTCCGCCCATTGTCTTTGCATTTCCTTCTGCCCCTTTGATTTCCTTTTGGTGATCTTCACATGTAGACCTTTGTCTTCGTATTCCCCTTCAATGTAATCGGAGTTCGGTCTGTTGTGGAATGAAAGGAAAACTCCCCTTTGGGAGATTTTTGATGCCCCAATCCCCCTCAATACTCAGCCCATAGTGGCTCTCTCTCTTTTTTTACCGCCGTGTTCTTGTGTCGACTTCGGCTCTCACGTGGTCTTCAGCCACGCGATCACGGCAACCCTCGGGTCGTCGGAGTTCCTTTGTAGGCTGGCCCTCAGGACCTCCGGCCCCGAACGGGGGGAGTCGATACGATCGCAACAACCCATGGGTCACCGGTTTCCCTTGTAGGCTAGCCCTCGGGATCTCCGGCCCCTAATGGGGTAACTTTACTGGTGTCGTTGCTTATGCACACACCGGGATGTTTCGGGGCCGTCGGAGTTCTCTCCGCATGGCGCGCCCCATCTTTTCCCCCGGACCCTTCCGGTCTAGGGGAGGTGCTGCCCGATTCTCGCCAGGGCCAAGAACAAGTGAACAAATTGAGCCACTCAAGAACGAACTAAGTTTTAATCCAATACACAGTAAACTCTATGAACTGAACCCCCCCTGAACGAACACATAAACCTCCTGCTCACTCACCTTAACAAACCAACAACGATGCTTAAACCTTCATCCTATTGATCTAGGGTGTCAATCGAGCAATTAATCTAACTATTGATCCTTCTGTAGGCCATAGAATCAAGAACAGAAAGCAAAACAAGTCCACAGAACGAATAAGAAAACTCAAGAGACGATGTCTCGGCGTGGCCTAATCCGGCGCGGTCACCCCTCACCGCGCCGATTTAACCCCATTCTCGTAACCCCCATTTCCTTTGAAGGCTAAAACGGCGCGCCCATTGGCCTTCCTTAAATCGGCGCGCCCTTCTGTCCCCTTGTAGCATCCTTAAAACGGCGCGCGCCCCCCATTGGGCCTATTCCGGCGCCCTACCTCCACCTCCTTCCTTGAGTCCCATAAACGGCGCGCCCTCTCCATCTCCATGTTCACCTTAAAACGGCGCCCCCACTTCCTCCTTTGGCCTCTAAAACGGCGCCCTCCTCTTGATACTAATCCGGCGCGCCCCGTCCCCGTTGCTTCCCTGAACCGGCATGCCAAAAAAAAATGATTAATCAAATGATAGAAAAGAATTAAAGCTAATGAGTAAAACTAATCAAAAGTCTCCCCTCTACTATAATCCAAATTTTGTTCCGGGGGCGCCGCCCCCGAAAACCCCCGCAAGGGGCGTTGCCCCCTTGACCCCCACGACCTGACCGGGCAGGTCGAACCCCGCGACCTGACTGCGCAGGTCGATCCGCATGCGAGGGCGCACATTGTCGAGTTTTGGCCTTACACTTAACGACCCGCTCCCCCGGACTGTGTAATGATGCCCCGTGGTATCGGACATGGACCTCGGGATCCCCGACATGGTCATGATCCGTGCACCTCTTGGGCCGATAGTTCATCAAATTGACCCACTTCTTCCGGGATCCGATCCCGCACCCACATGAAACGTGCCGTACCTACGGTAGATATCCGAATGTCTTTGTTGTTACCTTCGATGCTTCGAATATGAACTCTCGACCGAATACTGGATGATCCTTAGTGACTGATATATATATATATATATATATATATATATATATATATATATATATATATATATATATATACCGGGATCTAATCCCGCACTTTCATTAAATTCGCCGCCCTCGCAGCAAGTATTTGTACGGTTTTTGAACACCATTTTACATACCGACGCGGAGGGTTTAAATCATGTCAACCCAACTCGCATGCTTTAATGAAAAATGATCTTTAGGTCATTTGACCCCTTTTCTTGGCGATTAATCAGAGATCTTCCCCTCTCCGAGGGGATGTAATTAACGTCGTGGCCTTTATGGCGCGGCGGGTCTCCAGTCCCGACCCGATATCCACAATCGTCTGATCAGTCAGATGGAGCGCACCCCAGGCTTCGGACCACTCCAGTCTCGAAGCCCGAACACATTGTCACCTAGGTGACTGGCACGCCCTCGTACTAGATAAACCGATAAAAAGAACACCGATATCCCACGATATTTTCACCCTACGAAATCTAGTGCGTTCCACAAGCTGGCACGCCCGGTGGGACAAGAGATGTCGAATCGATATAACCACCGATATCCCACAATATTTCATACCCCAAGAAACTTAGTGCGTTCCACAAGCTGGCACGCCCGGTGGGACAAGAGATGTCAAATCGATATAACCACCGATATCCCACAATATTTCATACCCCAAGAAACTTAGTGCGTTCCATAGTCACTCCATTCATCGTCCTCCATACTTCGATGGCTCAAATTACTCCTATTAGAAAAATAGAATGCATGTTTTCTTGAGAGCCCAGAAGTATGAGATCTAGAGAGTTGTGGACAAGGGTCCTTACAAACTCTCTAACGATGAAGAGAAATGGACACCCGAGGAAATTAAGAAATGCACTGTCAACTTTAATGGTATGAATATTATGCAATGTGCTATACATCCTAATGAATTCTCTCGTGTATCCATGTGCAGTTCAGCAAAGGAGATGTGGGACAAGTTGTGGCTCATATATGAGGGAACCTCCGAGGTCAAGGAGACCAAGACAAATCTCCTTGTAATAGATTATGAGTTGTTTAAAATGAAGCCTAAAGAAACCATCTCAGAGATGTTCGCAAGATTACCAGAGATCACAAATGGTCTCAAAAGCCTCGGTAAGGAGTACACAAACTCCGATCTTGTGAGGAAAGTCCTGAGATCACTTCTGTCGGCGTGGCACACAAAAGTTACAGTAATTGAAGATTCAAAAAATATATCCACACTTTCCTTGGATGAGCTCATAGGGTCACTCATGACCTATGAGATAAATATGAAGAGAACAGCCGAGGAATATACGAAGAAGAAGAAAGTGATTGGATTGAAAGCTCATCAATCTGATGAAGACTTTCAAGAAGAAGAATCCAGCGACGGAAGTAATGAAGAAGAAGACTTGGCCATGATAACTCACCAAGTGAGGAGATTTTTGAGAAAGAAGAGGAACTTCCAAGGTAACTTAAAAAAGGGGCAAAGGAAGCCCATCCAAACCAAGGGCGAGTCAAGAAAACCCAACAACGTCATTTTCTATGAATGCAAGAAGCTCAGACACATGAGAGGAGAGTGTCCAGATCTGAAGAAGAAGTTCAAGAAAGAGAAATTCAGGAAGCCAAAAGCAATGGTCGCTACATGGAGCGACGAAGAGGAAGAGCTATCTGAAGAAGAGCTCGGAGAGCTCATGGAAAGTCTGTGTCTCATGGCACATGAAGATGATTCGACTGAGGTAAATTCTGACCCTGATTTTATTTCAAATGAACAATGGGAGTCGGAATATGAAAAGTTGAATACAAAATACAAGAAAATCAGATCTGAAAACAAAACTCTCAAAAAGAAAATTGATGATTTGTCACATGAAGATATTTGTGTTAAGTTTGAAAAAGTGGAATAAGAATGGTTTGAGCTAATCGAAGACAAACAAACTCTGCTTCAAACGATTTCAGATCTTGAAAAAGTCAAAGAGGAATTATCATGTAAAATGTCTGAAATTGAAAAAGTCTGTGAAAAGCTCAAGAATGAAAAAGAAATTCTGACCTCATCCATTTCAAAATTTGAAAATAAAAATGTGGGTTTAAATAAGGAGGTGACTGACTTGCAGTTCACTCTCTCCAGGTTTGTCAAGGGTAAACAAAATCTAGATAACTTGTTGGGAGTTAGAGTCAATTTCCAAAAGGAAGGATTGAGATATACTCCCCAAAATAAAAAATCCTTTGAGCATAAGATCACTACATCCTATGTTCATGAAAAAGAAAACAACCATGCTTCATGTTCCAACTCTAAGCCAAAACATGTCTAACCCAAACCACAACAATTCCAAAGAAAGTTTGCACCTGTTAATTTCTATCATTGTGGAAGATTTGGTCATGTTGTTGCAAATTACTGGTTCAAACAAAGTCCACCAAGAAATCATACTTTCTGGACCAAGAAAAGATATGCACAGAATTGGACTAACTCCTACGGACCCAAACTAGCTTGGGTATCAAAATCAATTGCATGAGAGTATTGTTTCTTGCAGATATGTCTTGAAGCCAGGGGGAGCAAATGGTACTTGGATAGCGGATGCTCAAGGCATATGACAGGGGACAAGAAGGTGTTCTCTACACTGCAAGACAAAGATGGAGGTTCAATTGCGTTTGGAGGCAAGGACAAAGGTAAAATCATTGGAATCGACAATATAGGTAAGAATTCTGAAATTCTTATCGAGAATGTGTTTTTGGTGAAAGGCTTAAATCACAATCTCTTGAGCATAAGCCAGTTGTGTGATAAGGGTTTTAAATTTATTTTTGATGAAACCCACTGCCTTGTCATAAATAAAACCTCTAATGAAATCAGATTCATCGGCAAGAGAAGTAACAATGTCTATACTATTGATCTAGATGATGTTTCCCGTGATGATGTGTGCTTGGTAGTAAACAATCATGATAATGCATGGCTATGGCACCGAAGACTAGGTCATGCTAGTTTTGGAGTAATCTCCAAGTTGTCTAAACATGACTTAGTAAATGGTTTGCCAAAATTAAAATTTGAAAGTGATAAAATCTGTGAGGCTTGCACAAAAGGCAAGCAAACACGCATATCTTTCAAAAATAAGAACATTATTTTTACCTCCCGAGCTTTGGAATTGCTGCATCTTGATCTGTTTGGCCCAACTAGGACATCCAACTTAGGAGGAAAATCCTATGATTTTGTGATTGTTGATGATTATTCCAGATTTACATGGGTGTTATTTCTATCCAATAAAAATGATGCATTGATGGAGTTTCAAGTGTTTTGTAAGAAAATCCAAAATGATAGAGGTTACCTTATCACCACCATTCAAAGTGATCATGGTGGGGAATTTGAAAATCATGAATTCAACAATTTTTGTGAAGAGCAGGGGTATACGCACAACTTCTCATCACCAAGGACCCCCCAACAAAGCGGAGTGGTGGAGAGGAAAAATAGAACATTGATAGACATGGCACGGACCGTGTTAAGTGAAAATTCTCTACCAAAATATTTTTGGGCTGAGGCGGTAAGTACAGCGTGCTATATCATCAATAGGGCAATGGTAAGGCCCATTTTTAAGAAAACTCCCTATGAGCTCTACAAGGGTAAGAAACAGAATATTTCCCATCTTAAACCCTTTGGATGTTCATGTTTCATCCTGAACAATGGTAAGTCCAATCTAGATAAGTTTGATGAGAAAAGTGACAAGGGAACCTTCCTAGGCTATGCACTTAACTCTATAGCTTATCGAGTGTTTAATAAATGGACTTTGGTTGTTGAAGAAAGTCCTCATGTGATTTTTGATGAATCTGAACTAAAATTGACTATAAGAATTGTAGATGTAGGAGAAGCCCCCAAAAATTCAACTAATGATGGAACATCTAAAGCCAAGGATGACCCAAAGGAAGGAATACCCAGCAAGAGTGAATAAGATGAAGATCCTTCAATTGAAACACTACAAGATCAGCAAGTGCGGCACCCCAACTTGCCAAGCACCTCCACATTCTTAAAGAATCATCCAACTAAAAACATAATCGGTAATCCTCAAGATGGGGTAAGAACCAGAGCATCTCTAAGGCAAGTAGAAGAAAATGATTTGATAGCTTTAATCTCACAGGAAGAGCTTAAGGATATCCATGAAGCTCTTCAAAATGAATCTTGGATCCAGGCTATGCATGAAGAGTCGCACCAGTTCGAAAGAAACCAAGTGTGGACTCTTGTGCCGCGACCTAGGAATCAATCCATAATCGAAACCCGATGGGTTTTCAGAAATAAGTTAAATGATACAGGATTGGTTGTTAGGAACAAGGCCCGGCTTGTGGCCAAAGGGTATAGCCAGGAGATGGGTATTGATTTTAATGAGTCATTTGCATCGGTTGCTCGTTTAGAAGTAGTCCAGATTCTATTATCTTATGCTTACTTATCTAACTTCAAATTGTTTCAAATGGATGTTAAATCTGCGTTTCTAAATGGGTATATCAAAGAGGATGTCTTTGTAGAGCAACCTCCGGGTTTTGAAGACCCCAAACATTCACAACATGTGTACAAGCTCCAGAAGACCTTATACAGACTGAAGCAAGCACCAAGGGCATGGTATGAACGGCTCACCTCATTTCTGATTGAAATAGTTTCAAGAGAGGTAAGGTTGATCAAATACTTTTCACAAGGAATCCGGTAAAGACGTATTAGTAGTTCAAGGGTATGTGGATGACATAATTTTTGGAGCTACTAATAATGTGTTGTGTGACGAATTTGCAGAAATTATGCAAGGAGAATTTGAGATGAGCTTAATGGGTGAATTAACATTCTTTCTTGGACTGCAGGTGAAGCAAACATCTGAGGGCATTTTCATAAGTCAAGCCAAGTACACAATGGAGCTGTTGAAGAAATATGGGATGGCTGAAGCAAAACCTTTGTCAACTCCAATGGCCACAACCTCGAAGTTAGACAAAGATGAAAATGGTAAAACAGTAGATCATATACTGTTTCAAGGTATGATCAGATCACTACTGTATCTTATAGCATGCCGCCCTGACATTCAATACAGTGTATGTCTTTGTGCCCGTTTTCAGTCATGCCCTAAAGAATCTCATTTATCGGCTGTTAAACGTATTTTTAGATACTTACTTGGCACAATAGATTTTGGCTTGTGGTTTCCCATCGGTAATTCTTTTGATTTGATTGCATACACTGATGCGGATTATGCCGGATGCATTGTAGATCGTAAAAGTACTAGCGGGTACTATCAGTTTCTTGGTGGGTGCCTAGTCTCATGGGCCTCCAAGAAACAACATTCAGTAGCTCTCTCAACGGCCGAGGCTGAATATGTAGCCGCCGGAAGTTGTGGAGCCCAAGTACTTTGGATCAAAAATCAATTGCTTGATTTAAATATTGAAATGAAATGTGTGTCAATCTTGTGTTATAATACCAGTGCAATCAGTTTATCAAAAAACCCTGTTCAACATTCTAGGACCAAGCATATTGATATTCGTCATCACTTTATGAGAGATCATGTAGGAAAAGGGGTCTTTGAATTGAATTTCATTCACACACAATCAGCTAGCTGACATCTTCACCAAACCCCTAAACCAGGATCAATTTAACAAGATAAGAAAAGAACTTAGGATGTGCAAGGGTGAGAGCATACATGTATAGGTTTACACTTCAGATAAGAGTTGAATTTGTAGAAATTCATATGCATCAAGGGTAGGAAAACATGCATATTATCTCTATTTACTTTTAATACCTTGTGTGTTCACGTACACCCCTGCATGCTTGAATGTATTTATATATATAGCCCTCCTTGAAAAATATTTCTAAGGCAAGATATTCCTTGCTTAAATAATTGTGGACTCAGTGATGTCGGATCTAAGGAAACTTCTGAGGGGTAGTTAGAAACCTTCCTCAAATATTCATATCTCCATCTCTCTCCTTCTTTCCACTTCAGGACGTTGGCTCAAATCTGACGGTCGGATGATAGTCCCCCCCCCTATACAAAAAAAATGAATGAAAAAAATAAAAAAAAGGAACAAAAAATATAAAAAATTGGGGTTTTTAGGGCTAGCGGTCGACCGCCGCCCCCGCACCGGTCGACCGGTGGCGACGATCCGGCCCGACCGGGTCTCATCCGAGCAACCTTATAAGGGGTCCTAAAACCCCTCCTTCTCATTCCATCACTCCCATTCACTCTCCACCACTTTGCCCTAACCCTAGAACTTCAAAACTCTACCTCCCAAGCCCCTAAACCTCATCCTTCCTCCACTCGCACAAGATCTAGCGTGTTCGTCACGATTTCGGGACGAACTCCATTTGGCCGTTCGTGTGTACGTGGAGTTCCCTCCTTGGTTCCAGGCTGTGGAGAAGGCCTTTGCAAGCCCCTGAAGTGTCCGTTGATCTATCTTCATTCCCCGGGATGAGGGTCATCTCTTCAAGGGTTTTTCACCGGGTTTCTAGTTCGGGATGCCGCCTAGACGAAGCTCTCGGTGTTCTGCCCAAGGGGAAGCGAGTGTCCAGAGACGAGAGGCCCTGGTTCCTCCACCACAGCAAGCTCCTGCACCTCGTCGTGCACCTCGGATGCCTCCTCGCCCCATTATCGACCCTCGACTGGTCGACTTCAACAAGGTGAACGAGCTTTTGCCCGACCTATGTGCAGTCTTTGAGATTTAGCCAGGATGGACTGATTTCGTCACTAGATATACACGCTATTACCCCAGTCTAGTGCAGCAGTTCTATGGGAATTTGATTGCCAGGAATGAGGAGTTATTTTCTGTTGTTCGAGGGGTTGAGATTCACATTACTCCCGATCTGTTTGAGAGATGTTTAGGAGTTGCGGTTAGATGAGACGACATGAATTTTGGTCATGGTGCTGTTGAAGAAACCTTTCTTGCTATGACTAGTTGTGAGTACGTGCGTGGTGTTAGTAATTTAATTGAATTGAATGCGAATCATTTTCCACCACTACAGCGTATATTGCACCATATGTTTACCTCTCTCATTTATCCAAAGAGTGGCAGCAGAAATGAAGTGACAGAGGTGCACAAATTCCTATTTTACAATGTTATGAATGGAATTCAAGTTAACATGGGTCGCCTCATGACGACTCTCATTGGAGCTTGCCGAACAAATCTGCGGTGATCTTTGCCGTATGCTTCACAATTGACCGGGATATTCATACATGATGGGATCAATTTGACAAATGAACATTTCATTTATGTTCGACAGAATGATATATATAATAAGCATAAGATCTTTACAGATCTGGGATATTACTATGGTCCCGATGGTGAGTTACGTCGGGATGTGCCTACTTATGGAGAAGAAGTTGATAGTGAAGAAGAGCAGGAACAAGAGTAGCAGCAGGATCAAGGGGATGTCCCCCCTCCAGTTCAGGCCGAGGAGCAGCCTCCTCCTTCCTCACCGCATCATATGGATCCCGAGATGCCTCCTCCACCTCAGTTCCATCATGGAGAGTCCTCCACTCAAGAGGCCACACAACACTCTTGGGTAGATTACGAGACTTTTGACAGGCAGTTCACTGGACTAGAGACTCGTGTGGACACCTTTGGGGATCGACTTTCTACTCTCGGGGATCGCGTTGAGACTATGGGCAATGTGATCGACACCATGTCAGGTCGCATAGATTCCTTCTCCACTGTTCTGGATACCCTCTCCACTCAAATGGCCACACTCTCCACTCATATGACTAGCCTCACCGACAATGTTGCTGATTCCAGCCAGGCCCTCCACATCGTGAACATGACACTTCTTGGCATGTCTCACCGTGATGCGGCTCGTGACCTCGCCATTGGCCGTATTCGGGATAGCCTTCAGCTTCAAGATCATTCTCTTGAAGACATCCGCTATCGCCTTGGTTACCAACCTCCTCCTCCAGAGGATCAGCCACCTACAGATGCACCATGAGGATTTTTCCATTTTCCCCCTCTAGCTTGTTGTACTTTGGTCTTGTGTTTTTTGGGTCCCCCCTCGTCTATCCTATCCCCTTTTGATGATGCCAAAGGGGGAGAAGTAGTAGTGGCAGGTTCTATATATTTAAGTATGTTGGTATGCGTTTGTGTGTTTGCATGTATGATCATGTGAGGATCATTGAGTCAGTTCTGTATTTGTGCATTTGTTTAGTCACTTGTGTCTAGAGTCGTGCATTCACTCTCGCATTAATGTACCTTGCAATGATATGATGAATTGAATGCAACTGGTGTTTGATTTCAAATGGTTGGCTCTTGTATCTCATTTCCTTTCTAATTGGCAAATAAAGTGTTGAATGATTTTCGTTCGCTGGCTTGATGGGATGTGAGTGAAATGCCTTGATTTTGAACTTTGATCTAAATTTTCAAACATTGCTTAAAGGCACGTTCATGCATTTCAATACCCTCTTAGTTTTGTCATCATCAAAAAGGGGGAGATTGTTGAGTATATCCAGGTGATTTTGATGATAACAAAACCCAGGTCATGTGTTTTCTCACGTGCTATGTATTAACAATCAAGTTCGACCTTCATATGCAATCAAGGCCTAATTTCTTCATGCAATATGTTTAAGTGTTCATATCCTTCAAATTGCCTAAGTCCACCTTGGTTCGAGAACTGACCAGGCTAAGCACAACCCACTCACCTTGATCGGAACAAGATATAGTCATAAACTAATTTGTTCATGTATTATGATTCATTGGCTAACTTCTTTATTTTTTGCAGGAATTCCAGCCAGCAGTTGATCGCCAGCCAGGGCCGGTCGATCGATTTTCCCAGCAATGAAAAGTTTCATTCCTGTAAAATTTCGGTCGATCGCCCCCTCTTATCGGTCGACCGCCAACCTCGAAGCAGCCATGTTTGACTTTATTTTCTACAACATGGGAAGCCCTCTTCATTGGGTTTGTTTAATCCAAAAGTCACCAGACTTACCATGATTTGTGGATCTTGTTCCTGGCTTGTCTCTTGACCATTCAAGAGTTATAAAAACATCTCTTTGGGGCTTGTAACCCTAATCAAATCCAAGGAGGCTATCAAGGGGAGATTCAAGTGCTGGTACTATAGCCGTGAACAGTGCTCCGGGAAGGAAGTTCTTCATCCATCCTCAAGTGATTCAAGCCACATTTGGAGCAGATCAACCCCAACCTAAGTGGAGATCAAGCTGCATCCAAAACCTTCTTCATCAACTAAGGGGGAGCTTGAATCTGAAGTTGTCTCTTTGTGTCTTCCATTCGATTTCTATTTCAGATTCAAGTGTGTGTTCTTGTAATATCTGAATACTTGTGCGTATATGGATCTACGCAGATCCGTGTGTGTGTGTGTATCTAATTCTTCACATCTCTTTGTGATTCGGTGTTTGTACACCTTCGTGAGAGTTCCGAACTCCTCACGTGTGTGTGTTTTGATCTTGTAATCTTTTACAAGATAGTGTGGAAATTCTCACAGATCATGAGGGGTGGATGTAGGTTACTGTTGTTGCATCCGAACCACCTAAAAATCTCTATCCTTTGTGTTGTTTGTTCCTTTTCCTCTATCCCCATTCTGTGCAGCATATGCGTAGTTTTCTTGGTTGCATTGTTTGTGTTAGATCTAGCATAATTTATCATTTCCATACTAGATCTTGGGTATATTAAAATGTGGGTTCGGATCGGCAAGGCAAACCTTGTCAGAAAGATAACATCTTGCGTGAGTTGAATCTCTGGATTCTCACCTCCGCCATAGTACCGAAGATCGGTTGAGTGCGATAGATTCTATTAGATCTCTTTGTTTTCATATAGTCTTGGAATTCATTACGGCCTTTATTCCTTCCTGTTTGAATCGGGCATAAATTTGTTAAAAGTTTATATACACCCAATTCACCCCTCTTGGGTGTCATTGATCGCGGGACTTCAGACAATACATCTTGTATTGAATTGATTTGACAAATGTTACCGTAAAATGCTTTAGTAGGAGGCGTGAGTGAAGATGTGAAGGACAGTAGAAAAGACAAAGTACAAAACAATCTCACATCTCCTATGCATATTTCCTTGAGCTAATTAAACCTATGATTCGAACAGAAAGTATACATTCTCTGTCCCCTTCGTAAATCCATTGTTATTATCACCAATGGCAGCATATCTTTCTTTTTTAAGTAAATATAATCTCAGTGTTATTTATGAATGTTTTCACAATTTGTCTAGACAAAATACTCAATCTTGAGAGTTAAATTGAGGGGGACATCACCTCCCGTGCCCACACTCACGGCTCGTCTCCTCGCCTCAGAAGCGTCCGACATAGTCTAGTCATTTATTTTGAGTCATATGTTGTATTTCCTCATTTTTATTTGAGTCATATCATTGTAATTTTCCTTTTATTTGAGTCATGTCCCTAGGTCTTTTGTTTATTCCCCTAAGTTTGAGTGTCATTAGGTTGATTAGATTAGCTATTGGGCCCAATTCAGTGGTCTAGGCCCAGGGGCGCCCCCTACCCCCTTGGTTATTTGTCATTGTAGCAAGAGTTAAGGACTTTTTGTAAAATGTGGGTTGCCTATATATAGGACCCCATTCCCCCCATTTTAAGTCAATGAAAATTTACCATTTGAGAGTTCAAATTTCAGATTTCTTGTGAAGTGAATCCATTAGTGGGTGAGAAGCCCTAGGGTGAGAATCCCACCCCATCCCTCTCTTACTCTCTCTCTTCATCTCCCCTCCCTCTCTTGGTCCCCCCCGCTCTCTCCTCCACTTCTCTCCTTCACATCAACCCTAACCTGCCACCAAATCTGCCACCTCAACCACCCATCCCCTTCCCTAGGTGCAATCAATGCCCCTCCACCAATTCCCACCAAATCCACCCCCTCCCTAGGAGAATCCTTGAACCTCCCAATACAATCTCCCTCCCCCCAACACAATCTCACCCATTCCCCACACAATCTCCCAGCTCCCAAGGGAAGATTGAATTATTTTCCCTCCACTCCCTCCTCCCCCAAACCTTGGACCACCCCAAATAGGGAAATCACCATCCCTCTCCCTCCTAGTCCCAAATTTGTAGCTCACTCTCTCACCACCTGCTAGACCACCTTCCTGCCCCCATTCTCCCCCTCCCTCACCTTGGTTTGCCCCCCTCCCAGACCCCCTAACAGCCAAGGGTTGCCTCCCGTGGACACCTAAAAATAAAGAAGAAGAAAAGGGAGGAGAAGGGAAGAAGAAGAAGAAGATGATGAAAAAGAAGGAAGGAAATAATAATAATTAATAATAATAAATAAAATAAAATAAATAGAAGAAAAAATAAAAAATAATAAGAATAAGAATATATAAATAATAATAATAAGTTAATAGTAATAACAGTAATAAAAAAATAAATAGTGAAATATATATATATAATAAAATAATGATTAAAAATAAAGAGGAGAGGGGGATGGCCCACTCTCTCTCTCCTTCTCTCTCATTCTTTCTCTCTCTCTCTCATTTTTTTCCCTCAATGGGATGGCCACTTGGCACACTCCGCTCCTCACCCGGTGCACCACCGCACCTGATGACCCTCTCCACGACATACTCCCTCTCCCCGGCACACCACTGCACCGGATAGCACCCACCGTGCCGGATCGCCCCCCCCTCCTGCTGTTCCCTGTCCGTCGGGAAGCTTTGGTGCTAGGGTGTTGGCTACTGTAGACTGGGAGGAGCAGCGGGGGATCATCCATGGGGCAGGAGTCGCTGATCTACGGCTTTGTGGCTAGGGGGGACGGTCATCCTGGCGTCCTATACGGAGTTCACCGACAACTTCACCAGCATAGCCTCCCAGTGCCTCCAGAAGCTCCTAGCCACCAACAACAAGTTCACCTACAACTGTGATGGCCACACTTCCAATTATCTTATCGAGGATGGTTACACGTATTGTGCGATGGCTATTGAGTCAGGTGGAAGACAAATTCCCATTGCTTTCCTAGAGAGGGTTAAGGAAGATTTTGTCAAGAGGTATGGAGGGGGGAAAAGCTGCAACTACTGCTGCAAATAGCCTTGACCGGGAATTTGGGTCTAAACTCAAGGATCATATGCAGTACTGTGTTGATCATCCTGAGGAGATTGGTAAGCTTGCAAAAGTAAAAGCTCAGGTATCAGAAGTCAAAGGTGTTATGATGAAAACATTGAAGAGGTTCTTGATCATGGTGAGAAAATTGAACTTCTTGTTGGTAAGGCAGAGAACCTTTGCTCTCACGCGCAAGATTTTTAGATAGCCAGGGAAAAACATGAGGAGGAAGATGGGGCTGCAAAACATGAAGATAAAGCTTGTCATCTTGGGTACGAAGGCCCACGTATAGTTGAAGCCCTTGTCGAATTTGTGAACACTTAAGGAGGCACAAATGTAAAGTTAGTGACACCTCCTTCTAACGTTGTGGTGCTGACAGCAGAGAACTTTGATCGGGTTGTTCGGGATGAAACGAAAGGTGTTCTTGTTGAGTTTCAAAGCTCTTCCCCAGAAGCAACAAGTTGCAGAGGACCATGATGGCGATAGAGATTCAAGTGGTTCTGTCACCTTCTCCAATGGAAAGTGTAGCACCAGCAGAGACACAAGGGGGGCGGCCCACCTCTCAGGCTGATAATCTTGCGAGTCTCGATGATCTGGTGTGGCAGCTCCTGCTCAATATTCTTCATGTCTGCCTCATTCTAACACCCCAAGTGGCCTTTGGCCGGCACACCCCCCTCCTCATCTGACAGCGACGCGGACCAGCAGCAACCTCCGTCTCTCACTGCAACTCATCCGACAGCGCGGCAGCTCCCCTGCTCCTCCATCCGGCGGCACCAGCGGGATAGGACCGAACCGATAACTCCCCCAAGTCTTGCCCAGCAGGATCCGACAGTGCAGACCCCTTCCAAAGGCCATCCGGCGACGTCTTTTAAGGCCATCCGATGGCATCCAGCGTTGCCCATCCGGCAGCCCTTCCGCAAGCTCCATCCAACGATAGCTCGGCAGCATCGGTAAAGTCCCTCCGATGCGACAGCGTTGCATTCATCCGGCAAGATCCTTTTGATACGACAAACTTCTCATACGGGCTTCGGCCGGCACACCCTCATGGTGCTGTACCCGGCACACCCCCAGGGCTGGCCCCAGTGGCACACCCCCCGTGCTCTCATCCGACACACTCAAGGGATGCCCTCCCAGCGGCTCACCCCTGCAAGAGCTTCACCGGCACATTATTTCAAGCCTTCAGTGGCACACTATTTCAAGCCTTCAACGGCACACCCCTGCGAGGGCCTTCAGCGGCACACCTTCAGGGTTCTTCAGCGGCACGCCTGCAAGGATCTTCAGTGGCACACCCATACTGAAGCCTCCAGTGGCACACTCTTCCTGAGTCTCCAGCGGCACAGCATTCCGCCCATCCACCGGCGCACTTCAACTTGTTCTTCACCCGATGCAACCGGCAAAATAGATGTAAGGCCACTCCCTACGGCCCTTGGCGCGCAGCGGGAATAGGCCAGGGCTAGCTGAGGTGTCGCCCCCTCAGGCAGGCACGCAGGCTACCCACACAACAGGGATTGGACCAGGAGTCAACTCCCATTAATGCTGACCCGCCATCAACGTTCCCGCCATCGAGGGTATAAAACCCCTCTTCACTGCGAAGAACAAAAAAAGGAGAGAGAGACAGTTTCTCACATAAGGGAGGGAGACCTGGGGCTCTACTCGGCTGTGAGGAGTTCTATCCGTTCAAGAGAAGAGGATAAGAGAGCTCAGCAAAAAAAGAGAAGAGAGTGAGGAAGGAGCGAATGCTCCATTACCCCCCTTTCCCCCACTGTATTTCTTGTTCCCGTTTCTTTTCTCTCCTCCCTACAATGCTTTAGCAGTGTATTTCCCACGTTATGGAGAATGAATGAAAAGTTTGCAAATGATTCTTGTTCCCATGTACACTTCCCCTATGTTTGCATTTCTTTGCTGTCCTACGTTCCTGTCATGGCTTTCTACCATGTGCCCCTAGACGCCACAGTCTTCCTCGGATGCCTTACCCCATTAGCCACTCCTTCCTCATAGGATGGCTTGACAGCTTCCCTCTCTCTGTGGGCCGGTTTGAATTCCGCAAGACTTGCTTTTTTACCCCCCACCTTTTTTTTGTTTTGTCTGATTGATTCGCATCGAGTCTCCGACGTGACCGTTTTAAGGTGTTGCCGTTTCCAGGCTCACCTCCACTTTGTTGGGGCCGTCACTCCTTGTGGACGCGCACCCGCGTTATCCCCCCTACGCTCCTAGTCCGGGGGAGGTGCTGCTGAAATTCCGCCAGAATTACAACTAATAAAAGAAATAAAGGATCACATAATTCTAACTCCCAAGACACTGATAAATGAGAAAATCATGTATGAACAAATGACCGTCGGACTGCCAAGGCCGCTGCTGCAGCACCTTTCCTGAACAAAAAAAAGAGCCAAGTCCTGCCCACATTCAAGGAGTACTTAAGAACTGATGCAGATGTAGCTTTCTTTGATATAGTGGAAAGAACATTGCAAAGCAATGATTATTGTTGAAGGAGAATTCCTATCATAAAGACCGACAGGCTATCATGAAAAGTTGGGCAACAAGTTCTAGAATCAAATCCCATTTTTTAACACATTTGGCAATACACAGACTGTCAGAAATAACAGCTCTAGCCTCACTAAAAAAATGTGTTGAGATGCAGTTTGATAAACATGGAAGGATTTCAGGAGATGCTATCAGAACATATCTTCCAAAGAGATCTCGGGTTTGCCAAGCTTCTAATCCTGAGTATAATTACCATTGTTCTGCCTTCTTTGTGCTGCACCGGCAGAGGAGATTTAGGAGTATAAATTGGGGCATCCTGGTTCACTTCATCATCTGAATCAATCAGAACGCTATGAGCTGGTCGGCGTGAATGATGCTCGTGTTTGCCTTGCCACTAGGAGAGTAGCGGATATTACTGAAATTAGCGCACAAGAACAGGATGCAGTTCTCAGAGTAGCGGCAGCAATCCTTCATTCTGGAAATATTGGTGTTGGCCAAAGGAAGTTGATTTCTTTGTTCCAAGAGGTGATAAACCCAAGTGTTGTCTTCAAACAACAGCCGAGCTCCTCATGTGTGATTCCAAAGCCACGGGAGATGCGCTATCTGAATGTCTAATGGTGACTCCTGAAGTTGCTCAGAGAATTTTGGATCTTGTAGGCGCCATTGTCAATAGGGAGGGTTCAGCAAAGACAATGTATCCCTGCTTGTTTGACTGGCTTGTCGATAAAATTAACGTCTCAATTGGGCCAGATCCAAACTCAAAGTGTCTGATGGAACAAGGGGAGCATACGAAGGAGGCAAGGGGGCTGGAGCTACATTGAATTTGTTGATAACCAAGGTGTCTTGGATCTCATTGAAAACGAACCTGTTGGGGAAAGAAATAAAATAACAGATAAGCAAAGAGCCAAGGGTTGAAACTCCTACTGGTCCAATCTACCATTCGGAACTACACGTGCATCCCGTAAAAAAAAATTAAACATACTAAGTTGCACATACACACCTGCTGAGCATTTCAACTGTCGAATCGTTATGAGCCAGAAGCATGAATCCCCCACATCTTTGGATTTAAATGCATACTGAACTGCATATTGTTCACTCTTTTGGAGAAGAAGCCACACCTTTGGTTGGATATTCAGATATTGCTGAAGCATCAACCAACCAAACACATGGGTCATTATTAAAGAATCTGACATTTATAAAGACATTTGCCTCTGGAATTCTCATACCCAAAAGCTATGTTTGGCCTGTAAATGCAGATAACTATCTGCAACCCTACACTTTTGTTGTGCTGGATGCTCACAACGTGGGCCTAGAAGCTTTTGCTGTAGATTGTACAAATGATAACACTATTGCCCACAACTATAGCTATGATCCAACTGTTGAGTATCTTTCATTTGCTGACAATGGTGCTTTCTCAGTTGATGGTGTGTTGTCAGACTTTTCCATTACTGCATCTGCAGCGGCAGGCCTATTCCTGGTCCTGGAAACCTTCCTGTCATTTGACATAATGGAGCTGGGAGGTTGGGAAGCCATGTGTTGGGATATATTCTCCCACTGACGAAGCTGCCACCAACACCTATAAAGACCAGACTGCAAAGCTGCAGCCATGTTCCAAGTGCCTGGGAACTTTTACTCTCGCAAGGGAGAAGATGTTTTGCTGAAGATTTATGAGCAGTGACTCCTTGCAGCGTTGTGAACTTGATATCCTCCAACAAAAAATGTTGCATGATTCAACCCCAGATCAGACTTCATGCTCCAAAGCTGAAGTTTGAGGTTACTTCTTGACTGGTTTTCATGAACAAAAAGGAAGGCGGTGTCTGATAGACAAGATTGCATAGTTAAATCAAGTCATTGCTGGTTAGAACTATCCAGGGGGACTTCCTGATATCAGTAAGATGTGCCAATCCTCTGTTGATGATGCTTCTCCAGAAGGAACTGCAGCACCGCCTTAGCTCAAAGGGGGCATTGAATCTGTTGACGAATTGTCTTGGTCTTTATCTTCTTCACATATGATTGATGGATGGGAAGATGCTTTTAACCTTGGCATTCAATCATCATATCAGAATCTAGTGCATTGACTAAATCATCAAAACTTAGTGAGGCTAGTATGGGCTTCTTGCCTGAGAACGATTCTCTCACTGAAACACATTTTTGTTCTTCTCTCGGCTACTCCGCTCCTATCAATTGGTTAGATGTCGACCTTGAAGTTGCTGAAACTAAGGCGGGAGATGAGGCAAAGCTATCAGCTGTCACTCAGAAGCGGAAGTAGGACAAGTGTATTCAAGGTTTTTGATATGGCTTCTGGTCAAATAAAGTTGCTAAAGACCAGTGTAATACAACTAAAGAGAATACGTACTTCCAGAGGCTGACTCTGCCAACCACTCATACCCATATGACAATCATGTGAAAAGGGACAGTGGCCATGTTGCATATCCAAGTTCATGTCAAAACTCTGGGATTTGTGTTGAAGCTGAACTCAGGTCCAACATTTCACCACCTAGTGAAGTTTCAGTTGATATAACTAATCATGGCCCGCAATCTGTAGAGTCCTCTATCAATGCTTTTCCAGGCCTTCAGCAACCAATGGGAATTTCATGTGTGAAGTGTTATCCTCTAATCAAGTTACGCTGCAGAATGAATCCTCTTCTTATCAGCATGAAGCTGAAGGTGGCAATGAACTTGCAGATATGAGCATCGAATGCCCAAAGTCTGAGATGATTTATTTAGCTGTCCAAGAGGACAGTGCAAAAAATGCATTGTTTTGATGATATTTCACTGGAGTCAGCCAGCTTCAGGAAGCTTCAAGGTGTATTGGATCAATTGGATATCGGGGCAAAATTATGTATATGGAATGATCTGTGCCGCTTGTCAGGGAATGCTGAAATCAGACATTGCATTGACAGCGTAAAGCCAGTAGGCCCCTCTGCCCAGCCCTCTACCCGGCACACTCCAGCCTGCCCCTCTACCCGGCACACTCTAACCAGCCCTCTACCCGGCACACTCCAGCCTGCCCTTTTACCCAGCACGCCCCTGCCCATGCTTTGCCCGGCGCACTCAGCCTCCCTTGCACTGACTTTGAGCCCTGGTTGCATGGACCTTGTCCCGAACCGCACCGACCTGATTCCCAGTTGCACGAATCTCATTCGCCGCCTTGCACCGACCTCAGACCACCCTGCACCAGCCCTAAACCAGACCCTGCCGCACACTTCAAATGCAACAAATAATAATAATAACAATAATAAAACTCATAGAAAGATAAAAAAATATAAACTAAATAAATAATAATAATAATAATAATAATAATAGAATGATAATGAAATAAATAAAGAAAGGAGAATATAATGTACCGATAATAAAAGATAAATCAATGAGCAACACACAAAAAAAAAAATAAATAATGATCACAATAACGAATAGAACGATGCGGCTCTCATCACCCCCAAACCCCACGCATGGGAATATCAGCAAGGCCTTCGTGGGCCACGCTTAGACCTCGGGTCCGTCCCGATCATGGTCATTGTCTGACTGTGGACGCACTAAAATTCGCTTATAGCGTTGTTCGTTTATTTGGCTTTGTTTATTCGTTTATTAAGTGCGTGAGCGTGCCAGTCACAAAGTGACAATTTATTCGGGCTCCGAAGAGCCCATGGTGCGCTCGATCTGACTTCGTTAGACGATTGTGTGGTTCGTGTCGGACCAGATCCCGTCGTGCCATGAAGGCCACGACGTCATTTACATCCCCCGTACGAGGGAACACCCTTGATTAATTACCGAAATTAGGGGCCCTGCGGCCGAAAGAACTAATACTAACTGCGCGAGAAAGAGGCAAGCGTAAATCACACTAAGGTCCGCATCAGGCTACGAGCCGCGGGTTATGTTGGTCACTCGTGGACCTTTTTCATGTTCGGACAAAGGTCCGTAATAGAAACGCGATGGAAGCCGGGATGAATCCGTTCAAATGTCTGCCGAACGCGCGGTAATTTTAATAGTGGCTCGAAAGGGGTCCGGTCCTGAGGAATGGGTCCGGTCTGATCAGAATGTCGGCCCGATGCGAGGTCGGGTCGTGGCCGTATTGAGGTAATCCTCGCGACTTAGGCCCGACCTACAGGGGCGGCATTGTTATTCCCTTCCGCACCGGGTCACGGGAGAGACGGGGCTGCAATGATAGATTTTATCGTCTCTTTATCTGGGCTTCCGATTATAGATATACATATGTATTTTCTTTTGCTTATTTCCCTTTTATGTATTTTTGTGAATGATTTTTTTATTTTATTATTATTATTATCATCATTATTATCTCACATTTTTGTTTTTTCCTTATATATATATATTCAGCTTTATTTATTTATCGTAGTTTTTATTAATTTATTATTATTATTATTGTTACCATTATATACATATTATATATATATTTTTGGAGAGAGAGTGGGCCACTGGAGGGCCAAAAAAGGGGGGGCTGAAGGGACGTGCTGGCGAAGGGCGGCTAAGCTGGGCGTGCCGGTGAAGAACGCGAGCGGGTGTGCCGCTGAAGGAGGGCAGGAGTGTACTAGGTAGGAGAGTTGAAAGTGTACTGGGTGGAGGGGTTGGGGTGCGCCGTGTTAGAGCGGCTGGGGAGTGCACCGGGCAAGGGCGGCTGAAGGCGTGCTGGCGAGGATGTCACAGGGTGCGCTGGGTAGAGATTGGGCTAGGTCGGTGCAGACTTGGGCTGGCAGCAGGTCGGTGCGAGTCCACCTTGGGGTCGATGCAACTGTAATTGGGGTCGATACAACTATTGCACGGGGTTGAAGAGAGGTCGGAGCAGCCTGCGGGCTGGAGTCGGTGCAGCTTTGACCTGTGGAGGGGCAAAGTCGGTGCAGCCTACGGGCTGAAGTCGGTGCAGCCTTGGGCTGTAGAGGGGCAAAGTCAGTGTAGCCTACGGGCTGAAGTCGGTGCAGCCTTGGGCTGTGGAGGGGCAAAGTAGGTGCAGCCTACGGGCTGAAGTCGTGCAGCCTTGGGCTATAGAGGGGCAAAGTCTGTACGGCCTGCGGGCTGAAGTCGGTGTAGCCTTGGGCTGTAGAGGGGCAAAGTCTGTACGGTCTGCGGGCTGAAGTCGGTATGGCCTTGGGCTGTAGAGGGGCAAAGTCTGTACGGCCTGCGGGCTGAAGTCGGTGTAGTTGGGCTGTAGAAGGGCAAAGTCTGTACGGAGGCCAAGGTAAGTGCAATGCTTGGGCCATAAAGGGGTAGGGTCGGTGCAATGTGCACCGAGGCAGACCCAAGGTCGGTGCAATATGCACCGACACAGGCTGGGAGGTGTGAAAGGGGGCTAGGAGTGTGCCGGCGAGGGCAGCCGGTAGCGTGCCGGCGAAGGCGGCGTGGAGCGTGTCGGAGAAGGCAGCCAGGAAGGGTGTGCCGGCGAAGGGCTGGCCGGGGGCGTACCGTTGAAGGGAGGAAGAGAGCGTGCCGAGGAAGGCAGCAAAGAAAATGTGCCGGCGAAGGGCTGGCCAGGGGCGTACCGTTGAAGGGCACACTCCTACTCCACATCCTTTAAGGCTTTTCTTTTCTTCTTCTCTTTGGTTTTTATGCAGTTTTACACAAGTCTTTCCTCCCTCTCCTCTCAACCTGTTCTTTATAGATTGGGCGTTTAATCTACCAAGCAATCAATTAGATCCAATTCTTCTTATGTTGTCTGTAGTGCCTTGTTCCGGTTGGAGTATTCTATCGCCGATCGTTCCATTCGTTCGTTATTTTTCTTTGCCCTTTAATATGTTGTTGTCCCATTTGTTTGTTGCATCCTTTTGCCTCTTTAATGTGTTATTATTCTCTAACAAAAATTCGGCAACATCTCCCCTTGACCCGAGCGTAAGGGAGATAAAGGGAACGCGCCCACATGGAGTGGCGGAACCCGACAATTGGAGGTGGGCACCCGAAGGCGGCAACACCTTTGATAAAACCTCGAAAAATCCGAAAGCAACAAAGGGATAGGAAACCTCCCTGGGACTGGTCGGGGGTGTGTCGGGCTAGGGGAGATCAAGGGTGTTCCGGTGAAGGCCGCTAGGGTCGTGCCAGGGAAGGCCGCCTTGGAGCGTGCCGACGAAGGCTGTCTAAGGCGTGCTGGGGAGGGCAGTCAAGGCCGTGCCGGTAAAGGGCTAACGGGGGGGGGGGGGGTGTACCGGCGATAGGGAAATCAGGCGTGCCGGCGAAGGGTTCAATGGGGGTGCTGCTGGGAGCTGGGGGCTGCATTGGGGTAGGAGTGGACCAGTGGAGGGCTGAGCAAAGGGTGAAGGCTGAGGGTTTGCTAGGTGGGCTGGAGTTGAGGCAGGGAGGAAGGCCAAGAGGGGTATTGGTAGCTGAGTGTCCAAGAGACGGAGGAGGGCCTCTCCCTTCAAGCAAACGGGTGAAGTTGGGGACCAGAGAGGAGGGCATTGAGCTCGTGAGGCCAGGGATCGCACGGGGGGAACAACATCGGCATGGAGACTCCAAAGCACCGGAGGAGGGGAGAAAACGAACAATACACCATGCACATCGGCATAAACCAACGGAAGCAACAAGAAATCCAGGAATGGTGATTTTTATTCACGAAGAGGAGTGACCACAACGGGCCACATACATTGCGAAGCACATACGTGCTGAAACTGCGGCAGGGAAGGGGAGAAAAGATCATGCAAATGAAAGAAGAAGAAGGAAACAGGAGGAGTGTTGGGGCCGAACAGGGGTGACTACTCCCTGCCCTTCCCCCACTCCCTCCTCTACATCACAGCTCACTTTCCCTCTCTCACTCCCTCGCTTACTCTCTCTTCTGGGTGATCGTCGGAGGGGGGACCCTATGGCGGAGCTCCCTTCTTCTTCTCTTCTTCCTCTTCTTCCGGAGGCGGTGGCTCTCTCCAGCAGCGGGTTCTATCCTCTCTATTTGGCTGTCTGTCCACTTTTTTTTGTCTGTCTTCCCCCTCCTCCTCTTCTTCTTCTCTCTTTTCTTCGTCGGGAAGGGAAGGCTTCTTATACCTAGCGGTGGAAGTCTTCGAGCCTGGTAGTCGGAGGCGGGAAGTGATGGGTCTGTTGGGTTCAGTGCTATGTATTTAGAGGGGGGTGAATGAATCTACCCTTTAAAAATTTCTCCCAATTAAAATCTAATGCTCACAACTGGAGAATTAACGCCTAAAGGAATGAATTAAACTTCAGATCTAATCATGTCAAAGGACTCTTGATACCACAATCAAACACACAGTGTGCAATCAAAGCATATCGTCCCTATGCATGCATCTAGCGGAAGCATATAAGAAATCAAACCACTGCACAGTTGATTTTTAGGTGGTTCGATCCTCCAGACCTACATCCACCCCACACTCAAACCAGAGTGTGAATTCCGCTGACTCACAGCTTGAACCGCTGGGCATCACAGCTTGCCTACAACCGCTGGGCATTACAGCTTGCCATCCGCTGGGCAACACAACTTGCCATTGGCTGGGGACTATAGCTTAACCTGTCCGAGGTATCCACCTCGCCGCTGTGCATCACAGCTTGCACTGCTGACGAACAGCTTGAAGAAGGGTTTAAATCTAAAACAGAACACAAGAAAAATCAGCAACGGAAAGCTGGAAATGAAGTGCACAATGTAGCTCTCACAGGAGCAAGTCTGGTTTGGATCTGATCCAATTTCCAGACAACCAGATTCTTCAATGGATGCTTCAGACTCTCTGCTCGAGCTCTCTATCTCTCTCTTTCTCTTCTACTTTTTCTCTCTTTCTCTTTTCTTCTTTGCTGCTTTCACACTCTGCCTCTACTCTCTTTCTCTTCTTCACTCTTTTCTTCTCTGGATCGTGCAGGCTGCTTCAGTCACACTCTCTTTGCTTCTGCTCCTTCTGCTTCGATCAGACTTCTCCTGAGGAAGAAGCTTCATATATATAGCAGCAGCTAGGGCGTGTGTCCTCCACATTTCCCGCCCAAAAGCCTTGAACACGTGGCAGCATCTCAGCCTGTTGGATCACACGTGTCACGATCCTGGCACTCCCCTTATCCTCGGACCACGTGCCCTCCTTAAGCTCCTTGATCATCAGTCAATGAGTAGTCTGAAATAGCAGAAGATAATGGATCGAGTAAGTTTGTGAATGTACAGACTTAATGGCGTGGAGTTCCATATACATATGAGAAAGTATATACATTGACGATGAGTGCTCAGACATGCCACCAATAGAGTGTACAGACTCTGTGTGCAATGTGCAACCAATGTGTAGACTTGCTAGTGGGTGTGTGCGAGACAATGTATAGACTTGATGGCATATGATGCAGTATGCATATGGTGAAGTATGCACATTGAAAGATGAATGCGCATGCAAGTCACCAAGCAGTGTATGGACTTAGTATGCATGCGACAATGATGTACAGACTTGCTAGTATGTAGACTTTGTGTTTGTGTGCGAGACGATGTACAGACTTTGCGTGAAAGATGCACAAATGCATATAGGAAAGTCTGAACATCGAGATTGAATACACAAATATGCCTTTTATGAATGTATGGACTTAACAGCAAGGAATGTACAGACTTGATGAACTGCAGCATAAACACATCAGCAGAGAGTGTATAGACTCTGCGTGCATAAGGTAAGCATGCGATGCAACAGCATGTATAGACTTTGTTTGTGCTGTGCAACCGATGTGCATACTTGCTATGGAGGGATGTGTAGACTTTGTAGCATGCAATGTAGGTAAACATAAGGAATGTATAGACTTGCTCAGTTCAGCTGCATGAAGCAAGGCAATGTATGGACTTGCCGATGTACAGACTTGCCGATGTACAGACTTCGAACGTGTGTAATGCAGCGATGTATAGACCAAATGGATGCATAGACTTAGCATGAGACGCTAAGTGAGATAGTGCAATGTATAGACTTAGCATGATGCACACACATAGACTGTACTGACTTCTATGAATGTAAAGACTTTGTGCAGACTGACTTCGATGAATGTATAGACTTGCTGAGACGCAACATGAGACGATGCACACAAACAGACTGCAATGTGTAGACTTGTGACAATGTGCAGACTTGCTAGTGCATGATGTGCAAACATTGCAGCAAAGAATGTATAGACTATATGGCATGCAATGCAGCAAGGCAGCAATGCAGCAAGGCAATGTATAGACTTGTGTGTGTGCATGCTGCAATGCAATGGAGTGTATAGACTTTATATGCATGAATGCACCATGTATAGACTTGCCAAAGGAGTGATGCATGAACTATGCACATGAACAAGCCACAAAGAATGTATAGACTTTAGCGTGCAGATAGGACCTCACATGCATCAGTGTATAGACTGTATGGCGTGCAACTGATGAATGCACCGATGCATCAATGTATAGACTTGATGAACTGGCTCAGTTCAGCTAGTGAATGAAATGCAAGATCATATGTAGATGCAAGATCATATGCAGTAACTAGCAGTAATGCACCTGTAATGCATGTACACTAAACACAATGACTGACTCACTGTGATACTCTCACTGTGTTGCTATCATCAAGATAAAATAGCATATGCTTGTGCCTAAGGGGCACAACATTCTCCCCCCTTTTTGATGATGGCAACAAAGTGACAGTGAGTCACCAACCAAAATTTCTCCCCCTTTGACATAATCAAAAAGAAAGAAAAAACATGAGTGTAAAATGCAGTATACATTGCAAATTTCCCTTATTCTCCCCCTGAAAGTATAACACCCCCTGAATTATTTCTCCCCCTTTAAGAAGGAATATGGACGGATGAAATAGATAATCAAAAGGTAGTAGGGAAGGAACATGAATAAGGAAGGGGTCACTACACGAAGGTGAGCATGATTATAAACAACTGTTAAAGCATAAGAATCAGCAATATACAGTCTTGAAAAAATTCAGATTTAACAGTGATAAAGATAGAGTAAAGCAGCTGACCACTGAAAAAGAGTTATAGACTCCATTTATAGCAATGAATATAGGGCACATGGTTTTAATAGATAAGTCACAAACAATACCCTTTGTGATTAAACATGGAAGTTAAAGAAAGGCAACTTGAATATGTATTGAGAAAAAATAATTTTCACTCAATGGCTTTTGATTTCAAAGGGTTATAGCAGTTTATTTTTCACTTTTTAATTTTTCAGAAACTGAGCTAAGTGAATAGACCAGTGACATTTATGCTGTTGACATTAGGTGTACACCTTGATCAGAGGCAGGTACCCCTAGTTACTAGGCATAAACTATTAGATCTACTTCAGATCAAGACCTACAAGGAACAATTTTCACCTTTGACATTAAGGATACACCTTGATCAGAGGCCAGTATCCCAAGTTACTTGGTGAAAACTCCCCCTATAGATTTGACCCTATGAACAGAGATAGTCTGAAGCACTTTAATGACTTATGCATTCTCCTGCTTCTTTGGAGGAGATCACAGTTTCTCAGTGTAATTTAGCCATTGCTCTGTCACTGTGTTCAGCTCTTTACATTGATGATCTTATTTACTACTGCCCTGATTTCTTTTAGAGTGATTGTTTAAAAATAGTACACACTCTTATTCACCTTTTCTAGACATTTCAGTTTAACACATTCAGGCATTAAAAAAAAACGTTTTCTATTCTAACCATGAGACAGAGATTAAGAGCTATAAAGGTTTTCTTTTATCTCAAGTTCTGAAGTGCAGACACTTAACTCTTCAGTTTATAAAAGTTAAACCTTTGGTTCCTTTCAATTTGCAAGTGTGATTCTTATAAATGAACAATTGCAATAACCACAGCTCAATGTACTAAACCAGAAGCAATACTGTTGTTCAGTGAAAGTGATAGGGAAATGATAGCAATAGGTATTAAGATCCAAGAGCATCTGATGTCAAAGAATATGAATGAATTGAGTGGGGACTAAGAGGAGTGAAAAAGATTCAATGTACAGAACTTAACTCTCAGCTCCCCCTGACACCAAGATGCAATAATTATGCTATGCAATGCTTTCAACTAATTAAATGCAGACTATGCAACAATGATACATAAAGCAAGTATGCAATCATTTCAAGTTTATGCATCCAAGTCATGAACATTTTATCCTTTTTCAGAATTTTCAAATTTAATGATATGCAGTACACTGCTCTATATGAAGACTTGACCCTTGGTACTTGACGGAGAACCTGGTCTCAAGGACCATCTCACACATAGTAAGAACCTCCAGGCAGATTTCCCTGCCTTTTAGTAACTTACCATTTAATATACTAGGGTTATGCAAAGAGATGTAGTGCAAAACAGTCCTATATGCATTGAAAGACTTCCTTGATAGTCATGCAAATGATATATGCAGACATTAGACACATGCATTGACTATATGCATTAACTGAATCATTCAAACTCAGTGCAAAGTATGCATCAACTACAAAAATGATTGTGCAGTGCATCTAGCATCTTATGTACACAGTGCAAAAACTGGCAAAGAGAAGAGCATCAGATTTGTGCAGAATTAAATTCAGTAGCTGAGTCTGGAATGCAGACTGATCAGCTAGATAAGAAGAAGACATCAGAAGTCAAGCAAACAATTCAACAATTTCAGATAATGAGATTTAAACAAGGTGTTCAGAACTGACCTGATGTGTAGGATCTTGGGGTTTTTCATTTTGAGTGCCTTGGCTTATTGACCCCCTTTATTTATCCCAAGGCACACCTGCAGAGAAATGATCATTTTGATCCAGTAGGAGCCCAAGTAGTCTTGGGTCTTGTACTGGCCCTAGCAGAAGTTCTGAACAGTCGCTTAGCAATGCTATCAT
Source organism: Amorphophallus konjac (assembly GCA_022559845.1). Lineage (NCBI taxonomy): Eukaryota > Viridiplantae > Streptophyta > Magnoliopsida > Alismatales > Araceae > Amorphophallus > Amorphophallus konjac. The sequence goes on from CM040121.1 coordinate 128,998,398, forward strand.
CACAATCCATCTAATAACAATTGGTCATGAAGTGACCCAATTTGCCACAATATCTACATGAAGCATCAGAAGTTTTGATCCTATGATGCATATCAACAGCAGTATGAGACCTATGTGCATAAGCGTGAACAGTTCTGTTGTATGCATGAAAAGTTTGTTTCTTATATCCTGATGACCAACATTCAGTATACTTGTGACCTAGCTTGCCACAGTTAAAGCATGAAAGACTTGCAGGTCTTTTAGCAGAAAATTTGAAGAATTCAATATTGCCATAGCCTCCTTGGGCATGCCAACAGTCCTTGACTGTGTGGCCATACTTCCCACAACAAAAACAATTCAGATTCTTTCTCCTAGAGACATGATTTCTAGCATGATATTTCTGTGAATTAATAGCAACAAGGTCATCTAATTTCATTAATTTACATTCATGCATGAGATGACCTGCTTTATGACAGTAAAAACACTTAATCCTTTTATTCTGAGCTAAAGAAGATTTCTTAACCTGAGAATTCCTAGCATGAATTCTGTTAAGTCTCAGATCATCATTCCTCATCACAAAACAATCAGCCATCTCATGGCCAAACTTTCCACAGTAAAAATATTTGACATTCTTGACAATAGATTTGTTGGCCTGAACTTTCTTAGCATGCTGATTGTTATCATTCTTTTTCAAAACTTTCCTTTTCTGTCTTGTTTTCTTATTTTCTTGAACAACAGCTTGTTTAAGGGATGAGGTGGAAGTGCTAGGTATTTCTGAGCTGTGCGCACAAGTTATATAAGGTTTATTCCTCATTCCCCGTTTGACTTGAAAATTACTGCCTTTCTTCATGCAGTTATCTTTGAAAACAACATTCTGCTTCTCTTGATTAGCATATTCAGATCGAGACTTGTTCAAATCCAAAATTTCATTTCTAAGAGAAGAGATGAGTAGTTCAGAGGTTGTTACTTTTTCATTAAGCATGGCATTGATGACTTTGTGACTGTCAATCTGTTCCATCAATGCACTCACTCTCTCACATTCATTTTCAAAAGAACTCTTCCCCTTTTCAAGTATTAAGAGCCTCTCAGACATTGCAGTATTTAGAAACTTCAGCTCTTCATTCTCCTTTTTCAGTTTACTGTTTTGCTCTAGGAGTTCATCATCAATCACCCAATCATCTGAGGAAAACTGACATTCATAAAACATTTCCTGTTGTTTCTCAGATTGAGGTTTGTTGAGATTTTTCTGAAGCTCTAGATTCATTACTTTTTCAGCCTACAATTTATCAGAAATCAGTCTATTTTCTTTTTCAAGATTCATTGATTTGTGTTCAAATTCTTTGGACTAATTTTTGAGTTTTTCGTTTTCAGATTTCAATTCTTCCAATTTAGAGTTGACACACTCTAAATCTCTCACCAATTTTTCATTCTGAACAGACTTAGATGAAGTCTTCTTCAATTTAAGGATTTCATTTTTTAAGGAGACAATAAGACTTTCTGAATCAGCTTTCTCTTTTTCATAGTTAGTCAGTATTTCTTTTAGTCTTTCAAATTCACCTTCCAGAGAAGGAGTCACTGACCTATCTCTTTCTATTGCAAGCCATTTTCAGAGAGAACAATATTCAGAACCATTAACTTTTTATTTTGATGCTTGAGGTACCTATTTTCTTCAACCAGCTTGTTTTCAAATTCTTCAGCTTCAGTTTTCTTTTCTAGCAATGATTTATTTTCTTCTTTCAGAGATTTGATTAAATCCTTTTGAAGATTATCATCAGCATCAAGATCATTTATCAAGTCTCTTAAAACTGCACATGCATTGCAAGAATCTTCTCTAATGAGTTTGGTTCTGAGGTTCTCATTTTCAGATTTCAAATTATTCAACTCAGCTTTTAGGCAAGTGATATCATGAATCATTTCTTTTCTCATTTTTCTCTTTTCAGATTTTAATTTTTCACATCTATCAGGCAGTTCCTCATTTATATCTCATAAATCATCAATCGAGATTTCTTCGGATTCAGAGCTTACCTTGGATGAGGCTTCCTCATCATCATTTCCCCGGTTTGCCATTAAGCATTGATCCTCTTGTACATTATGAGCAGAAATGACTCTGTCATATATCTCCTTTCTAGAAGTGCACCTGAGAGCAAAATGATATATATCAGTATTAATCGTAGCTCTCAAGATATTAAGAATTATGACATTGTCACGGTTCTTTATTCTGTCCTCTCTAGACCACTTGGTCTCATCATGAGGTAATTGATGTGGGCCTTTAGATAGTAGGCTCCATAGTTTGGGATCAATGGAGTCTACGTACAGACATAGGCCTCCTAGCCAACTATTGAGGTTAGAACCATCATAAACCAGAGGACGAGCCATTTGGAAAGATGGCAAACGGATTCAGCGCACAGAACAATTGACGAGTAATGTACTAGAAGCGAAAAAGCACCGAATACAGCAGGATCGGATCTGCAGGTCGTTGGACCCTCTGTACAGACACCCGCTCTGATACCAAGTGTTGGGTTCGGTGCTATGTATTCAGAGAGGGGTGAATGAATCTACCCTTTAAAAATTTCTCCCAATTAAAATCTAATGCTCACAACTGAAGAATTAACGCCTAAAGGATTGAATTAAACTTCAGATCTAATCCTGTCAAAGGACTCTTGATACCACAATCAAACACACAGTGTGCAATCAAAACATATCATCCCTATGCATGCATCTAGCGGAAGCATATAAGAAATCAAACCACTGCACAGAGGATTTTTAGGTGGTTCGGTCCTCCAGACCTACATCCACCCCACACTCAAACCAGAGTGTGGATTCCGCTGACTCACAGCTTGCCTACAACTGCTGGGCATTACAGCTTGCCATCCGCTGGGCAACACAGCTTGCCATCGGCTGGGGACTACAGCTTAACCCGTCCGAGGTATCCACCTCGCCGCTGTGCATCACAGCTTGCACTGCTGATGAACAGCTTGAAGAAGGGTTTAAATCTAAAACAGAACACAAGAAAAATCAGCAACGAAAACCTGGAAATGAAGTGCACAATGTAGCTCTCGCAGGAGCAAGTCTGGTTTGGATCTGATCCAATTTCCAGAAAACCAGATTCTTCAATGGATGCTTCAGACTCTCTGCTCGAGCTCTCTATCTCTCTCTTTCTCTTCTACTTCTTCTCTCTTTCTCTTTTCTTCTTTGCTGCTTTCACACTCTGCCTCTGCTCTCTTTCTCTTCTTCACTCTTTTCTTCTCTGGATCGTGCAGGCTGCTTCAGTCACACTCTCTTTGCTTCTGCTCCTTCTGCTTCGATCAGACTTCTCTTAAGGAAGAAGCTTCATATATATAGCAGCAGCTAGGGCGTGTGTCCTCCACATTTCCCGCCCAAAAGCCTTGAACACGTGGCAGCATCTCAGCCTGCTGGATCACACGTGTCACGATCCTGGCACTCCGCTTATCCTCGGATCACGTGCCCTCCTTAAGCTCCTTGATCATCAGTCAATGAGCAGTCTGAAATAGCAGAAGATAATGGATCGAGTAAGTTTGTGAATGTACAGACTTAATGGCGTGGAGTTCCGTATACATATGAGAAAGTATATACATTGACGATGAGTGCTCAGACATGCCACCAATCGAGTGTACAGACTCTGTGTGCAATGTGCAACCAATGTGCAGACTTGCTAGTGGGTGTGTGCGAGACAATGTATAGACTTGATGGCATATGATGCAGTATGCATATGGTGAAGTATGCACATCGAAAGATGAATGCGCATGCAAGTCACCAAGCAGTGTATGGACTTAGTATGCATGCGACAATGATGTACAGACTTGCTGGTATGTAGACTTTATGTCTGTGTGCCAGACAATGTACAGACTTTGCGTGAAAGATGCACAAATGCATATAGGAAAGTCTGAACATTGAGATTGAATACACAAACATGCCTTTTATGAATGTATGGACTTAACATCAAGGAATGTACAGACTTGATGAATTGCAGCATAAACACATTAGCAGAGAGTGTATAGACTCTACGTGCATAAGGCAAGCATGCAATGCAACAGCATGTATAGACTTTGTTTGTGCTGTGCAACCGATGTGCATACTTGCTATGGAGGGATGTGTAGACTTTGTAGCATGCAATGTAGGTAAAGATAAGGAATGTATAGACTTGCTCAGTTCAGCTGCATGAAGCAAGGCAATGTATGGACTTGCCGATGTACAGACTTCGAACATGTGTAATGCAGCGATGTATAGACTTTGCACATGAAGCAAGGCAAACTGATGTATAGACTTAGCATGAGACGCTAAGTGAGACAGTGCAATGTATAAACTTAGCATGATGCACACACATAGACTGTACTGACTTCTATGAATGTAAAGACTTTGTGCAGACTGACTTCGATGAATGTATAGACTTGCTGAGACGCAACATGAGACGATGCACACAAACAGACAGCAATGTGTAGACTTGTGACAATGTGCAGACTTGCTAGTGCATGATGTGCAAACGTTGCAGCAAAGAATGTATAGACTATATGGCATGCAATGCAGCAAGGTAATGTATAGACTTGTGTGTGTGTGTGTACTGCAATGCAATGGAGTGTATAGACTTTATATGCATGAATGCACCATGTATAGACTTGCCAAAGGAGTGATGCATGAACTATGCACATGAACAAGCCACAAAGAATGTATAGACTTTAGCGTGCAGACAAGACCTCACATGCATCAGTGTATAGACTGTATGGCGTGCAACTGATGAATGCACCGATGCATCAATGTATAGACTTGATGAACTGGCTTAGTTCAGCTAGTGAATGAAATGCAAGATCATATGCAGTAACTAGCAGTAATGCACCTGTAATGCATGTACACTAAACACAATGACTGACTCACTGTGATACTCTCACTGTGTTGCTATCATCAAAACAAAATAGCATATGCTTGTGCCTAAGGGGCACAACAGGGTCGTGATGGGGTTTGACTTCCCCTCGTCCTCGATGTCAGGGGAGTAGCCTACGTGGCCAAACCTCCGGCCGACACCTCGGACAAGCTACTGCACGCCGAAGATCTGTAGGGCATGGGCGTAAGATCTCGTCTGCCGGGCGTGCCGTCGAAATGCCTGAACGTTGTGCCGTTGGCGGGTTCAACAAGCGTGCCGCGGGAGGGCCAAAAGGGCGTGCCGCTGGAAGGCATGGCAAGCGTGCCGCTGAAGAGCCCAAAGGGCGTGCCGCTGAAGGGGCACAGAGTGCGTGCCACTAAAGGGCTGCCCTGGGTGTGCTGCTGAAGGTCACTGAGGGTGTGCCGCTAAAGGGCCACCAGGGGCGTGCCATTGAAGACTACAGGGGGCGTGCCGCTGAACGGCCAGGAGGGCGTGCCGCTGAAGGGCTGCAGGGGGCGTGCCGCTGAACGGCCAGGAGGGTGTGCCGCTGAAGGGCCAGGAGGGCATGCCGCTGAAGGGCTGCAGGGGGCGTTTCTGAAGGCCAGGAGGGCGTGCCGTTGAACGGTTGCCAGGGCGTGCCGTTGAAGACCAGGAGGGCGTGCCGTTGAACGGCTGCCAGGGCGTGCCGCTGAAGGCCAGGAGGGCGTGCCGTTGAACGGCTGCCAGGGCGTGCCGCTGAAGACCAGGAGGGCGTGCCGTTGAACGGCTAAATGGGCAGTTCTAAGCCCGTTGTGAGCGCTGAGTTGTGGCCCGTTTGATTTTCTTCGAGGCCCACGGATTGTGGTGCTCCTGGGGGGTTGATTCCTCTTCGCTGTCGTGACTCCGGAGATAGCTTCACGGCAGTGTATATGTGTTCGGGGAGTTCGGATGGTCCTCTTCCACATAGTTTCTTCAGTTGAAGCTGTCGTTAATGTTGGACTAGTCGGGACATACGGGCGTGCAATTTTGCATGTCCACAAATGCCCCCCACCCATGGGTAGCGCAGGCGAAGGATGAGCCGGGCAGTGCCCGTGGGTGTGCTGGTCTCCTCTTCTCTTCGTCGGTGCAGACGGGGTGTCGGGAACTGACGTAGTCTGTTGGTCTCTTCTTCTCTTTATCAGTGCCGACAGGGTGTCGGACGCTGCCGTGGTATGCCGGTCTCTTCTTCTCTTCATCCGTGCCGACGGGGTGCCAGGAACTGAAGCGGTATGTTGGTCTCTTTGTCTCTTCATCAGTGCCGACGGGGTGCCGAGAACTGAAGCAGTATGTTGGTCTCTTCGTCTCTTCATCAGTGCCGACGGGGTGCCGGGAACTGAAGCAGTATGTTTGTCTCTTCGTCTCTTCATCAGTGCCGACGGGGTGTCGGGAACTGAAGCAATATGTTGGTCTCTTTGTCTCTTCATCAGTGTCGACGGGGTCTCGGGAATTGAAGCAGTATGTTGGTCTCTTCGTCTCTTCATCAGTGCCGACGGGGTGCCGGGAACTGAAGCAGTATGTTAGTCTCTTCGTCTCTTCATCAGTGCCGACGGGGTGCCGGGAACTGAAGCAGTATGTTGGTCTCTTTGTCTCTTCATCAGTGCCGACGGGGTGTCGGGAACTGAAGCAGTATGTTGGTCTCTTTGTCTCTTCATCAGTGCCGGCGGGGTGTCGAGAACTGAAGCAGTATGTTTGTCTCTTTTTTTTTCTCTTTTCTCTTTTTTTTTCTCTTTAAACCACATTACCGACACAGGTGCCCTTTCGGGTTTTCGCCAGCACCAGCCCCCTTGGGTTTTCACGTGGCGGGGTACCCGATTTTGCCTGTAGCGCCCTTTGCGGGTTTTTGCCGCAGCTGAGTTGTTGCCATTTTTGCCCTCGCCCCCGTGTAGGGACAAGTCTGGCGGGGCACCTCTATTTTAAGCCCTTTTCTCTTTTTTTTTCCTTTTTTTTGACGAGTGGACAATATGTGTTTGTTGGCTAGGGCCCGAAGCCTTGCACCGAAAGATAGGGTTCATTCGTTGGCAAGAAGACAATGCCAACGCAATAGGGGATTTTCCTCCGATTCGGACGTAAGGTCCGTAATGGCAATATTGTGTGAGAGTAGGTGGCTAGGGCACGAAGCCTTGCGCTAGAGGAAGACTCGTTCGCCGGCAAGGGACTGATGCTGCTGCCGGTGGTAGAGCCGTCTTCACTAGTGCGGACGCCTGTCGGTACAGAAGAACGTGCGGACGGACCGGTCTTGCACAGACGCCTGCCATCGTGGATTATTTACCCATATATATATTTATGTCTATTTATTTATTTTGTTCATTTTTCTTCATCTCAGATACATATACTCTTTTTTTTGTTTTCTCTTTTTTTTCTTTTCCCTTTCTTTTTCTATTCTTTCCCCTCCCTCTTTTCTTTTCTTTTGTTTTCTTTTCTTCCTTTTCTTTTCTCTATTTTCTTTCTTCTCTCTTTTTTTTGCTCGCCATATAAAAGGGGCGGGGGCAGTTCATTCGAACCCCCCCTTTCAAACTTTCCCTCCCTCTTCTCTCTCTTCGGTGGTAGACGAACCGTCCACCCCCCCTCTTCTCTTCTTCATCTTTTCCGTCGCTGAGCGCCACCGCCGTGGCCGTCGCCGTCGTCACCATCACCGTGGTGAGGAGACCACCGTGGAGGGGCTTCCCCCTTTTCCTCTCTTCTCTTCTCCCCCTCTTCTTCTCCTTTTCTCCTCTCCTTCTTCTTCCTCTCTTCGTTCTCGGGGGGGGGGGGGGGGGGGGGGGGAGCCCTAGGCTCCCCTCTCTCCTTCCTTCTTCTTCTCTTCTCCTTCCTCTATCCTTCCTCCTCCTCCTTCTTCCCTTGGGGTGGCGGGGACGGTGGCAGACGTCGCTGGCATCGCCGTGTAAGGGGGGGGGGGCGCCGGAGCGTGTCGGTGAAGGGGCCTTCGGGCGTGCCGGGCAGCACAGGGCACAAGTGTGCCGGGGGACGGAGAGCACGAGTGTGCCGGTGGACGGAGAGGCAGGGTGTGCCGGCGAAGGGGGGCACCAAGTGTGCCGGGGAAGGACCCTGGCGTGTGTGCCGGGGAGGCTTCACCACGGGTGTGCCGGGGAGTGATACGTGCAGCGGAGAGTGAGATAGAAGGGGGGGGGGATGAATAGATCACTCCCCAATCTGATAAACACAGCCGCAAGTTCTTAGCCCCTCAAACTATAGAGATAAATGCCACGTAAATAGACAACGAAGATGATAAGAGAAGAAGTGATATCGAGAAAGTAACCACAAAGAAGCAAAGTCTCAAGAAGTTGGAGAGCAGCACACGAAAACAACCAAACCACAAATGAGACAACGAATTTTTTAGGTGGTTCGATTGCTATCTGCAATCTACGTCCACCCCTTACTCAATCGAGTAAGGCTTCCTTGCACTTGAGTCGCATACAGCAGACTCAGTCTGCAACAACAGCTGCCAAACAGCTTGTACAGAGGAATAACCTCCTCAATCTTCTGATCGACCAGAAGAAGAGCACCGGAGAACAATCTCCCTTCTTTTGCACGCAACAAAGGTGCGTGCAAAGGGAACCCTGTGCAGTTACTCCCAAGTAACTCACACAACCAGAGGATTGAACCTCTCTTCCTTCAAGACACTGGAGAGAACTGGAGAACCTCTCCCTTCCTCCGAACAGTGGAGGGTAACAATATGGAATGAAGATGATCAAACAAAAACTTGAAAACACAGCGATCGGTAAACGATAATATTCTCTAGAAACAAAGATAATGTAGCTTCCATAGAAGCAGATCTTCTCATTCACGAACACTTCTCCCTCTCAGAAATTTTCTTTCTCTTCTGCTTTTGCTGGCTCTCTTTCTCCTTCTCCTCTCTTTTCTGTTCTCATTGTTGTTTTTTCTTCTGCTCAGAATTCGCTTTTTATAGAGCATCAGAGGACGGGCGTGTGCTTTCCATTATTCCCGCTTAAAGGCCTTAGCCCACGTGGCAGAATCCCACCTCACTTCTCTCCATGTGTCACGATCCTGCCACCTCCTCCATACTGGGATCACGAGCCATTCTTCTTCTTCTAAAAAAAAATACCTGATAGACAATCAGAAGAAAGCATTTCAGATACTGGTAAGAAGGATGACATTGCATTGGGCATATAAATGCTAAATGCACGAACTGGGAGAGATGCACCGATTATATAAAACATGAGGCAAATGTTGCACCGAATGTGAATAGACATAACATGCACTGAGTAGAGATATTCAAGTCAACCATTGAATTGACTTACTAAAGTGATTGACCCCATGTGCACAGACTCTAGCGTCCACCCGTGCAGCTGGTGTGCACAGATATGGGTCCAAGAGGCACACGACGAAGACTTTGTACTGAGTCAAAGGAAAGGATCAAGGATATGCACGGACTTTTAAAAACAACTGTGTAACACAGTAGATGCACCGAGTTGGATTTGCGAGAATTGCAGCGAGATGAAAGAGACGAATCATCCGAACAAAAATGGATGCAAGACAGACCTTGCACCGAGTCTGAAAGGCGAGACGCACAAAGATGCACAAACAAGATATGCACGAACCTAAAAGTGTATGCTGCAATGAAATACAATGAAATGCACTGAGCCAATTTATGTCTAGACACGTAATGCACCGAGATGGAAACGGGGTTACAATGTTTGTGAGTGAGACAGAGACTTGCACCGAATTGATAAAGAGAAGTACAAGACACCGCTTGCACCAAGACGTATTAGCATTGAGATGAAGAGACAAGATCTAACGGTCCATACCAGACGACGATTGCACCGACTAGAGCTTGCACCGACCTCGAGAGGTGAGATGCAAGGACATGTTTTGCACGGACCTTAAAGCTATTACCATAGACTTCCTTCATGTTTTGAAACAAGTAAATGCACCGAATGTATAAATTGATCTAGGGATAAATACAAATTGATTTATAGTGTGTGACATCATCAAAACCTTAGGGATGTAACAATCTCTCCCTTTTTGATGATGGCAACACTATGAATCAAGCAATATCAAGGCATTAAAAACAATCAGTTAAAAATAGGCCAATCATACAGACAAATCAAGCACAACTTCTGAACCTCAGCTTTCCTCCAAAAACACTTTCTCAGAATATGAATGGTCTCTCGGATATTGCATGGCCTCATGACCTCTCTCCCCCTTTGACATCATCAAAAGGAAATGAAAAATGTATGAAATTGCTGGAGACATGAGGAAGAAGTATAGTGACTTCTTAGTGTAGAAAGACCCAACAACATATCTTAAGAAAATAAGTGAGGTGCTAAACTCAAGTGAAGATTCTTGAACTCTGGTAATTAGTAGAGAATTAGTATGAGGGAAAAGTTTATCCACATACATGGTATATGATGTAGAACAGGGGTGAACAAGCATGGCAAGATTTCTGAGTAAAACAACAGTACTTTGTAGACGACAAGAGATAAAATCAGAGAAGGTGTTCTCATAGTATTGAAGACAAGCATTCCAGACCTTTGCACAGAGACAAGGATAATATAGAGTTTTGCAATGAGATCAATGAGTGGTTTGGTAAATCACACTTTTGACATTAGGGAGACACCTTGATCAGAGGCCGGAATCCCCAGTTACTCAGTGTGAGTACCTCATTACTTCTTCCTTTTGAAGAACAGAGTTAGTAACTGTGGCTTTTTACATGGGGAAACACCTTGATCAGAGGCCAGAGTCCCCAGTTTCTCACCACCTTGTCACCATTGCTCTGTGATGATCAGAGATATTAAGGTCATTTTGCATGCAATTTTTTTATTAAAAATTGGACACCTCATGACATAGGAGTTACTTCACTTCATTGATGAAGCTCCCAGTTTCTCAGTGATCAAGCCATAGACCTTTGTTCATTTAGTTGATCCCTTATGATGTGGATGGGAAATGATTGAAGACAATACCAGAAGGACTATTTCTTTGTAATGAATCTTGAGGTCTAGATTTCAAGTTGTTCTGAAAAAATATCAAGACATGCAGGTTTTAGCCTGACCTGAAATCATTGACAATGTAGGAAGATATACTTTGACCACTTAAACCAAATCTCTGATAAACTACTAGAGGAAAGATTCTAGCAGGACTTTAGTAACACAAACGTATAGACTTAAGAGATGAATGAGATTCTACTGACTGAGAGAACTGCACTCATTCAATCATGAGAACCAGCAATGACACACATCTGGTCAGTCTTTTTGAATCAGACAAAATCACTACCTTTCCAGCTCCCCCTTAAACGAAGCACTCAATGAAACTAATCAGAAGATACACAAAGCTCCCCCTCATAATAAGGACAGACATTTCACACAGCATTTTACCAAGATAGATCAATTCAATATCAGGAGAAAAACAATTAAGATAATTTGAACAAGCCTAGTTCTCTCCTTAATGTGGTGAATTTGTCATTGTCCAGAGGCTTGGTGAAGATGTCAGCAATTTGATTAGCAGTGCCTACATGAATCAGTTCAAAGTTGTTCTTAGAAACCTCATCTCTTATGAAATGATGCCTGATTTATATGTGTTTGGTGCGGGAGTGCAGAACAGGATTCTTGGCTAGGTTGATGGCAGTGGTATTATCACAGTAAATAGGTGTGCACCCCAGGTCTACTTGATAGTCCTGAAGTTGGTGTTTAATCCAAATCACTTGTGTGCCACAACTCCCTGCAGCTACGTATTCAGCCTCTGCAGTGGAGAGGGCCACAGAGTGTTGTTTCTTGAAACCCCAAGATACTAAACACCCACCTAGAAATTCACAGTGACCACTAGTGCTCTTTCTATCTAGTTTACACCCGGCATAATCTGCATCTGTGTATGCAACTAAATCAAGTGTGTGTGATGCAGGAAACCATAAACCAAGAGTGTGAGTAGTGGACAGGTACCTGAAGATTCTTTTTACTACAGCTAAATGTAATTCAGTGGGTCTAGATTGATACCTTGCACACATTCCTACATTGAATTGAATATCAGGTCTTGAAGCAGTCAAATAAAGTAGAGATCCAATCATACCTCAATAGAGCTTGGCATCTACTTCTTTACCTGTCTCATCTCCATCCAATGAGGTGTTGGTACCCATTGGTGTTGTAATGTGCTTCAAGTTGTTCATGCCAAACCTCTTGAGAATTTCCAATGTGTACTTGGTCTGGTTGATGAAGCATCCATCCTCTAACTGTTGTACCTGTAAGCCAAGAAAATACTTTAATTCACCTACCAAACTCATTTCAAAGTTACCAGACATCAATTTAGAAAATTCATTGCATAATTCAGAGCTAGTTGACCCGAAGATAATATCATCTACATATACCTGAACTATGATGAGGTCTTTATTTGAGCTCTTCGAAAAAAGAGTTTGATCTACTTCACCTCTGTGGTAGCCCTTGCTGATCAGAAATTCTGTCAGTCTTTCATACCATGCTCGAGGAGCCTGTTTTAGGCCATACAGAGCTTTGTTCAACCTGAAAACTTGGTTAGGTTGAGGAGAAAACTGAAATCCGGGGGGTTGTTCAACAAAAACCTCTTCCTTGATAACACCATTCAAAAAAGCACTCTTCACATCCATTTGCTAGAGTCTTATGTTCTTGGAACATGCAAATGCTAGCAATATTCTTATTGCTTCCATCCTAGCAACAGGTGCATAGGACTCATCGAAATCAACACCAAATTCCTGACAGTAGCCCTTGGCTACTAGTCTGGCTTTATTTCTAGAAATGATTCCATCTTCATTCATTTTATTCTTAAACACCCACTTAGTTCCTATGACATTAGTATTTTCTGGTCTTGGAACAAGCTCCCAGACATTATTTCTTTCAAATTGACCTAACTCCTCACACATGGCATTAGTCCATGACTGATCACTTAAGGCCTCTTCTATTGATTTGGGTTCAATTTGAGAGACCAGAGCAATTAGGTCCTGGTTATGAACATTCCTAAAGTGAGACCTAGTTCTAAGAGGTTCTTCAAGATTGCCTAATATGTTATCTATTGGGTGATCTTTAAGATATCTAACATTTATTGAAGACTCACCTGTCTCAACCGGCTCTACCTGGTTGGGAGCATCTGATGACTCATTTGGCTGAAGCTCATCTTCTTCTTTGTCTTCTAGGAATTCTCCATTGTGCTCGGAATCCCTGTCAGTGTTTTCAATGTTAGTAACACCTTTTGCTTCACCAAAAATAATGTGTGGAGACTCCTCAACTTTCTGATCATTTATGTTAAAGACTCTATATGCTCTTGACACTTCAGAGTATCCTAAAAATATTCTAGGACAGCTTTTAGCATCAAATTTATCTAAGTCTTTCTTGTCATTATTATGGATAAAGCATTTAGCTCCAAAAATCCTGAAATGAGTCAGATTTGGTTTCTTACCTTTCAACAGCTCATAGGGTGTTTTCTTGTGGATTGGTCTTACCATGGCCCTATTGATTGTATAAGTTGCTGTATTGGCCGCCTCTGCCCAAAATTTCCTTGGTAGTTGACTCTCAATCAGCATGGTCCGAGCCATCTCCACAATGGTTCGATTTCTTCTCTCCACAATTCCATTCTGCTCTGGTGTCCTGGGAGAAGAAAACTTGTGTGTTAGTCCCTCTCTTTCACACAGTTCAGAAAATATGGAATTCTCAAATTCACCTCCATGGTCAGATTGAATTGAACAAATTCTATGTTTTCCTTCTTGTTTGACTTTATTAAAAAGTTGTTTGAAAAAGCATCATTTTTGTTGGCTAAGAAAAAGATCCATGAAAATCTGGAGTGGTCATCAATGATCACATAACCAAATCTACTTCCATTAAGACTCTGAGTTCTAGTAGGACCAAAAAGGTCCATATGAAGAAGTTCCATTGGTCTAGACGACAATGGCTCAGATCTTAGCTTGAAGGACATTCGGGTCTGTTTGCCTAGAGCACAGGCATCATAGACTTTTGAAGTTGGACTGAACTTGATTTTAGGCAAGCCTCTAACTAAATCATGCTTGATCAATTTATTTAAAGTGGAGAAGCTAGCATGGCCTAAACGTCTATGCCAAACAAAAGTGTCACTTTCAAAATTGGCAGATAAGCATAGATTAGAATCAGACTCAACATCTAAGTCTACCAAGTAGACATTAATTGTTCTATTGGCTACAAATTTAATACTATCAGAATTTATTTCAAAAATTTTGCATGAATTATTGTCAAACACAACCCTGTGACCCTTATCACATAATTAACTTATGTTAATCAGATTGTGTTGAAGACCTTCCACAAGTAAAACTTTCTTAATGGAGTTAGTGGAAGACTTACCAACAGTGCCGACCCCAATGATCTTACCTTTGTTCTTTCCTCCAAATTTGACCAGACCCCCTACCTTCATTTCTAACTTGCTGAACTTGGATCGGTCTCCTGTCATGTGCCTGGAGCAGCCACTGTCGAGATACCATTTGTTGTTCTCAGCTGCCAGGCACACCTACACAAGCAAAATCAAGCAAAGTAGTTCGGAACCCATGATGAGTTAGGTCCAAAGACATCATTCAAATCTTTAAGCAGATGTTTAGGGATCCAGAATTATCTCAACTTGGTTTTCTCTTGCACCTTAATTTCTGGTCTATTGAAGTTGTGAGTGGAGGTATGTCCAGCTGGTCTGGAGAAATGAAATCTATTCCAGTTATTAGGTTTCTCATCCCTGGGGTATCTCTTGTGAGCTTGTTGATTAACAAATTTTTGAGGATGAGTGTTATTTCTCCAGTAACTCTTGTCAGGACCCATTCTTTTGTAGTAGTTCCAACTTTTATTCTGATTCATTTCCTTGGTCCAGCTACTACTTATGTTCTGGCGAATGGGCTTAGTGAAGTTCTTCACAAAATTCATTCCTATTTTAGATGATCGTCCAGCATTGTTTGTTAAATTTTCATTTGGACATTGAACATTCTTGTTTCTGTTTGAGCTGGATGGAGTGTCCAGCTTTTCTTTTCCCTTTTCTGGGCAGAAGGTGGTAGTCTTAAACTGAAATAGTCTCTTGTCGGATGGGTCATAGCCTAAACCCTCCTTGTTGAAATTAACCCTTGTACCTAGTATAGAATCCAGATTTGATTTTCCTTGAACAAATTTTTCTAAAACTTTTTGTTTGTCCTCCAACTCTCTTTGCATAGACTCATAATTTTTCAAGAGTTCAGAGTTGACTTTCTTAACAGCTTCACACTTCTCTGTGATCACACTATTTTCATTCAGACATTCTTCAAATTTAATCTTGAGTTGGTTGAGCTGTGTGTGAACTTCCTGGTTCTCAAGGGTTTACTTTTCATTCTCCTTTTCCAGAGAAGTCATTTCTTCTAATTCTTCTTTTAGTTTCTGATTTTCCTTACAGATTTGCGTTTGTTCTTCAACATTGGTATTGAAATTTCTCTTCAGAACCCTATGCTTTTTACTAAGTGAATTGAACTTATCTAACAGTTCTGCATAGGCATCTTCCCAGTCATCGATAGAGAAATTCTCAAAAATATTTGTTACCTCCTCTTTGCTGTTTGCCATCAGGAAAATTCCTTCTTCATCCTCCTCTGAGGAATTGTCTTCCGGATCATCTTCCTCATCGCTCCAGGTGCAGACCATTGCCTGCGGCTTCTTCTTCTGCACTTTCGAGCTCTTCTTCTGAGGGTTGGGACCTTTCTTCTGAAGATCAGGGCAGTCCCCTTTCATGTGTCCGGGTTTCCTGCAATGAAAACATGTTATTCTCTTAGTACTCCTATCTTTGTCATTGCTGGAATCGAAGTTCTTACCAGAAGGGTATGAGTTCTTCCTCCTGAAGGTCTTTCCCTTAGACCTTAAGAATTTTCTAAATTGGCGAGTAAGCATTGCTTGCTCCTCTTGGTCGAGATCTGACAATCCATCAGACTCGCAACTACTACTCCCGCTACTGCTACTTCCCTTGCTGCGGGACGCCTTGAGGGCAATATTCTTGTTCTTTCTGTCGCTTCCCTCACCATTCCTTTTAATGTTCATCTCATACGTCATAAGGGATCCTATGAGTTCGGTGACAGTCGTAGTCGTCAGATCCCTTGACTATTCTATCACAGTGGCTTTTGTATGCCATGAAGGGGTTAGAGATCTAAGTATCTTCCTGACAACGTCTCCCTCAGCCATCTCTTTTCCAAGCCCCTTAAGACTATTCGTGATCAGAGACAATCTGGCATACATCTCAGTTATGGTCTCCTCTGATTTCATTTTAAACATCTCATATTCAGAGGTGAGAAGATTTACCTTTGTTGCTCTCACTTGAGTTGTACCTTCGTAGATTAATTCCAGCTCGTCTCACATTTTCTTGGCCGTCCTACATGCTGAGATGCGAGCGTATTCTTCTAGGTGTACAGCACACTGGATGATGTTCAGGGCTGTCCAGTTGAGCGACGATTGCTTGACTTGATCATCTGTCCATGCATCCTCGTTCGGTGGCAGCTCGTATGGCCCTATGGTGATCACCCTCCACAACTTGTGGCTTTGCGCCCTGATGAATACCTCCATCCTGTTTTTCCAGAATAGATAATTGTTACCATCAAAGAAAGGAGGACGACTGATAGATTGTCCCTCTGCCATAAAGCTTCGAGGACCATTAGGGTTAGCCTGACCGTTGGCCCACATGGTGAAAACCTGCTCTGATACCAAATGATACGTGCAGCGGAGAGTGAGATAGAAGGGGGGGTGAATAGATCACTCCCCAATCCGATAAACACAGCCACAAGTTCTTAGCCCCTCAAACTATAGAGATAAAGGCCACGTAAACAGACAATGAAGATGATAAGAGAAGAAGTGATATCGAGAAAGCAACCACAAAGAAGCAAAGTCTCAAGAAGTTGGAGAGCAGCACACGAAAACAACCAAACCATAAATGAGACAGTGAATTTTTTAGGTGGTTCGATTGCTATCTGCAATCTACTTCCACCCCTTACTCAATCGAGTAAGGCTTCCTTGCACTTGAGTCGCACACAGCAGACTCAGTCTGCAACAACCGCTGCCAAATAGCTTGTATAGAGGAACAGCCTCCTCAATCTTCTGATCGACTAGAAGAAGAGCACCGGAGAACAATCTCCCTTCCTTTGCACGCAGCAAAGGGAACCATGTGCAGTTACTCCCAAGTAACTCACACAACCAGAGGATTGAACCTCTCTTCCTTCAAGAGACTGGAGGGAACTGGACGAACAGTGGAGGGTAACAATATGGAATGAAGATGATCAAACAAAAACTTGAAAACACAGCGATCAGTAAACGATAATATTCTCTAGAAACAAAGATAATGTAGCTTCCATAGAAGCAGATCTTCTCATTCACGAACACTTCTCCCTCTCAGAAATTTTTCTTTCTCTTCTGCTTCTGCTGGATCTCTTTCTCCTTCTCCTCTCTTTTCTGTTCTCGTTGTTGTTTTTTCTTCTGCTTAGCATTCACTTTTTATAGAGCATCAGAGGACGGGCGTATGCTTTCCATTATTCCCGCTTAAAGGCCTTAGCCCACGTGGCAGAATCCCACCTCACTTCTCTCCATGTGTCACGATCCTGCCACCTCCTCCATACTGGGATCACGAGCCATTCTTATTCTTCTAAAAAAAAATACCTGATAGACAATCAGAAGAAAGCATTTCGGATACGAGTAAGAAGGATGACATTGCATTTGGCATATAAATGCTAAATGCACGAACTGGGAGAAGTGCACCGATTATATAAAACATGAGGCAAATGTTGCACCGAATGTGAATAGACATAACATGCACTGAGTAGAGATATTCAAGTCAACCATTGAATTGACTTACTAAAGTGATTGACCCCATGTGCACAGACTCTAGCGTCCACCCGTGCAGCTGGTGTGCACAGACATGGGTCCAAGAGGCACACGACGAAGACTTTGTACTGAGTCAAAGGAAAGGATCAAGGATATGCACGAACTTTTAAAAACAACTGTGTAACACAGTAGATGCACCGAGTTGGATTTACGAGAATTGCAGCGAGAAGAAAGAGAAGAATCATCCGAACAAAAATGGATGCAAGACAGACCTTGCACCGAGTCTGAAAGGCGAGACACACAAAGATGCACAAACAAGATATGCACGAACCTAAAAGTGTATGATGCAATGAAATACAATGAAATGCACTGAGCCAATTTATGTCTAGACACGTAATGCACCGAGATGGAAACGGGGTTACAATGTTTGTGAGTGAGACAGAGACTTGCACCAAATTGATAAAGAGAAGTACAAGACACTGCTTTCACCAAGACGTATTAGCACTGAGATGAAGAGACAAGATCTAACGATCCATACCAGACGATGATTGCACCGACTAGAGCTTGCACGGACCTCGAGAGGTGAGATGCAAGGACATGTTATGCACAGACTTTAAAGCTATTACCAAAGACTTCCTTCATGTTTTGAAACAAGTAAATGCACCGAATGTATAAATTGATCTAGGGATAAAAACAAATTGATTTATAGTGTGTGACATCATCAAAACCTTAGGGATGCAACCGGGAGCGCCATAGTGGGTAGTGTGCCGTCGAAGGGTGGCCCCGGGTGTGCCGGGGAAGGCCGCCTGGGGCGTTCCGGGGAAGACACCCAAGGGGTGTGCCGGCGAAGGTAGCTTCAGGGTGTGCCGGGGAAGACAGTAAGGGCGTACCGGGGAAGGCCAGCCACAGGGTGTACCGGCGAGAGGGAGAGGCATACGCTTGTGTAGTTGAGGACTTCTGGTGTTGCCTTTCGGGGCCCACTGTGACTTTGTTGGGGCCGTCACTCCTTGTGGACGCGCACCCGTGTTTTCCCTTACACCTTTGCCCTTGGGGAAACCCTGCCGAAATTTTGTCAGAAATTGGCAGTGTCTTATTCGTCTCAATTGTAGCAGAGTCCCCCATGTAGTCTTTATCACCATCATTTTCATCCATCATTTCATTTTCATTTCCACTCATCTTCTGTCCTTGGGTTTGTGGCACTTAGTAGGGATTGCCAAGGTTGTGCCGTAGAGTGGGCATCAAGTGTGCCGGGCAACACTCGGGGTGTGCCGGGATGGGACCCTTGCAGGCGCACCGGTGAGGGCCACGCAGGGTGTGCCAGTGAAGAGCCGCCCGGGCGTGCCGACGAAGGCCGCTTAGGGCGTGCCGGGGAAGACGCCAAGGGCATGCCGGCGAAGGAGGCATAGAGCGTGCTGGGGAAGGGCAGCTCCAGGGGCATGACATCGAGGGCTTCAGGCGGGGGAGCCGGTGAAGGGGAGAAAGGAGGACTTCCTTGAACGGAGGACTTCCGGTGTTGTCCCTCGGGGCCCACCGTGACTTTGTTGGGGCCGTCACTCCTTGTGGACGCGCACCCGTGTTTTTCCTTACGCCTCTGGCCTAGGGGAAACTCTGCCAAAATTTCGTCAGAAATTGGCAGTGTCTTATTCATTTTACTTGTAGTAGAGCCCCTTTATAGTTTTCATTTCTCTTCACCCGTGGCTTGTTCTGATCTTCTGTTTGTTGTATCCTTGCAGATAAATGGCTACCCCAAGCGGTTCCTCTGCTCCTGCTGCCTCCGCCGGCCTTGTTCCCCCACCTCCGGTGCCAGCCGTCACATGGCTCAATGTGGAGGAGCTGGATAGGGAGCATGCTGAAGTGGCGGCACTAGCCGAGTCCTCGGGCTCCGAGGCTGAGACAATGGACTATAATAGGCTCTCTCGGGTTGAGAATCGCTTCACCTTCGATCGGACCGGCGAATATCGGAAGGACTTGCCGAAGGATAAGCATCTCATCCGATTTTTGAAGTACTTACGCTCCCAGGAGAGGCGGGAGCTATGAGCTGTGCGGGAGGTCGAGCGAGTGATCCTGCAGGCTCGTGATAGTTTATTGTACAGTGTCCCTAGGAGCATCCCAATGTATTTGGTGGGGGAGGCCCGAGAGTGGAAGCCTGTCCTGGGGATCGAAGGAGTGCTACCAGCCGAGGATAGATTGGTGCGAGCAACCCAATTCACTCCGGCAAAATGGGACATGTCCGCGGGGTGGGTGCAAGGCGAGCCGCCTCGCTTTGGTTTGTTCTTGGCTACCTTGAAATGGGGCTACAAGGAGGAGCCCTTCACACTGGATTGCCTAGCCGTCTGATTCAAGTACGAGTTGGCGCTAGGCTGGTTCGGGGAGCTGAAGCTCCAGGATGCTCATACCTTCAGGGAAGGGGCAGTAGAATTCACCGAGTACGTGCTGTTCAACTATGCCCCATTGCTGGTCCGGGCTGGCATCTAGCACAGCGTCTACGCTTCTCGCTACGGCTATCCCATCTCCAAGGGTCTTTGCTGCGGCATGATAGAAGTATTCAGTGCAGAGACCAATACTTTCTATACGGCGGAAGGCGAGACTTCACTTGATTTGTGGAGCCTCAACCAGCTCAGCGCCTTGCCCATTGACGGGGAGCCCTATGAAGAAGTATGCCTCCCAGATCTGATTAAAAATGAAACTAATGGGGATGGCTATTATTCCCTTGGCTATTCATACCGGTATCTCATGAAAGTATACCGGGAACTGTACCAGCTGGCGCACGGCGGGAGGCAGCCTCCCCGTGGGGACCGGAAGAGGGTGCGCCTGACCCTGTGGCTGCAATATTTTTATGATGGGCTGAAGCAGTATGAGGAGTTTCCATGCGTCGGCACCACTGTTGCTCGCAAGAAGCGCGCCAAGCCCAAGACTGATGTGAAGATCCCATCCAGAGGACGCTGGAGTGGCCCCAATCCGATGGGGGTTGACCCGTTAACACACTGCGCCGCATACCTGACATATTGGCTGTGCTCATTTGCCATGCCATACGGGGATGAGACAGTCATTCGACCGGACGCCATCTGTCACGCCCCGAGCGCGGAAGATACCCGGAGATGCGCGACGTGTCTATATCAATCATGTCAATCAGAGTGGTCGTGTATTCGACACAAAGACAGAGATGCGCAAAATAGCAAGATAACCCAATCCTTTATTTCATAATGGATAGACTATTACAAATCCAATACTCTTTTTAACAAAAAAAAGGAAAAGAATACATATTTGACTCAAGAAACTATGGAAAAGACTAGACGACACTTGTAGAAGCTCTATCACTTTCACTCTTGACCATTCCCATCCGATTGACTTCCATCGTCGGACTTACCTGAAAAGTAGAAAGGGACAAACGGAATGAGCGAACGCTCAGTAGGAAATTATATCTCAAGTACTAGCAAGGGGTTTAAGTAATTACATTTTCATGAATGAAATAAGGCTATGCATGCTCGCATGAAACGACAAGATAGAGAGAATGTAATATCAAGGAAATAAGATGAACTTATCATGAACTTTCAACAAGATACGAGTTATTCAAGATATTCAAGCAAGCACGTTTAACAAGTCATGTTAAGAACTTTGGCTATCATGTATCAAGCAAGTAAATTACCCTTTTTCGGGCCACGCGTTTCCTGTAAAGTCAAGTACGATTCAAGTACAAGATGTGTGTGGAATGTCCAATCAAGCAAGTCAAGTACTCGGTATAATGCCAGATACCTTATCATTTTAACTCCCATGGGCACAAGTACTTTCGGGTGCTCCCCCCAGGACCAGATCGGGCCCTATATGCGCAGGCATTTGTCATGTGTTTTGACATCCACTCTTGTTTATATAGCCAATACAGAATTTCAATAATCAAGCTTGTAGACACGTATGACAACTTTGATAGAATAGAGTCCAAAATATGACAAAGGACATAGAATGGCGATAATAACGGCATAATCACGATATCGATAAAACTAGGTAGAATATGGTTCCCTTAACTTAGGTACCATGACAAATCAATATGGACATTCTTTATATAGAATTGAGGTCCACATGAACAGTATATCAAAGGTAAGATACCCTCACTCTTATCATAGAATTGGGGTTTACAAGAACGACATGATATGGCATGATATCATCATCCCATTATGAATTTCTTATGATATACTCTTTGTATAATCATAAGGGCCGGTATACCATGTTTCTTTAGAGTGACATGGCATCAATGGTGTAATGGGTTTTTAGGGTACAACCAGCTCAGTCGGCCTTGAGGGAATCCAAGGCTACGAGGAGTCTTACGGAGGTCTCTATGACTAACTCGCTAGTCCAAAGGAACGGAATGTCCAATGGAGAGCTTGTATGTCAATGAGAGTTGAGTGTGATCGATAAAACACCGTGAAAAGTGGGACTATACTCACGGAGTGGAGAATAGTGCCGATATATATATATATATTATATAAAACCATCGGTTAGCAAATTAGAGGAAAAATCAGTTTACAGTAAAATAACGACTTAGGTCAAGTCGTTTCTCAAGTAATTAACGCCTAACAGAAGGGCGTTTACATATGATCCGTTTTGCAGAATTTTCAATAATTTCAATAATTTATCTAAAACGCGCCTTCGTCAGGGGCGTTTCTTCAAGAGTTGACGACTACTGTAGCAGGCGTCTTTTATTTACAATATTTTTCAGAACATACTTATTTTCAGAAATTATCAAAAACGTGCCCTTGGCAGGGGCGTTAATCATTAAGTTCTATTTTTCACAGAATATATATTCCAGGATTTTAACAGATACGCGCCCTAGTAAGGGGCGTTTATTGTTAATTCACGCCCTGTGATGGGGCGTTACCACAGGGAAAAACGACCTAGTCTAGGTCGTGAATTCAAGAAATATCAGGAATTAGCAAGATTTGCACGATAATCAAGGATAACAATCATATAGTCATGACAGGAAAATTGGCAGGAATTCACATGCAGTATATCAGATTTGATGTTTCATGTTTATTGACTTTTAACCGTTAACAATTATTGATTTGATTTCATGTAATTGCATGGATAATCAGTTCTTAAGATTTACATGAAATTTACGCCTGTGTACAGGGCGTCAAATATGAAATTGACGACCTGGAAAGGGTCGTGACTTGCCAAGTAGCGCCCTAGTCTGGGGCGTGTATTTCATAGTCACGCCCTTGCTAAGGACGTTTCTTTCAAGAAATTAACAGAAAATCGTTCAGAAACTATAGAAAACCAAACCATGTATATGCATGATAATTATTGTACTGTATCAATTTAGTTTAGGCTACAGTGACTTGAGAAAATCCTACCTTTAATGGAACGTGAAGGATGAGATAGAAGATGAGCTCTGTTGCAACGAAAATCCGCAACAGCAGCAGCAGCCAGAAGAAGAACAAATGTTCTTCAAAGATCTTCACGCTACAGAACCTGTAGAGGAAGAGAAAAAGAGGGAAGATGAAGATGTTAATAATCTTCATAGTTATAATCGACGTTTAAGGAAAAGATAGAAGAATATTACCTATTCTTCGACGGCAGTAGCAGAGTTTCCTGAACAAGAAGAAAACTAATTATTCTTCATATAATCTGAAGCAAGAAAAACAAAAGGGAATAAGAAGAACAGTTTGTTCTTCACGTACCGTGCAGCATTAGTTCGTCCAAATAGATTTAGGGTTGGCCGAACAAGTTTATTTATAAGACTTTGGAAGTCCTATTAGAGTTAGTGATTGTGTGAGGGTAGTATATCCCTAATAGAGTCCTTACTCTATTAGACACTTACTAGATTAGGTTAATCTTTCCCTGGATAAGCTCTGGGTTCGAACGGTTCACGAACGGAATTAACGCCTTTGGTCAGGGCGTCTATTCTTGAATTGACGACCTAGTTCAGGTCGTTTCTTAAGAAACGTCTTGGATAAGGGCGTTCCTTGTTTTTGAAACACGCCCCATATATGGGCGTTTCTTTTACTTGCCTATTTGGTAGTGAGAGTTGACGACTGCACGTGTGGGCGTCCTTTCTTTAGTCACGCCTTTGATAGAGGCGTTTCTTTTTGAATTAACGCCCTAATAAGAGGCGTTATTTTAATTTTGTTTTACTTCTTCTAATTAATCCTATTCTCATTATCTGTATTACTACTGTAATATATATATGTTTTAATTTATTTCAAATATTCATTTATCAGGGTTGCTACACCATCTACCCAGCCTGTCAACTGGCGTGGGGAATCAAGCTGTCCTTGTGCTCGGCCACTCTTTGCCTGATATATAAGGCGCTGGGGGACCTCATCACTCATCAATTCCTGAGGCAAGATCGGTATGTGTGCCAGCTACATTTCTTCAATGCCGGGGTCTGCTCGTTGTTTCTGGAATTCGCCCCGCGCGCCCTTCAGGACTGGGGGCTAGTGCCGAGGATGTTGGAGTTCGCTAGCGCGGAACCAGGCTCCACTTCCCAGCGGCTATACGATATTCGGGGCCGGCTGACGACGGTTCCGCGGGACGCGGCCGGCACCATCCACTTCTGGACGTTGGCCGCACATTCTAGCCCTCTGGTGAATAATAAGAGGGAATGCAGGGATGATCAGGTGGAGAAGTACGTCCATCCAATCAGCCAGGAGAACGTGGTCCGCCCATTGCTGGAACCCGAGCTCAAGGACTGGGCGTTATCCATTCGCCCGAGCGTGCTGGCGTTCAGGAAGGGGGACAATTTGCTAGTGGAACCATACTACCCCTTCCGATTCGGCCGCAATTTCGGATATGATCTGCATATCCCTGTATATCATGCACAGTTCGGCCTGCCTTCACGAAGTCTTCGAGGGAGTTCGACCGCCGAGCATGCCAGAAGCTGGTGGGACTTCTTCCATCGGGCAGATTCTGCGACTTTCAGGATACCAGCCCCCGGCCGTATTCCCGGGTGACCCCAGAGTACATAAAGTGGTGGAATGCCCGGACGGCCTTTTATCGATTGCACAAGACCGATTGCTGGAACGGGGCAGAGAGAAAATTTTTGAGCAAGCAGTCAGTGCCAGTACTCGATATTGACCCGGAGCATCTCCTCCGGCTCAAGAACAGGCAGGAGAAGGAGGTGGTGGCATATCTGGCCGCTCGCCGGGAGGCTCGGGAAGCGAGGCCGACACCAAAGGTGGAGCTACCCCCGGTGGCCAAGGATGACTTCAAGAAAACTTTGAGGGACCTCTGCCGGATCGGGAGCGACCGCTTGGAGCTTATTAATTATCCGCTGCCCATGGAGGAGGAGGGGACTCCCGCAAAGAGCTGGCGTCCGCAGAGGGACCCGATCTGCCCATACCGCACATTAATGAGGCGGGAGAGAGGAAGCCTAAAAATTACAAGGACACCACATGGCTATATGTCCTTCTCCGGGTGAACGGGCTGAAGATCGAGGACCAGACGGCCGCCATCCTGGGAAAGCGCCTGCATGTCTCATATTATTACGCCGACGGGTGGGGCATGGACCACTTCAATCTTTTCTGCCACCTCTCATCGAAGAAGCATGCGGACCTGGCTGCCCTCACTGATCGTTGCCAGAAGATCGAGGACGTGTGCGGGCTAGTCCGGGAGGCGGCGCGTCGGGACAAGGAGCCGTCCCTGAGCTACTGGCCGATAACACTTCGGCTGTATACTGGCCCCCATGGTATGTGATCTTCCCTCTTCCTTTTGTTCTCCTCCACCATCGTTATGACCTTTGCAGGGTATCAGATGCTAATCATATATATGTTTCTGATAGACCACCCCGACAGCGTGCAAATGGCGATGTACCGAAACTTTCTTCGGCTCGTCCAGAAGCCGGCCTATTTCGATGCCGCATTACCGGCCCCAACCATGACCCCCTTGCCCAAGGCAGCGAAGAGATCCCCTGCCAAATCATTTGTGAAGAAGGCGGTAGATGCTGCCAAGGTGGCCAAGTAGCGGGACGCGAAGTGGCGAAAAACAGATGCCGTTAAGGCTTCGGCGACTGCTCCTCCGGCGCCCCGAATTCCATCTTTCGAGGAGTTTAAAGTCACTCGGACCGAACCGAGTCAGCCTACCGGTTAGAACTTCCAGCCATCAGTGTCCTTTCAAGGTCTATTTCCATTCTGAGGCAAGGCCTCGACACCTAAATGTCTCTTCCCCTTTTTGTCTCAGCTGCTGTGGAAGAGCCTACACCCACGCCCCTTCCTGACGTGGAGGAACCGGCTCTTGCGCCCGTCCCTGAAGTAGAAGGGCAAGCACCCACGCGCACTCCCGGCGTAGGAGAGGCCATGGTTGTAGCAGGGGAGGCACCGGCGCCGACTCCGACTCCCCCTCTACATGTCAAGGAGAGATCCCGGGCGAGGTCACCTGTTAAGAAAGCGTTGGCCGCTACCAAAGCGGCTGGGCGGCAAGAGGCAAAGCGAAGGTGGGCCGAGACCTCCCTGGCTTCGATGACCGTCTCTTCGGTGGCTCCCATTCTATCCTTCGAGGAGTTCGAGGTTACCCGGGCTGAACCGAGCTGCCCCGCCGGTGAGACTTGTTGACCACAGACACTCCCTGGGATTTATTTGCCTCCCGGGGGTAGGGCTTTCATGCACGCCTGACATGTGTGTTTCTTCTTCTCAGCCGGTATGGAGGAGACGGTACCCGCACTGATCTCGGGCGAGGGGGAGACTGTGGCTACCGGGGCACCGTCGCCTGTTAAGGGGACCCGTGAGCCGCCTTTTCCTATAGCGGCCGGCAAGGGTATTATCTTCATGCAGTTAATTGACTTCTTTCATCCTTAAGGCCTCATCGGCTCTGGCATGATCCACCCTTTTCTTCTATGTGGCAGGCGCTGATGCAGCAGTTATCGGGCCATTAGGGCCCCGCCTACATCTCCGCGCGACGCACATGTACGTGAGGAAGAGGTTGAAACCTGGCGTACTAGCCTCACCCAGCCCGCGGGAGGATGCGCCGATCATCGACCTCAAAGCGGAGGCCCCCCTACCAGCAAGGGCAGAACCCGTGGCGATCGAGTCTTCGTCGGGCGAAGAGGTAGACTATGATTATTCCTCCGACGAAGTGGCTTCTGGCGAGGGCGTATCAGAGGTGTCTAGGTCGCCCAAGCCGATTTTAAGGCTCCCTCACTCGCTAGCTCTCTGAGCCTAATGGAGGAGGCTGCTGTAAGTGTGAGCTTGTTCGCACGGGACCTCCCTCGTGATCATCCAGTGACTTTCCTCATGTCATCCCTTGATTTGCAGGAACCAACTGAGCCGGAGGCTGTGGAGGGAGCTGCTCCAGCCATGCCGGTTGACCGCCCGGCGGGAGCTGATGCGGGCCTAGGCAAGCTAGCCCTTTTGTTCGAGGCCCTTCAGTAGGAGTCGGCCGTAGAGACTTCCAGTGCTCCTGGGCCGGCGGGCAAGCCTTTGGAGGAGGGGGAGATCGCGCCTGAAGGCAGCATCGTCCCGATGGCCGAGGTAAGTACGCGGGCCTTATGACTCTTCCCCGCCTTTTGATCCCGCATGACTCGTCGCCGGTGGCGGGTGGCTAACTCTGCTCCACATGGTTAGGTAACGCCGACGCCGGAGAAGACGTCTGCCCGTGTCCGGAAGGCCATCGCTAAACGGAGGCAGATTATTGGTCCGATAGCGGTAGAGGGGCCAGCTTCGGTCCTGGGCCCGAGGGCGGAGAGCCTCGCAGCGCTCGTGCAAGCGGGAGGCAGACCCCGACTGGTGGTTCCTCTTCTGCCTTTTCCGAAGATCCGGGCTCAGGTGGAGAACTCGCTTCTGAAGAGGATATTTGCGGGGCTCCGTGCGCACCTGGAGGGGTCCCAGGCACAGGGGAGAGGTCGATCGGTGACGGCTTCGGGCCCGGCCTTGCTCGAAGCCCCTCCTTTGGTTGAGGTAGCGACGCTTGCGTCCCCGTCCAGCGAACTAGTGGCGGGGACGGACCGGGCTGAGGAGGA
This sequence comes from Amorphophallus konjac, assembly GCA_022559845.1. Lineage (NCBI taxonomy): Eukaryota > Viridiplantae > Streptophyta > Magnoliopsida > Alismatales > Araceae > Amorphophallus > Amorphophallus konjac. The sequence continues at coordinate 129,025,960 of CM040121.1, forward strand.
GGTAGGAGATCACCGAATAATGGCGGCGTCGAGTGACCCGGCGGCGACTTTGTCCACTCTCCTGGCGGCGGGTGGCCGGGGGTCTCCCGTCGGACTCCGAGGGCCAGGCGACTTAACTCTTGCCCTTCCATCCTCTTCGGCCATGGTGGACGCTAATTTATGGGCGGAGGTGGACAACTCTATAGATTTTGCTCCTCCGACCGTGCCTTCCGTCAGCCACACTTCGTCAGGTGCGCCGGTCCGATAGATGCTGGTGACGCTGCGGACGATGCTCTTCGCCGGTCTTTCCTTATCATATCGGGATGTGCAGAGTATAGTGTCGCAGCTGACCGGAGCATTGCAAGTGTTGGGCTGCCCACTCGAGGAATGGTCGCGGTGGGTTTTGTTGCTGCTGAAGTATGTCAAATGCCGTGAATTCCTCGAGACGCAGGCTCCCGGGGAACTCGCCGCCATCAGGGCCCAGGAGGACGAGTATGTGCAAGTCCTGGAGGTGCGGACGGGCAACGAGGAGCAACACGCAAAGGGCCTAGACGAAGGCCACCGCCGTGTTCACGCCCTCATGAGCCAGATCGAGAAGCTGAAAGGCTACCTTACCGCTGCTGAGTCCGACCTCGTCGAGGCCGAGGCGACCGTGACTAGAGAGAACCAGGCGCTAGAGGTGGCGAAGGTCGAGACGGCGTCTGTGGTGACCGAGTTGGGACGCCTCGAGGGACAGCGGAGCCGGCTAGAAGACATGACGGCTTTTCCTTGTGTCGGGATCCTCCCTCTTGAGGACATCTTCCGAGGCATCGATTAAGCGCTGATCTCCCCTGCTCCTTTCTCTTCCTTTCTTTTCCTTTTCTTCTCTCTTTTGAAATGTAACTCAGGGGTATGCCCCGAAGCACGTGTAGTTTTAATCTTCCTTGAATAGAACAGGACACCTACTGTTTCACATTTCTTTTTAGTGTGCGCAGCATCCCCCCTGGGGCGTCTCTTTTCTTCTCTCTTCTCTATATATATATTATTCTCATCTTCCTTGGCGCTCCTTTTCTCTCTCCCTCTTTTGTAGTGCCATAACACGTTGGCAGAGTGTAAGTCTTCGTGGCAGTCCACTCTCGGGGAACCAGGCGGGGACCCATGCCGGGCACGGGAGAGTGCTCGCCCTCCCAGGGGAAGGACGAGGGGACCACTCCACCATGCCGAATGGGTGGAATACCAGCCTTTCCTAGCGTCGGGAGTGCGCACTAGCTTCAGGCGGGGGACTTGATGAGAGATCGAGCCTCTCGTCGCCCGGAGGGGGGGGGGGCGAACAGAGATTTGCTTAACCGATGATCCGGATGGGAGGTCCAAATCAGGGGGGATATTTATCGCCCGAAGGAGACGGAGAGAGGAGTTTGTTTAGTCAATGACCTGGACGGGAGGTCCAAGTCAAAGGGATACTCACCGCCCGGAGAGGACGGAGAGAGGAGTGTGTTTAGTCAATGACCTGGACGGGAGGTCCAAGTCAAAGGGATACTCATCGTCCCGGAGAGGATGGAGAGAGGAGTTTGTTTAGTCAATGACCTGGACGGGAGGTCCAAGTCAAAGGGATACTCACCATCCCAGAGAGGACGGAGAGAAGAGTTTGTTTAGTCAATGACCTGGACGGGAGGTCCAAGTCAAAGGGATACTCACCGTCCCGGAGAGGACGGAGAGAAGAGTTTGTCTAGTCAATGGCTTGGACGGGATGTCCGAGCCAAAGGGATACTCACCCCCCCGGGAGGACGGAAAGAAGAGTTTGTTTAGTCAATGACCTGGACGGGATGTCCGAGCCAAAGGGATATTCACCGCCCCGGGAGGACGGAGAGAAGAGTTTGTTTAGTTAATGACCCGGATGGGAGGTCCAAGTCAAAGGGATACTCGCCGCCCGGAGAGGACGGAGAGAAGAGTTTGTCTAGTCAATGACCCGGACGGGAGGTCCAAGCCAAAGGGCTATTTGTAGGTGTTAACAAAGCGGCAGGGCCGGTGTGGTCCATTTACCTCTTAATATCCCCGCCGACGCAGGGGGGATGATTTAGGATGGGGGACTGCCCCTCCTTTCCTTGTTTGTTTTTTTTTTCTCTTCTTCTTCTCTTCTCCTCTTTTTTTTTACTCTTCTTCTTCTCTTTTTTTGTTTCTTTTTGTTTCTTCTCTCTTTTCTTTCTCTTTCTTTCTCTTTTTTTTTCTTTCTCCTTGTTTGTTTGTTTTTTTTCTTTTTTTTTGAAAACATGAATAGCGATCAAGTCATTCGGACACCAATCATGCAAATTCGCCCAAAATGGGGCGAAGGATAATATTATTGATTAAACGGGGGTGCTGGAGCATGGTATAATCTCAAGTGCCTTCCATTAAGAGGCGGGAATTGAACTTCCCCGTGGTGGTTGACAATTAGCCTTCGTAGACTTTTTGGACTACATAGGGCCCGAACCAGTTCTCGTTCAGCTTGCCCTTAGGGTTGGCGGCCATGACGTCTTTTCTCTTGACCATGACAAGGTCGCCTCTCTTGAATTCGTGTTCCTTGATGAGCTTGTCAAAGGCACGCGCTATTATGGCCTGGTAGACCTGAATGTTCTGTTGGGCCTGAAGCCGCTTTCCTTCCAAACTGGAGAGCTCTTCGAGTCTTCGCTCGACGTTGGTCTGCCCTTCCTAGACAAGCCCGTGCTGGATGGCGACCCTGAGGGAGGGTACCTCCAATTCGACGGGGACAATTGCCTCTGAGCCGTATACTAGAGAGAAAGGCGAGCAGCCCGTTGGGGTCTTGTATACGGTTCGGTATGCCCACAGTGCCTCATACATTTTCTCTTCCCAGTCCCTTTTGTTAGAACTAACAATCTTGGCTAGGAGAGTGCAGAGTGTTTTATTAAAGGCTTCGGCCAGCCCATTAGCCTGGGGATTGTAAGGAGTCGATGTCCTCCAGTCAATTTTGTACTTTTCCGCCAGCCGGTAGACCTTTTGGTTGCGGAAGTGGCTGCCGTTGTCTGAGACAATCCGGTCGGGGGTGCCAAACCAAAATATGATGTTATGGCGGATAAATCTGGCAACGATATCTCCGATAACCTCTCTTAGGGCGACGGCCTCTGCCCAACGGGAGAAATAATCAGTTGCCGCCAAAATGTATTTGCAGCTGGCGGATGACGCGGGTAAGGGACCCACGACGTCTGTTCCCCATTGGGCAAACGGCCAACTGGGCACCGTTGGATGCAGCTGCATGGGCGGCCTTCTGGGTATGGTGGCATGCTCCTGACACTTCTGACACGACTTAGCATATTTGCAGCAGTCGTCGAACATTGCCGGCCAATAGTAGCCAAGCCTCTTTATTTCGACCTTCATCTTCGGTCCTGCCTGGTGTGCACCAGCTATCTCGACATGGACTTCCTTCATGACCCTCCAGGCTTCTTCAGTGGACAGGCATCGGAGGAGTAATTTTTGTCTGGCGTCGGCCACAATCCGGAATAATATTCTATTTTGGAGCTCATAAGAGTCTTTGGTTCTCATTAGCTTGATCTTTTCTTCTCTTTGCTTGGGCAGTTGCTGGTATCTGAACCACTGCATCAGAGGCTCCCTCCAGTCAGGTAGGCTGATGGCTTCTGCTGTGGCGACTTCCAGCTCCTCTTCTTCTGGTTCTTCTTCTATCATTCTGGGCACTTGGCGTTGATTTATCACTTGGATGTTGAGTAACCCATCTGGCGGCACTGCTAGTGAGCTCGCCAGCTTTGCTAGGGCATCGGCCTGTGCATTATCTCCTATGGCGACATGGCCTATTTCAAGGAGATAGAACCGCTCCATGAGCGCCTTTGCCTTAGTATAGTAAGGGAGCAGCTCGGGCTTCCGGACATCAAACTGCCCTTGGACTTGCTTGACGACCAGCAATGAGTCGCCGAATACTTGAAGCATTTTGATCTCCATTTGGAGGGCCACCTGGAGACCGATGATCAGAGCTTCATACTCTACTTCATTATTTATGTAGGGATTGCTGATACAGCAGGAAGTGTGCACTACCTCCTCCTCCTAGGATTTGAGGACGATGCCGGCTCCGGCCCGTACCTTGGTGTGCCCGGACGGGGTCGCTTCTGTTCTCGAGGCCTCGTCAAAGTGTAGCTGCCAAATGGCTTGTTGAATCTGGTCCACCTCCAGTGCTTCATCTTCGGGTAGCTCAGTGGCCAGCGGGGAGTCTTCGGGCAAGGGATGTGCTGCGAAGAAGTCTGCGACGGCTTGCCCCTTAACGGCCTTCTGCGGCACGTAGGTGATGTCGAACTCCATGAGTAGCACGGCCCATTTGCCAAGACGCCCCTTCGGGACCGGCTGGGAGAGGATGTGCTTGATGGGATCGGCTCTGGATATCAGATTCACCTCGTGAGATAGCATATAGTGCCTCAGCTTCTTGACTGCGAAGACCAAGGCAAGGCAAATCTTCTCAATCGGGGTGTATTTGGCCTCTGCTCCCACCAACCTTCGGTTGAGATAGTAGAGAGTCGGCTCCTTCCCTTCCGCATTATTCTGGGCAAGCATTGCCCCCAGTGAATATTCGGTAGCCGCTATATAAAGAATAAGCGGTCTACCTTTGACGGGTGCCCCTAGGACTGGCGGGGTCTTCAGGTATTCTTTTAGTTGGTCGAACGCATGCTGGCATTCGGGACCCCAGCTAAAGGGTGTATTCTTCATCATCAGCTTGTGAAAGGGTTTGCAGCGCCCCGACAGGTTAGAGATAAACCTGCGGATGTAGGCTAACCGACCTTGCAGAGACCTCAGCTCCCCCAGGCTCTTCGGAGGAGGCAGTTCCTGGATGGCTTTTATCTTGAAGGGGTCAATCTTGACTCCTCTGTGTCGGACCATGAAGCCGAGGAACTTCCCGCTGGAAATGCCAAAGGCATACTTCATGGGGTTCATCTTCAGCCCGTACTGCCGGAGCCTCTGGAAGACGACCCTAAGATCATTCAAATGATCGCCCCTTTCCTTGGTCTTGATGACCAAATCATCAATGTAGCATTTGACTTTGCTATACAGCAGCTCGTCAAATATCTTGGTCATCACCCGCTGATACGTGGCACCGGCATTCTTGAGGCTGGAGGGCATCCTCTTGTAGTGGAATATCCCGTTGGGCGACCTGAAGGCTGTGTGAATCCGGTCATGGTCAGCTATCCAGATTTGATTGTAGCCGGATGATCCGTCCATAAAAGACAGGGCCTCGTGGCCAGTGGTCGCGTCAATCATTACTTCGGTGATGGGCACCGGGAAGTCATCTTTCAGGCAGGCTTTGTTCAGGTCGCAGAAATCCACACAAATCCTGATCTGCCCATTCTTCTTCTTCACCGGCACGACGTTATCCAGCCAAGTAGTGTATTGGTTTTCTGCCACGAAGCCGACGTCTATGAGCTTGTCAACCTCCTTGCAGATCTGGTTGATCAATTCCGGCCTCATACGCCGAGGAGACTGCATTACTGGCTCCATCTTGGGATCAATGGCCAGAGTGTGTTGAGTCACTTCAGGGCTAAGTCCTGGCATCTCTTTGTAGTTCCTAGCAAAGCAATCCCAAAATTCTTGCAGTAGCTTCACATATTGTTCCCTCTCCTATAGGGGTATAAGAGTACTCAGAAAGGTCGGCCTGGGGTCGCTTTCCGTGCCGAGGTTGATCTCAACCAGTTCATCGACGGTGGCCTGGCCGCCATTTTGAATCTCCGGTGGGGCCGGCGACAAATCAACAAAGCCTTGATCTTCATGGTCCTCGAGCTCGAGGATGCCATCCTCTTCTTCTTGTTCCTCGTGGTTTGATGTGGAGGCTGTGTTCACCTCGCATCCCTCCTGGGCCATGGCCGGTGGGTCCGCAGGGATCCCTGGCGTAGAAAGGCACAGGGTCACCTCGGGGCCTTCTGTGTACTCGTCATAGACAACCTCGGAGCGGGCCGAGGCAGCCGCATCTTCAGGGGCCTGTTTCTGGATAGATATCGTATAGGCCCCCCTTCTGGGGCTGCCCGTCACGTGGGGGCGCGGCGGGGCTACTACATAGTCTCCCATCCTGAGCTGATCTTTGTCAATGAGGTCTTGAGCAATGTCTTTGAAGACATAGCAGTCTTCAATGGCGTGACCCAGTATCTGGTGATTGGGACAAAATAGTGGGTTCCCATTTCTTCGGGCATCCTGCGGCCTCTTGGACCTCGGGAGGGAGACCTTGCCATAATGGCAGGCCCAATCGAAGATACCCCGAGTCTTCTCTCTTGGGAAGGAGTACGGCTTCTGCAGCTTCTCCTGGAGGGTCAAGCCTCGCCTGGCTGGCCACCCGGTTGAAGGGCTCGCCGTATCCCTTGCTTCCTTCCTCGACCAGAAGGAGGCATCAGGATTGGTGTCTCGGGGCCGAGACGCGTTGCCACCCCGCGTATAGAGGGAGCCCTGGATCAGGTCGGCCACTAGCGAGGTTAACTCAGCCAGCCGTGCCTTTAACATCTCGATCTCCCGTTGCTGCCTATGGTATAAGGCATACATGACGGGGTCGTATCGAGGGGAATCCGGAGCATGGCCCATGCTACTGCTCCGTGCTTCGCCAACAGGCCGGGGTGAAGGTGCCCCGGTGGTGTGACCCTTCAAGGTCAACCCCTTGAGGAAGGAGGAAGTCTTCCCCATGTAGATACGGCAGGGAGGGTTCCAGAGGAACACTTCTTCGTCTTGCGCCTCCTCAGTCAAAGGCGTAGAACATTCATCTTGACGGACTTCCCACGAGTTTGCGGCTTCAGCGGGGTCCTCGCCGGATAGGGCCGAAACTGATATAACATCAGTTTTGTAATAATCTTCTGGTGAAAAGCCCAGGCCGGGGTGCTTGGTAATTTGCAGCATCCGCCGATCCAGGTTTGGTGGGTTCCACATCCTTTCGAACATTTCCTTCTGGTTGGAGGGTTGGTAAGGAGAAATCTTCTGCTTTCTGACCAGCCCGACGGCCCGGTCGGTCATGTGAGGAAGTCCCGCGATGGGGACGTGTGGGTCATGCAATTCGTCAGGGAATCGGCAATCATCGTCTTCCTTGACTGGCTTTTCTCCGGCAATATAGAAGATAGTGGGTGGCCCCGCAGGGTTAGGAACCTCAAAAATTCTCAGCTGCTCGGCTGCTTGACAGTCAATTTCTGTTACGGGCTTGATGATCCCCGGTGGGACTCTGACATCCTCCAGCAGGTCTTCGAGGCAAGGCGCCCCCGGTGTAGGATAGATGGCGAGAGAAGCTGCCTTGAATACCCCTCCTTGGTGTGTGATGCATGGTACATGAGGGGGAGCCATATAGCCTGGGGGTGGTGGAGGGAACCAGCCGCCCGACTCGACCTTCCTCTTTCCCTTGTCTTGGGCGGCTTGGGGAGCTTGCTTCGCCTTCTCCAAGTATAGATTGGCATCTGACAAATGACACTCGAACACCTCAAACGGGTGGAGATCGGTGAAGATTCTGACTTCCTTCCCCTCGCAAGGGTACTTAATGCATTGGTGCAGGGTGGAAGGCACCACTCTATTCTGGTGTAACCAGGGCCGTCCAAGCAACGCCTTGTAGGAAGTGTTGGAGTTGATGACGTGGAACTGGACCTTGGTGGTGAAATCATCAAAGGTCAAGTTGAATTCTGCGACCCCCATAGGCACCTCGCACTTCTGGTTAAAACCAGCAATCTTGACATTCTTGACCTCCACCAGGTGTACATCAAAGTAGTGCTTTTAATACACCCGGTAGGGGAGTATATTTACTGCCGCCCCTGGGTCAATCAGGACCCTGTTGATAGGCTATCCATTCAGCTGCCCTTTCATGTAGAGGGGTCTATTATGACTGTAGGTGGGCAGGAGCATGTCATCCTCTGTGAAAGCCACAGCCACTTCGGGCGATATTTCAGCCAGATAGGCTTCAAGGTGTGCTGGTGTCTGGAGTGCGGCAATGATGGCTTGTCGTGTTTCTTCATCCAAAGACATCATCTCTCACACGGTAAATAGGGCCGGGATCTTCTTGAGGTGTCTGACTATTCGATCGGTAGCCCGCACCTTGAGTAACTTCATCTTCTCGGCCTTGCCACGCCTGCCCTTACCTTGGAGCTGGGGTGCTGGGTCAGAGGATGCCTCCTTTGCGGGTTCTGACGCAGCGTGTTGAGCCTGTGGGGCTTGTTGGGTTTTCTCCCTTTCTTTCATGAATTCGGCAAGGTTTGGGACGTCGTCAAATTCCTCCTCTGGCTGAGGGAGGGTCGCCGGTGGCGGAGCTTGGGGACTGCCTGCTTCTTTGGTCGAAGGAGACCCTTGGGAGCGTGCCTGCCTCTCTGCTCGGGCTAACAGGAATTCACCGAACGAAGGGGTGCCCCCGTTTCTGGATTCTTCGGGATAAAGACCCGACGGAGGAGGGATCTCAATGCCTCAAACCTTGGGCTCGGGGGCTTGATATGGCTATTCTCCCCTGAGCATGATGTTGAGATTATCCTGAGGAGGGCCCCCCCATTTCCTTCCCGACCTGGTGGCGTGATGGGAAGTGGATGCTTCAGCCTGGTCTACCTCCGTCGGCTCATGGGATGGCTCTTCCTCTTTTTCTTCCAGGGAGAGGGTGGTGTCGAACAACGCCGAGAGGGTGTTGCAGGCAACGATGACCTCTTTTTTCTTCTTGTTCCTGGGTCTTCTCTTCTTCTTTTTCTCTCCTGCTGTAGCCGGTAGCCACTCTTGGGGGAGTTCACCCCTCAGGGAAGGCTCTTTATGTGCCTCAGCTTCTGCTCCTGGAGCTAGCTCGAGTGACTCGAACTCCTCCCAGGGAACATATTCTTTCATCTCCACTGGCTGGATTTCAGGCTGTTCATAATCTTCGAGCCCATCAATAATAGCCTGGAGTCTTTTAACCACCGGGCTGGTGTCCTTGTGCATCCGCATTGGGATGTGCTTTTTTTTTTATTGTAGGTGGGCCACCTCATGACTAGTCGGGGGGCCACGTCATGCCAGACTGAGTTCACCGGAGGCGGTGCTAGCCGGGGTGTCACACCCCTCACCTGAACTTCTGGGTGGGCCGAGGGACCCGTCCCCTTCCATTCTTCCTGGGTACGGTCTGCCAACCCCCTTGGTCTTGAGCCGGGGCCATAACAAAAGCTTCATAGGCGGCGCGGGTGCTGGCCTCCGCCCACTCTTCAGGCAACTCCTAGTATAATGAGACCATGTTGACGGTGGAGGTTATGCTGGGCAACTCATGCGGGTGCGGGGGATCTACTTTATGCTCCCCCATGTCCAGCTCCCCGTTCTTTATTAAGGCCTCAATGACGTCTTTGAAGACATAGCAGTCCTCAACAGTGTGCCCGAGCATCCGGTGGTACAGGCAGAAGCGCGGGTCGTCATTCTTCTTCAGGTCACCGGGCTTCTTCGGTTCTGGCAACGTGATTTTGTTGTAGCTAGTCGCCCATTTGAACAGGAGCTGGGACTTGTCTCCAGAGAAGGAATATAGCTTGTTTCTCATCTTCTCCATCAGTGAGGGGCCTTCCCGCCGTTCTGTAGTTCTGGGCAGGGGAGGGTTGGCAGCTCCTTTGGCTTTTTCCTTCCGTTTCTCAAAGGCCTGGAAATCCAGTGTATGAACCTCAAGGGGAGCTGGCTTCTTCTCGACCTACCTGGCTCTCTGGCTTGACATGGCCGGAGTGGAGGAATATCGGGCCAGAAATGCTTCAATCTCGGCCACTATATTGTTCAGGCGGTCGAATGTCTTGACCTCAGTGCCAATCATTCTCTCCAGGATTTCTTTTTTTAAATTCTGTTTGCAGATCTGCACTGCGTCCTCCTGATGCGGGGGACGCCTGCACCTCATGCTGAGCTTTCTCCACCTTTTAATGTAGTCGAGAGCCGACTCATCATTCCTCTGTCTTGTGGAATAGAGCTCTGACACAGTGACCTCCCGCTCGGTAATGTAGAACCTTTCTGAACTTCTTCTGCATGTCGGGCCAATCAGCAACAGACTCGGGCGGTAGGCTGGAGTACCACTCAAAGGCAAGCCCAGTGAGTGTCGAGCTGAAAAACTTCAGGAGGTTGGCCTCATCGGCGGCCAGGTCTCCCATAGCGTTCACGTAATAGGCAACGTGCTCCCTGGGAGACCCCTGCCCATTAAACTTTTCAAGTTTCGGTGGCTTGGTGACGCCAACCGGTAGCTTCTTTGAGGCATAATGGGCCGGATAGGGCACCCGGTAGACGTCGAATGGCGTCTGATCCCCATCGCTCCTCTCCTCTAGCTTCATGTCTATCATCTGTTCAAGCATCAATCGGCTGACTGCTGCCGAGTCGATCGGATTTGGATAGAAATGGGCGGGCTACGCGCTCAGGGTAGTTAGCACAGTCACCTGGGGAGCCATGGGGGACCCTTGGGAAGGCGGGGCCCGCAGCGGGGCCGGTGCTGTGTACTGTGCCTGTTGCGGGGGTATGCCCCCAAGGAAGTTGGGAGTTGCTGGGGAGGTCGCAGCTTGCAGAGTTGCTTCTGAAGACTGCCTGTTGCCCGCGGGTGCTTTGAGCGGAACCTCGATCTGTCCGGACGTCGAGGGTTGTGCGTTCCGCTCATTTAGTTGCTTTTTCAGCAACTCAATCTCTTGCTGGAACCGTTGCATCATGTACACCATTGCCGGGTCAGTTGTGGGGAGATTGGGCATGCCCCTTGTCTCCTCGGCCGGGGCGTCCTCGGATGATGTGGAGGGTCCGCCGCTCGTGTCGCCGGTGGTGACTATGTTGTGTAGTGGACAGCGGATCTAGAGGGGAGGGGTGAATAGATCAGCCCCACTTTTCGCAATGCGGCCCTCTAAACAGCTAGTTAAAATGAATTACAGCGGAATAGAAACTAGCTTCCAAGTATGCTATGATTCACTTAGCAAGATAAGCAAGATATGTAATAATTCGATCCTAAGCATGCACCTAGAACGATTCAATCACACAAGCAAACCACGCTAGACAGGATTTTTAAGGTGGTTCGGACTGAATCCTCAGCCCTACGTCCACCCCTCACCAAAACCCGGTGAGGCTTCACTTGTGCAGCGCACAGAACCGCAAATCGGAAACCACCGATTGCCTTCCTACTCACCACCTGGTAGGGACGTCAACCGCAAATTGGAACACCCTCCAATTGCCTTCCTACTAACCACCGGTAGGGATGAATCACACTTTCAATGTTTAACAATAATGAAAATGAAACAAATGTGAAGGAACTAAAACAAGAGATTGAGTTATGAGTGAAAATGAATTGGCCCTTGTATGGAATGTTGATCAGCAACAAGGCTCCTCTTGGCTTCAACTCAATCTTCTTGATTCACCCTTGATTGGATGAATGTTCTTCACGGAGTACTGTTCACGTGAACAGTACCTCTTCCTTCAATTCTTCTCTCTTGATCTTCTCTTTGAACTTCTTTGAATGAATGAAGGAGATGATGAAGCTACCTTGAATCTTGATTGCTTCTTTAGCTTCTAGGAGTTTGAATACTTGAAATATCACCTTGAATGAACTTGAAAGAACTTGAATGGATGAAGATGATTTCCCTTGAAGAACTTGAATCAAACTGGCTTCCTTGGATCACTTTGATAGCCTTGCTTTGATGTAATCTTCCTTGAAGATTGCTGGCTTTGATTTGAGCTTGATTCCCCTTTGATTGGATGAAGAACACCTTCACGAACTACTGTTCACGTGAACAGTAGCTCGTCTCTAAGCTCTCTTGCAACCTCCCTTGCAGCCACCCTTGTAACCCCTTGAAGCATTAGGGTTTCTAACCCTCTTGTATTGGTTTTATAGACCTTGAATGGTCCATAGATGCCCCCTAGACCAGATCCACAAATCATGGAAGATTAGGTAAGATTTGATTAAACAAATCCATGGAAAGGGGCTAGCCACGAGGTGGATTTCGAGGTCAAACAAGGCTGCATCGGGGCTGGCAGTCGACCTAAGGCTCCTGGCGGTCGACCGCCACTGAAACACATACAACCGGGCGATCCCTGGGAAAACCGATCGACCGCCACTGGCTGGCGGTCGATCGCCAGCTGCCAGACCTGTAGCTGGGCGGTCCCTGGCTGGGGCGGTCGACCGCCCCTGTGCTGGCGGTCGACCGCCAGCTGGGTAGAGCCCGGGTCACCCCGGTTCGGTCCGTTGGTCACACCAGCTCCGTCGCTTGAGTCCGTTAGCCGCCCGTTCATGTCTGTGGCATTGACCTTGATTGTCTTGAAGTTTTATTACTGAGTCTTCAAGCAAATTTTGTTCCGGAGGCTCCGCCCCCGGAAACCCCCGCAAGGGGCGCTGGTCGATCCCCGCGACCTGACCGCGCAGGTCGATCCGCGTGCGAGGGTGCAACATTGAGCTTTCATGTGCATTTCTGTCATGAACAAAATATCACATATGTCAGTCATAAGAGCGTGGAAAGTAACAATGACTAATAGTGTTAAGCCATTATCAAAACCAAGAATACACAAAACTCATATGACTATAGAATGATGTCGAATGACCCATGTGACCACAGAATGACTCAAATGACCTCACGGACACAACAGACTACAATGGCCGCGAAGCCACAGGAGGTTCTTTGTAAAAAGTTTCTTCGGCGCCTGTCCATGCCGCTTCGCCTGCCGCCCTTCCCCTTCTAGTGAGAGGCCCCGGTCTGGCGGCGAGCCTGGCCACTTCTTCAGGATCGGTGGGTAGGGTCCCATACCGACCCAGAACTCCTGCCATATTGCAGGTGAAGACTCTCCAGTCTCTATTTCTTTTTGTCATTCTCCCGGATGACGTTCCCGGGAACACCAACCGGTCAAGGACCGATCGTCGGGGCGACGCTTCCTCCCGAAGAGGGGACTGGCGCGGCTCCTCTGACCGATTTCTTGACTCTACACTAGGTACAGGTCGGGCTTCTTCTTCTTCTTGAAAGGTAGAGGCCATTGCCCCCAGCAGTCGCTGGCGACCCAAAGGAGTACTACCTGGGCCCCGGAGGTAGTTTCTCATGGCCTGCTCGATCCATTCCCACTCCTGGTCGGGGAGAGCGGCCGGTGGTTGTGTGCCGATGGCAGTGACAGGTGGGGAGTAAACCCTGGGCGCCGGGCGGGCAGCCTGGTGTCGGTGCTTGCGGCACCGGCGGCGGGCGCCTTCGGGCTACATCGGCATGGCAGGTGTTGGTTGGTGAGTCGGGGTCGTCACCTCGACCCTCTCATCTCTTCGGGCCCTCCTCGGGCGGAAAGTGCTAGGCCCCGCCTGGGCGGGTGCAGTGGGCCGGGCCTCCTTGGGGACCCAGATTTGCTTTAATTTGGCCGGCCTGTGAGCCGGTGCAGTCTTTGGTGACGCGGCCAGAACAACGGGCGTCACCTTCTCCTTCAGCTTCTCCAGCCCCTAGAAAGAGTTCCGGACTGGGATAGTCAGGACGACGCGGTCCGGTGTCACCTGGGACCTCTGCCCGTCCAAGCGAACTCGGAGGGTCCCGACGGTCATGGATTTCCCAGAGTTAGACATGCGGCACCCCGAGACGACGCCAGTATTATTCCTCCGGAGCCTCCTCCGGTGAGATGCCGATCCTTGGTGGGACAGACCGGCAGTTTGGTGCACATGGTGCACATTGCAGCTCAGCGTCGTGGCTGGGACGCTGTCGTCGCTGTCGGCCACAGGTCGGCCGATAACAGCCTCAGTGGCCCCCGGAGTGGGAGCGTTGGTCTGGGGCTCGCCGGTTGCTTTCACGTCTAGTATGTTGACAAAAGCCACCCCCAAGAAGTTGGGGAAGCCTACCGTGGGAGGGAAGCTCCCGAAGTTGAGGGGAACTGCGAGGTAGCTGCCCCGAACATGGTTGTCGACGACCTGAGGGCCGCAGGTAACCGCCATTGTTGGCACCATAATGTGATTTTCCTGCATTCGCACAAGTAGCGCAATTAGTTTTACAAGAAGGGGGCCGCAGGGCCCCTAATTCTGGCAAAAAGAAGAAGGGTGGATTGGTCCCACCGGGCGTGCCAGACTTGTGGACGCACTAAAATTTGCTCATAGCGTTGTTCGTTTATTTGGCTTTGTTTATTCGTTTATTAAGTGCGTGGGCGTGCCAGTCACAAAGTGACAATTTATTCGGGCTCCGAAGAGCCCATGGTGCGCTCGATCTGACTTCGTCAGACGATTGTGTGGTTCGTGTCGGGACCAGAACCCATCGTGCCATGAAGGCCACGACGTCATTTACATCCCCCGTATGAGGGAACACCCTTGATTAATTGTCAAAATTAGGGGCCCGGTGGCTGAAAGAACTAATACTAACTGCGCGAGAAAGAGGCAAGCGTAAATCACACTAAGGTCCGCATCAGGCTACGAGCTGCGGGTTATGTTGGTCACTCGTGGACCTTTTTCATGTTCGGACAAAGGTCTGTAATAGAAACGCGGTGGAAGCCGGGATTGTTGTGACCCCTCTATGTTGATGATGTTGACACTTGCTTTATTTCATTGGCAACACCATTGTTTTGATTGATTGGCAACTGCTCTTGCTTTGATGAAATTACTCTATCAGATTGACTATGTGTTCTTTGCATTTCATACACTATTGTTTGCATTTCTCACTGTCATGGGTCGACGCATCCTCTGATGGGTCGACTCCTTTAGCAGACTTGTCTAGATTGAGTCTATACAGCGTCAGTTCATGCATGTCTTAGGCTAAGTCTATACAGCGTCAGTTCATGCATGTCTTAGGCTAAGTCTATACAGCGTCAGTTCATGCATGTCTTAGGCTAAGTCTGTACAGCGTCTCATTCATGCTTTGATTAATGAAGTCTGTACATCAGTCTTCACATTCTAAGTCTGTACAGCCGTTGGGTTTGGACTCAGAGTCTGTACACTTGATTTGCCTTTGAATTGGTCAAGTGTGTACATTCCTTCATTGTAGCTTTCACGTATCCAAAGTCTACACATCGTGAAAGTCTATTCATTCTTCACTGACTTTCGTTCAAGGCAAAGTCTATACATTGGAGTCTTTCCCTACGTTTCTTAAGTGAAGTCTGTACACTCGTTTCTGAAGCCTGAAGTCTATACACTCTAGCCTATTCCTACGATCAAGGCTTTAGCTACACTCAAGTCTGTACATTGGCTTCGCTTCATCAAGTCTGTACATTGAATCGCCAACTTCTTTGAAGTCTACACATCGCTTGATTTCCTGAAGTCTATACATCCACAGTGATATTTGAAGTCTATACATCCATCGTGGAGCTTCAAGTCTACACATCGCTTGATTTCCTTAAGTCTGTACATCCACAGTGAAACTTGAAGTCTGCACATTGGTCTTCAAATCCAAAGTCTGCACATTGGTCTTCGAATCCAAAGTCTATACAATGGTCTTCACACTTGAAGTCTATACATTCGATGTGCAGAGTTGATGTCTATACTGTGCCTTATGCTGATCGAGTCTACACATTGGTCGGTGGCAAGTCTGTACACTGGCCTCAGCTATTCAAGTCTATTCACTGGACTGTTTGGTCAAGTCTATACACCCTTCAGTTGAAATTCCAAGTCTGTACATCGGACTGTGTTAAGTAAAGTCTATACATCCGATTGTACAGTGTCTTAGCCATTGTCTCACTTCTTCAAGTCTACACAATGGTCGGTGGTAAGTCCACACATTGGTGTTTCATTCGAAGTCTGTACACTCACCAGTGAACGACAAGTCCAATAATTGGACTGTAGCTGCTTGTTCTTCAAAGTCTGTACATTGGGCTTTCACATGAAGTCTGTACATCTGTTCGTTCTGCATCGTTATCAAGTCTATACAGCCACTCTTTGAGCATCAAGTATATACATTGGTATTGGGTGAGCATAGTCAAGTCTGTACACTGCACTCGAGTCCGTTGTCTTCAGTAAAGTCTATACATTGGCATCGGTCTTCACCTTGAGTATGTACAGTGGCTGCTTCATATAGGAAGTATGTACAGCCGTTGCCTCTTCATATAAAGTCTATACTTTGGGCAAGTCTGTACACTGGTTTTCCTTCTTATGAAGCCTTTATATTTACTAAGTCTATACACTACTTTCCTTCTCATGAAGCCTTTACGATCATTGAGTCTATACACTGCGTTGTGCATACTTTGCATTGCACTCGTGGTTGCAAAGCCTGTACAGGGTTTACAGTTAAACTGAATATGTTCTTGTCTGTCTGACAGGGAATGCAGAGACAAATGAAGGGCATGTGATCCGAGGTACCTGGCTCGTGATCCGAGAAGAACAAGGTATCCAGATGAGGACACGTGTTCTGACACTCCATTGGATGCTGCCACGTGGTCTAAATGCTTTGGCGGGAAACGTGGAGAACACACGCCTGCTACTGCTGCTGCTATATATACATGCCTTCTTCCACAGAAGAAGGGAGATCGAAGAGAAGGATAGAAAGTCTATACAGCCAAAGCAGCAAGGCTCCTTCGATCCACTGAGAGAAAAGATACAGAGAAGAAGAAGAAATAGAGAAGAAGAAGAAATAGAGAAGAAGAAGAAAACGAGAGAAGAAGAGATAGAGAGCTGATTGAGAGTGAGAGTGAGAGAGTTTGTATCTCAGTCTCGTGGTTCAAAACCAGAGCTGAGCTTTGCTCTTTAGAGCTACATTGCTTTTGGGTTTTCCTTTTTTTCGTTTTGATTCTATCTATCATTTCCGAATATTGTTTCCTCAAGCTGTGTGTCAGCGGTCTTGCAGTGGTAGTCTCCACTGGACGGGTTAAGCTGTATTTCCCCAGTGGTTGCAGAGGATCAGATCCTCTGGTCGGAAAGCTGTAGTGCCCAGCGAAGCTGTGTATCAGCGGATTGTTTGGCCAAGCTGTAAAGCCCAGCGGACGCAAGCTATGTTGCGCAGCAGGAAGCCATACTCGGTTGAGTGTGGGGTGGACGTAGGTCGTTGACCGAACCACCTAAAAATTGTGTGTGCAGTGTGTTTGTGTTTTTGTTTGATCTATGTGCGATGGGAATTCTTGCTTAGCTTATTTGGTTTCATCGCTCATGCTCATGTCTAGCTTTCGATATATAGATATGGTGAATGGCTTTCATGGGTCGACCCTTTGCTTAGCATTCTTCCTTTAGCTTAACTGATGTTTGCCTAAATTCCGCTTTAGAACTTACAGTAGTTTTAAATTAGGCAAGTTGATCTATTCACCCCCCCCTCTAGATCCACACTCAGTGGAGATAGACTGCGTCCATCTAACCCAACACTTTGTATCATAGCCTAACTCTTCTGCAGGGACTCATCGCCCGAAGAGAATAGGCAGAGATGGATGCTCGAGGGATGATTGCCGAAGGTCACTCAACAACGAAGCCCCCATTCTTTGATGGATCAAACTACGCATACTGGAAGAACCGTATGCAAGTGTTCCTCAGGGCTAAGGATTATGAGATTTGGAAGATTGTCAGCAAGGGACCTTATGAGCTGTCCCCGAATGAAGATGTATGGACCAAGGAGGAGATCAGAAGGTCCACGCTGAATTGGAGTGCTATAAATGCTATCCAGTGCGCTCTGCATCCTACAGAATTCTCTCGTGTGTCTGCTTGCAAATCAGCTAAGGAGATGTGGGATGCGTGTGGACGCGGATTTTATCTTATTATATTATATTATTTATTTATATTTTTATTTATTTATTTATTGATTTATTGGCGTGCCAGTCACATGTGTGACGATTTCATTGTGCGCTCGATCTGACTTGGTCAGTCGATTGTGAGTGATCGCGTCTGGACCAGAAGTCCGTCATACCATAAAGGTTATGACATTAATTATGCCCTTCCTAAGAAGGACAACCCTTGATTAAATGCCAAAATAGGAGGCCTCGCGAGGCAAACATATATTCATGTCTGCAAATGGAACTTCATACCAGAGCCAGTCAGGCGGGCAAGATAACAACATTAACTGTAGAAGCAGATGATATCGTTAAGTCAGCGGTTCGAAGACCGAGTTAAAGGGAAGAAGGAGGATTTCAGTCACAGGCAGACTAAGCCGTGGCCATGATGGGGGTTTGAAGCATCGATCGATAGTTCAGCAGCATTTCCCCTTTATCTGGATTATGCCCAGGGGGAAATAGGCTATCACTCACGGAGTGCCGGGATGAAAGCCAAGAGAGAGAGAAGTGTTGAACTTCCCGAACCGCATATTTGCCATGGGGCAATGTTTGATATTCCCTGTAGAAGCCGGTGGAACTCATGCAGTGGCAGAGCCCTCCCGAGCTAAAGGGGTTATTCATGAACCCGATGCGGGACGACGGAAAGTGAGAGAACGCTCAATGTTGCGCCCTCGCACGCGGATCGACCTGGGTTTCCGGGGATAGCTTAATGTAGACTTTCATCATCCTGGGAGAATTTTGGCAGCACCTCCCCTAGACTGAGCATTTGCCAGGGGGAGATATAGGCTGACATCCACGGAATGCCGGGATGAAAACCAGAAAGTGAGAGAGCACTAAGGCTCAGGGAGACTGTGTATGTCTCTAGCATTGGTCGCTATTCCCCTTCTCGGAGACCGACGAAACCCTTGTAAAGACAAGGTCCGCCGGACCCGTGGGGTTGCATGTGAATCCGATTCGGGACATAGGAATGTAGGGGAGATCAATCCCTTAATTAATTTATCTCCTGGGGTGCACATGACGACTCAAGGATGTCTCAGGATAGGTGGAGGAAGCGGCCAAAGGGGTGGACAGAGGATTGGCATTGGGTTCTCGGCACAGCCGGGAGATCAAGGGGGTTCCCAGCGCGGAACCCTCTCGGCGCGCAGGTTCCCGGCGTGGCTTTAGCGGGGCTCTCGGCTCGGGTTTTAGTGGCCAAGGGGGGGTCTCGGCCAGGAGTTTAGTCGGCCAAAAGGGGGTCTCGGCGAATGGGTTCTCGCCGTGGCTGGGAGGCAAAATGGGGGGGGCTCCCGGCCGTGGGGCTTTCGACGGATGGGTTCTCGGCATGGGTGGAGTTGGCTTATAGGGGGGTCTCGGCGTGGGACTTCCCGGCGCGCCCGTTACCGCGCCGGGAAGGTGGCGCCGGGAAGCTAAGGGCTGGGGAGGCTTGCATGAGGGGGCTGAACAAGTTTTGTCTTTTAGCCAAAGGGGAAAGGAGAGGAAGGCCTCTCGGCGGGACAGTTCTCGACGGTGAATTTTGCACGCCGAGAAGGTGGAGTTGCGGAAAGAATTCTAGGTTTACAGAGCTAAACCGATACTCTGTTTTTGGGATTCCTGAGCTTTCTGGCTGCGATTGAAGCTGGATTTGAAGTGCAGGAGGGGGATTTCATGGATGCTGAGGTTTGATTAGGCAGGGGTTTAATCTCATCAATGGGGGTTGAATGGAAGAGGATCGGAAAATCCAATTGCCCGGATGGGCTTTGAGTCGTCATGTGCTGTTGACCCTCATGGGATCGTTTGCTGGCATCTTTGGTCGCCTGGGAGCCAAGAGATGGTCATCTCAGGCCCCAGGGACGACCCTGATGGAACTATCCATATTGGAATCGGATTAGAAACTCTCAGTATCAAGCCATCGAGACAGCTTACTTATTCCTGTAGCAAGGGAATCTCGAATAGGAGATCCGAGCTATTGCCAATATCCGTAGCAGACTGTCCCAGAAGCCAAGAGATGGTCTGTCTCTGGCCCTGGGGCAAGCCTGGGAGGCTTTATGCAAACGACTACTAACTGCGAGGGATATCGGTATATTTAGAGCTATATTTATTCTACGGAAGACAACTGATCCCTAAGACCCATAAGAGAATTAGATGCGCTTCAGTTGAGCTAAAGATGAAAACATGTAAAGGAAATATATAGCAGCATACGGAGAGATAGCTGGCAGATGTTTCAATCACCCAACGCCCAAACGGGTCATTGAAGCATTTCATATCATTTCAATAGATCACCCCAGAACTCATACCAATCACACGGAGGGAATGAGGGAAAGGGAGATGAATAGACATCGGGACATCCCGGTTACATCCAGAGGAAAATCGAGATAAACTCGGCAGGATTACATGAAGAAGAAAATAAAACCATGGGGGAGGGCGGAGCATTGACTCCTCTCCCTCCCCGGCTGCCCACCTGGAGCTTCTTCTCCTTCTTTCTTTTCTCAGCGGAGGTGGCTCTCTCTCTCTGTTGGTCTTTTCTTTTTTTCAGTGGAGGAGTCTCTCTCGAAGCCCCTCTGTTTCTTTTCTATCGCTTTCTTTTCTCTTTTTGCCCCCCCCCTTTCTCTTGTGGGAGAAGTAATGGGTTTTATAGGGCCATGTTCACGGCGATGGCATTCGGCGTGCCTGCAGCACTAGTTCCCGGCGCGCCCATTCGAGGGTTTCCCGGCCGTGGGGCTCTCGGCGCCATCGTTCTGGGCCTTGGTGAAGAGCTCTCGGTGCCGTGATCATAAGCCCATTTAAGGCTCTTGGATGCTTTCAACTCTTTCTATCAGTGGGCTCCAACTATCAAAGCCGTTAGCCCTGCTTCTTTACTTGCTAGTCCCTCGAGTCTGTCAGGCGAGGGTGAGATGACATAGTCTTATCAGAATACCTCTGGAGTTTTCATCGGTCAATAGACTACAGTTCTTATCAGTACTGCCATCGGAGGAATGGCAACACCGGACATCAGCTTGGCCGTGGAGGGCTTCAGCCGGGTGGCAGCTTCAGTGGCAAATTTTCCATAATCTTGGTTTTGCAGGGATCTCCGGGATCTTCATCTTTGACTCAATCTTCTCTTCGGTCTCATCTTTGTTCTTGATTATATTTCGGGTGTCAACAAATGCCCCCCACCTGTGGACGGCGTAAGCACAGAATAAGCGGCACGGTGTCCGCAGGTGCATCTTTAGCTTAATGCCATTGACTCATTCTTTCAGTTGTATCTTGGCAGTATCCTTATACTGGGATTTCATCCTGACACGATCTTCTTGGCTTGAACCTTGATCAGCGGAATATCTATCGGCTTGAGCCCTGATCAAATGGCACATCTGACATCTGTCGATTTTAGGCCCCGACTGACGGCACATTTGACTTCTATCGGCTTTAAACCCTGATTGGCTGACCATCTGGCATCTGTCGGTTTTGAGCCCCGCTCTGCTGTACATCTTGCATCTATCGGTTTTGAGCCCCGATCGGCTGTATATCTTGCATCTGTCAGTTTTAAGCCCTGATTGGCTGAACATCTGTCGGATTGAACCTCCGGGTGGCTGAACATCTACCATATTACAGCTCTGGCTGGCTGAACATCTGCCGGGTCGAAGCCTCGGGTGGCTGAACATCTGCCGGATTGAAGCTCCGGGTGGCTGAACATCCGCCGGATTGAAGGTCCGGGTGGCTGAACATCTGCCGGATTGAAGCTCCGAGTGGCTGAACATCCGCCGGATTGAAGGTCCGGGTGGCTGAACATTTGCCGGATTGAAGCTCCGGGTGGCTGAACATCCGCCGGAATGAAGCTCCGGGTGGCTGAACATCTTCTTCATGTGTTGTTATTTCCTTCGTATGGAAGAGTAGTGGTCTCAGCAGCCTTCATGCGGATGACCCGTATTCAGCAGGAGAGCGTCCATCCTCTCAGGGAGAGAATGGGGGACTTGCTCCACCGCGTGTTGGTGCTCGTTGGGACTGCCTTTGCTGGCCTTGTTGGTCAACGGAAGACATGCTTTTAGGCCATGGCATCATGTGGGAGTGTAGATGAGAGGGGCTCTAGAGGAGCATCCGGAACAGACGAGAGGTCCGTTCCTCAAAGCCGGCCGTGGCAATGTGCCGACCGACCAGTGCATGGTTTCATCGTCGACATTGGGTTTATGTCGATGCAAAGGAGTTTAAGCTTCATCAGAATAGACGTAAGGTCTAAACTGGCAGGGTTTCATCATTGATCGGGCGAGGTGCCGGTCGATCAACAGTTGGTTTCATCATCGATATCGGGTTTATATCGATGCAAAGAAGTGTTATAAGCTTCATCAAAATAGACGAAAGGTCTACACTGGCAGGGTTTCATCATTGATCGGGCGAGGTGCTGGTCGATCAACAGTTGGTTTCATCATCGATATTGGGTGTATATCGACGCAAAAAGAGTTTCATAAGTTTCATCAGAATAGACGGAAGGTCTAAACTGGCAGAGTTTCATCATTGATCGGGCGAGGTGACGGTCGATCAACAGTTGGTTTCATCATCGATATTGGGTGTATATCGATGCAAAAAGAGTTTCATAAGTTTCATCAGAGTAGATGAAAGGTCTAAACTGGCAGGGTTTCATCATTGATCGGGTGAGGTGCCGGTCGATCAACAGTTGGTTTCATCATCGATATTGGGTGTAGATCGATGCAAAAAAGAGTTTCAGTTTCATCAGAATAGACGAAAGGTCTAAACTGGGTAAAGGTTATAGCAGGCGGGACATTGAAAGGTGCAAGTTTTTCATCAGGACAGACGTAGGGTCTATTCCAGCAGATTTTATCATGGGTGGGACTTCGCCAAGAAATACATAGGTTTCATCAGGATAGGCGTAGGGTTTATCCTGGTAGGGTTTCAGAGTTTCATCAGGACAGACGTGAGGTCTGAGCTGGATAGGATTTATCAGAATGGTGATGGGTTTCATTGTCGGTGGGACGTTAAAAAAAAAGGGTATGTAGATTTCATCAGGGTAAACGTAAGGTCTATCCCGGAAAGGCTTTATCATCGGTGGGGCATAGAGCCAGATGACCGACGGAAGGCCTCATCAATGAAGGGGAGGTAAAGGTAGCGTGCCGGTTGGCATGGAACTCTTGAATTATCACATTACTGACCCAAGTGCCCTTTCGGGTTTTCACCGGAGCCAACCCCCTCTTACTTTTGCCCACGCGCCCTTTCGGGTTTTCACGTGGCGGGGTACTCGATTTTGCCTGCAGTGCCCTTTCGGGTTTTCACCACAGCTGGGTTTTGGCCATTTTTGCCCTTGTTCAGAGTATCTGAACAAGACTGGCGGGGTATCTCTATTTTTAACCCCATTTTGTCTCTTCTTTTTTTTTTTGTCGGGACTTTAGCTTCGTAAATTGTTAAGCCATGTGCTCAACTTGTGTATGTATCATCATTGATGTGGGTGCTGACACCAATGCAAGGGACATAAGGTTTTCATCGTCTGCCTAGGCGGAAGGCTTGGGTCGACTTGAGTGTGTTTTGTGGCTTAGGCGTGAAGCCGTTCGCCGGGGGCATAGCTGTATCGTTGATGTGGGGGTTGCCATCAACGCAAGGGAATGGGATTTCATCATCCATCCAGACAGAAGGTCCGGATTGGCTCGAGGATGTGTGTAGCAGCTTAAGCACGAAACCACTCGATGGAAACGTAGGTTTCATCGTTAATGTGGGGTTTAACATTAACGCAAAGGGATGAGGTTTTATCATCTATCCGGACGGAAGGTCCGGGTTGATTTGAGAATGGGTGTAGCATCTTCATCAGAGCAGACGGAGAATCTACCCCGGACGGGCTTCAGCATTGCTCAGGCGGCAGGCCACCCCATTAGTAGCTGCTTCTATCATTGGTATTAGGTCTATACCAACGCAAGGATTTTATAGGTTCCATCAGGATAGACATAAGGTCTAAACTGGATAGGTTTCATCATTGATCGGGCAATGTGCCGATCGATCAACAGCAGGTTTCATCATCGTTATTGGGTTTATACCAATGCAAGGATTTCATAGGTTTCATCAGGATAGACGTAGGGTCTAAACTGGATAGGTTTCATCACTGATCGGGCAGTGTGCCAATCAATCAACAGCAGGTTTCATCATCGGTATTGGGTTTATACCAATGCAAGGATTTCATAGGTTTCATCAGGATAGACGTAGGGTCTAAACTGGATAGGTTTCATCGCTGATCGGGCAGTGTGCCAATCAATCAACAGCAGGTTTCATCATCGGTATTGGGTTTATACCAATGCAAGGATTTCATAGGTTTCATCAGGATAGACGTAGGGTCTAAACTGGATAGGTTTCATCATTGATCGGGCAGTGTGCCAATCAATCAACAGCAAGTTTCATCATCGGTATTGGGTTTATACCAATGCAAGGATTTCATAGGTTTCATCAGGATAGATGTAGGGTCTAAACTGGATAGGTTTCATCATTGATCGGGCAATGTGCCAATCAATCAACAGCAGGTTTCATCATCGGTATTGGGTTTATACCAATGCAATGATTTCATAGGTTTCATCAGGATAGATGAAAGGTCTGGCCTGGATAGGTTTCATCGCCGATTGGGCAGTGTGCCGATCGACCAGCAGCAGGTTTCATCATCGGTATTGAGTTTATACCAATGCAAGGGTTTCATGGGTTTTATCGACATAGACGTAAGGTCTAAACCGGACAGGTTTCATTGATGATCGGGCGAGTGTGCCCATTAATCAGCAGTAGGTTTCATCACGATGGAAGCTGGGAAAAGGTATGAGGGCTTTTATCAGGATAGACGTAGGGCCTATACTGAGTGGGTCTAATCGTCGATCGGGCAAGGCGCCGGTCGATTGACGAGGAGTTTTATGGCGGGAGGTGAGGCTTTCTTTGGGATTACCACATTACTGACCCAAGTGCCCTTTCGGGTTTTCACCGGAGCCAGCCCCCTCTTGTTTTTGCCCACGCGCCCTTTCGGGTTTTCACGTGGCGGGTACCCGATTTTGCCTGCAGTGCCCTTTCGGGTTTTCACCACAGCTGGGTTTTAGCCATTTTTGCCCTTGCTCAGAAAGCCTGAACAAGACCGGCGGGGTATCTCTATTTTTAACCCCATTTTTCTTTTCTCATTTTTTTTCTTTTAGAGGGTGATAGATTGGAATGCCATTAATCCGTGATAAGGAGTGGCTTGGTTAGGGCGGAGTGCCACTAGACCAAGAAAGGGTAGCTCGGTTGGGGCGAAGTGCCGCTAGACCAAGGATGAGGGTAGTTCGGCTAGGGCGGAATGCTGCTAGATCGAGAATGAGGGTAGCTCGGCTAGGGCGGGGTGCCGCTGGACCAAGAAGAGGGTAGCTTGGCTAGGGAGGAGTGCCGCTAGACCAAGAATGGGGTAGCTCGGCTAGGGCGGGTGCCGCTAGACCAAGAAAGGGTAGCTCGGCTAGGGCGGAGTGTCGCTAGACCAAGAAAGGGTATCTCGGCTAGGGCGGAGTGCCGCTAGACCAAGAATGAGGGTAGCTCGGCTAGGGCGGAGTGCTGCTAGACCAAGAAGAGGGTAGCTTGGCTAGGGCGGAGTGCCACTAGACCAAGAATGAGGGTAGCTCGACTAGGGCGGAGTGCCGCTAGACCAAGAAGAGGGTAGCTTGGCTAGGGCGGAGTGCCACTAGACCAAGAATGAGGGTAGCTTGGCTAGGGCGGAGTGCCACTAGACCAAGAATGGGGGTAGCTTGGCTAGGGCGGAGTGCCGCTAGACCAAGAAGAGGGTAGCTTGGCTAGGGCGGAGTGCCACTAGACCAAGAATGAGGTAGCTCGGCTAGGGCGGAGCGCCGCTAGACCAAGAATGAGGGTAGCTTGGCTAGGGCGGAGTGCCACTAGACCGAGAATGAGAGTAGCTCGGCTAGGGCGAAGCGCCACTAGACCAAGAAAGGGTAGCTCGACTAGGGCAGAGTGCTGCTAGACCAAGAATGAGGGTAGCTTGGCTAGGGCGGAGTGCCACTAGACCGAGAATGAGAGTAGCTCGGCTAGGGCGGAGCGCCACTAGACCAAGAAAGGGTAGCTCGACTAGGGCGGAGTGCCACTAGACCAAGAAAGGGTGTGGATGAGATGATAGCAGACTACAAGGGCCAGAGACAGCAAGCTATAAGAGCCAGGATAGAAAGCTGTAGAAGCCAGGAATAGCAGACTACGAGAGCCAGAGACAGCAGGCTACAAAAGCCAGGACAGTAGACTGTAAAAGCCAAGAGTAGCAGGCTACGAGAACCAGAGATAGCAGGCTACAAAAGCCAGGACAGCAGGCTGTGGAAGCCAGGAGTAGCAGGCTACGAGAACTAGAGATAGCAGGCTACAAAAGCCAGGACAACAGGCTGTGGAAGCCAGGAATGACAGGCTACGAGAGCCAGAGATAGCAGGCTACAAGAGCCAGAATAGTAGGCTATAGAAGCCAGGAATAGCAGGATATAGGAGCTGTGAATGCAGGTTGTAGGAGCCAGGAATAGCAAGCCACGAGAGCCAGGCTAGCAGGCTATAGAATTCGGGAATAGCAGGCTACGGGAACCAGAGATAGCAGGCTACAAAAGCCAGGATAGCAAGCTATAGAAGCGAGGAATAGCAGGCCACGGGAGCTAGAGACAGCAGGCTTTGGCCTAAAATGGCTAAGCCGAGGGATGAAGCAGTTGGAAGTTGTAATAGCAGCCTTGGCCGGAATGGCTAAGCCGAAAGATAGAATGGTCAAAAATTATGATAGCAGCTTTGGCCGGAATGGCTAAGCCGACAGATAGAGTAGTTTGAAAATCATGATAGCAGCTTCGGCCGAAATGGCGAAGCCGAAAGACTAGATGACTGACAAGTTGTGATGGCGGCTTTGGCCAGAACGGCTAAATCGAAAGCAGAGATAGCCGAAGAATTGTAATAGCGGCTTTGGCCGAGACGGCCGAGCCGAAAAATGAGATACTTGAAATATATGATAGGGCGTTGCGCTCGCAAACAAGGATAGCTGGCTTTGACTGGACGTCAGAGGCCAAAAGATAGGATATCAGATCCTGGTAGGATGTCAGACTTGGAAGCAATCCATAATTGATGTTGCCTCGACGGACTCTCGAAGACAACCCATGCATGCACCTAACCTAGACGGGAGGTCTGGACTGATGTTGGTATGTAGCAGCTCGGGCCTAAAGCCATTCGCCGAAAAGGTGAGCGGGTTTTTGACGGCATGCCAAGGCCGAGAATTTCATGGATAGTGAAAGATAATAGAATAGCAGGTCGCAAGGACCCGGAGATGGTGAGATAGTAGGCTGCGCAAGCCAAGGTGGCAGGTTAATAGACCGTAAAAGTCGGTATAGCAGGGTAGCAAGCCATAAAGGCCGAGGTAACAGGATCCAGGAAAGTGATGATAGCAGGCCGTGGGGGCCAGGGTAGCAGGTTAAATAAGCCAGAGGTAGCAGGCTATAAGAGCCAGGATAGCAGGCTACGGGAGCCAGAGGTAGCAGGCTATAGAGGCCAGGATAGCAGGCTGCGAGAGCCAGGAATAGCGGGCTACGAGAGCCAGAGGTAACAGGCTATAAGAGCCAGGACAGCAGGCTGTAGAAGCCAGAGGTAGCAGGCTACGGGAGCCGGAGGTAGCAGGCTATAAGAGCCAGAATAGCAAGCTGTAAGAGCCAGAATAGCAGGCTGTAAGAGCCAGGATAGCCGGCTGTGTTGTCCGGCGGGACTATTGATGGATTTGACTATGCTGCTATAGTGTCGGTGGGGCTTGGGATTAACATTTGAGAGCTCGGCCAAGGTGGGATGCCTTGAGCAAGAGGGAAAAGGTTTATGGGCCTAGCCCGGCGAGGCTTGATGGGCAGAGTCTCGTAGCTCGACGAGGGTGGAGTGCCTCAGGCCAAGATAAGGGATAGCTTGGCTAGGACGGAGTGCCACTAGACCAAGGAAGAGGTAGCTCGGCTAGGGCGGAGGGCCGCTAGACCAAGGAGAAGGGTAGCTTGGTTAGGGCGGAGCGCCGCTAGACCAAGGAGAAGGGTAGCTTGGTTAGGGCGGAGCGCCGCTAGACCAAGGAGGAGATAGCTCGGCTAGGGCGGGGTGCCGCTAGACCAAGGAAAAGGTAGCTTGGCTAGGGCAGAGTGCTACTAGACCAAGGAAAAGGTAGCTTGGCTAGGGCGGAGTGCCGCTAGACCAAGGAAGAGATAGCTTGGCAAGGGCGGAGTGCCCCTAGACCAAAGAAAAGGTAGCTCGGTTAGGGCGGAGTGCCGCTAGACCAAGAAAGGGTTGTTTGCTGGGAATGTATGCTTCATCATCAATGTTGGGGTTTGATCAGCTGGATATCTTCATCTTTGCATATCACTGATTCTGTTGACTTTTCTTTGGAAATCTTTGCACATTGGTCGGCTTGAGTGCCGATAGCTAGAATTTTGACTTCTTTTGGTTGGCATGCTGGCGACTCATGCTTGGGAACATCTATCATCTCGAGTGCCGAAGGTTAGACATCTTTGGCACTCTGGAGGCTCATCGGGCATCTATCGGTGAGGGTGCCGATGACTGAATGTTTAACATATATCGGCTACGATGCCGATGGTTGTTGGCTTGAAAGTGAATGATTGAACCTCGACATCTGTTGGTTTGGACGCCGATGGGTATACATTTGGCAACCGTGGAAAGTAGTTGAACATCGGTTGGCGTGAACGCCGATAGCTGACATTTGGGGGCATTGTTGAGCTTCTATCAGCTTGGGCGCCGATGTATTCATCATCTTCATCTTGGAGCATCTATCGGTCTGATTACCGATGTATCTATCATTCACTCATTCGAGCGCCATTGTTCGTCCATCAGCTTACATGCCGACACCTTGATGTTTGATATATATATATTTATTTTTTTTTTGGATCTCATCGAGCATCTGTTGACCCGAACGTCGGTGGTTAGGCGAGCTTCCATCATTCTTCATTGATCCATCATTCATTGTTCATTGCCATCTGGGATTCCATCATTTGGGTAGTCCCTGACATCAGCAGCAGACGTGCAGTGTAAGAGTCTGTGACAGGATGGCCCTTGCAAGGTCAATGCGCCAATTTTATTTGCCATAAACGATCATTGCCCCTTTAAAGGGGTGAACATATCCAGCAACGGCCATGCATGCTGCCATTGACATTTCACATATTTATTCCTAGAATGGGGAACCATGTGTGTCTTCCATCATTCTTTTGGTGTACATTTGTCCCAAGAATGGGATACCATCAGTATTTCTCATTATTTGGCATACATTTGCCCCCTGGATGGGGTACCATTTGAAACTTCCATCATCTCATAATCATCATTTTCCTTTCTATTTTTTTTTCTTCTCTTTTTTTTTGATATGCATCCCCCCTCCTTAGAATGGGGTATCATCTGCATCTTCCGTCATTTTGTCATCTTTCTCTTTTCTCTTTTTTTTTTTGATGTGCATCACCCCTCGAATGGGAGTACCCTCTATATTTGTTATTTCACCATTTTTTATCATCATTTTTTTCTTCACACATGCCCCCGGGATGGGGTATCATCATATCTTTCACCATCTCTTTTTTTTTGTTAATACATCTGCCCCCCAGAACGAGGCACCATCTGCATCCCTCATCATTCATTTTTTTTTAAAATCTTTTATGTGTACATCTGCCCCTAGGAAGGGGTATCATTGGCATCCTTCACCATCATCATTTTTTCTTTTCCCTCTTTTTTTTTTGGGTATACGTCTGCCCCCGAGTGGGGTGTCATCTTTTCTTGTAGCATCACCGGGCTTCATTGGGGCCGGGAATATATCCTTGTTGCAGTGGGTGACCCACTCGAACAGGGCCCGAGTCTTTTCCTTAGGAAAGGAGTAGGGTTTAGTCTTTTTGCTTCTTAGGGAATGGCCTAGCTCGCCAGCCTTTGCCGACGAAGAGATAGTTGCCTTCTTTGCCTTCTTCCTTCGCTTCTCGAAAGCTTTGAAAATTGGCAATGTGAATACATTTATGCATCAGTTGTTCACTGGTAGGCTTGTTCTTTTGACTTAGGGAGGTAGCGGCCGGGTAATATTTCGCCAAAAAGGCCTCACTATCAGTTACAATTTCATTCAGGAGATCGAAGGGCTGGACTTTGATGCCAATCAACCTTGTTAATATTCCTATCTTCAGGTTGCGCTTGCATATCTGGACAGCCCCCTCATGGTACGGCGGGTGCCGACATCTGGCGCAAAGGTTCTTTCATCGGCCGATATAATCCAGAGCAGGTTCATCAGCCCGCTGTTTAGTCTCATACAGTTCTGCCTTAGTAATTTCTTCCTCAGCAGGTTTCATTTCCCTCATCTGTTCTATTTCGGGCCCACCTGTCACCGCCAGAATTGGTGGATTTGAGTGCAGACCAGGTGTATGGAAACCCGTTTCATTCAGCTTGCTCTGCAGCAATTCAACTTCTTGCAATTTTTCATATAATTCTGTCATCATGGCAAGGCCAAGAATGTTGCCCTCTATCCTGACCCCAGGAGGGACTGGCGGTGTTTTATTAAAGACGCTAGATGCGCCTTGGTTTTCAGAGATTGACATCTTTGCCCTTATGCCTCCATATGGAGGAGGAGTGGGGTAGCATGCTTCTTCTTTTGGTGGCGGGCGTCTGCCCATACTTCTCCATGGTTTTATCATCATGACGGGAGACTAAAGCTTTGGCTTGCCATGACCTTACCGGTGCGGAGCATATCTCTTCGTCATCCTTTTTTGAAAGTCTGGCCATTGCCGAGCGAGACTGACAGCATGTTACAGGAGTGGACTTTGTCCCTCCTCGTATTTCTTCACATCCGCTTTTCCCTCCTTCTGGCAGTCGGCATCTGTACCCCTAAGGGGTCATCTAGCACATCCGGCACTTTTGATTCACTTTTCATTTTCTTCATCAGGCCTGGGGATTTGACATGTTCCCGCAGGACGGGTCCATCGGTGCCTTCTGCACAGGCTTTTGACACCTCTTTAGGCAATTGCCGCTATTGTGATTTCTCATTGACTGCTCTTTTAGCTCAGGCAACTCATGCGAGCGTGGCGGGTCCACTTTGTATTCACCCGGCTGTCATTCCCTTTTCTTAATCATTCTTTCAATAACAACTTTGAATATATAGCAACTTTCAGTGGGGTGACCCCACGCTTGGTGATATGGGCAGGAGCGGGAGTTATCTTTTCTTTTGGCTTTATCAGATCTCTTTGGATCCGGAAGGACAATTCTGTCAAATTGGGCGGCCCATTCAAACAGGAGCCGAGTCTTTTCCTCAGGAAAGGAATAAGGCTTGCTCATCCTGACTCGCAGAGCGGGGCCATCCTTCTGATCAGCCGGCCTGGTGGGAGGAGGGCGGGCAACCTCCTTTTTTTCTGTTATTATTATTATGTTGCCGAAATGTCTTGAAGTCTACTGTATCAACTTCTGTAGGCATGGGCCATTTATCAGCTGATCTAGCTTTGTGGCATACAGCAGTAGCAGTTGAAGAACCACTAGAGAGGAAGGCCTCACCCTCCACTGCAGCGTTGTTCAGTCGGTCGAATGACCGTATCTCCATTCCAATCATTCTTTCGAGAGTTTCCCGCCGAAGATTCTGCTTTCAAATCAGGACGGTGTCCTCTTGATGCGGAGGCTGCCTGCATCTCATGGGGAGATCCCTCCCTCTTTCTATATAATCCAGAGCGGTCTCATCTTGCTTCTGCCTGGTTGCATACAGTTTGGATACTGTAATTTCTCTTTCTGTAATATGGAATCTGCCCCAGAACTTCCGCTGCATATCGGGCCAGTCAGCCACTGACCCAGCCGGTGGGCCAGATTACGATTCAAAGGCTTCATCAGACGCCAGGTCGCCCATAATTGTTGTATAGCAGGCTATATGCTCTTTGGGAGAGCCCTGGTCATTGAATCTTTCAAATTTCGGCGGCTTGCTGACGCCTGGTGGTAGTTTCTTAGTAGCATAATGCGCAGGATATGGTACCTTCTAAACATCACAGGTACTGGAATTCTTGGTCCTTTCGGACAACTTCATTTCAATAATTTTTTTTTATCATCAGCTTGCCAGCCACATCCGGATGTATGGGCTCCGGGAAGAAGTGTGCTCCTGCCGGCTAGAGGGGGTTGTCATAATTGTTGTATGCAGAGCAGGCATGGCAAGCTGTGTCTGAGACGCAGAAGGCTGAGCTGCCATTTGTTGTAGAGAAGGTTGACTCGGCGCCTTGCCTTTGTCAGTTTGAGCAGGATGGACCGAAGAGGCCACCCCTATTGAGCCAGAAGTCTGTCCAGCTGGTTCAGCATGCTTGGAGACAAGTGTATGCTCGCCTCTTTCATTGAGCTGTCTTTTGAGGGAGTCAATCT
This sequence comes from Amorphophallus konjac, assembly GCA_022559845.1. Classification (NCBI taxonomy): domain Eukaryota; kingdom Viridiplantae; phylum Streptophyta; class Magnoliopsida; order Alismatales; family Araceae; genus Amorphophallus; species Amorphophallus konjac. Next base: position 129,057,784 of record CM040121.1, read on the forward strand.
TCTGCTGATTTCTCTTGAACATCATTTGGATCATGGGATCCAGGGTTGTCGGGATCTGTATTTCTCCCGATATTTCTTCAGTGGAAACACCCAGAGGGTTGTCTTCTTCTCCTGCAGTCACTACTTTGACTGTCATCATAGTGACTTCTTTGAGCTTTATCGGCAGTCATTATCTTTTCTTTCACTACTCGGCTTCTTCTTGTGATGACATTTGGCCTGCGTGCCAATTTAATCAGCTCTTCAGGCTAGTCTGGCAGTGTATCATATTTCCCGGTGACACCGGCCATATTGCAGGAAAAAACATGCATCTTTCCCTTCCGGGTGTGGACTTTCCTTCTGACACGACTCGGATATGTGAGGCGGTCAAAGACTGAAGTCCTTTCTTCTGCTTCTGTTTCTTCCCTCTTGGGACTGTCTTTTCGACGTCTGACCCTACGGCCATCCTCATAATTGTTGGAGTCTGAGGATGAGACTCTAAACGCCACATCTTCTGAGGTTTCATCTTTTTCATGTGGGGTGCCCAAGGCACGAGACAATCTTTGCTGCCCTATGGAGGGATTCCCTAGACAGTGGAAGTAGTCTTGAACCACCTGGTTCATTTCTCCTTGGATATGCCTTTGTAGATCTGATCGGGGCAGCAGCCTCTCTTCGATCTTTGGCTGAGAAACCAGCCTTGAAATTTGGGAAGCCAAATGCTTCGACTTGGAATATTTGAAGATATCAGCCCATCTGGCGCAGGCCTTCGGTCTCTTTGGAATAGCAGCACAGACTGGATCTTCCATTCTTCTTTGTTCTTCCTTTGGGCAGTATATATTGTTCCCCCCTTTGTGGCGGATGGCAATAGTATCTTCTCTCCTTCTGCCCCCAGTTCCGGGGTGAATGACAGCAACATTTTCTTTTCCTTTGCCCCCAGCCCTGGGGTGAATGACAGTGGCATTTTCTTTTCTTTCTTCTCATCTCCTGCCCCCAGTCCTGGGGCGAATGACAGTAGCATCTTCTTTTCCTCTGCCCCCAGTTCCGGGGTGAATGACAACAACATCTTCTCTTCTTTCTTCCATCTCCAGACTCTGGCTTCAGGGTGGATAGCAGTGGCACCTTGCTCTTGAGCCGGAATCCAGCTCTGTATCTTCTTCGGCCTCCATATATGTCTATATCTTGCTGGCTTGGGAGCTAGCGGCTTCATCTCATCAGTTTCCCAGTTGGCCGTCTTAGTGGCCAAAATTTGGACATTGTTGTCAGTCTGGACGGTCGGGGCAACCCTGTCCAGACGAACGTCTTTGGGAGAGACCATCGAGGTTCACCCTAACATCTCCGGTCATCATCATCTTTCCAGAGTTTGAAAGACGACGGCTTGCAGCAGCATACCGGCTCCTCCGGTTACCTCTTCTCCCTTTTAGGGCAACAGCGGGGACCGTGTCCCTCCTTTGGATATGGTGGACGAAGCAGGCGATGACTATCGAGGCCGTCTTTTCTGGTGAGCTTCCCTTCTCATCAGCAGTTTTCATCGGGGCACCTGCAGCAGTGCCTTGTTCTTTGTCAGCAACCTCCAGTAGGTCGATGAAGACGAGGCCCAAGCAGTTGGGCAACCCGACAGTAGGGGGCATAGACCCGAACATCGTGGGCACCGCGAAGTAGCCTTCGCGAACATGAGCATCAACGACCAGCCAGCCGCAGCGGAGGGAGGCGAGTCCACTCATCATTTTAATTCCTGGTAATAGGATTAGCGCACAGTTAGAATTTAAGAGGGGCCTCTCGAGGCCTCCTATTTTGACGTAGAGATGAAGGGAGACTCTGTCCCACCGGCCGTGCCAGACTTGTGGACGCGGATTTTATCTTATTTTATTATATTATTTATTTATATTATTTATTTATTTATTTATTGGCGTGCCAGTCACATGTGTGACGATTTCATTGTGCGCTCGATCTGACTTGGTCAGTCGATTGTGAGTGATCGCGTCTGGACCAGAAGTCCGTCATACCATAAAGGTTATGACGTTAATTACGCCCTTCCTAAGAAGGACAACCCTTGATTAAACGCCAAAATAGGAGGCCTCGCGAGGCAAACATATATTTATGTGTGCAAATAGAACTTCATACCAGAGCCAGTCAGGCGGGCAAGATAACAACATTAACTGTAGAAGCAGACGATATCGTTAAGTCAGCGGTTCGAAGACCGAGTTAAAGGGAAGAAGGAGGATTTCAGTCACAGGCAGACTGAGCCGTGGTCATGATGGGGGTTTGAAGCATCGATCGATAGTTCAGCAGCATTTCCCCTTTATCTGGATTATGCCCAGGGGGAAATAGGCTATCACCCACGGAGTGCCAGGATGAAAGCCAAGCGAGAGAGAAGTGTTGAACTTCCCGAACCGCATATTTGCCATGGGGCAATGTTTGATATTCCCTGTAGAAGTCGGCGAAACTCATGCAGTGGCAGAGCCCTCCCGAGCTAAAGGGGTTATTCATGAACCCGATGCGGGACGACAGAAAGTGAGCGAACGCTCAATGTTGCGCCCTCGCACGCGGATCGACCTGCGCGGTCAGGTCGCGGGGGTTTTCGGGGGCAGCGCCCCCGGAACAAAATTTGGATTGAAGACTCAGTAGTAAAATTTGGTTAGATTATCGGTGCAGTTCCGGCATGCATAGGTTCCCGGGGATAGCTTAATGTAGACTTTCATCATCCTGGGAGAATTTTGGCAGCACCTCCCCTAGACTGAGCATTTGCCAGGGGGAGATATAGGCTGACATCCACGGAATGCCGGGATGAAAACCAGAAAGTGAGAGAGCACTAAGGCTCAGGGAGACTGTGTATGTCTCTAGCATTGGTCGCTATTCCCCTTCTCGGAGACCGACGAAACCCTTGTAAAGACAAGGTCCGCCGGACCTGTGGGGTTGCATGTGAATCCGATTCGGGACATAGGAATGTAGGGGAGATCAATCCCCTAATTAATTTATCTCCTGGGGTGCACATGATGACTCAAGGATGTCTCAGGATAGGTGGAGGAAGCGGCCAAAGGGGTGGACAGAGGATTGGCATTGGGTTCTCGGCACAGCCGGGAGATCAAGGGGGTTCCCGGCGCGGAACCCTCTCAGCGCGCTGGTTCCCGGCGTGGCTTTAGCGGGGCTCTCGGCGCGGGTTTTAGTGGCCAAGGGGGGGTCTCGGACAGGGGTTTAGTCGGCCAAAAGGGGGTCTCGGCGGATGGGTTCTCGGCGCGGCTGGGAGGCAAAATGGGGGGGGCTCCCGGCCGTGGGGCTTTCGGCGGATGGGTTCTCGGCATGGGTGGAGTTGGCTTATAGGGGGGTCTCGGCGTGGGACTTCCCGGCGCGCCCGTTACAGCGCCGGGAAGGTGGCACCGGGAAGCTAAGGGCTGGGGAGGCTTGCATGAGGGGGCTGAATAGGTTTTGTCTTTTAGCCAAAGGGGAAAGGAGAGGAAGGCCTCTCGGCGGGACAGTTCTCGGCGGTGAATTTTGCACGCCGAGAAGGTGGAGTTGCGGAAAGAATTCAAGGTTTACAGAGCTAAAACGATACTCTATTTTTGGGATTCCTGAGCTTTCTGGCTGCGATTGAAGCCGGATTTGAAGTGCAGGAGGGGGATTTCATGGATGCTGAGGTTTGATTAGGCAGGGGCTTAATCTCATCAATGAGGGGTTGAATGGAAGAGGATCGGAAAATCCAATCGCCCGGATGGGCTTTGAGTCGTCATGTGCTGTTGACCCTCATGGGATCGTTTGCTGGCATCTTTGGTCGCCTGGGAGCCAAGAGATGGTCATCTCAGGCCCCAGGGACGACCTTGATGGAACTATCCATATTGGAATCGGATTAGAAACTCTCAGTATCAAGCCATCGAGACAGCTTACTTATTCCTGTAGCAAGGGAATCTCGAACAGGAGATCTGAGCTATTGCCAATATCCGTAGCAGACTATCCCAGAAGCCAAGAGATGGTCTGTCTCTGGCCCTGGGGAAGCCTGGGAGGCTTTATGCAAACGACTACTAACTGCGAGGGATATCAGTATATTTAGAGCTATATTTATTCTACGGAAGACAACTGATCCCTAAGACCCATAAGAGAATTAGATGCGCTTCAGTTGAGCTAAAGATGAAAACATGTAAAGGAAATATATAGCAGCATACGGAGAGATAGCTGGCAGATGTTTCAATCACCCAACGCCCAAACGGGTCATTGAAGCATTTCATATCATTTCAATAGATCACCCCAGAACTCATACCAATCACACGGAGGGAATGAGGGAAAGGGAGATGAATAGACATCGGGACATCCCGGTTACATCCAGAGGAAAATCAAGATAAACTCGGCAGGATTACATGAAGAAGAAAATAAAACCATGGGGGAGGGCGGAGCATTGACTCCTCTCCCTCCTCGGCTGCCCACCTGGAGCTTCTTCTCCTTCTTTCTTTTCTCAGCGGAGGTGGCTCTCTCTCTCTGTTGGTCTCTTCTTTTTTTCAGTGGAGGAGTCTCTCTTGAAGCCCCTCTGTTTCTTTTCTATCACTTTCTTTACTCTTTTTGCCCCCCCCCCTTTCTCTTGTGGGAGAAGTAATGGGTTTTATAGGGCCATGTTCACGGCGATGGCATTCGGCGTGCCTGCAGCACTAGTTCCCGGTGTGCCCATTCAAGGGGTTTCCCGACCGTGGGGCTCTCGGCGCCATCGTTCTGGGCCATGGTGAAGAGCTCTCGGCGACGTGATCATAAGCCCATTTAAGGCTCTTGGATGCTTTCAACTCTTTCTATCAGTGGGCTCCAACTATCAAAGCCGTTAGCCCTGCTTCTTTACTTGCTAGTCCCTCGAGTCTGTCAGGCGAGGGTGAGATGACATAGTCTTATCAGAATACCTCTGGAGTTTTCATCGGTCAATAGACTACAGTTCTTATCAGTACTGCCATCGGAGGGATGGCAACACCGGACATCAGCTTGGCCGTGGAGGGCTTCAGCCGGGTGGCAGCTTCAGTGGCAAATTTTCCATAATCTTGGTTTTGCAGGGATCTCCGCGATCTTCATCTTTGACTCAATCTTCTCTTCGGTCTCATCTTTGTTCTTGATTATATTTCGGGTGTCAACAATGCGCTGGAAGTAATTCATGAAGGTACATCTCAAGTAAGAGAGCAGAAGGCCAATCTTCTTGTATCTGAGTATGAAGCCTTCAAGATGAAGCAGAACGAGTCCATCAGCGAAATGTACGCTCGGCTGACTGTCATAACCAATGGCCTCAGAGGTTTTGGGAAACCTCAGACAGAGTATGATGTAGTGAGGAAAATTCTGCGCTCCCTGACTCCCATTTGGCACACCAAAGCAACAGTGATGGAGGAGTCAAGGGACTTGCGTAATACTAAAGCTGATGAGCTGATTGGCTCACTAATGGCATATGAGATAAACATGCCAAGGACAGATGAAACCGAGAGGAAGAAGAAGCCGATAGCGCTGAAGGCTAGCTCCAGCAAATCAACAAAATCCAGCTCCAACAGCTCTTCATCATCAGAGGAGAGCCTAAATGAAGAAGAAGATGTGACTCGATCTGAGATAGCCATGATGACTAGAGAGTTCAGGCGATTTCTCAGAAAGGGAGCAGGACGGTTCGGCCAGAAGAAATACAATGGTGGCCGAAAGGATAAAAGGTATAAATCTAAATCTGCAAAGAAAAATGAAGCTAATGTCTGTTATCAATGCAGGAAACCAGGGCATCTGAAAGCTGACTGTCCAGACAATCAGAAACATAAGGACAGGTCAAAGAAGAAAACCAAGAAGGGAAGAGCTATGATCAGCACATGGAGTGATGAAGATGAAGGCTCTTTCAGCAGCAGCTCAGATAGTGAAGCCGAATCTGAACAGCCCATTTGCCTTATGGCAACAAGCTCCGAAGATAGAGAGGAGGACACAGATGAGGTAATCACTAGATTTGAAAACTTCACAATTGCTGATTGGGTAGATGCTTATCATGACATAGCTGATAGAGCTGATGATATTAGAAAAGAGAATAGGCATCTTAGAAGAAAAATCAATTCCATGCAAAATGATAAAACTCTATCTGATAAAATTGCATGTTTGGAATCTGAAAATGATAAACTGAAACTCACATGCTCTGAAGTAGAGGACATCAAAATTGAGTTAAAGGTTTCTAGGGAAGAGAATCTAAGGCTTGAAAATGAAATTGATGAATGGAAGCTGAAGATTCAAAAATGTGAAAGTGAAGTAAAAATCATCTCTGAAAAATATGAAGCTGTCCTCAATGTCAACAATGAGCTGAAAAAGTCTATTGATGAACTTCAGAAAGATAATGAGGATAAAATGAAAACCATTGAGAAAATGACCCAAGGAACAGATAACTTAAATGCTTTGTTAGGGTCAAAGGTTAATTTCAGAAAAGAGGGCCTAGGATTTAGTTCTAGTGCAACAAAAACATTTGGGATGAGAACAATTTCATTTGTTGCTCAAAAGGAAAAGGGACCTCTAATTAGCATGAACTCAACAAATTTGATGAACAAAACTGCTAATCTGAAAAAGCCCAGTGCTGAGGAGAAGGGCAAACGAAAGGTTAATGAGCCTAGTAGAGCTAGCACATCCAAGCAGAATCCTAGGGCTCAGACTCAGGTTAGGGGTCAACCTACACAGTCCAGTAAACCCCAGGTCAAGGTAACCAAGTCTCCACCATCAACTCCACCTCTGAAGAAGACCCAATACAAACCTGTGTATAGGTCAGCAGGGTCCAAAGTACAGGGGAGACAGAGTGCTGCTAGGAGTCAACCCAATTATTTTTATCAACCCAGAGCTCAGACCCACTACAATGCACAGCCAACCTACTTCAATAGGTCAGATTGGTCTAGAACTCAGGGTAGGTTTACAGGTCTTGCACACCAGGGTGCTCAATATCAAAGACCTTACAGTAGAAATTGGGTCAATGGGTATGGTTACTGGACATCTAGAAACCAATATTTCCATAGCCAGCCCAGGAACTACTATGGCCAAAATTTTGTGAACACACCCTGGCCAAGGCACTGGCACAGAAATAACAATACTGTCAATAATCATGCTGCTGCCAATAAGAAAAAGAACAATAAAAAGAAAAGGAACAACAACAGAAGAAAATCTGTAGGATCCACTGAACAAAGTTCATTTAAACAAATGTGGATTCCGAAACATCTGCTTTCCTGCTTTGCTTCTAGTTCATTTACATTGGAGCCCAATCAGTCTTGGGTTCCAAACTTCTCTACCTAATTGTGTATGCAGGTATGCCTGGCAGCCAAGAACAACTTGTGGTACATGGATAGCGGCTGCTCCAGGCATATGACAGGAGATAAGGCCAAATTTTGCATGCTGACTGAGAAAGTAGAAGGCCTTGTCACCTTTGGAAGCAACACAAAGGGTAGGATTATCGGATCAGGTAAGGTAGGTAAGTGTTCTACCTGCTGCATTGATGATGTTATGCTGGTTGAAGGGTTAGCCTATAATCTACTTAGCATCAGCCAGTTATGTGATAAAGGTTACAATGTTTTATTTAATTCTCAATGCTGCAAGGTTTTTGAACCTGATTCTGATATTGTCAAATTTTCTGGAAAAAGAATAAATAATACTTACATGATAAATTTAGATGAAATTCAACACACTAACCTTTGCCTTACTGCCAGTAGAGAAGACATAGCATTTTTATGGCATCGTAGGTTAGGTCATGCTAGCTACACTGTTTTGCACAAATTAAATAAGCATGGCATGGTTAGAGGACTTCCTGAAGTCTCATTCAAGAAAGAAAATAAAATCTGTGATGCATGCACTCAATCAAAGATAACTAGAAAGTCATTTAAGTCTAGAACTGAAAATCTGTCTTCCAAACCCTATGAGCTGATACATATGGACCTTTTTGGGCCAACTAGATCTGTCAGCCTATCAGGGAGGAGGTATGGGTTTGTCATGGTAGATGACTTTTCTAGGTATACTTGGGTTTATTTCTTATCTAATAAGAGTGATGCTTTCTCTGAATTTCAAGAGTTTTATGATAAAACAAATCAGAAAATTGAAAACATTTTGTCTGATCATGGAGGTGAGTTTGAAAACTCACAATTTGATGAATTCTGCAGGTCAAATGGAATCAACCACAGGTACTCCTCACCAAGGACACCTGAGCAGAATGGAGTTGTGGAGAGAAGGAACAGAACCCTAGTGGAAATGGGTCGTACACTCCTTGTCGAAGGTGGTCTACCAAGGAAATTTTGGGCTGAAGCAGTGAACACTGCCTGTTATGTAATTAACAGAGCCATGGTAAGACCTTCTACCCAGCAAACACCATATGAGATCTTAAAAGGTAAGAAACCTTCTATTGCTCACTTCAAGGTCTTTGGTTGTAAATGTTTCATTCACATAAATGATAAGAAGGACCTTGATAAATTTGAACCTAAAGGAGAACCAGGAATTTTTCTTGGCTATTCTGAAAACACCCGAGCATACAGAGTGTACAATCTGAACTCTAAGACTGTTGAAGAATCTCCACACATAGTTTTTGATGAATCCTTGGTAAATTCTAATGTTGGTCAATGCAGGAATGAAAACAATGGTGAAATTCTGAAGGAAGGAGATCCTGCAGACAAATCCGAGGATGAAGAAGGACATAAAGAGCTTAATGAAGAGGAGCCTACAGTTCAGGGGGAGGTAAATCAAGTTCATGATAGTCCAATTGCAAATATTAGATATCTCAAGGATCATCCTGTAGATAATGTTATTGGAAATCTGCATGACCCTCCTAGGACTAGAGGCCACTTAAGAATTCAACATGAACTGAATGCTTATGCTTTTGTATCAAACACAGAACCCAAGTCCATTGACTGTGCTCTCCAAGATGTGCATTGGATTAATGCCATGCATGAGGAGCTCAATCAATTTGACAGGAATAAGGTGTGGTTTTTGGTTCCACCTCCTGATCATGAAACAGTCATAGGGACTAAATGGGTATTTAGAAACAAAACTGATGAAGCAGGGAATGTTACTAAAAATAAAGCCAGACTTGTAGCTCAGGGGTACAATCAGGAATTTGGAATAGACTTTGAAGAGTCTTTTGCCCCTGTAGCTAGGTTAGAAGCAATAAGAATTTTATTGGCTTATGCATGTTCCCTAGGAATAAATCTTCAGCAGATGGATGTGAAATCTGCTTTTCTAAATGGGGAAATTAATGAGGATGTATATGTGAGACAGCCTCCTGGGTTTGAATGTTTAGATTTCCCTAATCATGTTTACAAGCTCAATAAAGCTCTCTATGGTTTAAAGCAAGCTCCTAGAGCTTGGTATGACAGGTTGAGCAAATTTCTCACCGACAAGAACTTCACAAGAGGTATAGTTGATCAAACATTGTTTACCAAGGTAAGCCATCCAGATATTCTTATCATTCAGATTTATGTGGATGACATTGTGTTTGGGTCAACTAACCCCAAATTGTGTGAGGAATTCTCTCAAATAATGACTGATGAATTTGAAATGAGCTCAATGGGTGAGCTCAAACTATTTCTTGGACTGCAGGTTACACAAACAGAAGATGGCACCTTCATCTCTCAGTCCAAGTATGTAAAGAACTTATTGAAGAAGTACAAAATGGACAACCTCAAGGAAATAGCTACTCCAATGTGTACCTCAACCAGTTTGGATGAAGATTCTAAAGGTAAACCTGTGGACCAAAGGCTATACAGAGGTATGATCGGATCTCTTCTCTATCTTACAGCATCTAGGCCTGATATACAATTTGCTGTGTGTTTATGCTCTAGATTTCAGGCCAGTCCTAAAGAAACTCACTTTAAAGCTGTGAAAAGGATTTTTAGGTATTTACTAGGCACCCAAGAACTAGGTCTCTGGTATCCTGCTAAGTGTGAGTTAGAGCTTCTAGCCTACACTGATGCAGACTATGCTGGGTGTCGAGTAGATAGAAAAAGCACCAGTGGCTACTGTCAATTCCTTGGTGGCTGTCTAGTGTCTTGGGCATCTAAGAAGCAACACACTGTAGCATTATCACAGCTGAAGCTGAGTATGTTGCAGCATGTAATTGTGCAGCCCAAGTACTTTGGATTAAGCACCAACTGGCTGATTATCAGATAAATCTGGGATGCATTCCACTTTTATGTGATAATACTAGTGCTATATGCCTTGCTAAAAATCCTGTTCACCATTCTAGGACTAAGCATATAGAGATAAAACATCATTTTCTTAGAGATGCTGTAAATAAAAATGAGATTGAAATGAATTTCATAGAAACTGAAAAACAAATTGCTGATATTTTTACTAAGCCTCTTGGGAATGAAAATTTAAGTTTCTTAGAAGAGAACTTGGCTTATGTAAATTTCAGCATGATGAATGATTGTTTAACTGCTGTGAATAAAATTTCTGATGTGGACTTGCATTTGATTGCTTGGATAATTCATGTGGATGTGAATATTGAAACAGACTCATAATCATTACTGAACATGCATGTAGAACTGTCCTGCATTGCATTTCTCTACATAACCGTGGTATATTAAATAGTAGGCTACTAAAGGGCAGGGAAATCTGTCTGGAGGTTCTTACTATGTGTGAGATGGTCCTTGAGACCAGGTTCTCCGCCTAGTACCATGGGTTATATTGATTGATAGGGGAGTCTGAATGAGCATGAATTTCAAAATACTTTGTTCAGTGTTCAAAGAAAACATTGCATATATTCAGGGGGAGCTTGTCGAGTATTTGCATGTCTTTGCATATCATTCATTCATGACCTATGCATAAGCTCTCTCTCAATTAATTCTTGCCTTTCATTAGCAAATTGCATGCATATAGACAGGGGGAGTATTGCTAGAAATTCAGAGTGGGTTCAACTTTCTTGAAGTCATTCAACCTTTAACTCTGAATACTTGTCTCTGACATTATGGCAATCTTGTTGGTCAGTTCTGATTTCTAAGCAGTAGAAAATGGACTTCTTCATTTATAAGAATTTGAATTGTTCAAAGACTGATGTAATGGTTTAAATCTTATAATGGTTGGAGTTTAAAGATTACAATCAGTATATAAGTAAGTTGAAAATTGATAAAACTCTCAACCTCTTTCTTATTTCATGTCAGACAAAGCTAATCATATCTGAAATCTGAAAACTCATCTGAAATCATGTTAGAGAGGTTAAGTATGTGTATTGTTCTTAAACAAGTCATTCTGAAACATAAAAAGACAGCTAAGAAAGATATTGAAAAATATTGAAAATCATTGAAAATTAATATTGGCAGAGCAATGACTGGTAAATCACTGAGAAACTGAGTGATCCATCACAGAAGTGGACAACACTCATGTCATGAAGTGTATCAGCTATCTCTGTATAAAATGTTCAAAACAGCAGGCTGGTTTCACTGAGTACCTGGGGGTAACTGGCGTCTGATAAACGTGTACCCTCACACAAAAAGGTGTAACTCAGTTCTGTTAAATTTGATCATAGGCAGAATGGTCCATCTTGTTGAGTATCTAGGGGTATTGGCGTCTGATAAACGTATACCCTTACGCAGAAAGACTTATGGTACCTGAATGCTCTAAATGGTCTAATATTGATAATGCTGCTCCTTCAAAAGAAAAGTTCATGAGTGTCAATTTGTTTAGTTTCAATACATGACTTGGTTTCTCTCAATATTTTTTATGAGACTATGAAAGTAAGATATTATGAAACTAAATCTTTCATGCAAATGTGATTCTGGTTTATTGTTTTATCATGCACAGTGAACTTATCTATTGCTTGTAGTGCATGAACTCCAAATTTTATCATCCTTAAACCAGAACTCTTTCTGACAGCAGTTTCTAATTTCATATGACTGAAGACTCTATGCTTTAGAATGCTTATTCATGAACTACCTGTTCAGAATGCCAGTCAGTTCTTCTCTTGATCCTTCCCTTCTATTTAATTTTTCCCTCCTCTTTGTTGATAGCAAAGGGGGAGAATATTGTCTAGGGGGATGTCTAGGGGGAGAATACATATCTGTCTGAATTCTGAATTCTGAATTCATTCCAAGCGGGAGTGGGAGTGTATATGCATAATGATAAGGGAGAGTTTGAGGCAGTGAGTTGCATGCATTCATAGCATCTGCATGTCAATCTGCATAACTCATCATGTCTTTCATCAAACATATACCTATATGTCAGGATGTTGTTATTCTACTTCATATGGGGTTGCCATCATCAAAAAGGGGGAGATTGTTGTGACCCCTCTATGTTGATGATGTTGACACTTGCTTTATTTCATTGGCAACACCATTGTTTTGATTGATTGGCAACTGCTCTTGCTTTGATGAAATTGCTCTATCAGATTGACTATGTGTTCTTTGCATTTCATACACTGCTGTTTGCATTTCTCACTGTCATGGGTCGACGCATCCTCTGATGGGTCGACTCCTTTAGCAGACTTGTCTAGATTGAGTCTATACAGCGTCAGTTCATGCATGTCTTAGGCTAAGTCTATACAGCATCAGTTCATGCAAGTCTTAGGCTAAGTCTATACAGCGTCAGTTCATGCATGTCTTAGGCTAAGTCTGTACAGCGTCTCATTCATGCTTTGATTAATGAAGTCTGTACATCAGTCTTCACATTCTAAGTCTGTACAGCCGTTGGGTTTGGACTCAGAGTCTGTAGACTCGATTCGCCTTTGAATTAGTCAAGTGTGTACATTCCTTCACTGTAGCTTTCACGTATCCAAAGTCTACACATCGTGAAAGTCTATTCATTCTTCACTGACTTTCGTTCACGGCAAAGTCTATACATTGGAGTCTTTCCCTACGTTTCTTACGTGAAGTCTGTACACTCGTTTCTGAAGCCTGAAGTCTATACACTACAGCCTATTCCTACGATCAAGGCTTTAGCTACACTCAAGTCTGTACATTGGCTTCGCTTCATCAAGTCTGTACATTGAATCGCCAACTTCTTTGAAGTCTACACATCGCTTGATTTCCTGAAGTCTATACATCCACAGTGATATTTGAAGTCTATACATCCATCGTGGAGCTTCAAGTCTACACATCGCTTGATTTCCTAAAGTCTGTACATTTACAGTGAAACTTGAAGTCTGCACATTGGTCTTCAAATCCAAAGTCTGCACATTGGTCTTCGAATCCAAAGTCTATACAATGGTCTTCACACTTGAAGTCTATACATTCGATGTGCAGAGTTGATGTCTATACTGTGCCTTATGTTGATCGAGTCTACACATTGGTCGGTGGCAAGTCTGTACACTGGCCTCAGCTATTCAAGTCTATTCACTGGACTGTTTGGTCAAGTCTATACACCATTCAGTTGAAATTCCAAGTCTGTATATCGGACTGTGTTAAGTAAAGTCTATACATCCGATTGTACAGTGTCTTAGCCATCGTCTCACTTCTTCAAGTCTACACAATGGTCGGTGGTAAGTCTACACATTAGTGTTTCATTTGAAGTCTGTACACTCACCAGTGAACGACAAGTCCACACATTGGACTGTAGCTGCTTGTTCTTCAAAGTCTGTACATTGGGCTTTCACATGAAGTCTGTACATCCGTTCGTTCTGCATCGTTATCAAGTCTGTACAGCCACTCTTTGAGCATCAAGTATATACATTGGTATTGGGTGAGCATAGTCAAGTCTGTACACTGCACTCGAGTCCGTTGTCTTCAGTAAAGTCTATACATTGGCATCGGTCTTCACCTTGAGTATGTACAGTGGCTGCTTCATATAGGAAGTATGTACAGCCGTTGCCTCTTCATATAAAGTCTATACTTTGGGCAAGTCTGTACACTAGTTTTCCTTCTTATGAAGCCTTTATATTTACTAAGTCTATACACTGCTTTCCTTCTCATGAAGCCTTTACGATCATTGAGTCTATACACTGCGTTGTGCATACTTTGCATTACACTAGCTCGTGGTTGCAAAGCCTGTACAGGGTTTACAGTTAAACTAAATATGTTCTTGTCTGTCTGACAGGGAATGCAGAGACAAATGAAGGGCACATGATCTGAGGTACCTGGCTCGTGATCCGAGAAGAACAAGGTATCCAGATGAGGACACGTGTTCTGACACTCCATTGGATGCTGCCACGTGGTCCAAATGCTTTGGCGGGAAACGTGGAGAGCACACGCCTGCTACTGCTGCTGCTATATATACATGCCTTCTTCCACAGAAGAAGGGAGATCGAAGAGAAGGATAGAAAGTCTATACAGCCAAAGCAGTAAGGCTCCTTCGATCCACTGAGAGAAAAGATACAGAGAAGAAGAAGAAATAGAGAAGAAGAAGAAATAGAGAAGAAGAAGAAAACGAGAGAAGAAGAGATAGAGAGCTGATTGAGAGTGAGAGTGAGAGAGTTTGTATCTCAGTCTCGTGGTTCAAAACCAGAGCTGAGCTTTGCTCTTTAGAGCTACATTACTTTTGGGTTTTCCTTTTTTCTGTTTTGATTCTGTCTATCATTTCCGAATATTGTTTCCTCAAGCTGTGTGTCAGCGGTCTTGCAGTGGTAGTCTCCACTGGACGGGTTAAGCTGTATTTCCCCAGCGGTTGCAGAGGATCAGATCCTCTGGTCGGCAAGCTGTAGTGCCCAGCAAAGCTGTGTATCAGCGGATTGTTTGGCCAAGCTGTAAAGCCCAGCGGATGCAAGCTGTGTTGCGCAGCAGGAAGCCATACTCGGTTGAGTGTGGGGTGGACGTAGGTCGTTGACTGAACCACCTAAAAATTGTGTGTGCAATGTGTTTGTGTTTTTGTTTGATCTGTGTGCGATGGGAATTCTTTCTTAGCTTATTTGGTTTCATCGCTCATACTCATGTCTAGCTTTCGATATATAGATATGGTGAATGGCTTTCATGGGTCGACCCTTTGCTTAGCATTCTTCCTTTAGCTTAACTGATGTTTGCCTAAATTCCGCTTTAGAACTTACAGTAGTTTTAAATTAGGCAAGTTGATCTATTCACCCCCCCTCTAGATCCACACTCAGTGGAGATAGACTGCGTCCATCTAACCCAACACTTGGTATCAGAGCCTAACTCTTCTGCAGGGACTCATCGCCCGAAGAGAATAGGCAGAGATGGATGCTCGAGGGATGATTGCCGAAGGTCACTCAACAACGAAGCCCCCATTCTTTGATGGATCAAACTACGCATACTGGAAGAACCGTATGCAAGTGTTCCTCAGGGCTAAGGATTATGAGATTTAGAAGATTGTCAGCAAGGGACCTTATGAGCTGTCCCCGAATGAAGATGTATGGACCAAGGAGGAGATCAGAAGGTCCACGCTGAATTGGAGTGCTATAAATGCTATCCAGTGCGCTCTGCATCCTATAGAATTCTCTCGTGTGTCTGCTTGCAAATCAGCTAAGGAGATGTGGGATGCGCTAGAAGTAATTCATGAAGGTACATCTCAAGTAAGAGAGCAGAAGGCCAATCTTCTTGTATCTGAGTATGAAGCCTTCAAGATGAAGCAGAACGAGTCCATCAGCGAAATGTACGCTCGGCTGACTGTCATAACCAATGGCCTCAGAGGTTTTGGGAAACCTCAGACATAGTATGATGTAGTGAGGAAAATTCTGCGCTCCCTGACTCCCATTTGGCACACCAAAGCAACAGTGATGGAGGAGTCAAGGGACTTGCGTAATACTAAAGCTGATGAGCTGATTGGCTCACTAATGGCATATGAGATAAACATGCCAAGGACATATGAAGCCGAGAGGAAGATGAAGCCGATAGCGCTGAAGGCTAGCTCTAGCAAATCAACAAAATCCAGCTCCAGCAGCTCTTCATCATCAGAGGAGAGCCTAAATGAAGAAGAAGATGTGACTCGATCTGAGATAGCCATGATGACTAGAGAGTTCAGGCGATTTCTCAGAAAGGGAGCAGGACGGTTCGGCCAGAAGAAATACAATGGTGGCCGAAAGGATAAAAGGTATAAATCTAAATCTGCAAAGAAAAATGAAGCTAATGTCTGTTATCAATGCAGGAAACCAGGGCATCTGAAAGCTGACTGTCCAGACAATCAGAAACATAAGGACAGGTCAAAGAAGAAAACCAAGAAGGGAAGAGCTATGATCAGCACATGGAGTGATGAAGATGAAGGCTCTTTCAGCAGCAGCTCAGATAGTGAAGCCGAATCTGAACAGCCCATTTGCCTTATGGCAACAAGCTCCGAAGATAGAGAGGAGGACACAGATGAGGTAATCACTAGATTTGAAAACTTCACAATTGCGGATTGGGTAGATGCTTATCATGACATAGCTGATAGAGCTGATGATATTAGAAAAGAGAATAGGCATCTTAGAAGAAAAATCAATTCCATGCAAAATGATAAAACTCTATCTGATAAAATTGCATGTTTGGAATCTGAAAATGATAAACTGAAACTCACATGCTCTGAAGTAGAGGACATCAAAATTGAGTTAAAGGTTTCTAGGGAAGAGAATCTAAGGCTTGAAAATGAAATTGATGAATGGAAGCTGAAGATTCAAAAATGTGAAAGTGAAGTAAAAATCATCTCTGAAAAATATGAAGTTGTCCTCAATGTTAACAATGAGCTGAAAAAGTCTATTGATGAACTTCAGAAAGATAATGAGGATAAAATGAAAACCATTGAGAAAATGACCCAAGGAACAGATAACTTAAATGCCTTGTTAGGGTCAAAGGTTAATTTCAGAAAAGAGGGCCTAAGATTTAGTTCTAGTGCAACAAAAACATTTGGGATGAGAACAATTTCATTTGTTGCTCAAAAGGAAAAGGGACCTCTAATTAGCATGAACTCAACAAATTTGATGAACAAAACTGCTAATCTGAAAAAGCCCAGTGCTGAGGAGAAGGGCAAACGAAAGGTTAATGAGCCTAGTAGAGCCAGCACATCCAAGCAGAATCCTAGGGCTCAGACTCAGGTTAGGGGTCAACCTACACAGTCCAGTAAACCCCAGGTCAAGGTAACCAAGTCTCCACCATCAACTCCACCTCTGAAGAAGACCCAATACAAACCTGTGTATAGGTCAGCAGGGTCCAAAGTACAGGGGAGACAGAGTGCTGCTAGGAGTCAACCCAATTATTTTTATCAACCCAGAGCTCAGACCCACTACAATGCACAGCCAACCTACTTCAATAGGTCAGATTGGTCTAGAACTCAGGGTAGGTTTATAGGTCTTGCACACCAGGGTGCTCAATATCAAAGACCTTACAGTAGAAATTGGGTCAATGGGTATGGTTACTGGACATCTAGAAACCAATATTTCCATAGCCAGCCCAGGAACTACTATGGCCAAAATTTTGTGAACACACCCTGGCCAAGGCACTGGCACAGAAATAACAATACTGTCAATAATCATGCTGCTGCCAATAAGAAAAAAAACAATAAAAAGAAAAGGAACAACAACAGAAGAAAATCTGTAGGATCCACTGAACAAAGTTCATTTAAACAAATGTGGATTCCGAAACATCTGCTTTCCTGCTTTGCTTCTAGTTCATTTACATTGGAGCCCAATCAGTCTTGGGTTCCAAACTTCTCTACCTAATTGTGTATGCAGGTATGCCTGGCAGCCAAGAACAACTTGTGGTACATGGATAGCGGCTGCTCCAGGCATATGACAGGAGATAAGGCCAAATTTTGCATGCTGACTGAGAAAGTAGAAGGCCTTGTCACCTTTGGAAGCAACACAAAGGGTAGGATTATCAGATCAGGTAAGGTAGGTAAGTGTTCTACCTGCTGCATTGATGATGTTATGCTCATTGAAGGGTTAGCCTATAATCTACTTAGCATCAGCCAGTTATGTGATAAAGGTTACAATGTTTTATTTAATTCTCAATGCTGCAAGGTTTTTGAACCTGATTATGATATTGTCAAATTTTCTGGAAAAAGAATAAATAATACTTACATGATAAATTTAGATGAAATTCAACACACTAACCTTTGCCTTACTGCCAGTAGAGAAGACATAGCATTTTTATGGCATCGTAGGTTAGGTCATGCTAGCTACACTGTTTTGCACAAATTAAATAAGCATGGCATGGTTAGAGGACTTCCTGAAGTCTCATTCAAGAAAGAAAATAAATCTGTGATGCATGCACTCAATCAAAGATAACTAGAAAGTCATTTAAGTCTAGAACTGAAAATCTGTCTTCCAAACCCTATGAGCTGATACATATGGACCTTTTTGGGCCAACTAGATCTGTCAGCCTATCAGGGAGGAGGTATGGGTTTGTCTTGGTAGATGACTTTTCTAGGTATTCTTGGGTTTATTTCTTATCTAATAAGAGTGATGCTTTCTCTGAATTTCAAGAGTTTTATGATAAAACAAATCAGAAAATTGAAAACATTTTGTCTGATCATGGAGGTGAGTTTGAAAACTCACAATTTGATGAATTCTGCAGGTCAAATGGAATCAACCACAGGTACTCCTCACCAAGGACACCTGAGCAGAATGGAGTTGTGGAGAGAAGGAACAGAACCCTAGTGGAAATGGGTCGTACACTCCTTGTCGAAGGTGGTCTACCAAGGAAATTTTGGGCTGAAGCAGTGAACACTGCCTGTTATGTAATTAACAGAGCCATGGTAAGACCTTCTACCTAGCAAACACCATATGATATCTTAAAAGGTAAGAAACCTTCTATTGCTCACTTCAAGGTCTTTGGTTGTAAATGTTTCATTCACATAAATGATAAGAAGGACCTTGATAAATTTGAACCTAAAGGAGAACCAGGAATTTTTCTTGGCTATTCTGAAAACACCCGAGCATACAGAGTGTACAATCTGAACTCTAAGACTGTTGAATAATCTCCACACATAGTTTTTGATGAATCCTTGGTAAATTCTAATGTTGGTCAATGCAGGAATGAAAACAATGGTGAAATTCTGAAGGAAGGAGATCCTGCAGATAAATCCGAGGATGAAGAAGGACATAAAGAGATTAATGAAGAGGAGCCTACAGTTCAGGGGGAGGTAAATCAAGTTCATGATAGTCCAATTGCAAATATTAGATATCTCAAGGATCATCCTATAGATAATGTTATTGGAAATCTGCATGACCCTCCTAGGACTAGAGGCCACTTAAGAATTCAACATGAACTGAATGCTTATGCTTTTGTATCAAACACAGAACCCAAGTCCATTGACTGTGCTCTCCAAGATGTGCATTGGATTAATGCCATGCATGAGGAGCTCAATCAATTTGACAGGAATAAGGTGTGGTTTTTGGTTCCACCTCCTGATCATGAAACAGTCATAGGGACTAAATGGGTATTTAGAAACAAAACTGATGAAGCAGGGAATGTTACTAAAAATAAAGCCAGACTTGTAGCTCAGGGGTACAATCAGAAATTTGGAATAGACTTTGAAGAGTCTTTTGCCCCTGTAGCTAGGTTAGAAGTAGTAAGAATTTTATTGGCTTATGCATGTTCCTTAGGAATAAATCTTCAGCAGATGGATGTGAAATCTACTTTTCTAAATGGGGAAATTAATGAGGATGTATATGTGAGACATCCTCCTGGGTTTGAATGTTTAGATTTCCCTAATCATGTTTACAAGCTCAATAAAGCTCTCTATGGTTTAAAGCAAGCTCCTAGAGCTTGGTATGACAGGTTGAGCAAATTTCTCACCGACAAGAACTTCACAAGAGGTATAGTTGATCAAACATTGTTTACCAAGGTAAGCCATCCAGATATTCTTATCATTCAGATTTATGTGGATGACATTGTGTTTGGGTCAACTAACCCCAAATTGTGTGAGGAATTCTCTCAAATAATGACTGATGAATTTGAAATGAGCTCAATGGGTGAGCTCAAACTATTTCTTGGACTGCAGGTTACACAAACAGAAGATGGCACCTTCATCTCTCAGTCCAAGTATGTAAAGAACTTATTGAAGAAGTACAAAATGGACAACCTCAAGGAAATAGCTACTCCAATGTGTACCTCAACCAGTTTGGATGAAGATTCTAAAGGTAAACCTGTGGACCAAAGGCTATACAGAGGTATGATCGGATCTCTTCTCTATCTTACAGCATCTAGGCCTGATATACAATTTGCTGTGTGTTTATGCTCTAGATTTCAGGCCAGTCCTAAAGAAACTCACTTTAAAGCTGTGAAAAGGATTTTTAGGTATTTACTAGGCACCCAAGAACTAGGTCTCTGGTATCCTGCTAAGTGTGAGTTAGAGCTTCTAGCCTACACTGATGCAGACTATGCTGGGTGTCGAGTAGATAGAAAAAGCACCAGTGGCTACTGTCAATTCCTTGGTGGCTGTCTAGTGTCTTGGGCATCTAAGAAGCAACACACTGTAGCATTATTCACAGCTGAAGCTGAGTATGTTGCAGCATGTAATTGTGCAGCCCAAGTACTTTGGATTAAGCACCAACTGGCTGATTATCAGATAAATCTGGGATGCATTCCACTTTTATGTGATAATATTAGTGCTATATGCCTTGCTAAAAATCCTGTTCACCATTCTAGGACTAAGCATATAGAGATAAAACATCATTTTCTTAGAGATGCTGTAAATAAAAATGAGATTGAAATGAATTTCATAGAAACTGAAAAACAAATTGCTGATATTTTTACTAAGCCTCTTGGGAATGAAAATTTTAAGTTTCTTAGAAGAGAACTTGGCTTATGTAAATTTCAGCATGATGAGTGATTGTTTAACTGCTGTGAATAAAATTTCTGATGTGGACTTGCATTTGATTGCTTGGATAATTCATGTGGATGTGAATATTGAAACAGACTCATAATCATTACTGAACATGCATGTAGAACTGTCCTGCATTGCATTTCTCTACATAACCGTGGTATATTAAATAGTAGGCTACTAAAGGGCAGGGAAATCTGTCTGGAGGTTCTTACTATGTGTGAGATGGTCCTTGAGACCAGATTCTCCGCCTAGTACCATGGGTTATATTGATTGATAGGGGAGTCTGAATGAGCATGAATTTCAAAATACTTTGTTCAGTGTTCAAAGAAAACATTGCATATATTCAGGGGGAGCTTGTCGAGTATTTGCATGTCTTTGCATATCATTCATTCATGACCTATACATAAGCTCTCTCTCAATTAATTCTTACCTTTCATTAGCAAATTGCATGCATATAGACAGGGGGAGTATTGCTATAAATTCAGAGTGGGTTCAACTTTCTTGAAGTCATTCAACCTTTAACTCTGAATACTTGTCTCTGACATTATGGCAATTTGTTGGTCAGTTCTGATTTCTAAGCAGTAGAAAATGGACTTCTTCATTTATAAGAATTTGAATTGTTCAAAGACTGATGTAATGGTTTAAATCTTATAATGGTTGGAGTTTAAAGATTACAATCAGTATATAAGTAAGTTGAAAATTGATAAAACTCTCAACCTCTTTCTTATTTCATGTCAGACAAAGCTAATCATATCTAAAGTCTGAAAACTCATCTGAAATCATGTTAGAGAGGTTAAGTATGTGTATTGTTCTTAAACAAGTCATTCTGAAACATAA
The DNA here is from genome assembly GCA_022559845.1 of Amorphophallus konjac. Classification (NCBI taxonomy): domain Eukaryota; kingdom Viridiplantae; phylum Streptophyta; class Magnoliopsida; order Alismatales; family Araceae; genus Amorphophallus; species Amorphophallus konjac. Next base: position 129,079,210 of record CM040121.1, read on the forward strand.
AAAGAACAGCTAAGAAAGATATTGAAAAATATTGAAAATCATTGAAAATTAATATTGGCAGAGCAATGACTAGTAAATCACTGAGAAACTGAGTGATCCATCACAGAAGTGGACAACACTCATGTCATGAAGTGTATCAGCTATCTCTGTATAAAATGTTCAAAACAGCAGGCTAGTTTCACTGAGTACCTGGGGGTAACTAGCATCTGATAAACGTGTACCCTCACACAAAAAGGTGTAACTCAGTTCTGTTAAATTTGATCATAGGCAGAATGGTCCATCTTGTTGAGTATCTAGGGGTATTGGCATCTGATAAACGTATACCCTTACGCAGAAAGACTTATGGTACCTGAATGCTCTAAATGGTCTAATATTGATAATGCTGCTCCTTCAAAAGAAAAGTTCATGAGTGTCAATTTGTTTAGTTTCAATACATGACTTGGTTTCTCTCAATATTTTTTATGAGACTATGAAAGTAAGATATTATGAAACTAAATCTTTCATGCAAATGTGATTCTGGTTTATTGTTTTATCATGCACAGTGAACTTATCTATTGCTTGTAGTGCATGAACTCCAAATTTTATCATCCTTAAACCAGAACTCTTTCTGACAGGAGTTTCTAATTTCATATGACTGAAGACTCTATGCTTTAGAATGCTTATTCATGAACTACCTGTTCAGAATGCCAGTCAGTTCTTCTCTTGATCCTTCCCTTCTATTTAATTTTTCCCTCCTCTTTGTTGATAGCAAAGGGGGAGAATATTGTCTAGGGGGATGTCTAGGGGGAGAATACATATCTGTCTGAATTCTGAATTCTGAATTCATTCCAAGGGGGAGTGGGAGTGTATATGCATAATGATAAGGGAGAGTTTGAGGCAGTGAGTTGCATGCATTCATAGCATCTGCATGTCAATCTGCATAACTCATCATGTCTTTCATCAAACATATACCTATATGTCAGGATGTTATTATTCTACTTCATATGGGGTTGCCATCATCAAAAAGGGGGAGATTGTTGTGACCCCTCTATGTTGATGATGTTGACACTTGCTTTATTTCATTGGCAACACCATTGTTTTGATTGATTGGCAACTGCTCTTGCTTTGATGAAATTGCTCTATCAGATTGACTATGTGTTCTTTGCATTTCATACACTGCTGTTTGCATTTCTCACTGTCATGGGTCGACGCATCCTCTGATGGGTCGACTCCTTTAGCAGACTTGTCTAGATTGAGTCTATACAGCGTCAGTTCATGCATGTCTTAGGCTAAGTCTATACAGCGTCAGTTCATGCATGTCTTAGGCTAAGTCTATACAGCGTCAGTTCATGCATGTCTTAGGCTAAGTCTGTACAGCGTCTCATTCATGCTTTGTCTAATGAAGTATGTACATCAGTCTTCACATTCTAAGTCTGTATAGCCGTTGGGTTTGGACTCAGAGTCTGTACACTCGATTCGCCTTTGAATTGGTCAAGTGTGTACATTCCTTCACTGTAGCTTTCACGTATCCAAAGTCTACACATCGTGAAAGTCTATTCATTCTTCACTGACTTTCGTTCAAGGCAAAGTCTATACATTGGAGTCTTTCCCTACGTTTCTTAAGTGAAGTCTATACACTCGTTTCTGAAGCCTGAAGTCTATACACTCCAGCCTATTCCTATGATCAAGGCTTTAGCTACACTCAAGTCTGTACATTGGCTTCGCTTCATCAAGTCTGTACATTGAATCGCCAACTTCTTTGAAGTCTACACATCGCTTGATTTTCTGAAGTCTATACATCCACAGTGATATTTGAAGTCTATACATCCATCGTGGAGCTTCAAGTCTACACATCGCTTGATTTCCTAAAGTCTGTACATGCACAGTGAAACTTGAAGTCTGCACATTTGTCTTCAAATCCAAAGTCTGCACATTGGTCTTCGAATCCAAAGTCTATACAATGGTCTTCACACTTGAAGTCTATACATTCGATGTGCAGAGTTGATGTCTATACTGTGCCTTATGCTGATCGAGTCTACACATTGGTCGGTGGCAAGTCTGTACACTGGCCTCAGCTATTCAAGTCTATTCACTGGACTGTTTGGTCAAGTCTATACACCCTTCACTTGAAATTCCAAGTCTGTATATCGGACTGTGTTAAGTAAAGTCTATACATCCGATTGTACAGTGTCTTAGCCATCGTCTCACTTCTTCAAGTCTACACAATGGTCGGTGGTAAGTCTACACATTGGTGTTTCATTCGAAGTCTGTACACTCACCAGTGAACGACAAGTCCACACATTGGACTGTAGCTGCTTGTTCTTCAAAGTCTGTACATTGGGCTTTCACATGAAGTCTGTACATCCGTTCGTTCTGCATCGTTATCAAGTCTGTACAGCCACTCTTTGAGCATCAAGTGTATACATTGGTATTGGGTGAGCATAGTCAAGTCTGTACACTGCACTCGAGTCCGTTGTCTTCAGTAAAGTCTATACATTGGCATCGGTCTTCACCTTGAGTATGTACAGTGGCTGCTTCATATAGGAAGTATGTACAGCCGTTGCCTCTTCATATAAAGTCTATACCTTGGGCAAATCTGTACACTGGTTTTCCTTCTTATGAAGCCTTTATATTTACTAAGTCTATACACTGCCTTCCTTCTCATGAAGCCTTTACGATCATTGAGTCTATACACTGCGTTGTGCATACTTTGCATTGCACTAGCTCGTGGTTGCAAAGCCTGTACAGGGTTTACAGTTAAACTGAATATGTTCTTGTCTGTCTGCCAGGGAATGCAGAGACAAATGAAGGGCACGTGATCTGAGGTACCTGGCTCGTGATCCGAGAAGAACAAGGTATCCAGATGAGGACACGTGTTCTGACACTCCATTGGATGCTGCTACGTGGTCCAAATGCTTTGGTGGGAAACGTGGAGAGCACACGCCTGCTGCTGCTGCTGCTATATATACATGCCTTCTTCCACAGAAGAAGGGAGATCGAAGAGAAGGATAGAAAGTCTATACAGCCAAAGCAGCAAGGCTCCTTCGATCCACTGAGAGAAAAGATACAGAGAAGAAGAAGAAATAGAGAAGAAGAAGAAAACGAGAGAAGAGGGAGATAGAGAGCTGATTGAGAGTGAGAGTGAGAGAGTTTGTATCTCAGTCTTGTGGTTCAAAACCAGAGCTGAGCTTTGCTCTTTAGAGCTACATTGCTTTTGGGTTTTCCTTTTTTTCGTTTTGATTCTGTCTATCATTTTCGAATATTATTTCCTCAAGCTGTGTGTCAGCGGTCTTGCAGTGGTAGTCTCCACTGGACGGGTTAAGCTGTATTTCCCCAGCGGTTGCAGAGGATCAGATCCTCTGGTCGGCAAGCTGTAGTGCCCAGCGAAGCTGTGTATCAGCGGATTGTTTGGCCAAGCTGTAAAGCCCAGCGGACGCAAGCTGTGTTGCGTAGCAGGAAGCCATACTCGGTTGAGTGTGGGGTGGACGTAGGTCGTTGACCGAACCACCTAAAAATTGTATGTGCAGTGTGTTTGTGTTTTTGTTTGATCTGTATGCGATGGGAATTCTTGCTTAGCTTATTTGGTTTCATCGCTCATGCTCATGTCTAGCTTTCGATATATAGATATGGTGAATGGCTTTCATGGGTCGACCCTTTGCTTAGCATTCTTCCTTTAGCTTAACTGATGTTTGCCTAAATTCCGCTTTAGAACTTACAGTAGTTTTAAAATAGGCAAGTTGATCTATTCACCCCCCCTCTAGATCCACACTCAGTGGAGATAGACTGCGTCCATCTAACCCAACACTTGGTATCAGAGCCTAACTCTTCTGCAGGGACTCATCGCCCGAAGAGAATAGGCAGAGATGGATGCTCGAGAGATGATTGCCGAAGGTCACTCAACAACGAAGCCCCCATTCTTTGATGGATCAAACTACGCATACTGGAAGAACCGTATGCAAGTGTTCCTCAGGGCTAAGGACTATGAGATTTGGAAGATTGTCAGCAAGGGACCTTATGAGCTGTCCCCGAATGAAGATGTATGGACCAAGGAGGAGATCAGAAGGTCCACGCTGAATTGGAGTGCTATAAATGCTATCCAGTGCGCTCTGCATCCTACAGAATTCTCCCGTGTGTCTGCTTACAAATCAGCTAAGGAGATGTGGGATGCGCTAGAAGTAATTCATGAAGGTACATCTCAAGTAAGAGAGCAGAAGGCCAATCTTCTTGTATCTGAGTATGAAGCCTTCAAGATGAAGCAGAACGAGTCCATCAGCGAAATGTACGCTCGGCTGACTGTCATAACCAATGGCCTCAAAGGTTTTGGGAAACCTCAGACATAGTATGATGTAGTGAGGCAAATTCTGCGCTCCCTGACTCCCATTTGGCACACCAAAGCAACAGTGATGGAGGAGTCAAGGGACTTGCGTAATACTAAAGCTGATGAGCTGATTGGCTCACTAATGGCATATGAGATAAACATGCCAAGGATATATGAAGCCGAGAGGAAGAAGAAGCCGATAGCGCTAAAGGCTAGCTCCAGCAAATCAACAAAATCCAGCTCCAGCAGCTCTTCATCATCAGAGGAGAGCCTAAATGAAGAAGAAGATGTGACTCGATCTGTGATAGCCATGATGACTAGAGAGTTCAGGCGATTTCTCAGAAAGGGAGCAGGACGGTTCGGCCAGAAGAAATACAATGGTGGCCGAAAGGATAAAAGGTATAAATCTAAATCTGCAAAGAAAAATGAAGCTAATGTCTGTTATCAATGCAGGAAACCAGGGCATCTGAAAGCTGACTGTCCAGACAATCAGAAACATAAGGACAGGTCAAAGAAGAAAACCAAGAAGGGAAGAGCTATGATCAGCACATGGAGTGATGAAGATGAAGGCTCTTTCAGCAGCAGCTCAGATAGTGAAGCCGAATCTGAACAGCCCATTTGCCTTATGGCAACAAGCTCCGAAGATAGAGAGAGGACACAGATGAGGTAATCACTAGATTTGAAAACTTCACAATTGCTGATTGGGTAGATGCTTATCATGACATAGCTGATAGAGCTGATGATATTAGAAAAGAGAATATGCATCTTAGAAGAAAAATCAATTCCATGCAAAATGATAAAACTCTATCCGATAAAATTGCATGTTTGGAATCTGAAAATGATAAACTGAAACTCACATGCTCTGAAGTAGAGGACATCAAAATTGAGTTAAAGGTTTCTAGGGAAGAGAATCTAAGGCTTGAAAATGAAATTGATGAATGGAAGCTGAAGATTCAAAAATGTGAAAGTGAAGTAAAAATCATCTCTGAAAAATATGAAGCTGTCCTCAATGTCAACAATGAGCTGAAAGAGTCTATTGATGAACTTCAGAAAGATAATGAGGATAAAATGAAAACCATTGAGAAAATGACCCAAGGAACAGATAACTTAAATGCCTTGTTAGGGTCAAAGGTTAATTTTAGAAAAGAGGGCCTAGGATTTAGTTCTAGTGCAACAAAAACATTTGGGATGAGAACAATTTCATTTGTTACTCAAAAGGAAAAGGGACCTCTAATTAGCATGAACTCAACAAATTTGATGAACAAAACTGCTAATCTGAAAAAGCCCAGTGCTGAGGAGAAGGGCAAACGAAAGGTTAATGAGCCTAGTAGAGCCAGCACATCCAAGCAGAATCCTAGGGCTCAGACTCAGGTTAGGGGTCAACCTACACAGTCTAGTAAACCCCAGGTCAAGGTAACCAAGTCTCCACCATCAACTCCACCTCTGAAGAAGACCCAATACAAACCTGTGTATAGGTCAGCAGGGTCCAAAGTACAGGGGAGACAGAGTGCTGCTAGGAGTCAACCTAATTATTTTTATCAACCCAGAGCTCAGACCCACTACAATGCACAGCCAACCTACTTCAATAGGTCAGATTGGTCTAGAACTCAGGGTAGGTTTATAGGTCTTGCACACCAGGGTGCTCAATATCAAAGACCTTACAGTAGAAATTGGGTCAATGGGTATGGTTACTGGACATCTAGAAACCAATATTTCCATAGCCAGCCCAGGAACTACTATGGCCAAAATTTTGTGAACACACCCTGGCCAAGACACTGGCACAGAAATAACAATACTGTCAATAATCATGCTGCTGCCAATAAGAAAAAGATCAATAAAAAGAAAAGGAACAACAACAGAAGAAAATCTGTAGGATCCACTGAACAAAGTTCATTTAAACAAATGTGGATTCCGAAACATCTGCTTTCCTGCTTTGCTTCTAGTTCATTTACATTGGAGCCCAATCAGTCTTGGGTTCCAAACTTCTCTACCTAATTGTGTATGCAGGTATGCCTGGCAGCCAAGAACAACTTGTGGTACATGGTGTAGATCTCTAATTTAGAATAATCCACTTAAGAAAAATATCAAAGAAAAGACATGCAATAATCATCAATATGGAGGAAAATATATGCACGAGGTGCACAAGGGGAGTGTGTGATCGCCAGAGATGCTAGGTCTCAAAAATATAATCAATAAGAACATGGGAGGAATGATCGTGAAAAGTACCTTAAAAGATGCGGGGATGTGAGTGCTTCCTTTCTCTTCAAATCGGCCGGCCGATGAAGAGAGTTCTTGCTTTTATTACCCTTGCAAAAAAGATAAATACCAATAAAAAATATGGATTAGAATGTGGTGTGTAGCATCAAATTCTATACGTAAAGATAAGCATGAAAATTGTGCAAGAACACACCTTGTGGGTGTTGGCCCTTAAACCCCTATGCAAAAGGGTGTGGGAAAAATGAATGAGGAATGCATGCAAGTAAGGGGAAAGAGTGCAATAGATGCACTATGGGGAGATTCCCAACGTAGTTGAGAGATATTAAAAATAATCAAATATGAACATGCATGCATATAATAAACACAAAACAATAGAGAATAGAGGGGAGAGAAGAAAAATCTATTGAGCTTGGCTTTGATATTCAATGGGGAGATGTCTTCCAAGGGATGGGGTTTGTGCGTGGAGGTCCTCCTTCAGCCAGCAGCAACACCTGTGAGAAGAAAGGAAAACAAAAAAAAAACAAAGCAGAAGACCAAAAGAAAACTGAAGAAGAAAGAACAGAAGAAGAGGAAGAAGAAGACATGAGACAGAAGAAGAAGAATAAGGGGAGAAGAAGACAGAAGACAGGAGAAGAAGAATAAGAGGACAGGACGGGAGAAGAAGAGAAGAAAAGAAACAGAGAAGAAAAAGACAGAAGAAGAAGGAAGGAGAAGAAGACAGAAGAAGAAGAAGAGAAATAGGAAGAGAAGAGGGGTCGAACAGAAGGCCAACAGGAGGGGTCCGAAGAGGGGGAGTCCAACCTAACAACAGAGCCCATCGGCCCTACTAAATAGAATTGGATGAAGAGATAAGAAGGCAAGAGTCCAAGGGGGGAAAGGATAGGAATGGGCAAGAGCCCAAACAAAGCAGGTGTGTAACGAAGCAAGGACTCTCTGGGGAAAGGGCTGCGAAGCCAGAAGATGAAACACGCCTCTGGTCAGGGCATCAATTCAAAAATTGACGACCTGTTAGGAGGGCGTTAATTCAAAACACGCCCTGGGTCAGGGCGTTTCTTCCTGGATTAATTTTAGAAATAAACATTTCTTTTATTTGGAAATTGTGAAATACGTCTCAGGGAGAGGCGTGAATTGAAAAACGCCCCATGGTAGGGCGTGATTCAACATTTTTCAAACATTTATTCTTTTTCGAAAATTAGATAATTCCAGGAATTGCCGCCCTTTCCAGCGGTCGTCACTTCTTTAAGAAACGCCCCAGGTCAGGTCGTGATTCAAAAAAGCGCCCTTTCCAAAGGCGTAAATTTCAAAAAATCATAAAAGGGGAGATAAATACCCAGAAAATGGGAAAAAAGGAAAAATAGGGGAAATTAGGAGAAAATCAAGAAAAGTGGGAAAAACCACTCAAACAAGCTAATTTGAGGGTCAAATGGGGCATTGCACAGTAATATGAAATATACTCAAAATAATGTCAATTTTAGCGTGTCTACAGCTGCCTCGCCTTGGCGTCTGCTTTGCAAGGGAGCGTAGCAAACTGAAAAGTAGATGCCAAGGTGTGATGAGACACACAATCAACATCACTTGATAAGAAATTAAATCAAAAGCTCGAGATGAAGCAAATCTCGGGAAATCCAACGAAATCAACAATGTTTGGATAAAAGGGGAGATGTGCACGCGGTGCACGAAGGAGATAAAATAAAATGATCAACTTCCAGCGCGGTGGAAGTACCCCAGGTCACAAACCTGTAGATTTCACCATTGGGGAGCGGTTACCAGCCAATGTGGACGTGCTGCGGCCAAGGTGGATCAAAGGGAAATGATTAAAAATAAGATGATAAAAATCCAAACAAGGAGCTCTCGAGAAAAGACCCAAAACAGCGATAAAACGAACTGAGGATCCAATTCGACAATGAAAATCTCATATCGAGAAAGATTAAGATCAATTCAACTCTCAACATCAGCTTATCAGAATGATTTTTCAACAATTGTTTCAAATTCCTACATGAATGCATGCTGGGTTTAAAAGGAACAATTAAATCAAATGAAAATATAAGATATTCCAGGATAATATTGCTAAGCTGCCAAGACTGGGTCAAGAAACCGATTTCACGAGCTGATACTAAGCCGAAGCCCGTTTATCCACGCACCAACTCATAAAAAGGAACCATCGTCCCCAGTCTCGGACGGCTCAACGGCCTATCCGTATGACTAAGATGCCTCTGGAATCGTCATCGTTTTTGATGAAGGGGAACTCAAATTCCAGATTTACCAAAGCCACAAGGTCCTTGATATAATCTAGTAGCATATGTAACATATAGTAAAATGCATACAGGAGATGGTGGTGCAATGAGCATGGGAACTGAGAACTGAGCTGCAAGCACCGTGGGGCTTGGATGATGATGCCTAGTCGGCGGGACCAAGAGCTTCTTATCCTGCGCTCAAAAATTCATCAGCCAAGATATAAAAGATAACAAGCAATGAATAAGGCATTTAAGCGTAGCAAGCATAGCATGAATCAAAGCATCAATAGCATGTCACAACATAGTAACCATTATGAGTTGAATCATGATATTGCAAAGCATCATTGTTTGTTATTTTGTCATGAGGATGCTAACTTGGCTAATCAAGATTTGGAGTTGAATGATCAAGATCTGATAATGCCCATCGGCAGAATTGATCAAGAGAAATTAGTAGGAGTTGATTGAAAGATCTGGAGATGAATAATCAGAATGATAATCAGGAGATATAACCAAAATGATATAAGGAGGTGATAACCAAAAATGCCCAGGGTGGCATGTCATGAGAATATCGGGAGAATCAATAGATTGATAGCAATGAGTGGAGATAAGACTCATCCCGTGCTCTTAGTCCTTGCAAAGTTGTTCCTGCAAAACACCATCAGAAAATACAATGTTATTTTTATGGAGTTTTTTTTTGAAATATGCAAATTTTTATGAGTTTTGAAAATATACTCAAATTTTTATGAATTTTTGAAAAATATGCAAATTTTTATGGGTTTTGAAAAATATTTCAATTTTTATGAATTTTGGGAAAGATATTCAAATTTTTATAGATTTTGGACAAGAAATATTCAATTTTGTTTGATTTTGGTTAGACATTGCTAAAGCAGCATCAAATGGTGTCTTAAACCACTGGCTAGGGGTCCTCGTTCCTTCCCCTTTTGCTAAAAACTGCCCAAAGCTGGGCGTGCATTGAAGGGTGGCGCCCTATAACTGACTGCCCTTGATTAACGGTACCCCTACCAAGGCCATACCTGAGAAATGTTCGGTCTTGGAGGGAGAAGAGAAGAATAATTGGAGATAAGCTTTATTCAGGATGGGAGATGTCGGGACTTGAATTCTTTCCAAGGTGTTCCCCCTCAAAGAGGTAGTCTATTGTGCCGGGGCTTTATGCCTTTGATTTTCAGACCCTCGACATGCATACGACCAGGATTTTCCCTGCGGGGACTTTGCCACTCTTGTCATGCCATAATTCACAATCTTGCTTTTATCGAAATTCTGACTTAATTTTCATAATAGCCCTTTTGGCGAGATGTATATCATGAAATTCATATTTAGTTTGGGTCAAGACTGTCCCTATTTGAGACTCCTCTCGTATTGGGGATTACCAAGGTTGGTCATCTCATCCGTCAACCCCTTGCCCCTGCACGTGGCCGAGTAAAGAAAAGAAAAGACTTTCAGATATACTCATGGCATGGCCAAGGTAGCAACGGTGTTTAACCAAAGGAGCCGGCTAAGGACACCGTGAAGTGTGTGGAATGCCCAGCTGAGGGTTAATCTTAACAAGCAGGGAGAGAATGTTGAATTCCCAGCGTGAGGTTCTTATTAACCAAGGTGCTGCATAAGCAAGCCTAAAGACTCTTTTTTTTTAACAATGATTTAATTTAACAAAAGCCTAAGATAAAGATCTAAAACACCACTCTTAATCTTGTTAGGAAGCACTTCATTTTGAAAATCATGCATGAAGTAATGAGGTAATGATATCATATAAATGCATACTTACGTCAATATATTACCTTGCAACCTTTGTTAAAGCAGCTGCCGCGAGAGGTTGATCATCGTGGGATAGTCCTCTTTGGCAGTCAAAAGGATTGGAAGCAAAGGATTGAAAGTGACTTAACAAGAAGGAGTGGTGCCAAGACCAGACTCAGACGAATAAGGAAAAAAAAGGAAAAGAGGCGAGGGCTAGAACTCCCTCACTAAGGTGTGGAGACCCTGATCACATGGAACAGTCTACAGAAGGAGAGGAGAATTAGAAGGAGGAATGAGGACTAAAGCCTCGAAAGCAATGGGAGAATGGGCAGATGCCCAAGGCAGTAGATGTGGAAGAAGCTGGGTCGGACCCAGAATCAGGAGGAATTAGAAGAAGAAATTGGTAGATAGAAAGAGGCGGATCTGGAGGGTCCGGAGGCAGAGGAGAATCGTGAGAGGAGAAATCATCCGGAGGCTCCGGAGGGATGACAAAAGAAGGGACGCGATGCCCTGAGACGAAATAGGGACAAAGATGATGGAAAAGGAAGAAAAAAATGAAGGATGTGATGTTCAGGAAGATTAGAAAGATGAATCGGAAGAAAGATGGAGGGTCCGGAGGTTCCGGAGGAATGGAATGTCGAGGGACGCGATGCCCACGGAAAAGAGAGAGGAATGAAGGAGGGTCAGGAGGAAAATCCGAAGGTTCCGGAGGAAGCAAGTGGAAAGGGGTGTCATGCCCGGGGAGGAATAAAAGAGAATCCGGAGGTTTCGGAAGGAGGAGATGGAAAGGGGCGTCATGCCCTGAGAGGAGGTCCGGAGGTTCCGGAGGAATGAAATCAAGCAGGAGAAGGTGGAAAGGGGCGTCGTGCCCGAGGGAAAAGTTCGGAGGTTCCGGAGGAATGAGATGGAAAGGGGCGTCATGCCCGGAAAGAGAATAGAGAGAATAAAACGGAGAATCCGGAGGTTCCGGAGAAATAAAATGGAAAGGGGCGCGATGCCCTGGGAAGAAGGGAGAGAAATCTGGGAGATGAAAAGGTTGGAAAGGGGCGCGATGCCCGAGTAATGAAGATGAATATGAATAAGATGGGAAATGCGGAGGATCCGACGGTGCCAGAAGGCGGGGAAGATACGGGTTCGGAAACCCGGGAAAGAAGAAGTGCAATTGCTTGCAATATGATGGATGCGATGAATGCAGCGAATGCAGTGAATAGAATGAATGCATGAAGGAAGATGAAAAATAAGAAGAATACGAAGGGTGAGAGGGCGAGGTCCTCCTCTTTCCCCTGGAAGTGGCCCATGAAGAAAACGCGATCGACAAGAATATGGATGGGGTGGATAAAGGAGTGGAAGGCCCCTTAGTGCCAAAATAACTGCCCCTCCACGGTAGTGAAAGAGTATAGCCAATTGGCTTAATGGACAAAGCATAAGACCATGATGAAGCTTCAATGGTAAATAACAACTCCCTTGGAAGGTGAAAAGTAATAGCGGGAGGGAGTTGGAAAGTTAGGCTTGGAAGCATCATGTTGCCGAGGAGTTCAAGATTTGGAAATTGGAACAAAGGGTGCCCTGCCCGGCCCTTACGCAGCATCAATGCTTGGCGTGGTGGCGACTTGGCCTCTTCAATCATGCTTGGCACAATGATACGGATTGGTATCCGGCAAATAAATTCTTGGGTCTTGAACATCACGGCCATGGCCAAATCTGTCTTGCCCGGCTCTTGATCATCTTCGGCACATATACTTGCAGAAGCACCCACATTCCGAGTAGTAGAAGGAGGTGAAGCGGAGGCGGAAGGCTTTGTGAGTGGTGGAGGTATAATGGAAAGTGTTGGCGTAAGTGGAGGCGGAGGTTCAAACACATCGAGTTTCTCCCTTTGCTTGCAAGCGGTCGGGGTTAGCTCGAGTGCAAAAAGTGGTGGATCCTGCTCAGGATTAACCATAGGTAAGGGTGAAGGGTTAAATGGTGGGGTAGGTAAAGTGGGTTTTAGGGATGGTGGTAATGGGATAACGGGAGGTTGAATTGGGGACAGTTCAATGGTAGGCTCGGTGGAGGCCGATGGTGTGGAGGTTGATGGCTTAATAGGTGGAGGTGTAATTAGTGGAGGTTTAATGGGTGACGGTTTGGTGCGTAGGAAATGCCGGACGGGGCGAGCGGTGTTAGGAGTGGGAGTGGGAATGGGAAGAGACTCAATAGGCGCCGGCGCGGGCGATTGGAATATCGACCCATCGTCGTAACACCAACTAGTCTCATAAACAGATGTTGAATTAGGAGTGGTTTCCTCCTGAGCAGGGGGTTCATCGAATGAAAATGGGGAAAGCGGAAAGTTAAGGAAACTCGGAAGTGGTGCCTGCGGAGCTTCATCATCATCGTATACTGCCTCGGACTCTTCGAATGCCGGCTCTTGCTCACTTGAGCCGCCGACGCCGTAATCATCCCTCCTGTCTTTCCATTCTCTCTCCATCTTTGTAATCTCGTCCAAAGCGGCATGGAGAGGATTGACTGGAGTAGGAGGAGCCGTGACCCTCTTTATTTGTTCCTCCATCAAAGTAATCTTATCAAGCAGAGATTGTTGGAGGGGTGTGACTTGAACAACCGAGGGCTGGCAGGGCCTTGAAGGAGGAGAGGCCGCATAAAAAGGCCGTGGAGGGGAGTTGACGGGATGACCCGTAAAAGAACCCGGACGGGCCGGATTGCAAGGAGTAAATGGCCTCGGGGCCGTGATGGAGGAGGAATAGAAGGAGGCAGGTGTCGGACCACCCGAGGAGGAGTGTGAATAGAAGGAGATGGGTAATGGGCTACCCGATTAGGAACATGAGTGGAAGAGGGAAGTGGGTGATGGGCCACCCGTGTAGGATTAGAAGGAGGATGAGATGAAGGAGATGCACCCTCAACGGCGGCCTTAAGGGCTTGGATTTGTTGAGGGGTGAGATGATCTAATGCATGAATGATTTGGGAGACTTTCTCATCATTAGGACGAGACGGTCCCGTAGGAATAGTGGCTCGCAATTGAGTAGGGGGACCATGAGAATGGACATTACCCGTGGGCCGGGTATGACCATAAGAATGAGGATGTGGTCCCTTGAAAGTATGGTGAGAATTTTGACGAACATGTTGAAATTGAGGAGAATAAGATGTGCACGGTTGTGCATCCTCATGAATTGAATTAAACATGTTGTTTTGTTTATCAAAGTAAGCCATTATGCAAGCAATTTAATGTGCAAATAATTTACAAAGAAACACACAAGTTGGAATGGTTACCTTGATTTTTATGTTTGAACCTTGGTGAATTAATGAATTTTAGCAAAGTTTGGAATGATTCACACAAGGGGAGGAACCTAGTTTCAAATGTGATTTAACTCCAATGCCAACTAGGAACACTCTCTCACCACGTATAGGCCAACTAATTCGGGACTTCAAAGGGTACAACCTGCCCGGCGTCCGTGAGGGAATCCACGGGTGCGGGGACTTATGGAGGCTTGGAAAAGGGATCTCTGGTCCAAAGAGACGGAATGCTCAATGGAGGGTCGTCCCGATTCCAAGAGGGGGTGTGGAATCCTAGTGAGGAGAGAAGAGGTCTCCCAAACCAATGCAAATGAATGAATGCAATATGTGCAAGGGGATAGGCAAATCACCAATAGAGCCAAATAATAATATAAATCAACGAAGCATGAATAAGCGGAGGCTCGGTGAAATCACAAGAAAGAGACGACCTGTGGAAGGTCGCTACTAATAAAAATGTGCCCTGGTGTGAGGTGCTACCTGAGGAAAGGACGCCTCACAGAGAGGGCGTCAAATCTAAAACACGCCCTGGGGCAGGGCGTTAACTCTCAGAGGTGCGCACGGCCGAGAGAAAGAAACGCCTTGATGTGAGGCGTTACCAAATAACAAGACGCCCTGGAGAGGGGCGCTATCCAGAAAAGAAACGACAGGGCCAATGTCATGAATCACTGTGAGGGTCCACACAGGCAAGGTAAAAACACGCCCTGGTATGGGGCGCTACAAATCAAATGGACGCCTCTGTTCGAGGGCGTCAACTCTCAGGGGTACGCACGGCCGAATGAATAAAACGCCTTAGTGTGAGGCGTTACAATATAAAAAGGCGCCCTGGAGAAGGGCGTGCATTCACAGATAAGCAGGGTATGATAGAAGACGTCCTGTCAGAAGACGTTAGACATGCATAAAATGCCCTTGGTGAGGGCGTGAAATTAAAAAGCGCCTCTGACAGAGGCGTTAATTCCCAGAAAGACCCCACGGCCAGCAATATCAAACACTCACAGTCACAGGGCCATCAATAAAATGCAGCAGAGTATAACATGCTCATCAAAAATTTTGGATAAGTGGAATTTTCAAAAAGAAAATCTAACAAGCTGACAGATCACTTGGGGAGAGTGCAAAGCACAATGGAGGGTGCCCGAGGGGCACAAAGGAGGGGTACCGAGGGTACCAAGGGGAAAGGGCACGCGAGGGTGCCAAAGGGGAAAGGGGTAATCAAAAAAAAAGAACAATAGGTGTCCCACCGTGATCGCCAATTTGTAGATCTCTAATTTAGAATAATCCACTTAAGAAAAATATCAAAGAAAAGACATGCAATAATCATAATATGGAGGAAAATATATGCACGAGGTGCACAAGGGGAGTGTGTGATCGCCAGAGACGCTAGGTCTCAAAAATATAATCAATAAGAACATGGGAGGAATGATGGCGAAAAGTACCTCAAAAGATACGGGGATGTGAGTGCTTCCTTTCTCTTCAAATCGGCCGGCCGATGAAGAGAGTTCTTGCTTTTATTACCCTTGCAAAAAAGACAAATACCAATAAAAAATATGGATTAGAATATGGTGTGTAGCATCAAATTCTATATGTAAAGATAAGCATGAAAATTGTGCAAGAACACACCTTGTGGGTGTTGGCCCTTAAACCCCTATGCAAAAGGGTGTGGGAAAAATGAATGAGGAATGCATGCAAGTAAGGGGAAAGAGTGCAATAGATGCACTATGGGGAGATTCCCAACGTAGTTGAGAGATATTAAAAATAATCAAATATGAACATGCATGCATATAATAAACACAAAACAATAGAGAATAGAGGGGAGAGAAGAAAAATCTGTTGAGCTTGGCTTTGATATTCAATGGGGAGAAGTCTTCCAAGGGATGGGGTTTGTGGGTGGAGGTCCTCCTTCAGCCAGCAGCAACACCTGTGAGAAGAAAGGAAAACAAAAAAAAAACAAAGCAGAAGACCAAAAGAAAACCGAAGAAGAAAGAACAGAAGAAGAGGAAGAAGAAGACAGGAGACAGAAGAAGAAGAATAAGGGGAGAAGAAGACAGAAGACAGGAGAAGAAGAATAAGAGGACAGGACGGGAGAAGAAGAGAAGAAAAGAAACAGAGAAGAAAAAGACAGAAGAAGAAGGAAGGAGAAGAAGACAGAAGAAGAAGAAGAGAAATAGGAAGAGAAGAGGGGTCGAACAGAAGGCCAACAGGAGGGGTCCGAAGAGGGGGAGTCCAACCTAACAACAGAGCCCATCGGCCCTACTAAATAGAATTGGATGAAGAGATAAGAAGGCAAGAGTCCAAGGGGGGAAAGGATAGGAATGGGCAAGAGCCCAAACAAAGCAGGTGTGTAACGAAGCAAGGACTCTCCGGGGAAAGGGCTGCGAAGCCAGAAGATGAAACACGCCTCTGGTCAGGGCGTCAATTCAAAAATTGACGACCTGTCAGGAGGGCGTTAATTCAAAACACGCCCTGGGTCAGGGCGTTTCTTCCTGGATTAATTTTAGAAATAAACATTTCTTTTATTCGGAAATTGTGAAAGACGCCTCAGGGAGAGGCGTGAATTGAAAAACGCCCCATGGTAGGGCGTGATTCAACATTTTTCAAACATTTATTCTTTTTCAAAAATTGGATAATTCCAGGAATTGCCGCCCTTTCCAGCGGTCGTCACTTCTTTAAGAAACGCCCCAGGTCAGGTCGTGATTCAAAAAAGCGCCCTTTCCAAAGGCGTAAATTTCAAAAAATCATAAAAGGGGAGATAAATGCCCAGAAAATGGAAAAAAAGGAAAAATAGGGGAAATTAGGGGAAAATCAAGAAAAGTGGGAAAAACCACTCAAATAAGCTAATTTGAGGGTCAAATGGGACATTGCACGGCAATATGAAATATACTCAAAATAATGTCAATTTTAGCGTGTCTACAGCTGCCCCGCCTTGGCGTCTGCTTTGCAAGGGAGCGTAGCAAACTGAAAAGTAGATGCCAAGGTGTGATGAGACACGCAATCAACATCACTTGATAAGAAATGAAATCAAAAGCTCGAGATGAAGTAAATCTCGAGAAATCCAACGAAATCAACAATATTTGGATAAAAGGGGAGATGTGCACGCGGTGCACGAAGGAGATAAAATAAAATGATCAACTTCCAGCGCGGTGGAAGTACCCCAGGTCACAAACCTATAGATTTCACCATTGGGGAGCGGTTACCAGCCAATGTGGACGTGCTGCGGCCAAGGTGGATCAAAGGGAAATGATTAAAAATAAGATGATAAAAATCCAAACAAGGAGCTCTCGAGAAAAGACCCAAAACAGCGATAAAACGAACTGAGGATCCAATTCGACAATGAAAATCTCATATCGAGAAAGATTAAGATCAATTCAACTCTCAACATCAGCTTATCAGAATGATTTTTCAACAATTGTTTCAAATTCCTACATGAATGCATGCTGGGTTTAAAAGGAATAATTAAATCAAATGAAAATATAAGATAATCAAGGATAATATTGCTAAGCTGCCAAGACTGGGTCAAGAAACCGATTTCACGAGCTGATACTAAGCCGAAGCCCGTTTATCCACGCACCAACTCATAAAAAGGAACCATCATCCCCAGTCTCGGACGGCTCAACGGCCTATCCGTATGACTAAGATGCCTCTGGAATCGTCATCGTTTTTTATGAAGGGGAACTCAAATTCCAGATTTACCAAAGCCACAAGGTCCTTGATATAATCTAGTAGCATATGTAACATATAGTAAAATGCATACAGGAGATGGTGGTGCAATGAGCATGGGAACTGAGAACTGAGCTGCAAGCACCGTGGGGCTTGGATGATGATGCCCAGTCGGCGGGACCAAGAGCTTCTTATCCTGCGCTCAAAAATTCATCAGCCAAGATATAAAAGATAACAAGCAATGAATAAGGCATTTAAGCGTAGCAAGCATAGCATGAATCAAAGCATCAATAGCATGTCACAACATAGTAACCATTATGAGTTGAATCATGATATTGCAAAGCATCATTGTTTGTTATTTTGTCATAAGGATGCCAACTTGGCTAATCAAGATTTGGAGTTGAATGATCAAGATCTGATAATGCCCATCGTCAGAATTGATCAAGAGAAATTAGTAGGAGTTGATTGAAAGATCTGGAGATGAATAATCAGAATGATAATCAGGAGATATAACCAAAATGATATAAGGAGGTGATAACCAAAAATGCCCAGGGTGGCATGTCATGAGAATATCGGGAGAATCAATAGATTGATAGCAATGAGTGGAGATAAGACTCATCCCGTGCTCTTAGTCCTTGCAAAGCTGTTCCTGCAAAACACCATCAGAAAATACAATGCAATTTTTATGGAGTTTTTTTTGAAATATGCAATTTTTTATGAGTTTTGAAAATATACTCAAATTTTTATGAATTTTGGAAAAATATGCAAATTTTTATGGGTTTTGAAAAATATTTCAATTTTTATGAATTTGGGGAAAGATATTCAAATTTTTATGGGTTTTGAAAAATATTTCAATTTTTATGAATTTTGGGAAAGATATTCAAATTTTTATAGATTTTGGACAAGAAATATTCAATTTTGTTTGATTTTGGTTAGACATTGCTAAAGCAGCATCAAAGGGTGTCTTAAACCACTGGCTAGGGGTCCTCGTTCCTTCCCCTTTTGCTAAAAACTGCCCAAAGCTGGGCGTGCATTGAAGGGTGGCGCCCTATAACTGACTGCCCTTGATTAACGGTACCCCTACCAAGGCCATACCTGAGAAATGTTCGGTCTTGGAGGGAGAAGAGAAGAATAATTGGAGATAAGCTTTATGCAGGATGGAGATGTCGGGACTTGAAATCTTTCCAAGGTGTTCCCCCTCGAAGAGGTAGTCTGTTGTGCCGGGGCTTTATGCCTTTGATTTTCAGACCCTCGACATGCATACGACCAGGATTTTTCTTGCGGGGACTTTGCCACTCTTGTCATGCCATAATTCACAATCTTGCTTTTATCGAAATTCTGACTTGATTTTCATAATAGCCCTTTTGGCGAGATGTATATCATGAAATTCATATTTAGTTTGGGTCAAGACTGCCCCTATTTGAGACTCCTCTCGTATTGGGGATTACCAAGGTTGGTCATCTCATCCGTCAACCCCTTGCCCCTGCACGTGGCCGAGTAAAGAAGAGAAAAGACTTTCAGATATACTCATGGCATGGCCAAGGTAGCAACGGTGTTTAACCAAAGGAGCCGGCTAAGGACGCCGTGAAGTGTGTGGAATGCCCAGCTGAGGGTTAATCTTAACAAGCAGGGAGAGAATGTTGAATTTCCAGCGCGGGGTTCTTATTAACCAAGGTGCTGCATAAGCAAGCCTAAAGACTCTTTTTTTTAACAATGATTTAATTTAACAAAAGCCTAAGATAAAGATCTAAAACACCACTCTTAATCTTGTTAGGAAGCACTTCATTTTGAAAATCATGCGTGAAGTAATGAGGTAATGATATCATATAAATGCATACTTACGTCAATATATTACCTTGCAACCTTTGTTAAAGCAGCTGCCGCGAGAGGTTGATCATCGTGGGATAGTCCTCTTTGACAGTCAAAAGGATTGGAAGCAAAGGATTGAAAGTGGCTTAACAAGAAGGAGTGGTGCCAAGACCAGACTCAGACGAATAAGGAAAAAAAAGGAAAAGAGACGAGGGCTAGAACTCCCTCACTAAGGTGTGGAGACCCTGATCACATGGAACAGTCTACAGAAGGAGAGGAGAATTAGAAGGAGGAATGAGGACTAAAGCCTCGAAAGCAATGGGAGAATGGGCAGATGCCCAAGGCAGTAGATGTGGAAGAAGTTGGGTCGGACCCAGAATCAGGAGGAATTAGAAGAAGAAATTGGTAGATAGAAAGAGGCAGATCCGGAGGGTCCGGAGGCAGAGGAGAATCGTGAGAGGAGAAATCATCCGGAGGCTCCGGAGGGATGACAAAAGAAGGGACGCGATGCCCTGAGATGAAATAGGGAAAAAGATGATGGAAAAGGAAGAAAAAATGAAGGATGTGATGTTCAGGAAGATTAGAAAGATGAATCGGAAGAAAGATGGAGGGTCCGGAGGTTCAAAAATTGACGACCTGTCAGGAGGGCGCTAATTCAAAACCCGCCCTAGGTCAGGGCGTTTCTTCCTGGATTAATTTTAGAAATAAATATTTCTTTTATTTGGAAATTGTGAAAGACGCCTCAGGGAGAGGCGTGAATTGAAAAACGCCCCATGGTAGGGCGTGATTCAACATTTTTCAAACATTTATTCTTTTTTAAAAATTGGATAATTCCAGGAATTGCCGCCCTTTCCAGCGGTCGTCACTTCTTTAAGAAACGCCCCAGGTCAGGTCGTGATTCAAAAAAGCGCCCTTTCCAAAGGCGTAAATTTCAAAAAATCATAAAAGGGGAGATAAATGCCCACAAAATGGGAAAAAAGGAAAAATAGGGGAAATTAGGGGAAAATCAAGAAAAGTGGGAAAAACCACTCAAACAAGCTAATTTGAGGGTCAAATGGGGCATTGCACGACAATATGAAATATACTCAAAATAATGTCAATTTTAGCGTGTCTACACATGGATAGCGACTGCTCCAGGCATATGACAGGAGATAAGGCCAAATTTTGCATGCTGACTGAGAAAGTAGAAGGCCTTGTCACCTTTGGAAGCAACACAAAGGGTAGGATTATCGGATCAGGTAAGGTAGGTAAGTGTTCTACCTGCTGCATTGATGATGTTATGCTCGTTGAAGGGTTAGCCTATAATCTACTTAGCATCAGCCAGTTATGTGATAAAGGTTACAATATTTTATTTAATTCTCAATGATGCAAGGTTTTTGAACCTGATTATGATATTGTCAAATTTTCTGGAAAAGGAATAAATAATACTTACATGATAAATTTAGATGAAATTCAACACACTAACCTTTGCCTTACTGCCAGTAGAGAAGACATAGCATTTTTATGGCATCGTAGGTTAGGTCATGCTAGCTACACTGTTTTGCACAAATTAAATAAGCATGGCATGGTTAGAGGACTTCTTGAAGTCTCATTCAAGAAAGAAAATAAAATCTGTGATGCATGCACTCAATCAAAGATAACTAGAAAGTCATTTAAGTCTAGAACTGAAAATCTGTCTTCCAAACCCTATGAGCTGATACATATGGACTTTTTTGGGCCAACTAGATCTGTCAGCCTATCAGGGAGGAGGTATGGGTTTGTCATGGTAGATGACTTTTCTAGGTATACTTGGGTTTATTTCTTATCTAATAAGAGTGATGCTTTCTCTGAATTTCAAGAGTTTTATGATAAAACAAATCAGAAAATTGAAAACATTTTGTCTGATCACGGAGGTGAGTTTGAAAACTCACAATTTGATGAATTCTGCAGGTCAAATGGAATCAACCACAGGTACTCCTCACCAAAGACACCTCAGCAGAATGGAGTTGTGGAGAGAAGGAACAGAACCCTAGTGGAAATGGGTCGTACACTTCTTTTGCTTATTTCCCTTTTATGTATATTTGTGAATGATTTTTTTTATTTATTATTATTATTATTATCATCATTATTATCTCACATTTATGTTTATTCCTTATATATATATTCAGATTTATTTATTTATCATAATTTTTATTAATTTATTATTATTATTATTGTTACAATTATATACATATTATATATATATTTCTGGAGAGAGAGTGGGCCACTGGAGGGCCAAAAAGGGGGGGGCTGAAGGGACGTGCCGGCAAAGGGCAGCTAAGCTGGGCGTGCCGGTGAAGAACGCGAGCGGGTGTGCCGCTGAAGGAGGGTAGGAGTGTACCGGGTAGGAGAGTTGATAGTATACTGGGTGGAGGGGTTGGGGTGCGCCGTGTTAGAGCGGCTGGGAAGTGCACCGGGCAAGGGCGGCTGAAGGCGTACCGGCGAGGATGTCACAGGGTGCGCTGGGTAGAGATTAGGCTAGGTTGGTGTAGACTTGGGCTGGCAGCAAGTCGGTGCGAGTCCACCTTGGGGTTGATGCAACTGTAACTGGGGTCGATACAACTATTGCATGGGGTTGAAGAGAGGTTGGAACAGCCTGCGGGCTGGAGTCGGTGCAGCTTTGAGCTGTGGAGGGGCAAAGTCGGTGCAGCCTACGGGCTGAAGTCGGTGCAGCCTTGGGCTGTAGAGGGGCAAAGTCGGTGCAGCCAACGGGCTGAAGTTGGTGCAGCCTTGGGCTGTGGAGGGGCAAAGTAGGTGTAGCCTACGGGCTGAAGTCGGTGCAGCCTTGGGCTGTAGAGGGGCAAAGTCTGTACGGCCTGCGGGCTGAAGTCGGTGCAGCCTTGGGCTGTAGAGGGGCAAAGTATGTACGGTCTGCGAGCTGAAGTCGGTGCGGCCTTGGGCTGTAGAGGGGCAAAGTCTGTATGGCCTGCGGGCTGAAGTCGGTGCAGCTGGGCTGTAGAAGGGCAAAGTCTGTATGGAGGCCAAGGTAAGTGCAATGCTTGGGCCATAAAGGGGTAGGGTCGGTGCAATGTGCACCGAGGAAGACCCAAGGTCGGTGCAATATGCACCGACACAGGCTGGGAGGTGTGAAAGGGGGCTAGGAGTGTGCCGGCGAGGGCAGCCGGTAGCGTGCTGGCGAAGGCGACGTGGAGCGTGTCGGAGAAGGCAGCCAGGAAGGGTGTGCCGGCGAAGGGCTGGCCGGGGGCGTACCGTTGAAGGGAGGAAGAGAGCGTGCCGGGGAAGGCAGCAAGGAAAATGTGCTGGCGAAGGGCTGGCCAGGGGTGTACTGTTGAAGGGCCCACTCCTCCTCCACTTCCTTTAAGGCTTTTCTTTTCTTCTTCTCTTTGGTTTTTATGCAGTTTTACACAAGTCTTTCCTCCCTCTCCTCTCAACCTGTTCTTTATAGATTGGGCGTTTAATCTAACAAGCAATCACTTAGATCCAATTCTTCTTATGTTGTCCGTAGTGCCTTGTTCCGGTTGGAGTATTCTATCGCTGATCGTTCCATTCGTTCATTATTTTCATTTGCCCTTTAATATGTTGTTGTCCCATTTGTTTGTTGCATTCTTTTGCCTCTTTAATGTGTTATTATTCTCTAACAAAAATTTGGCAGCATCTCCCCTTGACCCGAGCGTAAGGGAGATAAAGGGAACGCGCCCACATGGAGAGGCGGAACCCGGCAATTGGAGGTGGGCACCCGAAGGCGGGAACACCTTTGATAAAACCTCAAAAAATCTGAAAGTAACGAGGGATAGGAAACCTCCCTGGGACTGGTCGGGGGTGTGTCGGGCTAGGGAGATCAAGGGTGTGCCGGTGAAGGCTGCTAGGGCCGTGCCGGGGAAGGCCACCTTGGAGCGTGCCGACGAAGGCTGTCTGCAGCGTGCTGGGGAGGGCAGTCAAGGCCGTGCCGGCGAAGGGCTAACGGGGGGGTGTACCGGCGATAGGGAAATCAGGCGTGCCGGCGAAGGGTTCAATGGGGATGCCGCTGGGAGCTGAGGGCTACATTGGGGTAGGAGTGGACCAGTGGAGGGCTGAGCAAAGGGTGAAGGCTGAGGGTTAGCTAGGTGGGCTGGAGTTGAGGCAGGGAGGAAGGCCAAGAGGGGTATTGGTAGCTGAGTGTCCAAGAGACGGAGGAGGGCCTCTCCCTTCAAGCAAACGGGTGAAGTTGGGGACCAGAGAGAAGGGCATTGAGCTCGTGAGGCCAGGGATCGCACGGGGGGAACAACATAGGCATGGAGACTCCAAAGCACCGGAGGAGGGGAGAAAACAAATAATACACCATGCACATCGGCATAAACCAATGGAAGCAACAAGAAATCCAGGAAGGGTGATTTTTATTCACGAAGAGGAGTGACCACAACGGGCCACATACATTGCGAAGCACATACGTGCTGAAACTGCGGCAGGGAAGGGGAAAAGATCATGCAAATGAAAGAAGAAGAAGGAAACGGGAGGAGTGTTGGGGCCGAACAGGGGTGACTACTCCCTGCCCTTCCCCCACTCCCTCCTCTACATCACAACTCACTTTCCCTCTCTCACTCCCTCACTTACTCTCTCTTCTGGGTGATCGTCGGAGGGGGGACCCTACGGCGGAGCTCCCTTCTTCTTCTTCTCTTCTTCCTATTCTTCCGGAGGCGGTGGCTCTCTCTAGCAGCGGGTTCTTTCCTCTCTATCTGGCTATCTGTTCGCTTTTTTTTTGTCTGTCTTCCCCCCTCCTCCTCTTCTTCTTCTCTCTTTTCTTCGTCGGGAAGGGAAGGCTTCTTATACCCAGCGGCGGAAGTCTTCGAGCCTGGTAGTCGGAGGCGAGAAGTGATGGGTCGTGATGGGGTTTGACTTCCCCTTGTCCTCGATGTCAGGGGAGTAGCCTGCGTGGCCCAACCTCCGGCCGACACCTCAGACAGCCTACTGCGCATCGAAGATCTGTAGGGCATGGGCGTAAGATCTCGTCTGCCGGGTGTGCCGTCGAAATGCCTGAACGCTGTGCCGCTGGCGGGTTCAACAAGCGTGTCGCGGGAGGGCCAAAAGGGCGTGCCGCTGGAAGGCACGGCAAGCGTGCCGCTGAAGAGCCCAAAGGGCATGCCGCTGAAGGGGCACATAGTGCGTGCCGCTGAAGGGCTGCCCTGGGTGTGCCGCTGAAGGCCACTGAGGGTGTGCCGCTGAAGGGCCACCAGGGGCGTGCCGTTGAAGGCTACAGGGGGCGTGCCGCTGAATGGCCAGGAGGGCGTGCCGTTGTAGGGCTGCAGGGGGCGTGCCACTGAACGGCCAGGAGGGCGTGCCGCTGAAGGGCCAGGAGGGCGTGCCGCTGAAGGGCTGCACGGGGTGTGCCGCTGAAGGCCAGAAGGGCGTGCCGTTGAACGACTGCCAGGGCATGCCGCTGAAGGCCAGGAGGGCGTGCCGTTGAACGGCTGCCAGGGCGTGCCGCTGAAGACCAGTAGGGCGTGCCGTTGAACGGCTAAATGGGCAGTTCTGAGCCCGTTGTGAGCGCTGAGTTGTGGCCCGTTTGATTTTCTTCGAGGCCCACGGATTGTGGGTCTCCTGGGGGGTTGATTCCTCTTCACTATCGTGACTCCGAAGATAGCTTCACAACAGTGTATATGTGTTCGGGGTGTCCGGATGGGCCTCTTCCATGTAGTTTCTTTAGTTGAAGCTGTCGTTAATGTTGGACTAGTTGGGACATACGGGCGTGCAATTTTGCATGTCCACACTGACCCACATCCCCGGCCTATAGCCCGCTCCCTTTGAACACATATTGGTTCTGGGATTTGATCCCGGGACATCCTCCCGTTGCCCCTTGGCACCGGAAATATTGACGAGGCCCACGCGAGCCTGACTTCGACCGTGGGGGGCACACCGCAGTATGGTCCCGGCTTGATCTTGCACCGGGCCGAAAAACTTATTGGTTTCCGACCGCTCTAACCGGGATTTAACCGAACGTTTCCCATTCCTCTGAACAATAAATTTGTCGTATCCCGACATACGTATGTTCCGGTTTTCCCGTGATGATTACGCTATTCTCAGGCCGAACACTCGTCCGAACATTAAATGGTCAACACATGACCGACATGAGCTCAAATACTTTCTTCACACCCTCGTACGAGGACTTCAGTATTTCTTAATAGATTTTGTGCAATTAATTCTATGGCCATGAGACCCTTATTCCTAGCAATTAATCAAGTGTGTTCTCCCGTATGGGAGATGTAATTAACATCGTGACCTTTATGGCACGGAGAGTATTGGTCCCGACCCGAACCACACAATCATCTGATTGAGTCAGATCGAGTGCACCATGGGCTTCCTCGAAGCCCGAATAAATCGTCACTTCGTGACTGGCATGCCCACGCACTCAATAAACTGATTAACTAATAAAGCAAATATTCTTAATGGAAAATAAGTGCGTCCACAAGTCTGGCACGCTCAGTGGGACCAAAACCACCCTTCATCTCTTCACCGGGATTAAGGGCCTTGTGGCCCCTTCTTAAAATACTAATTATTTAATCGTCAATTGTAGAGGTTGCATTCTTGAAATCATGGTGGTCGTCTCCTGCGGACCGCTTGCTGTCGCCAGCCATGTCACCCATGGCTACTTGGCAGTACCGACTCAGCTCGGAAGCTTTTCGCCCGTCATCGGCTTCCCCAACTTCTTGGGGGTCGCGTTCGTGGAACTCCTAGAGACCCAGGAGGTTGACTGCGTCGCCACTGCAACGGCGACATTGGACAAGAGCAAGATGGTGGGCTGCTACGTCCACCAAGCTGCTCCTCGCACCTCCGCCTCTCGGAAGCGCACACCGGTTGTCGGGCGGGCAGCCGAGAAGAACACCGGCATGCTGCAAGGCTGGTTATCTTCTTCGGGCAAGTTCGTTCTTATCGGAGGAGTCCAACTGTTCTTGAATGGCCGCCATGCCAAGATTACACCTGAGAGGGTGATCACCGCAGTGCCAGTGTGCAACTCTTTTGAAGCATTGGCCCACATCAAGACGGACCGTGTCGAGTCCAAGACAAGGGGTCGGTTGCTCCCAAAGCCAACCAAGCTCAAGCAGATCTGGGTGCCCAAGAGATCCCATGATGTGCTCATCATCCGGGGAGAACTTTTAAGGGTCCGCCAAGCAGGACCAAAGGAAGATGCACAGACTGAGGTGGCAGCCCCAATTCATCCCTCGCCAGCATTGGCTACCCAGGCCCAGCAGGGGAAAATGTCCCACCACACCAAGCTGGGGGCAAGGATTCCTGTCTTCGAGAAACCAACTACTTTCCGAAGACCATCCACTAGAAAAGCAAAGAAGAATGGGAGTCTCCAGGCTTGCACCTGTAACACAGTTGGAACGGCCGGCCACTATGGGGCTCCGCCCCCGGATTATGATGAAGCCGCAAGGCTCGCTAAAGGGCAAGAACCCGCTATCGCAAGACAAGGGGCTGTGGTTACAGCGCAAGCCCATACTGAAACACCCGATGCGGATCTGATCACGGTGACTGTGAATGTGGTCACTACTGGAAATGATGGCGAGGAACCAGTGCCTGCCTCAAATGCCACACCGGAAGCGCAAGGTCATGCTCCCAGCTCCTCCATGCCTGATCAGGCCACCATGATGCTCATGATGCAAAGATACCAGCAAGAAATTGAGATGCTGAGGAAACAACTCATCGGCATGAATGTACACGCTCCAACTTCAAGTCAGGTCGAGCTCCCTCTCGAAGCCTCACAGAGAGGTGCTAATGAACATGGAGCTGCCCTTCCAACCATGGCTTCTCAGTCGTCACTTGATCATGCTGGGGGCGCGGCCCCGACTCTACAGCCTACTCTCTCGTTGCAGGGGACAGCTACTACACCTCAACCAACGGTGCTGATGCCACCAATGACCCAACAAGCTCTATGCTGCCCTAGACCGGTTGACCCAGTAGTGGTAAATGAAACAATGATAGAGCAAATGATCGAAAAGAAGCTAGCAGATCGAGGTGGTGATGATTACGCCTCATTCGATGCATACAAGGTGTCGTACCCAATCCACCATGCTGCTAAAAAGCTACCTCCCGGCGTCACTAAGCCGCCGAAATTTGATAAATTCAATGGACAAGGATCGTCAAAGGAGCACATAGCCTATTACATCAACATGATGGGTGATTTGGCGACCGACGAGTCCTACTTATTAAAGTACTTTGGGTCCTCACTGAAGGGACTTGCTTTCGAATGGTACTCCAACCTACCCGCTGGAGCAATCAATGATTGGTCAGATATGCAGCGCCAATTCCGGGAGCGGTTCCATATAGCCGAAAGAGAAATAACCATGGCTAAGCTCTATACCTCCAAGCAGAGACATGATGAGACCGGCTTGGACTATATCAAAAGATGGCGAAATCTTAGCATGAGATGCAAACGCCCGCTACACCAAGAGGATGTAGTTCAAATATGCAAACAGAACTTGAGGCTGGATATCCTCGAGTCGAAGATCGGGAGTGATATTAAGACTTTCGACCGGCTAAACAATGTGGTGGCCGAGATCGAGACCTTCTTCTCTAGCTATCCTCACATTCCTACTTCTATAAGCTAGAGGGCCCGATTTGTCGGTAAGCGGCCGGAGCCAAAGGAAGCTTGCACGATCAACTCTGAAGAATTGGAGCCGTAGAAGAATAGAGGAAAAGGGCTTGTTAACCCTTTACTTGCTGAACCTAATGAACCACAAGAGGGCCCGTCCTTACAGACCAAAATGAAGAAGCTATATTCCTTTCCTAAGGAGAGGACCCGGGCCTTATTTGAATGGGCCACCCAATACAACAAAGTCACCCTCCCAAAGCCAAAGAGGCCGGTGGATGCTAGTAGAAAAGACGATCCCCGCTTCTGCCCGTATCATCAGATGATCAGGCACTCTATTGAAGATTGCTATCCATTCAAAGATGCCATTGAACGGCTGATCCGGAGGGGGGAGCTCCAGATGGGTGACCACAAGGTTGACCCTCCACTTCTCATGAGTTGCCCGATCTTAAAAGGGTGGTCAATATGGTGTCTTTACACCCGCTACCACCAGAAGGGTCAAGGCCTTTCGCAAAGAAGAATGAAAGGAGGAAGCTGAAGGTCAAAGGGAAGGGGGTTACCCTCTCTTGCGATACATTATCTAGCCTTCCTGGCACGAGCCAAGCCGCTAAGGAATGAAATGAAGAACCATGTTGTCCACCGCCCGT
This sequence comes from Amorphophallus konjac, assembly GCA_022559845.1. Lineage (NCBI taxonomy): Eukaryota > Viridiplantae > Streptophyta > Magnoliopsida > Alismatales > Araceae > Amorphophallus > Amorphophallus konjac. Next base: position 129,107,641 of record CM040121.1, read on the forward strand.
TAGAGAGGCACGCCACCATACTCCCTCTCCACGTGAGAACATGGGGGCAAGAATGCCAACTTTTGAAGCACGGGAGGCTCCCGGCAATGATGACGAGACGCTGTTGGCCCCGCCCAGAATCCACATGGAAGGCAGCACTTCCAGCTCCCCTCAACCTGACCCTGCCATGGTAGCAGAACTATATCAAAAGCTTCAGGTGACTAAAGTGCTAAGAAGAAAATTAAGTGAAATGGGTCTATACCTAGCTATGCCCGGACAGGCTGGGTCACCTCTTAAAGTTTCGCAAAGCGACGCTAAGCCCCGAATGACACGTGATTATACAGGGGGCACCCCCTCTCAGCATCTTCATCACGTGCTTCCCGCACATCTCCCGGCTCCCCTAACATGCCAGGGGGCAGCTAGTACAGCTCGCACCATGTCATCCATGGCCCCGCTTCCACAATTGACTGGCTTGAGCCGCGACCTTTCGACTCCGCGAATAATGAGCGAGCCGAGAATGGAGTGTGCTGCTAAACTAAAGATAGCTGAAGAAGAGATCACCCAGGTAACGCTGCATACGACCAAGCAAGGGAATGATGAATCTGCCTCGGATTACATTCGGCGGTGGAGGGACCTCAATGCGAGGTGCAGACACTCGCCCAATTACCAGGACGCTCTCCAAATATGCCAGCACAACATGAAGACGCACCATTTGATGAGTGCGATTGGCGTCGAAATTAAATCCTTCAAGCAATTGGATGATCTTACGATGGATGTTGAAGACCTCTTGGTAAAACATTGCCCATCTGCTGCTATGCAGAATTGTGAACCTAGGCCGACCGATGAGTCACCGGCGCAAATGGAGACAAATCTTGCTGACCTTGGGGCCTTTGGGCAACAACAGAAGAAATTGGAAGAGGCAGCTGGCCCTCCCTCCACTAAGCCCTTTGAGCGGCGCCTTTCGCTGAGGGGCAAAATGATGAAGTCCTATTCCTTTTCAAAGGACAAGACTCGGGTTCTCTTTGAGTGGGCCCAAGAATATGGCAAATTAGTGCTCCCAGAGCCCAAGAGACCGAATGAGGCAGAAAGAAAAGATGACCCTCAGTTTTGCCTATACCATCGAGGGCTGGGGCATTCTGTTGAAGTTTGCTACATATTCAAAGACATCATAGAAGGCCTGATTAATTCGGGTGAATTACAAATGGGCAAGTATAAGGTAGAACCACCGTGCCCCCACCAGATGTCTGTCTTTAAGGCGGCGGCTAACAAGGCACCTCGGCGTCGGTCGGAGCAACACAAGCACTAAACGGTGCCTCGGGCCCCGTGCGCCCCCGCTACCATCTGCTCACATGACTTTTCATGAAGAGAATAAGCCACCCTGTGCAGGGATTTGCTTCGAGCAGCTTCTTCACTTATTCACCCCCGTCTTGGGGGCACCTTGAGCTGTAATGTCATTTGGGCGTCTACAGGCCCTGTTGAACCTGTAAGGGCACTTGGGCAACTTAACAGCCCGCTGAAGAAATGGAAATACCATGATTTACTTAAGGCCCGTCGGGTCTATAAATGTTTGGGGTGGCAACCTGCTGGTAGTGTTGTCCATCTGATAGCCGACTTGAATCCCTCATTCGCAGGGATCATTCGCCATGCTTTATGCCAAAAAAAAAGAAAATGAAGAGAAGAAAAGAGAGAAAAAAAAGAAAAGAAAGGAAGAGCAAGAGAAGAACAAGAAGAAGAGAAGAAAAGAGCACAAAAGAGGAGAGAAAAGATGAACAGAAGTACAAAGAAGGGAGGTGTCACCGGTGTTCATCAACCCCCCCTCTCAACGATCCTTCGGCTTTACAGCCTACTCTCAAGGCCCGTTGGCATACACGGCCTGCTCTCTTGATGTCTCTTGGCTTCGATAGCCCGCTTTCCTTATTTTTGACTCTTGCAGCCTACTTCTCAACTTCGACTTTTGTAGCCTGCTTCCAAATTTTGGCTTTCGCAGCCCGCTTTCCTGATTTCGGTTTTCACGGCCTGCTTCCCAATCTTTGGCTTTATAGCCTGCTTCTCAGACTTTGGCCTTTGTCGCCTACTTCCTAATTTCGGCTTTCGCAGCCCGCTTTCCTGATTTTGACCTTCACAGCCCGCTTCCCAATCTTTGGCTTTATAGCCTACTTCCCCAACCTCTGACTTTTGTAGCCTGCTTCTCAACCTCTGGCTTTTGTAGCCTGCTTCCCCAACATTTGGCTCTTGTAGTCTGCTTCCTAGACTTTGGCCTTTGTAGCATGCTTCCCAGCTTTGGCTCTTCACATCCCGCTTCCCAATTTTGGCTCTTGTAGCCTGCTTCCCAATTTCGACTCTTTGCAGCCCACTTCTCAACTTCGGCTCTGGTAGCCTGCTTCCCAAATTTTGGCTTTCGCAGCCCGCTTTCATGATTTTGATCTTCACGACCCGCTTCCCAATCTTTGGCTTTATAGCCTGCTTCTTAGACTTCGGCCTTTATAGCCTGCTTCCCAATTTTGGCTCTTGTAGCCTGCTTCCCAACTTTGGTTCTTTGTAGCCTGCTTCCCAACTTCGGCTCTTTGCTGCCCGCTTCTCAGCTTCGGCTTTTATAGTCTGCTTCCCAGCTTTGGCTCTTCATAGCTCGCTTCCCAATTTTGGCTCTTGTAGCCTGCTTCCCAACTTCGGCTCTTTGCAGTCCGCTTCTCAACTTCGGCTTGTAGCCCACTTCCCCGTCATTCTGGCTTCTGTAGCCCACTTCCCTTTGGCCTTAGTCACCTACTTCCCAATTTTGGCTCCCGTAGCCTGCTTCCCCGATTTTGGCTCCCGTAGCCTGCTTTCCTTAATTTCAGCTCTTGCAGCTTGCTTCCCAACTTTGACTCTTGCAGCCTGCTTCCCTTTAGTCTTCGTGGCCTGCTTCCCAATTTTGGCTCTCGATGCCTGCTCCCCCAACTTTTGGCCTTTGTAGCTCGCTTCCCAGCATGTCTCGGCTTCTACGGCCTGCTTCCCTAATGCCCCTCGGCTTTTCTGGCCTACTTCCCGACATCTTTTGGCCCTTATGGCCCGCTCCCCTAATGTCCCTTGGCTTATATAGCCCGCTTCCCTAATATCCTTTCGACCCTCTGCGGCCTACTTCCCTAATGCCTTTACTATCACTACGCTTATACATAACAATTATATGTTCTTACGCAAAAAAAAAAGGAGACAAAAAAATTGCTTGGCTGCCCTGCTAGCATGCTTGCTCATAATATAGAATAACACACCTCTTTGGAATTTTCTAGGAGCTTGTTTCCTTGCTAAATAATGCTGCCCCGATTCTGGATGCACGTGCGTCACGGCATACGCTCAAAGGGAACCCAATTATGGCGAGTGCACACGTCAAGGGGAAGAGTCATGGCTAAATTTCTAAGTCCAACTCATAAAATAAACCCGAGGCAACACTCCTGCGCTTCGCACTTAATGCGTTCAATGGCTTTCGACCATAGGGATTTCCCGACTTTCTTCTTAACACTCTACGGAGACTTAAATTCCTATACTCGCGTGAAAGGTAATCATGAGGAAAACGTTGCCTACCCCCATTAAAAAAAATGAATGATAAAAAAAAAGAGAGAAATGTGAATCTGAGTAGCCGAGAATCCCCATTGAGACACATGAGTAGACTCGCGCGAAATGGTGAAGCGAATTTCAATAAGAACAAAGCCTAATAGCCGGGAATCCCCATTGAGACATATAAGGAAACTCGCGTCAAACAGTGGAATCCACAATAAAATTATAATAAGGATGAAGCCTAGTACCCGGGAATCCCCATTGAGACACATGAGGAGACTCGCGCCAAACGGTGAAATTCGCTACCAAAATAAACAAATGGGGGCTGTGCGAAGCTACCGAAGTCGAGAGCCTAAAACCCATGTGTAGGCGCTAGAGTAATCCTCGAGTGTTACTTGGAAAACCTGCATATCCCTATGTTTAGGGCCTTTTGTTCACATGTTTGCTCCTCCACGTCATAGAGAATTGTCTCAGGTGAAGATTGTAAGTTTGAACTACGCATGCGAACCATGCGACATCCTCTTGACGGGTGCACCACCCCTTAGTTGTGCCTCATGGCGCGCACCGTGTCTGCGAATTATGGGCGATGTCCTTATCCCATCCCCTATAGAGGGAGCTACCTTATGTATATTTATGTTATGCCTGCTGACGAATGTCTGCATGCTTAAATAAAGAAATAAATAATAATAATAATAATAATAATAAAAATATCAATTCTGGCTATCGCAGCATGTTGTCCCAGCTCTAGCTCGTAGAGCCCAATCTTGGCCCTCACGACCTGCTTCCCGCCCTCACAGCCTGCCAACCTCCTAACTTCGGCTCCTGTAGCCCGCTGCCCCGATTCCGGCCCTTGTGGCCCACTTTTCCAGTTCGGGTTTCATGGCCAGTACCCCCGGTGCATTAAAGAACAAAGTACCCTTTCACCCTGGCGCGAGCTTGCCGTTCGGGTGAAGAGTCAACCCTCTTTCCTTGCATCGACACTAGCCCATGTCAACGACTTGATCCCACCTCTCCGTCCCCTTTCGGCGACAAATATCCCTTTCGATTTGGACCTTCCGTCCGGATCATTAAAAGAACAAACTCTTCCTTCCATCCCTTCAGGTGATGAATACCTCTTTTGAATCGACAAATTCTTCTCTTTGTCCCTTTAGGCGACGAATATCTCTTTTGAATCAACAAACTCTTTTCGCTGTCCCTTCGGGCGACAGAAACCTCTTTTGAATCAATAAACTCTTCTCTCTATCCCTTCGGGTGAAAAATAACTCGTTTGATCCGGACCACCTATCCAGGTCATTAAATGAACAAACTCTTCTCCCCGTCCCACCGCGCTTCTAGTACCTCCCGGCTCTAGCAGCCCGATCTCAACTTCGGCTCCCATAATCTGCTACACGATTCTGGCTCACGTGGCCTGGTTTCTCGACCTCAACCTCGGTCGGTGGACCCGCCTAATCAAAATAATGAATCTCTCAAACGGGATGCACCCGCAGGCCCCGCTCTGCTCATCCCGCTCTCGCGCCACCCGCGGGTGGGGGGCATTTGTGGACACCTAAAAAAAAGAAGAAGAAAAGGGAGGAGAAGAGAAGAAGAAGAAGAAGAAGAAGAAAAAGAAGGAAGGAAATAATAATAATAAATAATAAATAATAAATAAAATAAAATAAATAGAAGAAAAAAGAAAAAATAATAATAAGAAGAATATATAAATAATAATAATAATAATAAGTTAATAGTAATAATAGTAATATAAAAATAAAAAAATAAATAGTGAAATATATATATATATATATATATAATAAAATAATGATTAAAAATAAAGAGAAGAGGGGGATGGCCCACTCTCTCTCTCCTTCTCTCTCATTCTTTCTCTCTCTCTCATTTTTTTCCCTCAATGGGATGGCCACCCGGCACACTCCGCTCCTCACCCGGTGCACCACCGCACCGGATGACCCTCTCCACGGCATACTCCCTCTCCCCGGCACACCATTGCGCCGAATAGCACCCACTGTGCCGGATCACCCCCCCCCTCCTGCTATTCCCTGTCCGCAGGGAAGCTTTGGTGCTGGGTGTTGGCTACTGTAGACTAGGAGGAGCAGTGGGGGATCATCCATGGGGCAGCAGTCGCTGATCTACGGCTTCGTGGCTAGGGGGACGGTCATCCTGGCGTCCTATACGGAGTTCACCAGCAACTTCACCAGTATCACCTCCCAGTGCCTCCAGAAGCTCCCAGCCACCAACAACAAGTTCACCTACAACTGCGATGGCCACACCTCCAATTATCTTGTCGAGGACGGTTACACGTATTGTGCGGTGGCTGTTGAGTCAGCTGGATGACAAATTCCCATTGCTTTCCTAGAGAGGGTTAAGGAAGATTTTGTCAAGAGGTATGGAGGGGGAAAAAGCTGCAACTGTAGCTGCAAATAGCCTTGACCCGGCATTTGGGTCTAAACTCAAGGATCATATGCAGTACTGTGTTGATCATCCTGAGGAGATTGGTAAGCTTGCAAAAGTAAAAGCTCAGGTATCAGAATTCAAAGGTGTTATGATGAAAACATTGAAGAGGTTCTTGATCATGGTGAGAAAATTGAAATTCTTGTTGGTAAGGCAGAGAACCTTTGCTCTCAGGCGCAAGATTTTTAGATAGCCAGGGACAAACATGAGGAGGAAGATGGGGCTGCAAAACATGAAGATAAAGCTTGTCATCTTGAGTACAAAGGCCTACGTATAGTTGAAGCCCTTGTCGAATTTGTGAACACTGAAGGAGGCACAAATGTAAAGTTAGCGACACCTCCTTCTAACGTTGTGGTGCTGACAGCAGAGAACTCTGATCGGGTTGTTCGGGATGAAACGAAAGGTGTTCTTGTTGAGTTTCAAAGCTCTTCCCCAGAAGCAACAAGTTGCAGAGGACCATGATGGCGATAGAGATTCAAGTGGTATTGTCACCTTCTCCAATGGAAAGTGTAGCACCGGCAGAGACACAAGGGGGGCGGCCCACCTCTCAGGCTGATAATCTTGCGAGTCTCGATGATCTGGTGTGGCAGCTCCTGCTCAGTATTCTTCATGTCTGCCTCATTCTAACACCCCAAGTAGCCTTTGGCCGGCACACCGCCCCTCCTCATCCGGCAGCGACGCGGACTGGCAGCAACCTCCGCCACTCACTGCAACTCATCCGGCAGTGCGAAAGCTCCCCTGCTCCTCCATCCAGCGGCACCAGCGGGAGGGGACCGAACCGGTAGCTCCCCCAAGTCTTGCCCAGCAGGATCCGACAGCGCAGACCCCTTCCAGAGGCCATCTAGCAACGTCTTTTAAGGCCATCCGGTGGCATCCAGCGTTGCCCATCCGGCGGCCCTTCCGCAAGCTCCATCTGGCGACAGCTCGGCAGCACCGGTAAAGTCCCTCCGATGCGGCAGCATTGCATTCATCCGGCAAGATCCTTTTGATACGACAAATTTCTCATACGGGCTTCGTCCGGTACACCCTCATGGTGCTGCACCCGGCACACCCCCAGGGCTGGCCCCCGCGGCACACCCCCCGTGACCTCATCTGGCACACCCCTGCAAGAGCTTCACCGTCACATTATTTCAAGCCTTCAGTGGCACGCTATTTCAAGCCTTCAGCGGTACACCCCTACGAGGGCCTTCAACGGCACACCTTCAGGGTTCTTCAGCGACACGCTTGCAAGGATCTTCAGCGGCACACCCATACTGAAGCCTCCAGCGGCACACTCTTCCTGAGTCTCCAGCGGCACAGCATTCCGCCCATCCATCAGCGCACTTCAACTTCTTCTTCACCCGGCACAACCGGCAAAATAGATGTAAGGCCACTCCCTACGGCCCTTGGTGCGCAGCGGGAATAGGCCAGGGCTAGCTGAGGTGTCGCCCCCTCAGGCAGGCACGCAGGCTACCCTCACAACAGGGATGGGACCAGGAGTCAACTCCCATTAATGATGGCCCGCCATCAATGTTCCCGCCACCGAGGGTATAAAACCTCTCTTCACTGCGAAGAACAAAAAAAAGGAGAGAGAGAGATAGTTGCTCACAAAAGGGAGGGAGACCTGGGGCTCTACTCGGCTGTGAGGAGCTCTATCCGTTCAAGAGAAGAGGAGAAGAGAGCTCAGCAAAAAAAGAGAAGAGAGTGAGGAAGGAGCGCATGCTCCATTACCCCCCTTTCCCCCACTATATTTCTTGTCCCCGTTTCTTTTCTCTCCTCCCTACAATGCTTTAGCAGTGTATTTCCCACGTTATGGAGAATGAATGAAAAGTTTGCAAATGATTCTTGTTCCCATGTACACTTCCCCTATGTTTGCATTTCTTTGCTGTCCTACGTTCCTGTCATGACCTTCTACCGTGTGCCCCTAGACGCCACGGTCTTCCTCAGATGCCTTACCCCATTAGCCACTCCTTCCTCATAGGATGGCTTGACGGCTTCCCTCTCTCTGTGGACCGGTTTGAATTCCGCAAGACTTGCTTTTTCACACCCCCCCCACCTTTTTTTTGTTTTGTCTGATTGATTCGCATTGAGTCTCTGGCATGACCGTTTTAAGGTGTTACCGTTTCCAGGGACACCTCCACTTTGTTGGGGCCGTCACTCCTTGTGGACGCGCACCCGCGTTATCCCCCCTACGCTCCTAGTCCGGAGGAGGTGCTGTTGAAATTCAGCCAGAATTACAACTTATAAAAGAAATAAAGGATCACATAATTCTAACTCCCAAAACACTGGTAAATGAGAAAAGCATGTATGACCAAATGACCGTCGGACTGCCAAGGCCGCTGCTGCAGCACCTTTCCTGAACAAAAAAAAGAGCCAAGTCATGCCCACATTCAAGGAGTACTTGAGAACTGATGCAGAGGTAGCTTTCTTTGATATAGTGGAAGGAACATTGCAAAACGATGATTATTACAGAAGGAGAATTCTTGTCATAAAGGACCGACATGCTATCATGAAAAGTTGGGCAACAAGTTCTAGAATCAAATCCCATTTTTTAACACATTTGGCAATACACAGACTGTCAGAAATAACAGCTCCAGCCGCACTAAAAAAATGTGTTGAGATGCAGTTTGATAAACATGGAAGGATTTCAAGAGATGCTATCAGAACATATCTTCCTAAGAGATCTCGGGTTTGACAAGCTTCTGATCCTGAGTATAATTACCATTGTTCTGCCTTCTTTGTGCTGCACCGGCAGAGGAGATTTAGGAGTATAAATTGGGGCATCCTGGTTCACTTCATCATCTGAATCAATCAGAACGCTATGAGCTGGTCGGCGTGAATGATGCTCATGTTTGCCTTGCCGAGAGTAGCGGATATTGCTGAAATTAGCGCACAAGAATAGGATGCAGTTCTCAGAGTAGCGGCAGCAATCCTTCATTCTGGAAATATTGGTGTTGGCCAAAGGAAAGGAAGTTGATTTCTTTGTTCCAAGAGGTGATAAACCCAAGTGTTGTCTTCAAACAACAGCCGAGCTCCTCGTGTGATTCCAAAGCCGCGGGAGATGCGCTATCTGAATGTCTAATGTTGACTCCTGAAGTTGCTCAGAGAATTTTGGATCTTGTAGGCGCCATTGTTAATAGGGAGGGTTCAGCAAAGACAATGTATCCCTGCTTGTTTGACTGGATTGTCGATAAAATTAACGTCTCAATTGGGCCAGATCCAAACTCGAAGTGTTTGATGGAACAAGGGGAGCATACGAAGGAGGCAAGGGGGCTGGAGCTACATTGAATTTGTTGATAACCAAGGTGTCTTAGATCTCATTGAAAAGGAACCTGTGGGGGAAAGAAATAAAATAACAGATAAGCAAAGAGCCAAGGGTTGAAACTCCTGCTGGTCCAATCTGCCATTCGGAACTACACGTGCATCCCGTAAAAAAAAATTAAACATACTAAGTTGCACATACACACCTGCTGAGCATTTCAACTGTCGAATCGTTATGAGCCAGAAGCATGAATCCCCCACATCTTTGGATTTAAATGCATACTGAACTGCATATTGTTCACTCTTTTGGAGAAGAAGCCACACCTTTGGTTGAATATTCAAATATTGCTGAAGCATCAACCAACCAAACACATGGGTCATTATTAAAGAATCTGACATTTATAAAGACATTTGCCTCTGGAATTTTCATACCCAAAAGCTATGTTTGGCCTGTAAATGCATATAACTATCTGCAGCCCTACACTTTTGTTGTGCTGGATGCTCACAATGTGGGCCTAGAACCTTTTGCTGTATATTGCACAAATGATAACACTATTGCCCACAACTATAGCTATGATCCAACTGTTGAGTATCTTTCATTTGCTGACAATGGTGCTTTCTCAGTTGATGGTGTGTTGTCAGACTTTTCCATTACTGCATCTGCAGCGGCAGGCCTATTCCTGGTCCTGGAAACCTTCCTGTCATTTGACATAATGGAGCTGGGAGGTTGGGAAGCCATGTGTTGGGATATATTCTCCCATTGACAAAGGTGCCACCAACACCTATAAAGACCAGACTACAGGGCTGCAGCAATGTTCCAAGTGCCAGGGAACTTTTACTCTCCCAAGGGAGAAGATGTTTTGCTGAAGATTTATGAGCAGTGACTCCTTGCAGCGTTGTGAACTTGATATCCTCCAACAAAAAATGTTGCATGATTCAACCCCAGATCGGGCTTCATGCTCCAAAGCTGAAGTTTGAGGTTACTTCTTGATGGGAATCAACTCCGAGCTTGTACATTTTATTTTTGTATTTGTGTCCTTTTATTTATTTATATATCCTGGGGGAAGTAGATTCACAAATATAAGGCTTCATGAGCCTATTTGTTTTTCCTTAAGATTGTGTGGGTTTATGTGCAAAATGCCAGTAGGACCTGCAAGGGGGCCCCCACTTCTTCCCCATTGGTCCACCTCATCCATGTGGGGCTGGTCAAAGGCCAATGTGGCATCTAGAAGGTTGGACTAGTCAATTAGACACATGGGGGGACAAATGGGTTAAATTGTCAAGGGTAGACCACCTACCCTTACCCCTTGGTCAAGGGGGCGCCCCCCCCTTTTGTCCATTTTAATTTTTGAAAAATTAGTCCATTAGAACTAATTAGTTCTATACCTTGTATACCCCTCCCAACCCTAGATCTGAGGGCATTAGTGGTCATTTTCCATTTATTATATAAAGCATGTATTTCCATTTTTCATGAATAAATGAGAAGAAAATTTGTTGAATGAGCATTGGAGCTGGTGTGCCCCTCCCCCCTCTCCTCTTGGTTCCTTCTTCTTCCCTCTGCATTTCAGGGTTGAGAACCCCTTCTACCTGAGCCCCTCTATCTCTGATTTCATCTCTGGTGCTGCCGCCGCCGTTCGTGCCGCCATCGAGCCGCCGCGAAGCCGCCTCCGAAGTTCTGTCCAAGGTTCTGTTTGGCTGGACAGAGTCCCACTCCGGGATTCTTAACTCCCAACCCCGACATCATCTGGAGTTGATATTTTTAGGGTTGGTTCATCACTTGATCCCCAACCTCCAGTAAAATTATCCCGTAATTTCACCTTCTTTTTATATTTTTCTATTTTCATGTCTTTCTATCTTCCTGATCTATCCCCTTTCAGATCTGTGTAGTAGAAGCTCAGTTCTTCCACCTTTCGACCCCCTTTTTGATTTTTGTTGGAACCTCTAAATTTATTGGAGGTTCTGTCCACCATCCCCACCCTCCACAAATTTTCGTCAAATTCCTAAAGCCCTCTACCTATTTTTAGAAATTGTGTCTTTTCCCAAAATTCCATTCTGTCTCTGCTGTCCAGATCCGACCCAGGGTCAGTGTACAATCCACAAAAAATCGAAACTTCCACCAAACCTTTGATAAGATATATCTTCGTTTTCCTCTCTTCGGTCTCTACAACTTTCATGAAGGGCCCAAAGGCTGAATCGAAGGTATACATCGCGGTCAATTCCAACTCTCAGAAAACCTTAGTTTTGTCCTGAGTTTTCAGATCATGTGAGCCAGCAGCTTGAAAATTCGATAAAGGCCATCAACGGGAAACTCAAATTTCTTTCTCTAGCCATAGATCGAAGGATTTCAAGTCAGCTTTCCATCGGTACTTCTTGTAGGTCGATCCGACGTTGGGAGTGACTGCAGAAGCAGATCTCGTCGGGTCACGCGCTGTAAAACAGAATTGCAGATCCGTGGCCAGCAACTCCAGCGGGTGACGATCGGAGCCGCCCGGCCTCCAGCCGGCGAACTAGCACACCGCCGTCCCAGAGAGCGCCCCTCCAGGCGTCTCCACCACAGTGCTGCCACCCCGGTCCCACACGGCCCCACTGACCAGCACGTGGGTCCCACAGTCGCGAGTACGTGTGCCGCCGAAGCTACACAAGAAGCTACCCGTCAACCCGAACCCGTTACTCCCGGGCCCCATTGTGTCGCCCTTTACCTCCCTGCGTGGAGTGGGTAGTCACATTCATTTCTGTAAATTAATTACTTGTTATTTCGGGAGTACTGATTCGGCCGGGGTCATCTTCCCCACGCCGAGAGCATGGAGGTATCGTGTTCGCTCCCTTGACTCGGCATTTTGCTTTATTCGTATATGCTTTATATGCCGCTGCTAGAGAGCATGCCAGGATCGTAGCCCACTTAACTTTTATATCATCGCTGCTGCGAGAGAGAGAGAGAGAGATATACCGTCCCGTGACCCGATCCGAGCACAAGAGAGAGCCCACCACCCTAGCTCTTGCCGGTTTCTCAACCGCGCACGTCCGACGCTTCCCTCGAAAAGGGACGATCGCGAGCTTGTTTAGAGTCTGAGGGTGCATTCCCAATTGGAGTCGAGTCCGTGGTCTGTCCCGCATCAATTTGGTATCAGAGCGAGTTTGAGTCTAGGGTAGTCTTTGTGTCTAAAAAAAAAAAAAATTATCATTTACGTCTAGTCATTGTCTAAGTCCGTCTAGGTTGCATTTCATCCCAATAACCCGGTATATCAAAAGGTGTTGTCCGAACGTTAGGCTACGCCTATCGGGAAGGTCGCACACTTGTGCGAGTGATCTTCGGATCGATTAACTCCGCCACGTACCGAGTCTTGGTCAAGTCTAGGTGCATCACTTGTTTGCATTGGTCTGTGTCTCCTAGTCCTTGTGTCATTTGCATGCCCACTCGGTGAGGTACCCAATACCATCACCCTACACCTATGGCCAACCCACGGGATATCATCTCGGGAGACCTTCAATCCTTGCGCAAGGCTATCATGACCCTCGTAGACCGGATGGACGAAACCGAGGCAACCTTTAAGAGCTTCTCGGACCGCATAGATGGTCATTTTAACGCCATGGAGGAACGGATGGAGTCATCCGACAGATCCGTCCAAGGTCTGGTCGGACGGTTGGATAAGATGTCGCACGGAGACCCTCCTATAGTGGCCCAAGGCCCACTCACACCCGCTCAGGAGGCTGCCCAAGGCCAAGCCATTCCCATAGCCCAGGCCCAGCCCGTCCATGTGGCCCAGGACCCGCCCGCACATGCTCCTCAGCAACCACGGGCTCCTCCACCTGCCCCTCCTCGGGTCCCCGAACTACCGCGCCGTGACCTTGGTCTCGAGGACTATGGGTCCGATAACGCCTATGAGGGGTATGCTCAACGCCGTCGTGGCCTCCAACCACAGAGAGATGAGGAGGACGATAGGGTCCTTAAGACCGTGTGAGCGGATCCTCCATTTTTTACGGGTCTTTAGATCCGAAAGTCAATTTAGATTGGGAGTTCGGCATGGACCGATACTTCGATTGGTACGACATGTCAGAACGTCGAAGGATCCGATTTGCTACCATGAAGCTCATGGGACAGGCACAAACCTATTGGAAGAATGTAGAGAGCCTATTATTTCAGCGGCTAGAGCCCCCGATTGACACATGGGGCGAAATGAAGCTTAAGCTTCGGCAAAAGTACCTTCCTCCCACGTACCGTCAGCGACTCATCGATAGGTGGCAAAGTCTTAGCCAGGGAGACCGATCCGTCTCCGAATACATTGCTGAATTTGATGAGTACTTTCTACGATGTGGTGTCACGGAGGAGAGTACCATGCCCGTTTCCCGCTTTCGACGTGGTTTGCGGCCCCACTATCAGTATGAGCTTTTCCGCCGCAATGCCAAGACGTTGGAAGAAGCATATCAAGTTGCTCTCGAGTTGGAGCAATTTGAGGGAGAGTTCGAGCCTAGCCATCGGTCGGGTCCCACCCCACTTCGTAGCACCGAGCCCCGCCACTCTTTAGGCCCACCTCAGCGGGCCCCCATGGCTCGATCTCAGGAGCCCACCCGTCAGGAGCATTTCGCTCCACGGCCTCGCCCTCCCCCACCCCGTGATCTACCTCCATCCCAACCCCTGACACCCATTGCCCATCCTCAGGCACCAGCACCCCCACCCCTATTGCCCACGGCACCTACAGCTCCACCCCTGTTGCCTACAGCCCCTGTCCATCGGGAGGATAAGGTTAAGGGCCCTCTCATCGGAGAGAGTAGTAGGTCACGTCTACAGTGTTTCCATTGTCATGGGTTTGGCCACTTTGCCAACCAATGTCCTACTCGTGCCACATTAGCCCTAGGGGTTGGTGAAGCCACGCCTTCTGGACTTGTGACTGTCAACTACGAGGCCGATCCGGAACTAGCTGATGAGTACTATGCAGCGGAAGGTCTAGAGGAGCATACCGACGCTCAGGATGTCGCTCTCGGATGACGGCCACTTGGTGGGTGATGTCATTGCATTAAGTCTAGGGTCATGCATGAGTCAGTATTGTTTCTTCTTTGTGTGGTTTGTTTGTGTGGTTTGTTTTGAGTGGCTTATTTGTGTGGTTTGTGGTTTGTTAGGAGTCTGCATGTGTCCTATGCAAGTTTGTCGATGTTAGTCCCCTATGAGTGAGAGGTGAGTGGACTCACTCGATGAGTATGGGATCAGCTCTACATCTATACCCGGATCTAGTCACCTATAGGGACCCAACGGTGATTCCTAGTGAGTCTTCGAGCCATCTCCCCCCATTTGAGAGTGCCCCACCCGGAGTGTCCACCTCTAGCCTCGTTCCCACAGCAGCTTGTGCATACCGAGTATATACGGAATGAGCAGGTGATGGTCACTTGGAGTGGAGCGTACCCACGTTACTTGGCACGGTGACGGATCCGCCGGAGCGACTCGAGCAGCTATACCCCTACTCGACGGGGTCGAGTTCTTCCCACCCGGGGAGAATTGATGGGAATCAACTCCGAGTATGTACATTTTATTTTTGTATTTGTGTCCTTTTATTTATTTTTATATCCTGGGGGAAGTAGATTCACAAATGTAAGGCTTCATGAGCCTATTTGTTCTTCCTTAGGATTGTGTGGGTTTATGTGTAAAATGCCAGTAGGACCTGCAAGGGGGCCCCCACTCCTTCCCCATTGGTCCACCTCATCCATGTGAGGCTGGTCAAAGGCCAAGGTGGCATATAGAAGGTTGGACTAGTCAATTAGACACATGGGGGGACAAATGGGTTAAATTGTCAAGGGTAGGCGAACTACCCTTACCCCTTGGTCAAGGGGGCGCCCCCCCCTTTTTGTCCATTTTAATTTTTGAAAAATTAGTCCATTAGAGATAATTAGTTCTATACCTTGTATACCCCTCCCAACCCTAAATCTGAGGGCATTAGTGGTCATTTTCCATTTATTATATAAGGCATGTATTTCCATTTTCATGAATAAATGAGAAGAAAATTTGTTGAATGAGCATTGAGCTGGTGCGCCCCTCCCCTCTCTCCTCTTGGTTCCTCCTTCTTACCTCTGCATTTCAGGGTTGAGAACCCCTTCTACCTGAGCCCCTCTATCTCTGATTTCATCTCTGGTGCCGCCGCCGCCGTTCGTGCCGCCATCGAGCCGCCGCGAAGCCGCCTCCGAAGTTCTGTCCAAGGTTCTGTTTGGCTGGATAGAGTCCCACTCCGAGATTTTTAACTCCCAACTCCGACATATTCTGGAGTTGATATTTCAAGGTTGGTTCCTCATTGGTCCCTAACCTCCAGTAAAGTTATCCCGTCATTTCACCTTCTTTTTATATTTTTATATTTTCGTGTCTTTTTATCTTCCTGATCTGTCCGCTTTCAGATCTGTGTAGTAGAAGCTCAGTTCTTCCACCTTTCGACCCCCTTTTTGATTTTTTTTGGAACCCCCAAATTTATTGGAGGTTCTTTCCACCATCCCCACCCTCCACAAATTTTCTTCAAATTCCTAAAGCCCTCTACCTATTTTTAGAAATTGTGTCTTTTCCCCAAATTCCATTCTATCTCTGCTATCCAGATCCGACCCAGGGTCAGTATAAAATCCACAAAAACTCGAAACTTCCACCAAACCTTTCATAAGATATATCCCCGTTTTTCTCTCTTCGGTATCTACAACTTTCATGAAGGGCCCAAAGGCTTAATCGAAGGTCTACATCACGGTCAATGCCAACTCTCAGGAAAACTTAGTTCTGTCCTGAGTTTTCAGATCCTGTGAGCCAGCAGCTTGAAAATTCGATAAAGGCCATCAACGGGAAACTCAAATTTCTTTCTCTAGTCAAAGATCGAAGGATTTCAAGTCAGCTTTCCATCGGTACCTTTTGTGCATCGATCCGACGTCGGGAGTGACCGCAGCAGCAGATCTCGCCGGGTCGCGCGCTGTAAAATAGAATTGCAGATCCGTGGCCAGCAACTCCAGCGGGTGACGATCGGAGCCGCCCGGCCTCCGGCCGGTGAACCAGCACACCGCCGTCCCAGGGAGCGCCCCTCCAGGCATCCCCACCACAGTGGTGCCACCCAGGTCCCATACGGCCCCACTGACCAGCACGTGGGTCCCACAGTCGCGAGTACGTGTGCCGCCGAAGCTACACAAGAAGCTGCCCGTCAACCCGAACCCGTTACTCACGGGCCCCATTATGTCGCCCTTTACCTCCCTGCGTGGAGTGGGCAGTCATATTCATTGCTGTAAATTAATTACTTGTTATTTCGGGAGTACCGATTCAGTCGGGGTCGTCTTCCCCACGCCGAGAGCGTGGAGGTATCGTGTTCGCTCCCTTGACTCGGCATTTTGCTTTATTCGTATATGCTTTATATGCCGCTGCTAGAGAGCATGCTAGGATTGTAGCCCTCTTTACTTTTATATCATCGCTGCTGCGAGAGAGAGAGAGATATACCGTCCCGTGACCTGATCCGGGCACAAGAGAGAGTCGACCACCCTAGCTCTTGCCAGTTTCTCAACCGCGCACGTCCGACGCTTCCCTCGAAAAGGGACGATCGCGAGCTTGTTTAGAGTCCGACGGTGCATTCCCAATTGCAGTCGAGTCCGTGGTCCATCCCGCATCACTTCTTGACTGATTTTCATGAACAAAAAGGAAGGCGGTGTCTGATAGACAAGATTGCATAGTTAATTCAAGTCATTACTGGTCAGAACTATCCAGTGGGAGTTCCTGATATTAGTAAGATGTGACAATCCTCTATTGATGATGCTTCTCCAGAAGGAACTGCAGCACCGCCTTAGCTCAAAGGGGGCATTGAATCTCTTGACGAATTGTCTTGGTCTTTATCTTCTTCACATATGATTGATGGATGGGAAGATGCTTTTAACCTTGGCATTCAATCATCATATCCAGAATCTAGTGCATTGACTAAATCATCAAAACTTAGTGAGGCTAGTATGGGCTTCTTGCCTAAGAATGATTCTCTCACTGAAACACATTTTTGTTCTTCTCTCGGCTACTCCGCTCCTATCAAATGGTTAGATGCCAACCTTGAAGTTGCTGAAACTAAGGCGGGAGATGAGGCAAAGCTATCAGCTGTCACTCAGAAGTGGAAGTAGGACAAGTGTATTCAAGGTCTTTGATATGGGTTCTGATCAAATAAAGTTGCTAAAGACCAGTGTAATACAACTAAAGAGAATACGTACTTCCAGAGGCTGACTCTGCCAACCACTCCTACCCATATGACAATCATGTGAAAAGGGACAGTGGCCATGTTGCATATCCAAGTTCATGTCAAAACTCTGGGATTTGTGTTGAAGCTGAACTCAGGTCCAACATTTCACCACCTAGTGAAGTTTCAGTTGATATAACTAATCATGGCCCGCAATCTGTAGAGTCCTCTATCAATGCTTTTCCAGGCCTTCAGCAACCAATGGGAATTTCATGTGTGAAGTGTTATCCTCTAATCGAGTTACGCTACAGAATGAATCCTCTTCTTCTCAGCATGAAGCTGAAGGTGGCAATGAACTGGCAGATATGAGCATCGAATGCCCAAAGTCTGAGATGATTTATTTAGCTGTCCAAGAGGACAGTGCAACAAATGTATTGTTTTGATGATATTTCACTGGAGTCAGCCAGCTTCAGGAAGCTTCAAGGTGTATTGGATCAATTGGATATTGGAGCAAAATTATGTATATGGAATGATCTGTGCCGCTTGTCAGGGAATGCTAAAATCAGACATTGCATTGACAGCGTAAAGCCAGCAGGCCCCTCTGCCCAGCCCTCTACCCAGCACACTCCAGCCTGCCCCTCTACCCGACACACTCCAACCAGCCCTCTACCCAGCACACTCCAGCCTGCCCCTCTACCCGGCACACTCCAACCAGCCCTCTACCCGGCACACTCCAACCTGCCCTTTTACCCGGCACGCCCCTGCCCATGCTTTGCCCGGCGCACTCAGCCTCCCTTGCACTAACTTTGAGCCCCGGTTGCACGGACCTTGTCCCGAACCGCACCAACCTGATTCCCAGTTGCACGAATCTCATTCGCCGACTTGCACCGACCTCAGACCACCCTACACCAGCCCTAAACCAGACCCTGCCGCACACTCCAAATGCAACAAATAATAATAATAACAATAATAAAACTCATAGAAAGATAAAAAAATATAAACTAAATAAATAAATAATACTAATAATAATAATAATGGAATGATAATGAAATAAATAAAGAAAGGAGAATATAATGTACCGATAATAAAAGGAAAATCAATGAGCAACACAAAAAAAAAAATAATGATCACAATAATGAATAGAACGATGCGGCTCTCATCACCCCCAGACCCCACGCATGGGAATATCAACAAGGCCTTCGTGGGCCACGCTTAGACCTCGGGTCCGTCCTGATCATGGTCATTGTCCAACCCACATCCCCGGCCTATAGCCCACTCCCTTTGAACACATATTGGTTCTGGGATCTGATCCGGGGACATCCTCCCGTTGCCCCTTGGCACCGAAAATATTGACGAGGCCCACACGAGCCTGACTTCGACCGCGGGGGGTACACCGCAGTATGGTTGCGGCTTGATCTTGCACCGGGCCGACAAACTTATTGGTTTCCAACCGCTCTAACTAGGATTTAACCGAACGTTTCCCGTTCCTCTGAACAATAAATTTGTCGTATCCCGACATACGTATGTTCCAGTTTTCCCGTGATGATTACGCTATTCTCAGGCCGGACACTCGTCTGAACATTAAATCGTCAACACATGACCGACATGAGCTCAAATACTTTCTTCACACCCTCGTATGAGGACTTCAGTATTTCTTAATAGATTTTGTGCAATTAATTCTCTGACAATGAGACCCTTATTCCTGACGATTAATCAAAGGTGTTCTCCCGTATGGGGGATGTAATTAACATCGTGACCTTTATGGCACGGCGGGTATTGGTCCCGACCCGAACCACACAATCGTCTGACAGAGTCAGATCGAGCGCACCATGGGCTTCCTCGAAGCCCAAATAAATCGTCACTTCGTGACTGGCATGCCCACGCACTCAATAAACTGATTAACTAATAAAGCGAAGATTCTTAATGGAAAATAAGTGCGTCCACACCTCCACACCCATCCACCCTCTTTCCCCTCCCATTTACCTCATCTCCCACCTCCCATCTCCAACCTGCACTTCTCAGTTCGCAGACAGCAGAGTACCAGCATCTTGCAGATTCGGCCACGACGTCATCTCGGCATCCCTGGAGGCCCAAGTGGTACCATCGGAAGCGTCTCCATGTCCTCTTCGTAACGGCGGTGGTCTCGTCCCATTCTGAGCTCGTGGCTACCCGGAGGAGCCGTTCTCCCCAAACTACGCTTCTTCTCCCTGACCGTCAACCTGAAGCCGGTTGCAGAGGCCCCCACAGCCAACTTCCTAAATCTATGAAGGCGGGCCTTGGCTGAGAGTTTCTACACCGAGTCTACTTCCAGTATCAAGAAGCGGAATCCCGTTCGGCATCCGGAGCTGTGATTTCTCGTTTTTCTCCCCCAGGTGCGATGTTCTGTCCACTCTGGGACTGAACAGACACCCGATCACTGTTTGGGCTGTCTCTATCTACTCCGACCTCCCCCGGCACCCCCGTGGGTCTCCATTCGAAAGGGACTCAACAATGAATCCAGCGACTCCGGCCAAGCCTGAATCGGAGCTGAGGAACGTCCGTGGTAGCCTCGTCCTCCAACTGTAGGGGTGCAGAAGCTACCAGAACCAGCAAGGAGAGCCCCTGTTCGCGCCTCTTCCCCGACCAGCACTGCCTTCCAAAAATTCCCCCAAAATTTGGACGTCTTCCTGGGTCAACTACGAAGGTTTCCAACTAGTTTCGTCAACAACGGAGTTTGGGAGAGGCCGCACCGGTGCCAAATTTGATAGCCTATCCCCTGTTCCAGAGGGCGGACAGAACCGTTGATTTTCCTTCATTAAGTTCCTAGATTGATTCTCCCCTTCCTGCCTGGCCAGCTTACAGCCCCTCCCTGTGGGAGGTAATGTTTGAATGTAATTTTCGCTTCCCTTCTCCAATTTCAACCCCCATGCATGGGGCGTAGTGATGTAAAACCTTGAACAGGTCGAAGCTACACCGGCACGGCGTGTGGGGAACCCACGCTTCCCCGCTGACCCTCGTCTCCAAACGGGACCGGTTTCTTCAAACCGGTCGAGCAAGTTCTCTACCCTTGCTCTCCTTTGGATGCCATGTTCCTTCAATATTAGTTCATAAGCTCCGCTGGTCCGTGAGAGTGAGCGCCCGATCCTCAAGCCCCATTGCTTCGAGTGACCGCCGTGGGAGAGAGTGTGACCCGTGCCCATTGGCACCCGGTCGGCCCCTTTGAATTGGGCCTCCATACCCTTGGGAAGTCCCTTAGCCCTGCTGGCCCTCTACCAACAAGGGCTCAGCCCACACAACCTCGACTCGGCATCGCCGAGTTACCCCCGGGTTTGGGTGAGTGTCGGGTGAGTAGGCCACCGATATCGGCCTGTTCGACTTGCAAATTGTGCTTGCTTGTTTAGGTCTAAGGGCATGTCACATCAATTTGTATCAGAGCAAGTCATTAACTTGTCTCTACAAGTCAAGTCCTATGGCACGCTTGCATTGGAGTCATGTGGACGCACTAAAATTCAGAAAGAATCGGTTCGTTTGTTGATCGGGGTTCATTCGTTTATTTAGTGCGAGGGCGTGCCAGTCATAAAGTGACAATTTATTCGGGCTTCGTGGAAGCCCGTGGTGCGCTCGATCTAACTAATTAGACGATTATGTGGTTCATGTCGGGACCGGAACCCGCCGTGCCATAAAGGCCACGGCGTTATTTACATCCCCCATACGGGGGAACACCCTTGATTGATTGCAGAGAATTAGGACCCTACGGCCTGAAATTCATGGTAATAAAGTGAGAACAAAGATCTCGGGTCACGTTCAAACGAACCCACGTTGGGGCGTAAAATGTTCATAGATACGTATATGTTGGTCATTCATGGACCGTTTCATCTCCGGATAGAAGTCGGTGTTTGTAACATAAAAGACGGTGACAAAACTGCGTAGATGTTTGCCGTAGTCTCGGCAAGTTTAATGTGGGTGCGGGATCGGATCCCGGTAGAGTTGGGTCAGTTTTGACGAACTATTGGCCCGAGATGGTTTCGGACTATGGTCATAACGGGGTTTCCGAGGACCATGTCCGATGCCACGGGGCGTCATTACTTTTCTCTTCACGCACAGTCCGGGGAAGTGAATTGTTAAGTGTGAAGCCCGAACTCACCAACGTGCGCCCTCGCACGCGGATCGACCTGCGCGGTCAGGTCGCGGGGTTCGATCTGTCCGGTCAGGTCGCGGGGGTCAAGGGGGCAGCGCCCCTTGCGGGGGTTTTAGGGGGCAGCGGCCCCTATAGACACGCCATTCCTGACATCTCCTGATAAAGTCTCATATTACTATACGACGCCACGCAACGGCTTACGCATTTCGAATCTCTTAAGTGCTTCCTTTTCTTGGGTCTTCTTTTACCTTTTTCGGCATCCGAAATCGTCTCGTCACGGCATTCGGACGGCATCAACACCAATCGGACGCACCGGAAGGTTCCAGAACCAGGAAGATGGTCTGGCGGGTGGCTGCCGAAGCCTTTTTTGGGGGACCCGAGGGGTCTTCATGGAGGCGTCCAGGACCCTGGACGCCCCCACTACTTTAATACACATACAAATAATAATAATTTATGGAGGCATCCAGGCTCCTGGACGCGTCCATGAAAACAAAAATAAAAATATATATATAATGCCAGCTTTGGCATAAAAAGACAAAACAAAAAAATAATAATAATAATTTATGGAGGCGTCCAGGCTCCTGGACACCTCCATGAAAAAAAATAATAAAAAAATATATATAATGCCAGCTTTGGCATAAAAAGATAAAACACAAAATAAAAATAATATATTTATGGAGGCGTCCAGGACCCTGGACGCCTCCATCAACTCCCTCACGGGCGCCGCCCACCGAACGACGGTTTGTCGTGTGTGAAAAAATCTAAATTATGGAGACATCCAGCCAGCTGGACGCGCCCATTTCTGAATCACGGGTCGCCGCTCCAAAACCACGCGTTGTGCCAAACCGCGTGCGTCTTTCGGTGGAATTCGGTGGATGTTATAGAGGCGTCCGGGACCTTGGACGCCCCCAAGAAAATATTCAAAAAAAATGAATAAAAATAGATTAAAATATTAGTTCGGCCCTGATGGAGGTGTCCAGGGTCCTGGACGCCTCCACCCTCCGGAGCTCTATAAATAGAGGCCCACCCCCTTAGTTCTGGGAGAGCTTCTAAGAGATCCGATAGGCTGCCGGAGCCCAGAGGCTACGGAGTCATTTCTAACCCGTGGGGTCTTTTGTAGGTGGAGGTTCTGCCGGCTTCTCAGGTGCCCACGCTCGCGAGAGGAAGGTCATCTTCATCCACCGCGCTTCCACGTCATCTCCACGCTACCGGAGCTCCGCCGGATCTCACCCTCGGCTCATCCAATAAGCCTTTTCTTCCCCTTTTTCTCCATAGTTCTTTACATTCATCATACTGCATCCTCTATCTCCCTACATAAGGGCACCGTCTCTTGCATACTTCTTGCATTCATCATCGCATTTTCCTCCTACTCGAGTCCGAGAGGGGTTTAAAACCATACCAACCAGGTGTGTGTCAGGTCACGATCTCGTTACTTTTATTGCAAGGAATTGTTACTACACTGTCATTTTCTAATTCCGTTCGTTTATTGCCTACTGTTTTGCAAGGGTAATCAAGGAAAGCCCTCTCCGTCGGCCGGCCGAAGGGGGAGGAAGAAGTAACCCGCCATCTCCCGCTCTTGAGGTAGGCGCGATCACTTTCTTTATTTTGGGGTCTTTTGGCCCCTGGCGATCACATCTTATTCTCGAGGCCGCGGTGAGTCACTTCCCCAATGGTCGTTTAAATTCTCATTCTTATATTCTCTTTATATTCTGTTATATTCTGGTCATATTCTCGAGGCTGCGGCGAGTCACTTCCCCAATGGCCATTTAAATTCCCGTTCTTATATGTTATATTCTTATCTATTCATGTTCTCGAGGCCGTGGCGAGTCACTTCCCCAATGGCCGTTTAAATTCCCGCTCTTATATTCTCTTCATATTCTGTTATATTCTTATCTATTCATATTCTCGAGGCCGCGGTGAGTCATTTCCCCAATGGCCGTTTAAATTCTCGCTCTTTATATTCTCCTTATATTCTGTTATATTCTTATCTGCTCATATTCTCGAGGCCGCGGCGAGTCACTTCCCCAATGGCCGTTTCAATTTTTACTATTTAATTTCTGCACCATTCCCGTCCCCCCGAGGCCGCGGCGAGTCACTTCCCGCTATGGCCGTTTAACCCCCATATCTTGCTATATTACATGTGTCCCGCTCGCCCCGCCGGAGCAATCTCCCGTGGTGGCCCCTTCTCTCTTCTCTTATTTCTGTGTTGCAGCAAACAAAAGAGAAGCCCGCGCACTCCGCGTCTTCTCCGCTCCCCGAACCGCGTGACGTCGCTCACAGATTGACGATCATGGTGGGACGTATACTGCTTCCTTTTGGCTACCCTTGCAAGTTCGGCACCGTCCGTGCCTCTCCACTTTGGCGCCCTCGCGCGCCCCCGTTGTGCTCACGGCAGCACTGTCAGTTGTGATTGGTTGGCTGTTTATTATATGTTTGTTATTTCTGTTGTTTTCTTACTCTATATATCTGTCAGCATTCCATTGCATACATCCATCCCTCTTTTATATCCTTTTTCATTTTTTTCTAAGGATCACCCTTTCCCGGTGAAGGAAGGACTCTCCGTTTGAGAATTCCTCTCAACGGACTAGAATCTCCTCCACTGGGACCTCCGTAAGTCCCCGACATCGAAGAATCTCCTCTTCGTTCACTGGGCTGGTTGTACCATTGAAGTTCCCCGGAGTTAGTCATCCCATTCGTGGTGAGACGAGAGACCCTAGCTGACACGGCAGTGAAACAAAAATAAACTAGGGTCCCTATTTTGTGTGAACTTCGGATCTCGCTAAAAACATAAAAAAATCATCAAAATCAAAACACAAAAAAAAGACGTAAGGCATTCACTTGTGTGTTAATCTCTACTGATCGTTTGTTGGTGTATGTTATTATGCTCCCAAAAAAAACATGATGGATGGCTGAATATAATTATAATTGTTTCGAGGCCGACGCCTTCCGTCATGGGTCTCAAATGTGTGACCCAGGTCATGACTCTTATGGGGTCTATAACTCAGATTGGGGCTATCAGCCTGACCCACATGTTCATCCCATGGACATTGGCCCGTCCTATAAATCCTCATATGGAATACAGGCCACTGTTAGTGGAGCTTCCCCCTCCACTAGTGTTCCCTATGCCTGGGATTTCATGGTTTCTCATATCGACTCTCTCAGCTCTCAACTTGGAGCCTTACAGGCTGTTATTGAGAGGAAATTTCTTCCTCCTTCCCCTCCTCAAGCCAACCCCCTTCACAATTTCATGAATAACATCACTAAAATGGAGAAGGATTGGAAGGAGAGAAGAAGTGAGTATGGCATTGAGAATATGAGTGAGCAAGAAGTTCTCCCAAGTTTTAACGATCAAGTGGATGCCGTCCACCCACCATTCATTCATTACGCTCATTCATATGGCCCTCCACCTCCGCATTCATACCCACAAAACCCTTCATGTCAATATACACCATCTCCACTCATCAACGTGCCTCCACCATGGCGTCCATTTTAACTTGATGATCATAAAGAATTGGAAATGGCACATGATGAAATTTATGAAGATTTTGAATATACACCTACTCCGAGTTTTCTTCGTTTCCCTCTTCCACTGCTCCCACAAGAACCCCCTGCTCAGGATGAAGCCACTAGTTCTACCCCTGCTTATGAGTCATCATGGTGTTACGATGATGGGTTTACACCCCAACAACCCGCATCAATGCACCATGAATCACCTTCTACCCTTAACTCCCCACGTACCACCAAAATCCGACGCTTCTTACGCACTAAGCCTCCTACTGTCATCCCTCTAACTACACAAGTAACCCCCATACCATCAGTGTCCATTGAGCCTCATGTTAACTTTTGTCCCCAACCCAGTAACTTTCCATCGTCCCCACTTAAGGCCTTCACCATCCCTGTAACTTCAAACCCATCCGACCCTTTACCCAAACCCGTGATTAACTCTGAGCAGGGTTCATCTATTTTTACACCCGAGCCAACCTCCTCTGCTTCCGAGCAAGGGGAAAAGCTTGTCGTGTTTCAACCTCTACCTACCCTTCTTACAACTCTTTCCATTGAACCTCCATTACCCGTTGAGCCTGTTGTCTCAATCTCACCTCCTTCCACCACCTCTCGGAGTGGGTGTCTTTCTACAAATACATGTGCCAAAGATGATGTTCAAGAATCAGACAAGAAGAATTTGGCCACGGCAATGCCATTCAAAATCCAAGATTTCATTTGCCGAATGTCAATTCCGGTTCTTGTGTTGGTCACCTTTGAGAAGGCCGAATATCCATCTGCACCAATGCCCATCAAGAAGGACTCTCAGGAATTGGTGCTGACCAAATCAGCGGCCAAAACAATAGAGCTCACATTACTCATTGGCCAACATGCTTTCAAGGCTCTTATTACCCCTTGTTCGGTCATAGTCCAAATGGCCAATCAAAAGAAGGGATTCTCCTCATGCATAGTGATGACACATTCTACTGTCGAGGAGATGATGAATTCTATGCTCAGGGGTGGGTCAGGGCAGTTCTTGTTGGAAGCTTTTAACATCATGTCTACTCACCACCAACTTCCATGCAAGAGGCGAACGCCTATGTTACCCAGCATGATCACGTGTGATATTCCAACAGCCTCGAGCAGTGCCCCAAAAATGAAGCTCCTTATGCCGAGCATCCAACTTCCAATGATGGACACCGTTCATCTATCACGGGAGTTTTTTCCAAGGGAGCCATTTCATGTCAAGATCCCTACTTCACAAGCGGAGCTCTTAAACCTTTGTTTTGATATTT